>CAXIVR010000010.1:0-1200000 GCA_964035755.1 Teleogryllus oceanicus
ACGCGTAATACGATGTCCCGCAAGGCGCCAAAATATCTCTATTCACGGAGTTTGCAGTGCTGTTACCAATCGTCGAAATCTAATTTTGCAATGCAACCAAGACGTGAATTACTTAGCGTTTTTACTGACGAGAATATCTTTTTTGAAACTGTTCGATTGAAGATTCAAAAACAACTTTCGTGGCGTCTTATTTGGAAATACATCTGATTCTTAGAAATTTTCTAACAATACAAAATGCTTTCTCTCGCTGATTCCCAGTAGCTGGCGTAAACGCGCGAACGTCTATGAAAGCAGTTCAAACATTCAAAGTAGTTTGTCCATCCAAAGAGTTTCATACGAAAGATGACTTGCTTTTCTTCCTTGAGGCCCGCCCGCGGGTTTTACAGAAAAATTATTTTAAGTCCAACACGGGATGTTTAAAATGTATACCCTCTGCTGTTGATTAGCGTCAATAAATTGTTATAAATAATAGAATTCCAAGCATGACGCGAAATTTGATATAATTTTGACCGCGTATGTGCCAACAGTTTTAGAAAAATGTTCTAATTGGTGAAACATTAGTCTGGGAGCGTTTTTGATTTTGGATCTTCGGAATCGAAGAAAAATGGTATGTGATTAGGCGTGGACGTGAATGCGGCATTGGTAATGGTTGGGCACGCCTCTTTGAGACCTGCTGAACGATACCAGGGAAGTGAAAAATACTCATCAATAAAATTTATAGCAAGACCAAGATAGTGAGTAAATGTTAAGAGTAAAAAAGAATGGTCATGTGAAAATTTCTAAATATGTAAAAATATGTCTACTCGCGTGAATGGTATTGTATATAAAAATATGTACGAATGTGTGAGTGATATGTTGATTTTCCTTATTAAGATAATTTTTTTTATGTAAAACGGGTTTAAACATAGCAATAGTCTGTTATATTCTGTGCATTAGAATTGTGTTATTTTCTTTCCAGTAGGTATTAGAAATCAAATGATAGGGAACAGAATAGGATAGAGAGTCAGGCTCCCAAAATAAACTATAATATTATTTCGTTACCTGTATAGGGACGACTACGCGAAACATAAATCTGTACCGTAATGGGACACAGACCGATTCAATACAGTCATTGCGGATCTGTGATCGAAATTTAAATTTAAAGTAATAGTCAATTCGTATGTAAACAGGCAGATTTTGTTATTAACACGAAGATAGGGTTGTGCACGTCACACGCAATTGATATTTCGGGAACTCGCCGAATAGTCTACTGTCTACTTATTACTGTCTACTTAGCCCTGTAGACTTGGCGGCCATTCTGCCAAAGGAAATATCTGTTTAAATCAATATTTCTTCTTGATTGTCAAAATATGTTTACAAATAAAAGTATTCAGTTTTTTATGACAATCATTTATTCAGTAATTTCACGTTTCGAAACTCGTTTTGTTACTAGTTATGTAACAAAACGAGTTACGAAACGTTGTGAAATTACTGAATAAATGCCATAAAAAACTTTGGATACTTTTATTTGTAAATATCTGTTTATTTACGTGAATGTATAAGCACGATATTTAGCACGTGAATTTATAGGTCTACCTCGCCCACGTTGAGGATAAATAATTAATTGCATTAGTTATTACCAATATTAAATAGTGTAAAGGTTTATGAACCATTACATACGCTAGCCATATGATAAAATTTGTAAGCAATAGTTTAGCAGAAAAGTGTTTTATGTAATGTATTTTATTTACATCAAAGAAGGCTCCATTCAATGGACATATATGGAGCCCTTCTTTTATCCTCAGAATGCAGAGGGTTTGCATTTGCTGTAAGCAACATCGAAAACGTACTTTGGTTAATAGTAAACTTGAGCAGATAAATTGAAACATCATTTTTTAAGGGGGTTTTTATTTAATTTTCAGTTTTCTTTTTTTTTAAAAAAAAAAAGGGGTGATCTTGAAAAGGGTTTAAATCTCCCAAAATAATGTTTCTCCCTGCCTAATTAATGTATAATGTAATCTACTGTGTTTTTATAATTTAAGGGGAAAAAGAATATAGTTTTAAAGGTCAATGACCTCCATTTTTGAGATTTTCACCCCTTTTTGATCCAGGGAAACAGGATAGTTTTCCTTGATTCTGGATTTTTAAATCCCTTTTTCCCCCTTAAAATTTAATACAGACGGACCAGATTTTTTGACATTAAAGCAATAAAAAAAAAAAAACTTGATAAATTGTTTTATTTCCGTAAAATTTTGTTCTTTTCAGTCTAGTACTATATGTTTTTTTTTGGCCTCCCTTTTTTTGTCTGACGGCCCCGGTTACAGTATATCGCCCTCTGTTCTCGAAACGTTCTTGTTACGAGATTCTTTTAAATCTCTCCTCAGCCGTTTTTGCCCCGGAGAGAGAGAGAGAGAGAGAGAGAGAGAGAGAGAGAAGAGAAATGCAGGCACCCGGGGAGCCAGCACCACTTTACCCGGGACTTTGGGGAGTCTGATCCCCCGCCATGCCCCCCCCACAGCCTTCCCCCGGGTGCAGTTCTTGGACCCAAGGGTTTCCCCTGCAAACAATGAAATACTCTTAAGTCTGTTATGCGGTTTAAAAATTTACTTATTCCTCTAAAAATTCCCCCTACTACCCCCCAAAACTTTTCCCATTCAATCTTATGAAAAGATAAAAAAACATGGCCGAAACGTTGAAAGATGCTTTTCATTTTAGTAAATTTTTAGAAATTTAAAACCCTTGATTATTTTTTTTATTAATTGTAATATAAAGAAATTAAAATTTTAAATAACGCCCCTTTGGGGAAAAACCTGGAAGCAGTATAAAAGGTGACCCTCCACCATAAAAACCGTTGAATTGGGATATAAGACTTTAATAATAAAAATAATAATAATAATAATAAAAATAAAAATAAAATAATAATAATAATAATAAAAATTAATAAAAATTTAAAAAATGCTTTGCCCCAGTAAAATTTCCATTTTTTTCTGAAGGCTAGCATTTTTATTTTTTCTCACGGCTTCCCAATAGGAGAAACGTTATGTTAAATTTAAAAACTGTTTAACTTTTTTTCATGGGGGTTTAAGAGCTCACCCCTCCCTGAAGGGCGATAATTTTAAAATCTTGATAAACGTTTTTAAATTTTAAAAGATTAAATACTATATGTAATTTTTTTTTAAGTACTTATAACTCAAGATCTTTGGTTAAAGCCTCTCGTAATTCTATGGCCTTAAAAAAGTTTTAAAAAATGCTGTTTGTTGGCTTTATTTAACAGCAAGTATTTGGTGAATAATAAAATTAATTTTTGGGGCATACATTTTTGGTTTTTAAAACAGGTTTTCTCTTTTATGAAACCAGCCATGATCCTTTACTAAAAAACCCCAAATTTGGTCATTTTGGGGATTGTTTGGGTTACCTTTTTTTGCCTGTAAAAAGGGGTTAAAAAGCCATTTTTAGTCCAAAAAAAAATTTTTCCCCCCCCGAAAAGTTTCCACTGGCCCCCGCAAAGGTACTGGGTGAAAACCCCTCGGATAAAAACCTGCCAGGTTACGTGTTCGGCATTTTGCCCTTAAAAAGGGCGCTTGGGTTACTCTTTGTGGGAAAATGAGTTTCCCTTTTAAATCGATTGGTCCCTCACCCCCCAGTGACATCTGGTGCAACCCCCCCCCGAAGTATAAAAAGGGCTCTCCCCCTGGCATTTCTTGCCACTTGCCTCAAACCCGAACTTTTCCCAACAACCCCGCTTTGGGTGTCCTCGGCATTTCCCGATATTTTTCTTTTTTTCTTTACAAAATTTCCCCGAAAAAGTTTTAAAATTTTTTGGGTAAGAATTGCCCACGTTGTGAGGGAAATTTGGATTGGTAAATTTTAAATTGTAGTATTTTTATGATTAAATTTTTAAAATTTATTTCCCCTTTTTTTGCAGTACCGTTTTTTTTATTTTATGGTGCAAACTATGGGCCGTGGGGCCTAACAAGGCTTTTCCACACAAAAGCTGCGTAAAATTGAAATGGCGGCGCAGTCTCATATTTAAAATGGATTAACATATTCTAAAATTTTTTGTTTAGAATTTTTGCAGCGTACACCCCAAAAGTTTTGGGGTGCGCCTCTATTCATTTAAATTGTTTTTAAAAACATCAACTAAAGGACGATAAGCGCTTAAAAGTGTTAACGAATTCAAAGACCCCAAAGCAATTTGTACCCTTTTGCGAAAATTTTTAAATTTTCCTGAACGCATCCATACAGTCGGGAAATAAAAATCCCCTTGAAAATAGGGGGCTGGGGAAAGCCTCGCTGGACAAGCTCTCTTTTTCCCTTTAATCTAAGTCACACCGCAATTGTTCGTGCTGGACGGGGAGAAGTCGCCGTATTTCCCGACGATTGGAAGCAAAAAGGGTTAATTCATACATTTAAAAAAACTATACCTTTAGGAGAATCTGGAATTTTAAATCAAAAAACATTTTGATAAATTCTTTAAAAACCCATGACACGGAATTACAATTTTCTAACAACGAAATAATATATTTCAACTTCAAGAAGTAATAAAGATTTGATTCTTGACTGAAAAATTTAAATTCATTTTTAAAACCCCTCAGAATTTTTGGGGGATCCCCTGTAGGGCCAAATCTGGTTTTCCCCGGTTGGACAACCATCGCTGGACCCGCCAAAATCCTGGCGTCGGGGCGTATCCTCTTACCCATTGGCTTTTTGCTCCAATTTTCCCAGACACGCCCCCCTTCCCCCTCCCCTGGGGTTTCCTCCTAGTTATCTCAAAGGGGCGGGCAATTTCGGGCCCAGGGGCCTTTTGCCTCGCTCTTTGACAGGGAAACCCCAGGAGAGGGGGGGTGAGGGGAAATAAAGGAGGTAACAGGGGGGGCCGAAACAAAACGGATTGGTGCGCGGGGCGCGGGATCCCCCGCCTTTGCACTGGACTTGGGCCCCTAAAACCCCGTGGCCCTGGGGGAAAAGGGGGCCGGGAGCCCGGGGGAAAAACTGTGACTTTTTTATCAGTTCTTTCCATAAAATAAGTCTACTTTATGGTATCAATTTGAAGAAATTTCGTCAGATTAAATTAATAGTATTTAATTTTTGTTTTTTAAAAAAACTATTTTAAAATGCTAATGGTTCTAAAACAAAAAACACTAATTTTCCCATAAAATTTTTCAAAAACACAATTTGCTTTTAAATAAAAACACTTTTCCTATAAAACCAAATTGAAATTCATGTTCAGTTTTAAAAACTTGTTTTTGACATTATTACGTTTTATTAAGGAAATAAAAATACACACATTTTTTTAAAACATTATAAAAATGAATCCCCATTTTCTATTTTGAAAATTTACAAAATGATTTCGTTAATCAATTAAAAACCAAATTGGTCCCAAAGTAGTTATCTCCAAAATTGCTATTTTAAATTTTTTAGACTTTTGTAAATTGTTGTTTTAAGTGATAATCATAAAAAGAACAAAAACTCTCATTGAAATATTTCAAAAAATTTGGTTCCTTTTCTTCATATATTTTAAAAGGGTTCTATTTTTTTTTACACTGTGAAGATTATATTACCCCTTCCCATTGTTTTTTTATTTATTTATTTATTTAAGGTAATATACAGGCAACATTAAATCTGATAGGGCCGAAAACACAAAATAGGGGAAATTTTTCAACATACTTTGCATATAAAAATAAAAATTTAATAATTGTTATCTTTAATAAATGTAAAAATTAAAAACCCAGAAAATTTTTTAATTTTTTTAAATTTTGGGAAATCCACTAAAGTTAAATTTTTCTTAAATTTTTTTAAATATACGTTAAAAAAAGAATAAATTTGAAAACCTTAAATTTTACAAAATAAATTAATTTTTTTAAAAAAAAAATTTAAAAAAAACAAAACTTTTGAATAAATTTTAAAAGAGATTAGGTATTTATTTTAAAAAAATTCAGTTTCCGGGAAATTTTTCCAAATTAAATTTTTAAAAGGAGACAGTGTTTCAATGGTATTATTTTTTAAATTTTTGGGGTTAGGTTTTGTTTTTAAGAAACATTTTTTCGGGAGTGTTTAGTTCAATTTAAAACTCTCCACAAATTAAAATTTCAGAAAATTGGCACGATTATCAATTTGAAGAAAAAAAGGTTTTTTTCCCGAAAACAAATCCTTTTTTTTCTAATGATTTTTGAAAAAATTTTACCATTGTAAGTTTTGGCATGACAAATAATTTGTGCTCAAAAGATCCCAATACTTGAACCCCATATCAGACCGAAAATATTTTTTTTTTAGATCAAACCCGGGAAAACCCAGAGATTAATAAAAGGATCCCCTAGTTCTCAAATCTGAAATTAAATTTCTGTCTTTTTTTTTTCAAAATAAAACTTATCCTTTCTTTAAAAATTAAAAAAGAACTTTTATTGTGCTCAGATTCCGCAATTAAAAATTGCAAAAATTGTCCAAAAATTTTCTAAAAATTAGTATAAAAGCCCCAGTGAAAATATTTTATTAATTAAGTTTTAAAAGGGTAAAAAACAGAAAAAAGGGCAAATTTTTAAAATGGAAAAATGACAAAGACAGTGTTACATCAAAAACCCAAAATTAGTTAAAAAGGCAGGGAAAAAATATTCCCTTCACCTTTTAAATTTAAAAAATCCATATTCTCTAAAAAAGTTTAAGAGTTTGCGGAGGAATTGTATCTCCTCAAAATAGTCGAAAAAGTATCCTTCTTGTCTTTTTTTACGGGTCTTATGTCCTTGTGAAGTTTGAAAAAGTTCTCCCTCTTTTTGCAAAAAACCATCTTTGGAAAAAATCTTGGTAGTAAAGTGAAAAATTACCAAAAAGATGTTTTTCGGGCCCCCCCCTCGGGGAAATTTTAACTACCTAGTCAGATGTTTCTTTTCCCCTTACCCCAACGTAGGGGACACGGGAAAAAACTAATTCAAATTTTGGAAAATTAAAAATATCTTATTATTTGATGTTGGTTTGATTTAAAATTTTAAAGGAAAGAAAAAATGGACGAAAAAGGAAAGCTTCCTGGGTTCAGGGGGGCCGGGTTTCCCGCCTCGGACATGATGTTTTCGTGATGTTTTTGGTTTCCCAAAAACCCCAAACATAAAAAATCCAGTAATCGTTATTGACCTAGTATTTAAAAAGGAACATTAAAAATATATAAAAAAAACAACAATTTCCAATTTTCAAAAAAAATTTTCACATATTTGAATTCAGACTTTCAATAATTTTAATAACACCTAAGGACTTTTTTTCCCAAAGGAAAAATAGTATTTTTAAAAGGAAATTTTTTAATAAAAAAATGAAATTTCCTTATAGGGTTGCTAATTCTTATTATTTATAACAATTTCAACTCCCCAGAGTTTTCCCCTCAATATTCAATGTTTTAATTATTGAATAATAGTTTATTCCCTTTTCTCTTTTCGTTGGAAAATAAACAATATTTATAAAACGAGTACCAATGAATTTAAAAATTTCTTTCATTAAAAAATTTCCCATGATTTTTAAGCTGAAACAGTGACGGAAAAAAATTTGGGCCCTAATATTGGTTAAGATTTAATTAAATATTTTACTATATTTTACTTTTCCTCAAAATCCCAACCCCTCAAAACAATGATATCAAGAAAAAATAGTATTTAGGTTTTGAAGGGAAAATTCGGTTTTTGAAATCACGAACAAAAAAAATTTCCCAAAGACTCTCCAAACATTTTTTTATTTTTAGACTAATTGTAGGAAAGGACCTGTTTCACTGTGGTCCCCAAAAAAATTAAAACATTCAACTTATAAATAAAGTATTCTTTTTCAAAATTGATATTTATACAAGGAAGTTCTTTGGGATTCGGGACCCAATGTTTCAATATTTCTGGGGGGTTATGTTACATTTCTCATACCCATTTTAAAACTTTCTGAAAAGAACTCTTTTTTTTTATTTTTTCCTCTTCTTTTCAGATACACTATACCGTTATTACAAATCTTAGTAAATGTCACCTTTTATTAATATTTTGGTTTTTCAACATTGCAATTCCCAATCTTTTAAAATTTTCCTCATGAACTCTTTCTTATTCTCAGTAAAATTAATTCTAAATGAAAAAAAATTTAAAAATGTTTTAAATTTTAGAAAATTGCTTTGCAGTGGCATACAAATTTTTCCCCGTAAACCCATAACCCAAATTTTCTCATATATTGTTCCCCTTTCTTCTTAAGGAGTGAAAGTTACGTAATGCTCCCAAAAAAAGGCAATTTGGCCCGGCAAAAAAACCAAAATTACCCCCCTTTGCCCAAAAATAAATCCATTTACTAAATTTAGAAACAAAATCCTCAAATCGTGGTGTAGAAATCCATGTTTTTGTGGTTTGGTTGATAGCAAAAAAATCGACGACGGAAAAAGTCTGCCCTCCGCCCCTGAACAACGCTAGCGGCAAAAACCGTTAAAACCGTTTTTCCCAAAAAAGGTGATACTCCCAACCCATCTGGCTGATGTCAGGCCCCTTTAAATTTTTAAAAGGGATATTAAATTGGGGGAAATTCTCATTACCCCTGGGATATTTTCTTTCAAAAAAGGGCTCAAAATTTTTTTATTACAAATGTAAAAAAAATGAAATGAAAATAATTTTGGTTTGGGGGGAAGTACATTTAAAAATCTGCTAGCCCATGTTCTTGAAAACAGTTTTTTGAAAATATTCCAAAAATAAAATTTAAATTTAAATTTTCCCTTATAAATTTTTCCCCTTAAAAAAAAAAATTTTTTAAAAAAGGGGATTTTAAAATTTTAAAAAATTTTTTAGTTTTTTCCATAATTTTCCGTGAAAATCAGGTGAGAAAGTACCCTTTTTAGCATCACTGGGTATTTTTTAAAAAATGCCTCCTTTGGGTTTTTAGGCTCTTCTCGAAAAATTTCAAGCCCCTTTCTAGTTTTTATTTTTAAATGTGGTTCTAAGTATCATAAAAAAAGTAAAATATTGTATTTTTTTTATAAAAAGGTTCCATTCATTAAATTAAAATTATATTATATTAATATTTTTTTATTTTTTCCCTAAATTATACATTTTATATTAAAATATATCACAATATATTTAAATTTAAAAAAGGTTGACCTCTAAAACAAAAAAATATACGGAAACGATTATGTTTTTGTTAAATGGGTTTTATTATTTTTTTACTTTCTGAAGTAGAAAGCAAAAATCCTTTCCGGTGGTTAAAAATCAAAAATTGCTGTCGGCTTGCTAACTTTGGGAGTTCAGATCAAAAGGGTTTTTTTTTTCTTCTGTTACAGTTGTTTTCCAGTAAAAATTAAATTTTTTAAAATTAATTTTAATTTTAAAAAGACTTAGGTAAAAGGGCCTTTTTATCGTCCACCCAGTACGACGACTGAAACCCCGTTCTTCCCCTCTAGCAAGGCGCTGGTGGTCCTGTTTTGGGAACTCTATTATTTTAAAAATTAAAAAAGTTCTTTCAAGACTAAAAAAGGTGAAAAAAAAAAAGTCCCCTGGTTAAAACTCTTTTAATTCATGAAAAGTATAATTTGCGGACAGTGACATTAGAGAAGAAAGTATGTTGGTTAGTTCAACTACTTCGTTTTTTAATTATAAATTTTTTCTTTAAAACAATCAATCAACGGGTTTGCTGAAAATTTAAAAATTTTTGATTATATTTCAAGTTTAGGTTACAAGTTTTTAAAATAACGGATAAAATTTGTGGGAAATTCTCTTATTTGTGTTAATTGGTTTTAAAAAATGGCATAGTTACTTTTTAATCCCAGGGTTCTCTATTTCAGACTGGTTTTTCCCGACGGTTACATTTTCAGTTTTGCGTAATTGGAATCATTGAAAAATATGGGGGGGGCAGATGGCAGTTCGGGGATAGGGCTCTTGGCCCTACACAAAGACTTTCCCAAGTCAATTTTTCTAACTAAGTCCTATGAATAGTATCCTTTGATGTTTTCCACATTCTTATCAAAAATTTTGTTTCCGCTTTTCCCCGATAAATGTTGTATATCATGGAACAATAAATTCAGATAAATTTAAATTCTAAACACCCCTCATCTTTTTAAAGGTACCTCTGGGGAAAAACCCCCGTGGTTTCAGGGAAATGATTGAGGAATGGACCCAAGATCAAATCCTGCCGAATATTTTTTTTTCCCGTGCCGGGAACATTTTAATCCCTTCACCGGGGAAGACTTTCCCAATTTTCCCTTAAAAGGGAGGAAAAAACTTGTTTTTAAACTTTGTGATTATAAAATTTGTACGTATCTTTTTTTCCCAAAACAATGTGCCCAGGAAAATTTTGGGAAAAGGGCTCAAATTTTAAAAGTGTCTCCTTTTGAAATTATCTTTTATCATTTTTTTATGTAATCTTAAAGAAATAATAAAAGAAAAAGTCTGTAAAGTTGTATAAATCACTATTAATTTAAAATTTTAACAGTTCTAGAGTTCAGAATCCCAAAAAGTTGTAGGTTTATTATACAATTTTCAATGAAGAAAAATTTTTTCCCCTTCCCCTTTTATTAAAAGAAAATTTTTTTTTACGTTTAAAAAATTTCCCTTGGGACTATTACAGACTCTTTAAAAATTCCCATTTTTTTTTGTGCCTTTGTGAAAAATTTCTAACAGAACGCACCCATAATTGTTTTAACAATTGTAATTTTATTTCTTTTATGGTCTTCTTAAAATTTTTAATGTAATTCTTCATAAAATAGGGCCCCATTTCAAAAAGTGCTCAAAACCAAAAAAGGCGATTTACGTGGTCATGTGAAAAATCTTTTTTTTATTATTATCCATTTTTTAAAAAAACAATGTTTTGATAAACTTATCTTTTGTGCAGGGGAGACTGAGACAAGTGGTGACCATTCCCAAACAATCCCAATTTTTTACAAAGAAAATGGAATTTTAATTATTTAGTTATAAACCCAAAGATTTTAAAGCTTTATAGGGGATCCAATGTCACCTTTTTTTCGTCTAAAATAGGAAAAAAAAAGGGGATGCAATTTCGGTTAAAATTCTAGGATAATGTCGTTCTTTTAAATCTAAATATTAAATTTATTATAAAATTCCAAAAAAAGATAACGGAGTTAAAATAAATAAATATTTTTAACTTTTTTAAAACATCAGTTACTAAAATTTTCATTTTCCAAAAAATTTCTGCTTGAGAACAGATATGTTTGAAATATGATTTCTATTACGTCTTAAATGTTTTCTTTCAAGGGAAAAGGAGAAAAACAAACAAACATTTCCCTTTCTAGATACAGTAAAACCGAAATTTCTGAGAGACCAATAACCCCTCTGTAGCTGATATCGTTTACCGGGTTTTTAAAACAATTTTTGAGGATCGAAATTCTGCGCATTTGGGTTTTTTTTCTTTCCCGTTTTTTTACCTAAGTCTTTAAATTTCCCAAAAACTTCCTTTTTTTTAAAACTTTCCCCAAATTTTATCTTAAATTAAAGGTTTTCCCCTTTTTTTCAAAAATTTATACTTTATTTTTTTTTATTAGGTTTTAAACCCAACCTCCTTTGGGTGTCCTGGAAATTGGCTTGAAAAGTATTTAAACTTACTTTCCCTTAAAAATTAGCGTTTTTTCCCATTTTCACTAAAATTTTGGGAATCACCATGTAAAAAGAAAAGTTTTTCCCTTGTTTGGGGAAATCCATGTTGACCAAAGTATTGTTAATTATAAAGAAAGAATTTCCCCTTGGCCGGGAAACAAAACCCGCATCGTTCGGTTTTCGACCAGTTGCTCCCGACCACGGCTTGAAAAATCGTTTTTCAGTTGGGGTTTTTGGGAAAAAAAAACCCACGCATTTGATATTTTCACCCCCTGTCATCATTTTTCGTAAGTCCCGTATGAGGAAGGTTTGGACCCTTTTGGGGAATTAAATCAAGTTGTGACTTTTTACACAAGCATTGTCAGATTTGACCAAAATTTCTCTTTTTCTTGATTATATAAATACATTTCATATTTTTTCAATATAAATCATTTATTAAAATAAAATCACCTTGAAAATGAAAACAGTAATGGGAAAAATTTTCAGTACTTTTTTTCACCTTTTGGAACTGCTAACACGTTTAGATGGATTTTTTAACTATGATAATTCGTTATCTCAGCACAAAAAAACTTGTACCTCGTTTTATTTTCGTATGCACGAATATACGTAGTATATTTCGTTTCAAAATATACTTTGTATATTCTGGGTTTTGTAGTATAGAAAAATTAAGTAATCAGGGGGAAAAACGATTTCGCGTTAAACAATAAAGTTTTTGGGGTCAAAAAATGGGTTTTTCCCAAACCTCCTCCCTCCCTCTGATCACTACCCGCGCCCCAAAAAAAACGTGCGGACCAAATTGAAAAAACCCTTTTTGGGCTGAATTTAAAACTTGGAAATTTTTAAAAATCTTTGAAATTTAATTTCTTTAAAGAAGCCTTTCGGACATTTTTAAAAATTTTTTTCAAAAAAAACTCCCCAATTTTCTGGTAAAAATAGAGTAAAAACCTTTGAAAAGGGTGACATGTTCCAATTTTTTTGGGTTTAAAACCCCAAATTTTTGAAAAATTTTAAAAAATTTGAAAATTTTAAAGGGGGCCTTTTCTACAACTACAACATTTAAAACAAAATTTTTCTTTCCAAAAGAAATATGTTGTCCATAATTCCCTTCTTCTAACAAAACCCTTTAGGTTTTCTTGAAATATGGCATTTTCGTGCAAAAATTTAAAGCAATATTTACAATTTTTAAAGGGAAAAGGTTTTTAAAATCCCCAAACTGCAATAAAACCCGTTTTTTTTTTCTTACTATTAAAACGTTTTTAAAACCAAATTTTTCAAAAACATTTTATATTTCTTTCATTTAAAAAATTCCTGTCTTCCAAAAACTCAACAAGTATTCTCTCCGCAATTGGCCAAAAACATTGTATAAGTGACTGCAGGAGTGACGTCATGGTTAGGGGCTTGTTTTGGGGGCTGGAAGATCAGTTCCCGTCTGGTTTTTTCTTCCTTTTTTTTTTTGACTATTTTGGGGTTTTAATTTACTTTTCCTTTTCAATAATTTAGGGGATGCATTTACGGTTTTTCGTTTGGGGGGTTTTTAAAAAAAGATGAAATGTTTAGTGTAACATTTTTATATATTGAAAAGTAAATAACCGAAAAAAAAAGAGTTTATTTTTATATAAATGTAAGTAGATGAACAAAAAAATAATTTAAATGGGGAATGATGGATTTTCTTTAAGTCAATAAAAATTTTTTTGATTTAAAAATTCTTGCAGAAAGAAATTCCCGAATGTCGGGGGTTCGAAAAATTTCTGCTAAAGCGTTATCACGTCTAATAATCTCACCTTGGGCAGACGATGGGTTGAAGGGGTCAGGCTAGAACAGGCGCCTCCAAAAAATTACATAGTCTGAACAAACATTCTTAAGTAAATTAACTTTTTTATATTGCCGCATGTTTTTTTTTCTTTTGTCTCTTAAATTTTTTTAATATTTTAAAAATTTCCAAAATGGGGAAAACAATGGTTTGAAACAAAAATTCCTTTAAAATTCTTTTGAGTAAGTTCCGGAAACACGTACCTCTGTGTTGGGAGCCAATCCTTAGGTGCTTAAACTTCACAATAAAAAGGAACCCTGTTCTCCCTTTCGATGTCGGGTTTTTTTTTGCCCAGCAATGAAAATAAAATTTCCCTTTAAAGATGTCGAGAATGTTTTTTAAACTTTTCCCATTCCCTTTCAAAAAAGATACCATTTTCAAAACTGCGGAAAAATTTGATGTACTTTTGATTACTGGTCGTTTACCAGATCATTCCCCCTTTTTCCCTATTTTTCCCGTTCATGACCGTTTTTTGGGTTTTTCATTTTTTACGTTTGTTTCCTTTAATCCAAAACAGTTTACGTCCTTTGTGATGCTTTTTTATTTTGTCTCACTGTTCTTTTGTCAAGTTTTCCAACTGAAATTTTTTTTTTGCTTTTAAAAATTAAAAAGCCCTTTCCTTCCTACCAAAATGAAGAACTGATTTCTACAGAATGGAAGTTTCTCTGAAATGTTTATAATTTCCTTTTGTGGACTGGTTTTGGGTTCTTGCCAACTCCACATAAGGTTCCCGCCCTTCCGCGCATCTATCCCCACAAAATACATTTTTTTTTTTTCTCAACTTTTCCCGTTCAATATAGCTCTTTTTCAGGTCCTTTATTTTGGAAAAAATTCCTCAAAAGTCATTTAAACACTTCTACTCACAAATTAAATAAAACTATAAAAACTATTTAAATGATCATATTAACAGCGTGAAGGTATTTCAAAAAATTTCATTTTTTGTAATTTTTAAAAAAAGATAGAATAGAGCAATATTTGTTTATGTCATCCATGGCTATTTGGGATTACCCCCCAAAAAAATTTAAAGGGAAAAAATTTGGGGCCGTTTTGGGAAAAACTTTTTATATAAATTTTTAAAAAAAAATTTAAAATTTTATTGTGAAATCCTTAAAAATTTTAAAAAAAATTGCATATTTTTAAAAGATCTAATTATAAGCAAATATTTCATTTTAAACAAATATCTCTATTTTTTAATTTTGTAGTTGTAGTAAGACCCAAAAAAAATTCAAATTTCTTGATTTTTCAAAAATTCCCGGTTAACCTGACAATTGGACATATTCTACCTTTATAATATTTAAATATAAATAAACATTCCCTTACAAAAAATTTTCAGAAAAAAATTTGGGGCCCTTTTTGAAAACAATTTAAAATGTCGGAAAGGGTACAAATAGTCCCCAAAAATTAATAATTTTTCCGCATAACTAGCTCAGGCAGAAAAAGACAGGGGGTTTTTTCAATTTGGAAAAAAACATTTTATAAATTTAGGCGCTAATTATCAGACGGACAGACGGACGTTTTGCTTCCCAAATTTGGGTTTTGGTCACGGATCAACAAAACGGAATTATGGCTACACCGCGCGTTGGGGACTTTTTTCTCTTAATTTAGCAACTTTTTTATTCAGTTTTTTTTCCCCCAGGCGCGGCAATAATTTTTTGCAAAAAAATGCGCAGTTTTCGCCAGCATTATATAACATTCTCTTTTACTACGTATATTCTCTGTTTTACGTAAGTATCAAAAAATTAATGATAAGTGTTTGTTAACATCGTCCGCAGATAAATTTTAAAAATTAAGTTTGAAGTTGAAAAAAAAAATTTTTAGTTTTAAAACCAAAAATATAAAAAAATATTCGATTATTAGTTGAAGTAAATATTTTATCATCCCATTTGCTAACATTCTGAAAAGGGTACATTTTTGAATGATATAGATTAATAAAAAAAGCCTTTTTAAAAAAATTATTCTTCTAATCCCCTTCATTTCAAAAGGATGCCCAAATATTTTTTCTAAACCATCCCCCCCGGATCCCCAAAAAAACTGGGGCCCGGTGCCCCATTTCGTAAAATATTTTTTTCCCTCATAATGACTGGTAAACTAAAGTGAAGATGAAATGAAGATGAAAATGAAGATGAAGATGAAAATGAGAAAATTTTATTTATATAATTTTTCATTGAAAAGTTCACCCCCTTTAAATTGACGTTAAATAACATTTCATTATTTTTGGAGACAACCAATAAGTCATAAAAAAATGGTAAAAAAAAAATGTTGATAAAAGGTTAGTCATAATCCCAAAAAACTAAAAATGTTGTGGGTATCATTTAAAACTTGAGCAGCTGCAAAACCTTTTTTTTCAACATGGGGAAATTTCCCCTTTTTGGTCAATATACTTGAAAATAGGTAGAAAAAAAAATATTTTTTTTATCTGTAACATTTTAAACCCGAAATTAATAAAAAAATAAAAAGAAAACTGAAAATAAATAATGTAAAGTCAAGACCATGGTTTTGGAAATCTGAAAGATCTAGAACAAAAAAAATTTTTTTCAGTAGGGGAAAAGGTTTTAAAAATATCAGGTGATTATTAGAGCAGGGGAAAAAAAAGCTAGGGGAAAGGGCCAATTTTGGGAACTTATAATATTTTTTAAAACAAAAATTTTCGGGAAAAATGAGACAATATACAAGACAAGGTGGAGGCTGTGTTACGTTTTGAATCAAATTTAAAATTTAAAAAGATCAATAAACTCTCGGGGAAATGCTAAAATGAATTTTTGGAAAATGTTTTGTATACTTTTTATAGAATACAAACGAAATTTGACAGATAATAATGATTGGGGACAAGTGATCGAAAAAGTTTGAATCAAACAATAATGGGATTTCAGAATGCATGTGAAAAATATCAAAATTATCTTTAATTTATCCCCCCTTTGGGAAAGAAAACAGGAAGGCCAAGGGAAAACTTTTGTACTCATCATTTGACAATGGGAAAACACAGAATAAGGGAAAATGCCCGACGGAATAAAAAACATTGGTGTGTAGGTTTCAAAAAATCCCTTAGGTAAAAAACTCCGCAAAAATTAATTACTTTTCCCAAGTGGAAGATACGGATGAAGAAACCCTTTTTATTATGTTGGCACAAATGGCAGGGCAAGATCTTTAAGATCGTGCCCGGGAAAACCCAAACCCAAAAACCCAAATTAAATTTTTTTGAAAGATTAAATAAAAAAAAAGAAAATTTGATTATTTTCGGGAGGAGTCCTTTAGGTAACAAATTAGATATTACTCTATTTGGTATTTAAGATTTTAAACTTTTTCCATTTTTCGGCATATCCTTTTCCCAAAGGGAACAACTATTCTTGAATTGACAGGTCAAAATAAATGGATTTTAGGTAAACAAAAAAAATGAAATTAAATTTATGTTTTTGAAAAATTGGCGGGGTGAAATGAAAGAAAATAAACACAAATAAAAAAAAATTCCCCTTTTTTTGTATTTGGGACCAATGAATAATTCAATTCCACAATTAAAAAACTATTTTTATCCCTTAAAATATGTGGTCTCTTTAACCCGGGAAAACTTTCGCTTTGGGCGATAACATAATTCACGGAAAAAAGTGTTCGGGGGTTTATCGACGAATGACAAAAATAATTACAATAGCCAGTAGGACTTTGATGCAGTATTCAAAAGGGAGATTTTTTTAAAAAAAGACATTTTTTCATCATTTTCTCTCTCATGGTATACAACATATATTTTCCCCAAGTTTTATTGGGAAAAATCTGTATCACTTTTGGGAAACCTAAGACTTAAATAAAAAAGGGAAAAAAAAGGGGACCCTGAAGATTTGGTTACAAACCCCAAAAGCGATAGCCCCAAATTTTTCCCTTCCCTTTTCCCTTTCATTAAAGTGGTCGCCGAAAAAGTGAAAATACCCAAAGAAATTTTAAAATTTTGGGGTTTTTTCCTTTTATTTATATTTTCTTTTTAAAAAACGTCTCGAGAGATATACTATTTGAACACAAACTATCAAACAATGGGGGAAATTTCATTTTTAAAAAGTTACATTTAATTTTAAAAGTAATGCATTTAAAATAATAAATATTATAATTTCGTTTTAAAAATTTAACCTTTAAATTCCAATTTTAATTTCTTTAAAATTTAAAATTCTTTATAAATATTTTTAACCAAAGAAATTTTTTCCCCAAAAAAAAAATTAATTTCTTATTTTTTTTTTTATTAACAATTCATTAAAATTATAAAATGCAGTCCCAAAATTACAAGATGCGTTAGTGAACATATCCCAAAAAAATTGGAATTTTTGCCCTGAAATTAAAAAATGTAAAATAGAAAAATTTTTTTTGCAACAATATTTTGAAGAGGATCCCCATTCATTTTTTTAACATTTCGTGACACAGTTTCAAATTTTTAAAAAATTTTTAAACATTATTAAAATTACAATTTTGAAATAATTTTGAAGGGAATCTCTAGTGATTCTTAATTGGTTTAAAACAGTGTTTATGGTTGCTTATCTGAAGAAATGGAGTGTAACATTTGATGACGATTAAAAAAATTTTGTGCATTCTCGTCTCTGAAAATAAAAAAATCTAATGTAAAAAAATACCCTTTTTAATAATATAAAATATTTAAATTTTATTTGGGTTGGTTGGAAATCATACATAAATTACATATAAATTTTATTGATATAATTGTTGTATGTGTGTTTTTGTGTGTGTTTTGTGTGTTGTTGCCTCAATTTTTGCAATAGACAAAAACGGGGGTTTTTTACCTTTGCAAACATTAAAATATTAAAATGTTATATAAAAAGTCATGTCTTTTTGATTCTCACAAAAAAACCTCAAAATTATTTTCACATATTTATTTTTTAAAATTTTTGGGAAAAAACTCCCTGTAAAAATTTAATCACCTAACGTTAGATTGAAGGGTAATTAATTGTGATCCCCCCAAAGGAAACAATAAAAAATTCATTTCTTTAACTGCCTTCAATCATAATGTCTGCATTTAAAACTTTCTTTTGATAAATGAACCAAAAAACTTTTAAATTTTTTAGTATTTTATATCAAAACTATTTTTTTACAATTTAATGTTCGCGACCATTAAATATTTTTTTAAATTTGGGGCATCTGAAATTGATGATGAAATTTTTACAACTGAAAGCTGCTATCTCGGGACGTGTTTGTGAAAATGACTCTACAACGTATTTTTTTAAGTTATTAATTTTTTTAATAAAATAATAGGTTAGACAAATACCTTTCAAATTTTTTCATTTTTTATTAAAAAATTACAATAATAAACGACAAAAAGTAGACATGGGCTTAATAGTGTTTCCCGTTTAATTTTTTCAAAAAAACCCTTTTTTAACAGTTTTAAAATATTTTTACTGAAATTTGACTTTTTTGTAAATTAAATGTATCAAAATTTTTGGAAAAATGTTGGTTGATTTAAAATTTTTTATTCAAATGTTTCTATAATAAATTTTCATCACCCCTTTTGTAATGTTTAAGATGAATGTCCCCTTTTCCCGAAATGGGCTAAAACCCCGTTGGTCAACTGGATCCCGGGAGGGGGAGGCCCAAACAAAAAGGGAAAAAATTCGGGTCAGGACCTTTACATTTTTTTAAAAGCAGGGGACATTATTTTAAAAACACTTTGCCAGATGACATTAAACGTTTAAATTTAATAGAAAAATTTAAATCCAAGTGGGAAAACTTTTTTGCTGCATAACTGTTTCCCATAAAAATTAGAGACTATACCAGGGATCATGGAAAATAACATTAAAACAGGTATTTTGTTTTTATACCTTTGAACTGTTTTAATTTAAACAAATGTAAAAATTTTTATCGCAGCTTCTGGGGCATTCTATCATTCCGTAGTTTTTTTACCCCATTTCCCTGATCCATTGAGCAAATGCTGAGATGGACCCTTGTTTTACTTCTGGTGATAAATGTAACTTCATTTTATGCGCACGTCTTCTAGAATTTAGTGGAAATATAGTTATTCAAATTATCTTTCCATGTTATCACGGCAGGAAATATTCTTCCCAGAGACAACATGGATAAGACCCCAAAGTTATTGCTTTTTGTCCTTGAAAATAGATTTTATTACATGGGAGCTAGCTTTAATTCCCTTATTTCATTCAAAATTCAAGTAGTATATGACTTAGTGTAGGATCACAGAATTTTGAAAATGTCCTACAATTTGTTCTCCTCATAGCACCTCATCGCAGTTGTAACGATTTTGACGTAAAATAAATAAAATAAATAAATAAAGTTTGTGTTATTGTACTTCATTTTATATTGTTAGTAATTCGCATTTAAGCACTTACAGATTATTTCGTTTTAAAATTGATTGTAAATTTCCGTTCAATACAAATCAAAAACATTTTTTCTTACTTTCTTTTAATTACTTCATAATAGAAGTATTATAATCATGCTCGAAAACGACGAATTTTCGACAAAATAACTCATAATTCAATCCTCTTAATGACAAAAGTGGATAATTTGTTCCAATGTATTAGTCAAATACTGCTTCAATGCGTTTGTAAATAGAATCCGTATTTTGTGGTCCTGTTACACAAAAGTCTCATGAAGACAAACGTCTGTCTGTTCCTCTGTAGTTACTGACACCTAATCCCCGCATGTGATTTTGAATCAAATCTCTGATATTGATATTTTAATATCATCTTTGCGATGTAGAATGCCATAGGGTGTCTGTCGTGTAATAGGTAAGACTGGTAAGCTGGGAAACTTGAGTACCAGAGATCGAATCTTATTCGTGCCGAATAATTTTGCGGTAGAAAACATGTTTGGGTTAATGGTACAGTTATAATCATTCGCAACCTTTATGTAAATCTCAGAAAGAATGAACTTTTCAGGCTCCACTAGATATTTTAGTGTGTTAATCTCATTTCAGAACGACTGCATTACTGCGCGTGATAGTCTAGCGTTATCGCAACTTTCATCTTGAGTACTTCAATCTTGGCGATAGTCGGCGAAGATAAGGCTGGAAAGACCTGCTCAACGAGTTTTACAGAACTCAGTATTTTATTGATAATATTTCTAACTAAAATGAGCTATGTAGTTGCGTGTGTTTCCTTCCTTTGCATATCTATTTGGAATTTGATGTCCTTATTTTTATCGCACATATACTATGTAAGAGAGAAGTATGTAATACTGCAGGAGAAAGTGACGAAATTTGCATGAAAAACGTCTCTTGATATTGCTAATTGGAAAAAGAGGATTGTTAATCGTGTTCAAATATTGTTTTACAGGCTGTCAAAACGATGTTTAGCCCTGAGAAAGTGAATTTCAGAAACCTCTTCGTCAGCCCGTCTACGTATGGATAATTCTTGAGCCTAAAAAATAAACAGGATTTTCACCAAAATAGATATTCCTTGAACGATCTGTCTGATGTCAGAATCCTCGAATTTGAAAAAAATTTTTTAATTTTGCCCGTTTTATCGCCCATCTACTTTCAAAATTTTTCTCCAAAACAGTTCTTTTTGTTTTCTTAAATCTATTTTTTAAGAAAAGATTTTAAAAATATATGTTAGTTTAAAATCAATTTTAAAATTGCAAAAAAATTTTAATTTGAAAAATATTGACAGATATTTTAGAGTTTTTTCCCCATCATAATTCTTTTTAAAATAGATTTAAATTTAAATTTAAATTCCTTAAATTTTAAAAACTGTAAATTTTTGATTTATTCATTTTCTTTGGTGGGGAAGGGAGGAAGATCAGCTTTTAGCTGGGGGTGTGGGGAAACAGGTCACCATGTTCTTTTTTAAAAACCCAAGTCGAATATCAGGAGAAAAAAATTTCCGGAAATAAAAAATTTTGGATTCTTTTTTATTTTCAACCATTTAAATTCAAATTTCATTAAAATGTTTTAAAAAAAAAATTTTTTAAAAATAATTATTAATATTTTTTTTAAATATTATTAACAAAGAAATAAAATTTTTAATGAAATTCCATTTTTAGAATTCTTCGAATAAGGATTTTAAACCCTTAGTCTTTTTTTTAAGAAAGGGAAAATATTTCCCTTGGGTTTAAAGTTAAAATTTAAAAATTTCAATTTTTTTGAATTTTTAGAAAAAATTTTAAAAATCCATTGATGTTTTTCCCGGCCCCTTAGTCATAGGATGTTAATTTTTTAACAAAAATCTGTTTGTACATAATCTAGAGGAAAAAAATGTCAGTTTTTTGCACTCATTCTATATTATAACATAAACATCAAATTAACTGTTTTAGAACGTGTCCGAATAAGGAATAAAAAATTTTTGAAAAATTAGCCAAAATTATATACGTTCTTAAAAAATCTATTTTGTGTAAATGAAGAATTTTTTGAAAAGTATCATTGATCTTCCAAACACAAAAAGAATATTTAAATTTAAAAAAACACTAACTAATAGTGGTTTTTAGCAAACAGCTAAAAAATTTTTCCATTTTTAATGGTTGTTAAAAAGAGGGAAAAAATAGTTTTTGACTCTCGGGTGGGGTTTAAAAATAATAAAATACAGTTATTTGTTTTTTCAACAACCCCTTTTTAAAGGGAAAAATTTTTTGGGTAATGCATCTTGAAAACTAATTTTTTTTGAATCAATTTCTTTCCATTTCTAAATATATCATTCAAATTTCGCAAAAAGAATATAAAAAAACCAGTCCCCCTTAGTCGATATCCCGGCATCAACTTTTTAAAATCTTTTTAGGTTAAAAACCCTTTCCCCCGCCCGAATGTTTCTCGAGATGGGGGCCCAAAACTCAGAAAAGGGCGGGGCGGCGCGCCGTTGGCGCCGCCTGCAGGGCAGGGCCCTAAACCCCTCCCCCACCCAGCGCAGCAGCACCATCCGCTCTGACGCCGGTTCTGCAAACCAAATATTAAAAAACCCATGCACTTTACGGTCTAACCGACTTTGGCCGCAAAGGGTATTCCCAGGTTTTTGGGGCAATTGTCCCGCATGAGGACGCGGGCGTTGGCGACCCATTTTCCCTTTTTTAGCCTCGGGCTTGAGCGCTTTCTCACAAAAAAAGTTGAAAATTTTAAATAATGTTGATTTTTTTTTTTGCCGACGAATCAACCAAACGCCCCGGAAATTTAACTGTCCCTAACGATCTGTGGTGGAGTCATTAACCCTAAAAAATGTATAAACTAAACTCCTTGGGATTGGGGTAATCAGTCGTGAAAACGGCCCTTTTAACCCAATTATCTCTGGAGACCAGAAGAGACAACCAGTGAACTGGGAAACGGGGCCCTTTTTGGGCTGGGTTCTTAGAGGTTCGAAAAAGTTCCCTTTGCCAATGAAAAAGGAGGGGAAAATTTTTTAAACGGTTACATTTACAATTGCCCTAAATTGGGAGGCGTTTATCGTCATGATGTTTGGCAAAGTCAGACGTCTTAAGGACTGCGGCAGAACACGTACGTGCAAATTTACGCCTCTTGCGACCTTCAACACACTAATTATTTATATTAAGAATGGTCAGATTGAATCTGTTTCTGACAAATTCGCAATCAAAACAATCGAATCGAAATAATGGGGAGCATATTAGCGTCTGGCTGCTGTTTGTTATTTTATTTGATTTCAATGAATACCAGATGGGTGCCGGACAGAACGTTAGCTTTAAAGATACGGACTGTGGATCTGTTCTCCTACCCTTCTCTCGCATAACATACTGATGCCCTATACTACTGCAATATCGGAGACCAGACGGAAGCCACGAGCTTGTCGCTGTTGGTTGGGCCTGCTAGGAAGACACGCGGAAGGTAAATCCTGAAGTGACGCAGTAGCACGGGATCTCACCTTTCCCGTGGAAGGGAGGCCGGAAGAGGCTACACACACTAATGCACTAACGACCAAAGTAATTCAAGCGCTTACGTATCGTCAATCGAAGAAATCTCTTCGATCGGATATTTGAAACACTCATTACAGTGAAGGCATGTTGTACTGCTGACGTGATCTCGCAGCTCGAAATGTACAAATCCTTCATCAAGTACCACACCTTAGGGAGAATGACCATAGCAGTTAATTGTTTTGGACATGTACTCTTCTAGGGCCACTAGTCCCGTTAGTGTATTGTCCTTCACGTTCGATGGTGATATCCTATGCTGAATTAAAGGCAGTGCGGGATTTTCCTTTCAGATATTTTCCCAGACGGCACAGCACCAAGCGGACAAATTTTTAGTTACGGACTGGCCTATTAAAATTTTGGCGTGATAGGCATGAAGTTTGTGTATAAGAAATGGGGATGGACAAGAAAGAGGCAAGAAAACAGCGCCTTGAGCGTTGTTAGGAGCTGCCTCGACATTCACCTGTTATTGAAAGAAAGTCCGGAAAAGGTCTATTAGAACAGCCATCTATAGCAGTGTCGCAGGTGCTCACC
This sequence comes from Teleogryllus oceanicus, assembly GCA_964035755.1. Classification (NCBI taxonomy): domain Eukaryota; kingdom Metazoa; phylum Arthropoda; class Insecta; order Orthoptera; family Gryllidae; genus Teleogryllus; species Teleogryllus oceanicus. Next base: position 23,698 of record CAXIVR010000010.1, read on the forward strand.
GCGACCGTCTCGAACGGCAGTCCCGCGCGCGCGGTCCTCGAAGTCGCCCACCGCTGCCGCGCCGCGATGTTGACGAGTGGCCCGCCGGGTTGCGCTCGTCCTGGCACATGAACAGCCGCTTCTCCTGCACCTCCTGCGCCGGGTCCTCGCACTGCCTGCAGCGCCACAGGGAGCAACGTCTCCCAACCATTTTAATGGAGTTGAGACTCATTGACTCTATCCTTCGGCCAGGGCTCGGCGCCGTTAGATCCTCGAGTTCCCAGACGGTCACCCATCCAAGAGTAGCTAACTCGTGAGTCGCAGTTACGCAATTCGGCTACCGACATCGCCTTCTCACGCTTTCACACGATCAAATTGTTATCACTAAGAAAGAATACGAAACCTCAGCAACGTTAGCCGAGTAAAAATGAACATGTTAAAACAGAGTAATGTTAGACTAAATTTATTCGTGGTTCAGTGAACTGAGTATGCAGTAATGTAATAAACGTCTACAATTCTACAGTAACATTTGTTTAACTAGTTTTTCACTAACAGCCTGTATGAAAATACAAAAAAGAAACTGTGGTGCCAACTTGTATTTGTTTCAGTGTTTTTATAATTATACATAATTATAATTATGTATAATTAAAATTATATGCATAATTATTAATGTATTTTTATAAAAGAAGATTGTTTACGACGGATGGCCTGCTGTAAAATTCTTCAAGAACTCTGCCGTTAAGAGTGACATTTTGTACTTCTGTTTTTGTGTTAAGTCCATGACTGAGTTTATTCCATTACTTGCATTTTCGTTGTCTTTTCCGCAACTGTACTAGGAGGTCATAGAGTTTGAGACCCAACAATGGCGGATATTTGATACTTGTAAGGTAGCTAGATCAAATTCAGTCGCTGTCTGGAGATGAAATCAGCAGCTGCTCTCTGATCGGTGGTGATATCCCAGATCTATACCACGCAATGCCGGAGCTGTATCATAACAAATAGGCCATTAGGCCCGCGATTATTCTTTCTCATTCTTGTCCTATTTTCTTCCCTTACACTACACTCACGCTTACAATTACATGTACACATGTGGAGAGATTAGCCGGAAGCGTAGAGCTACTAATACATCATTTGCAGTTAATGTAGCTCGACAGTGAAATAAATTGCCTTCCAACATTAAAACTCATCTTCATTCACATCTTAAAGAAATACCTACATGCTTTTCTAAGAATCGTTTTGCCATTTAAATCACAGTAAAATTCCCTGGTTGTCAAATCAAATCTATACCAATTTTACTTCTACCTTAGAGTAAATAACTGATTAATAAATGTTTTAGAAATAATATATTTAATTTGTTGAAAATTCAATGCTTAGTCTTGTTTGGTATACTGCTGGAATTGTACTTCATCCGTAGTTGCAGAGAATCATTTAACAGAGACAACTGCTGAAGCATGGTCAATAGCTGAGAAAACATTTCCAAAATCTGATACTTCATTTGAGTTTAGCTTACCATTACAGTGCGACATTCGTTTCAAGAACGAGGCCAAGGAAAATGGAGACAGGGCGAGCGGAAGGAGCGCTGAAGGGGAAAGTTTAATTGGTCTCGCCTTATAATGAATGCAAAGCAAGTTGTGTGGTTTTGCAGATCTATTCTATATATTGTGCGACTCTTCTTCCTGTGGAGATTAGTGGCATGTATGCGATCTTCAGAAACTCAAAAGAGAAAAGAAGTTAGATCAGAGAGCGTGCATGCGCGTGTGATATTCTGTCTCCACAAACGACATGTAATTCCTTAAAGAAACTGAAGCAGTGTCTGCGGTTGTAGAGTCTCAGGAAAATGAGCGTATATTCGCTCTTCTTTTTCTGAATTTTGGAAGAAAGGCTCCAAAATACGATGCACATAACGGGTTTTTACATTTTCGTTTTACTACACACACACACACACACAGAGGGGAAAGTGGAGCGAGCCATCACGAGACGTCTATTCAAGAAGACAGAAGGCGAGGCCTGAAGCACCGTTCCTATGGGAGCTCAGCGCACGCTTCCCATTGGCCCAGCAGAATTTTCCACAATCGCAACACACCAATAAATGTATTAGAACGCAGCCAGTCTGGTGACATTTCCCGACTGGCGGGTTTTCCTCCCGGGTCGAGCGGTCGGTGATGCTAAGTTCTGAATTAATATAATACAATTGCTCGGAGTGAATACTAGGTGTTGCGGGCGCGGAGACATGTAAGGGACATAAATATTTGTATTTTACCATTACATGTTCCAAGGACAATTGGCCTTGGCGCCTTTAGATCCGGGGAAACTTAGTCGGTCACCCAACCAGGGAATCACGCGATATCTACAATTCGCATAACCTTCGTGACTTCATGTATTTAACGAATTCGGCTAGCAACGTTGGTTCACGATCGTGACCTTTCAGAGGTACCAATCCAGCATTACCTGGATGACCAAGGAAACCATGAACCCGGTCAGAATGGCCGGTCGACGATGAACCCGGTGTGGGGTGGGGGGCGTGGGTGTTGTGGGGCGTGGCTCACTCGAAGCGCGCTCGTCCGCCGTGCGCAGCGAGCGCCAGTCGACGCAGCCGCTGACGGAGGTGGAGCAGCGCGCCGCCACACGCACTGGCCTCGCCTCGTCACGCGCACGTGCAGGTGGGGGTGCGCGACGCCGTCACGCTCACCGTCACGCTCCCCAGCACGGGCGCCACGTTTGGCTACCCTCCGAGCAGACGATGTCCAGGCGTTCCGTGAAGACAGCGCCCGCCGTCGAGTCGTTTAATTGCGCCGCGCGCGCGACGGACATGACAACGGCTCCCTAGTGACAATACTTCGCGTGTGCCGCAATAACTGGAGTGGTTGCTCCCAAATTTGACACGTTTACTTTCACGGTCGGAGCATAATAGTAAGAATATAGAAACGTTTCTCCTCTTGATGCTATTACGCAATTACTCATTTTTGAACTAGTGCTACAGAATGGCACAGACTTTCTTATGCTGTGGGCTGACTTATCGTTCTTGCCCCATTCTCTGCCAGCTGCATCTTTTGCCGCCCAAAGTCCAATTTTTCTGAAATTTGTCACATTTTAGCTTTTCAACAGCACAATCGAAATATTACTCAGAATATTAAAGAAAGTAAAAACTCGTTCTAAAAGAAAATTTTTCGTTCAAAAATTTGAAACCGGTTTTAAGAAAATGGCGTTTAAGATTTACTGTAATTGCGAATTTGAAGATCTTTTCATAGGTTGAGTTTAGAAAACTTTATCTGTAGTCATTTGAGGCACTTCCACTCACAAATACAATAATAGGAGATACAAATTGCTAGAAATGCCCATAAAACTGCGTGAAAGATTAAAAAAATACATTTGAGTAATTTAAAACAAAAGAATACAGCAAAATTAAATAAACGTCATTTTAAAGGGTGTACAATCCGTACAAAAGTATAAAGAAAAAATTTGGGAGCAGTTTTCGAGAAAATGGTTTGGCCGTTCTGAAAAATGTTGAGGTCATTTTAACAGAAAACTATTGAGGTTTTAAAAACTACTTGATATTATTTATACTACGTATACTCATAAATACAATAAGATGAACAAATTGCCGTAATATAAATATTAACGACGTGGAGGCTAATATTTTCTAATTTTTGAAAAGCAAATGAATAGAGAAAAATGGCATGTATGTCATGCCATGAGTACTTTTTGCACTATCCCTACCAAACGTTTAAAGAAAATAATGTCAATAAAATCTTGTTTTTTATTTTTAAACCGCAGATACTGCACGAAATATTGCGGCAAGTACCAAACGTTTCAAAAGGTGTACATAACCATACCGAAAATGTAATTACGGACAACAAATTTAACTTGAAGGAATCTTCAACTTAGTTGTAAGAAGCCGCCGAAAAAAATTAAATCTTTGCAATTTTCAAAAATTCAGAATTAACAAGGAAAATCTGACCTATGCACATTCCCTAAGTGTAATCTACTTTATTCTACAAGAAATTTAAAGAAAAATTTGGTCTTTAAACAAAAGTATGTCCTAGGAGTTACTACTCCTGGGACATAATTTTGTTTAAAATTGGGGTACTCTCAAAAATTAATTGATGTTTTCCAAAATCGTAGAGCTCGACTCAGCCAGATCAACAGGGTTTAGTTGGTTTGGAAGAAATGGTACGCGTGGTTTAGGCAGTAGTGGTGTCTATACACACCAGACAGATTGACGGGCGTTTGAAAACCACACTTTTCAGTATCAGGGACCCAAACGGTATTTCCGTTGAAATCACGAAATGATTTTTCCGCATCATTATATAACTTTCTGTACTACGAATATTACTCCGCATATAGGTATGTATACGAGAAAGTAACTATAGTAGAGGTGCTACAGAATTGCATAGACTTTCTAATTTTCTTGGTATGATCTGCCTTAAAGTCTTGCATGTCTCCATTCTTTGGCCAGTTGCCTTTATCACCACTCCGAAGCTGGCTAGCCACCCATAGCCGATCACAAGAAAGTACATGCCATCATTTAATACTAATTACTCATTAACTGTCATAATTTTAAATTAATTACGCCAGCCATTTTCTAAAATATCGAGGTCAGGTAGCTTCATATTTTAAACTAGCTAGTCACGAAAATTTCATCAGAAATTTGACAAGATAGTATTAATTAATTATTACTAATTACTCTATTTTAACACCATTATAAATATTAATTGTTTAAAAAGGCAAACATTTACGAAACAAATTAACGTAAAATTGCAAATATTTTATTACCAGCTAATCAAGATTTCTATACACAATTTCATGGATATACAATATAATTATTGACACACGACACCAGAATTGGTCTGACAATTAATTTTTAAAGAGCACTAACCTTTAACGAGAATATCAAAATACTTCAAATGCAGTATAGCGACACATATTTTAAAAGATTCAATTACTGCGCACTAACAATTACTAACACGCCATTACAACATTCTATATTTCTTATTAAATGGCTACAGAAATAATTACTGATTGCTATTGATTATAAAATGGCATTAACCATCACAGTGACAATCACAGTATCATGTATAAAACAAATACTCACACTAAAACTACTCGTCGAATACAGAAATTATAGTTCTCGTTCCATCACCAGGTGTCTAGAGCTGCAAAAATAGTTTGTTTATATTCATTATTCCAACAAGTTCTTGGAAAATCGTCAGCGCTTTGAACCAAAATTCCATATACAGTCACAAATTCAAAGAAATTATATTATTTCTTACCGAGTACTATACGGTTACTAACACAATTGTATTACAAAACTCTACATTTGTTGAAAAAATGATTCCACAATTAATTACTGATTGCAATTGTTAATCAAGAGTCATCTAACCATGGCGGTGACGTTCACAATATGATGAATAAATGAAATCTCACAGAAAAATACTAAGGAACATATATACTGGAAGATATTGAACTGGTTCTATCACCAGACGTCTGGTGTTTAAAAATAATTTGTTTAAATTAATTACTCCCTCCAGCTTCTTGAAAATCACACAACGCTTTGCACCAAATATTCGTATATCCATAAAAATTGTAATTCATTACACCGAAAATAGAAAAATACAGGGATGGTGACTCATAAAGCCTAATAAATTCTAAACTACTAAACAATTGCATATTCGTATCTTTCTATCGAGCAGCAACAACCATTATTCAAATAAACAACACAAGCAATCATTTTTTTTGTTCTCATCTTTTTTGTTCATTGTACGTATTCAACAATACGTACAATATACGTGGGACCCGGATTGGCTCACACCCACCGTATAATATAAACACACTTCGTAGAAATCAGTCGCTCAAAATTAAATTCACATTACAGATCTTCATCCACAATACATTACGACACAACAATAGTGTTTTAAAATTTTGACTTTAGATAATATCCATTAATTATAACATTAGACTTCTGGTGATCATTAACCTCCCTAATACCATGGGGTCTCTGGAGACCGTTGGTGAGCTGCACGACGTACATTCAGATATGTCAGACAGTGATGGAGAAACAGATGAAATTGAAGAGAATGAGATGGAATCAGATGATAGTGACCAAAGCGGGGAGGAAGATTTAGAGAGAATATTAGATCCCTGGCTTTTACAGGTAAGAATTATAGCACTTACAAATTGTATGTTTTTATTCCAGTGTTTTGTGACAAATTATTGAGGTTATGTGTGATTTACAGATCTAAAATAAGACAGAAATATGGCATAAGAATGTGCAAAGAGAATCACGTGGAAGAGCACAAAGGTGCAATATCATACGAGAAAACCAGGTCCAACAAGATACGCAAGGAAAATGTGGATACAGTTGAGTCAGCTTCAACACTTTGAAACAAAGTATAATTGATGAAATTTGAAATGGGCCAACAAAGAAGGAAATGTTGTATGGTTCAAAATGGACAACATGGATTCGACTGAATTTAAGTTCTTGTAGGCGTCTTGATATTAGCTGGTGCATACAAAGCCCACAAAGAAGCAATAACGCACCTGTGGAACAAGGAAGACGGTAGGCCAATGAAGCAATGATAGAAATCGCTTCACACAAATTTCAAGGTGCATTTTGATTTGATGATGCAGAACACAGACGTCGTAATCGAGCCCCAGACAAGTTGGCTCCTATTAGAAATATATTTGAAATGTGGACAAACACGCTTCAAGATGCATACGTACCACACAGCAACATCATAGTTGATGAACAACTTGGACCTTTTGTGCAGATGCCCTTTCGGCAATATTGGCCATCAAAACCGGGAAAATATGGCTTGAAGTATGGTTGAATGATTGAGGCTATCATTATCAACAACACTATTGTTGACAACGACAACGCCTTCAATCATTCCAATTAGTAAATGTCAACTACACTTCACCACTGAATCACATTAGTTATGGCTATGCGACAGTATCACTAGTTATGCTCTGAACGTTCAAGTTCATACAGGTCGTCAGGCAAACCAACCTCGTGAAGTAAATCAAGGAAGGAGGTTGTTTTAGATATGGTCAGGTTTGAAAAAGTGGCCGGAACATAGCAACTGACAACTTCTTCACAATCCTAAACCTAGCAAGAGACCTTCAAAAATAGACCTTACACTGCTAGAACTATAAGAGAAAATAGAGTGGAATTGCCAGAGGTTTTCACTAATGCACGGGGCCGAAAAAATTTCATCTTGTTCGATTCCAAGAACAAGCTTCGATTGTGTCTTATTGCCCAGTAAAGGAAAGGTTGTGACACTTTAGTACCATGCATTCTACGAAAGAAGTAACCAACATTGAGGAATCAAAAACCCTTAATAATAATTGATTACAATAAAACCAAATCAGGAGTGGACACAATGGACAAATTAGTGAGAACATACACAACTAAAGAATGAGCAGAAGATGGCCAATGATTCTCTTTTATAATGTTATTGACATTACTGCATTGAATGCGTTCATTATTTGTTGCATCTTTCTCCAAACTGGAGAGAAAAGACCAATTACAAGAGAAGAGAATTCTTAATAGAATTGGGAAAAACTAATTGGTCGTGACTCCAAAAATTGTCACACCAGTAGGACCAACAACAACAAAACAGTACAAAACAAAAGCGTGGTCGCTGCCCATTTTGTGAAAGATCATTAGATCGGAAATATGCAGACAAGCGTATCAAATGTGAAGTATCAGTTTGCAAAATCATTCTTCGATCATATGCCAAAAGTGCAATAAATAATTAGAATCACTATGTCTGATTATTACTGTAATGTTCAGAAACAATATGTCTTTTCAATGTACCTATTATTGTATTAATTTTTTAAATAAATTGTTTATGGAAATTTTATGTTTTCAAGTAGTGTTTGGCAGAGTATAAAGTTACAGAATCAGAAAATGTCAAAGGGTAAACATGTACAACTATTTTGTATTTCGTTATCGAAAGGACTGGGGTCTCTAGTGACTCCGAGTGGTACTCAGTGTAACAAAATCATCGGTATTAGGAGGGTTAAGGTCTCTTTATAAACAATTCCCTGCACTAATAATTCTGAGCCACTTGATCAACAAATATAGAGTATCTGTAACTAAATTGTGTTAGTAATTGCTAGTCCGCCGATAAGAATTAATTTTAATTTTTTTAAGTTAGTGACGGTGTAAGGAATTCCGGTTCAAAGCGCTGTGCCATTTTCAAACAAAAGATTGGAGTAATAAATTTTAAAAAAAATATTTTTATAACACTAGACATCTGGTGATGGAACCAGTACTATAATTTCGTATTCCGCCGAGTAATTGGTTTTCTGTAAGGATGTGTTTTATTCATTATAGTATGATTGTCACTCTGAAAATTAAGTCCCTTTATAAACAATTTCAATCAGTAATTAATTCTGGAGCTATTTCTTAAAAAATACAGAGTATTTGTGACAAAATTGTGTCAGTAAACGCGTGGTACACCGTAAGAATTAATTTTAAGATTTTTAAAATTGTGACGGTATACTGCATTTTAAGTATTTTTGATATCCTCGTTAATGATCAGGGTCCTTTTAAACAATTGTGTGTCGGACTTATTTCTGGTGTCATATGGTCAATAAATATATTGGTATGTAGAAATTGACGTAAGAAATCTTTGGTTTGCTCTATTATTTTAAAATATTTGCTATTTCTTAAGTTAATTTTGTTGTTTTTTCGGCTAGCTAACGTGACCTTTTTGCGACTAGTCTGAAGCTAGCTAACCTCGATATTTAGAAATGGCTGGCGTAATTAATTTAAAATTATGAGTAAACAATTAGTATCAAATGATGACTTGTAGTTTGTTGTAGTCCGCTGTGGATGGCTAGCCAGCTTCAGAGAGGTCCTCTATCGTGGCCCACAGTGCATTTTGGTAATTTTCTCAACTTTTGTTTTCTTAATAGTACAACCAAATATTACTTTGAGAATATTAAAGAAGAATAAAACCTCATCCTAAATAGCCATTCTTCATTGAAAATTCGAAGCCTTTTGGAGAAAGTCTCGTTTAAGCGTTACTGCAAATGCGAAATTTAAGTTCTTTCACATAAATCTATTGAGCTTTCAAAAACGTCATTTGTAGCCATTTGAATCAATTCCATTCTCAATTGCAACAGTATACAAAAATCGATGGAAATGTCAAATTACTGCCTGAAGATATTTAAAACAATATAATTTGTGTAATTTATGAAAAAAAAATACAGCTAAATGATCTGTACGTGATATTAAACAGTCAATTATCACTTTCTATTGGAAAGTTTGAAGAAAAATTGGAACGGTTTTGAGAAAAAGGCATTTTAGCGTTTCTAAAAATGCTGAATTTTGAGTTCAGTTTCACAAAAACTTTTGAGTTTTCGAGAAATTTTGTGTGACGTTATTTAAAACATGTGTACACATAAATACAATAATGTGAACAAATAGCGCTAATGTTATGGATGTGAGTGACAAGATATAAAAAGTTATTTTTGTAAATTTGAAAAGAAAACAATAGACAATATGACATTTACGTCATCTTATAGAGTGAACTTAGCACTATTCCTACACATAAAAGAAAATATTTGGAGTCGTTTTGAAATATCTTGTTTCTGGATTTTTAAAAAAAATTGGAAATATTGCAGCATATTGCGAGAAAACTGCTAAAATTTTCAATAGAATGTGCCTGACCTTAATAAATGAACTACTTACAACAAATTTTATTTCAAGGAAAATTTATTTTCAATTTTGTAGTTGTGGAAGACTCAAATATTTTCACGTTTGCAATTTCGAAAGTTCAGAGTTAACCGTGAAAATGGGATGTACGCACTTTTATAAGTGAATTTTACTATATTCTTAGAAGATATTTAAAGAACAAATTAGAGTCATATTTGAAAAACCTAAAAAATGTTCTGGTGTCGTATAAGTAGCCCAAATTTCAAGAATATTTGAACAGGTTTAGACTGAAGATGGACAGGTGTTTCTGTAATTTGGAAAAATCCACGCATGGTGTAGAGGATAGTAGTGATCACAGAAGGACGGACGGGCGGACGGACAGACGGACCAACGGACGTTTTTCTTCAATTGATTTTTCAGCACCAAGGATCAACAAACGGGATTCTGGCTACACCACGTGTTAAAGGATTTTACTTTTCTTATATGTTGTTAACGCTGCAAAATATTGTAACGAATATTGCGTCATCCGCCGGCGCCACCCCGAGGTGCTGTGATCGCGGTTACGTCATCTGCCGGCGACCACGAGCTGCCCGTGAGCGCGGTTGCATCACCTGCCGGCGGATTACTCCAGAACAGTCGCGGAGTCCGGAAGGTTTTCGATCGTCCGCCGAGTATAAATACGCGGCGACTGGCGACCGCGAGTCAGTCTTGAGTCCGCAGTGGAAGCTGAACTGTGAAGTGTGTGCATCGCGGTGAATAGCTGTGCAGTGATTGTGCTCAGTAAGTGAACCGTGGTCAGTGCATCGTACTGTGGTCGGTGACGTGAACTGTGACCAAGTGCATCGAACTGTGATCAGTGCAGTGAACTGTGGCCAGTGCTTAGACTGTGCGAGTGTGTAAGAGAAGTGTAGTGTAAATAAATAATCAAGTGTTTTCAGTGATTGTGTTAAGAAATAAAATAAACGTTTTGTTAAAATAATACGAGACTTTTAATTCACTACTTACAAACGTAACAATATCTTCAGTGAGTTGTTACGGAGAGCAATAGAATGATAGATTGGTTGCTCTGAGCGTGTCGACCTCCTCCTAGCTTGCCATTAGGGAAAATGCTTAAAGAATTATTCGAGTTTATATCAGCGTGATCAATATTGATGATGGAAGTCGTTTGTCAATTTTACCTTGTCAATGTTTCCCTTTCACAAACAGAAGATTGTTTTCTGTTATAATTCGTGCGACATATCATTTCAGCTTTCAATGAATAATGAATAATGAATAATGAAAAATAATCAGGATATTTTGAACGCTAGAAATAAAACTAAAGCAATGTGAAACATCGTTAAAAATTCGACCACGTCATCACGACATTTCGTAGAGAATGTTTGATTGATTGATTTGATTTATTTATAGTCGCATCAACTACATATGGTTATTAGCGACTACTTTTATAATTACACAGTCATACAAAATAACACAGTATCTGAGAATTATACATATATGGTTAAATACTATTAAAAACTTCAATTTCTCTTATAAAGCTAATGAATTTAATGCACTGTTCTTTGTTATTGAGGTCTTTAGGAGAACTTAAATTGTACTTCTTTCTTGAACTTTCATATTTAGGGCATGCATACAAATAAATGTTCTACTGAAAGAGAAATCTTGCATGAATTGCAGTTATCAGCATCAGTCGTGTTCAGTAAGTGGCTATGAGAAAATTTTGTGTGTCCTATTCTGCATCTTGTCAAGACAACCTGATCGTTTCTGCAGAAGCTGACCGTTGGATTATCATTTCCAAACCTTCTAACTGATATAATTTGCACCCTGTAAGCTGTTCCATTCATTAGTGTCAAGATCAGCAATTTGTTCTTGACTCTCTTGAGATATTCTTGATAACTTACTGGTATATCACTTCTAACTACGCTTCGTGCTGCTTCTTTAGCTTTTCTGTCTGCTAATTCGTTTTCTGCAATGCCAACGTGCGAAGGTATCCAGCTCAACGCTATTTCTTTGCCCTCACTGCTTAGTTGGTTGATTTTTCCAACTATCTCTTGGACCAGTACATTATCAATAGATAGATTCATTATAGCAGATACAGCACTTTTAGAGTCTGTTATTATCATAAATCTCTTTTAATTGGCCCTTGTAGTGTATGTAAGGGCCTCTACTATGGAATATAGTTCACTGGACATCACTGAAAAGTCATCAGGTAATTTTTTGGTGATCACCTCACATGAAGCTATTACTGCGCAACCTACGTTGTTTAGATTCTTTGAGCCATCAGTATAAATTGTGTTGTAATCAAATCATCATATTTTGCTAGTTCATTTCTTATTTGGTACAGATTTCACGAAGATTTGCATTCTTCTTGTTGGGATGTACGCCAATTCAATAAAGTTGATGTCTCGTATTATCCAAGGAGCATAGTCAGGTAAGGTCGTATTCCTTTTATTTATTTATTTATTTATTTATTTTACGTCAAAAAACAGTTAAAAACTGCGTATGACGTGCTATGGGGAAAAGTGAATTGTGTGCACATTTTCAAAATTTTGTGATCCCTACACTAAGTCATATACTACTTAAATTTTGAATTTTGAAAGGGAGAAAAAAACAAAAAAACTCCCATGTAATAAAATCTATTTTCGATAAATAAGCAATAAATTTTGGCTCTTTTACTTCCTGCCGCGACAACATGGAAACGATAATTTGAAGAATTGTGTTTCCACTGAATTCTAGAAGACGTGCACAGAAAATGAAGTTACATTTATGTCCAGAAGCAAAACAAGGGCCATCTCAGCATTTGCTCAATGGATCAGGAAACTGACGAAAACCTGATCGAGATGGGGTCATTTACCCGAAGCTGTAGTACAATAGTTGTTACAGGTTGTTTATACTATTTATACAGTCCAAATGGTAAAAAATGCATTATGTATCATTGGTAAAATTAATGTTACTTTTCTTGTGATGCTAGTATAGTCTCTAATTGTATAGAAACAGTTATGCAGCAGAAACGATTTCACTTGGGATTTAAATTTTTCTATGGAAGTTAATCGTTTAATGTCATCTGGCAAAGTGTTGAAAAATAATGTACATGTATTGAAATGTGAATTTTTGTAATGAGCTGTTGATACTGTCACCGTGAATATGATTTCTACGTCGAGTTTTAAAGTAAGACTTTGGCATTTTCTGAAAAAAATTTTCCCCGCCCTTGAGCAAGAAATTTTTTTACAAACCCACTGATTCGAAATAAAAGACACGGTAATGGTAGAATTCTAGATTAATGAAGAGAGGCTTACATGAATCACGTGGGTGGGATTTGGTTATTATTCGTAAAACTGTTTTTGTAATCTAAAAGTCTGGGAGCTATAAGATGTATTTCCCAGAATTTTTGGTTAAATCTCAGGGGGGAATGAACATTCGCGAAGTATACACAACGAGCAGTATGAAGGCTGACTGAATTTGCGAGAATTTAACGCGTAGCATAATGAATTTAAATTTTTGTGTTCAATTCATTTAAATTCCATTTAAATTCCATTTAAGGTTTGACTGAATTGAGAGACCTAAAAATTTTGTTGCCTTAACATCAGTCAATGGTACACCGTTCATTTTCAATGGAGCACAGAATTGTTTATTTGAAAGGGAAAACTGCATTAAAACCTTTTTCCCGTTTACTATTAATTTGTTAGGAGTGGAAGTTTCTTTTGATCTTCTCTAATATCTGAATTGCCCGAATTGCTATGGGCCCGGGAGCTTTTTTATAATTTAATGTTCCATAATGTTTGTATGATTTTCGAATACTCTGTTTTTTGGGATTCAATTTGTTGACTGCTACTTTGATCGTATATCCTATAATTAGTGAAGTGAATAGATAATGGTCGCTGTTGAATAAATCATCGAGAACATTCCATTGTAAATATCTTACTAGATTCGTACACATACTTAGGTCGATAGTGCTACATTTCTGCCACGTTAAAGCATGTCGGTTATTGTCTTCATTTAATAGAACAAGGTCTTTTCTGAAAAATCACCTACTATTTTCCCCTAGTGTCCGTTCCCCATTTGAGCCCATTGTTCATTGTGACAATTAATATCACCTACTAATATCAATGTTTTTTAACTTGTTGAATTAAACTTTCAAGTTCACAGCTACGAAGTGAAATGCCCTTTGGGAATGTATATATTACAGTACGATTTTCCCTAGCCCCTATATTTATCGAGACAACAACCAATCAAGACCACTTGTTATTTGCACTTCACTACTCACTATCGATTCACGAACATAAATTGCCACCCCTCCACTAGCATTCAAAATGACGATCTGTTTTTGTAGTAAAAATTTAAAACCTTTGATATGCTTACAAATAGTTAGTTTTGAAATTGATTCTTGTATACAGAAAATACCAGTTATTCTATTTTGAAGTTTCTGAAGAACTCGTATTGTGTCAGGAATATTCACGTTCCATTGCAAAATTTTTGTTTTTCATTCTGCTTTTCACTTGATGAAATTGTTCTCGAGGACGCTTTTGAGGAATCGGGAAACTACGGGATCCTTCAACCTTTCATGATTCTCGTGAAACGAGACTTCATACTCTGTCCTCAGCAATGGATACATATCTCTAAGAAAATGAATCAACTTATCATTTTCCCTTTTAGTATAGTTAAGGGATAATTGTAGCATTACTAGTTCCGTACGTATCTTCCAAAATCTTTGAGTTGTTCATAAATAAAAACATTGGGAGGTTACTTCAATATTTCTTAACTGAGCTAACTGTTACAAAATGTTCTTTCACTTTTGTTTCGAGTTGTTTTCACGGTTGATCTTTTCTTCTTTTGCAGGTTTAGCAAACTCAGTGTTCTTTTTTCCGAACTTTTCAGGTTAGTTCAGATGTTTTATTGCTGAACTTGTAATTCATAAGTGTTTTTAGTGGTCTTTCCAGTCTCAGTTGGGGAAATTCTTTATCAAAAGTAGAATTATCGTTGTGTTTGTTCTCAAGTTCACGTTTTTGCTTGTACTAAATCTACATTGCTATTGGTTGCTATTTGAATTAATTTTGTCTACATTTTCTACATTTTTCTACATGGCCTTTTTCCCTTTGCATTGATAACATTTAATATTGACATAAGATATATAAATACAATTTCTTCCTTTATACTCAACCGCTATAGAATCAGGTAATTTGTTTAGTGAGTCTTCCGGTACATATATATTTGCCTACGAAAGTTAAAATATGTGTGAATTCTTCTTTCCAAACCGCTCGAAGGAATGAACTTGGAACTTTCATATTTCCAATTTATCAAGTTTTTTCAATTATAGCATTAGGATTATTGATATACATTTAAAAGAACTACTCCCCACTGCTTACTAACAAATGGTCGCATATTTTGATCACTGCCATCAATATTATTGTTTATATTTATCTGCTATTTCTTAACTAGTTCTTTACTGCTGAGAAAGATGCACTCTGCTGTTCGAGATCTTCGACGCGTATATTATGTTTCTTTGAAACAATAGTAGCTAAGGCTTCTACATCCCTTTTCTAGTGATGTGCTATAGTCCTTCCCATCAATTAACAATCCTTGTTCTTTGGCCGGATACATAGAGTTCTGTAAATATTTGCTCCAGTTTGTGCGACCTGAGGCGGGTTGGCTCCTGTAGTCAGAGGCCTTCCCTTCAGACGATGCGTCATGCCGATGCGAGGTCATTTCATGACTTATCGCCCCGTGGGGGAGGAAAATGAAACAGTTTTATACTACTTTGCATTTGCTGTTCACTAAAATGTCCACTAGTAACACTCAAACTAAAGAATATCACACGCTCTCCACGTACAACGAATACTGTCACTGCGTACAGCACGATGTTGACTCGACCGTTGCCTGTGACGAACTGATAGAGAATGTGGTTTTAAAGAATAATGAAAAAGAAACAAGATATCCAGAAAAAGTTGCGAATCTCTTTAACCAACACTTTTCTAGAACTGCGGTTGATCTCACGGAGGGACTAAAACCACAAAATTCAACATCATATGCTTCCCCAAAATAATTTCCTGATGTTTATTTACGAAACATGTTCAAAACGAAATTCTCAGAATAGTCAGTAAATTAAAAATAAAATTCATCAGGTTTAATGAATTCCCGTATTGTTTATTAAAACGTGCACCTGCCATTATACACCCATTAACTCACATTTTCAATGCTTCCTTGTGCACAGGAATATTTCCAGATACTTTCAAAACAGCAAAAATGAAACCACTTTTTAAAAAAGGGAACAAAAATGAAATTCAAAATTACCTTCTTTAATAATATAAAAGAACTGAGTCTTGTGCTCAAATATCTTGACAAATACATAGTGCAATATCATTAGAAAAATTTTTCGAAATTAGTATAGAAGTCATTTAACATTTTTTTTATTAATTACAAGATTAAAAGAGAAAAACAGTAAAAATGACTAATTTTAAAATGAAATAAATGACAAAGACAGTGTTACATCAACAACGCAAAATTAGTTATAAATGGCATGTTAAAATCATCCTTCACGATATTAGATTTATAAACCAATTTTTAAGAAAGTTTAAAGAGTTTGAAAGGACGGGCCAGCATCTCCTCCATACTGACAAGTTTCGAAAATTCTTCGCTCTTTCATTATCGCAGTGCACAGGAGCATGCTTTACAGTAAGGTCTGTTTTTCATTTCTGGGCATAGTGGGTAACTGCACGAGATGTCCGGGAAAGAAGGGGAGTGCCTATCCGAAGGTAATAACAATTTACGTCGGGCTTGGGAGCCACGGGATACCACGACAAGGGTGTTAGGGATCCTTGTGAGTTTGAAAAGAGTTCACACTGTTGGCCCCTCAAAATGCAACGTTGGATAAAATGTTGGTAGTAAGAGAGATATTACCATAAAGCAGTCTTCGGTTCCTGAGGCCAACTTTAACTACCTAGTCATGGCTCATTTCCACTTATCCCACGGCCAGGGACACAGGAAAACGTAACCTAAATGATGGAGAATTGGATATCTTCTGATTGATGTTGATATATGATCTCAAAGGTTATAAGAGAAAAGAGGAAATGACAACAAGGTGTAGTTTCCTGGTTAAAGGGGCCGGTTCGGCTTCGACATAGTGTTCGTGATGTCCAGTATTCTCCACAGAAAACCCCAAAGATAAAAATCACATGGTTGTTAAGACCTAGTAGTTAAAAAAGACATTAAAAATATATACAAAAAACAACTTCCAATTTCAAAGAAAATTTACAATTTCAGTTCGATTTTCAATAATCGTTCCAATAAAACCTAAGGACTTTATTTCTGAGCAAAATAGTATTATAAAACTGAAATTTATTTAATCCAAAATTAAATTTTCATATATTGTCAGCTAATTATTATTATTTCTAATTAATATTTCAACCTTCTCAGAGATTTCTACAATTTGAATGATGTTCATTGTAGCAATAATTTTTTTATTTACATTTTCTATTTTTTGGTGAAATAAACAATTTATTTTAAACTGAGTACCATGAATTTATGAATTTTTCTTCAATAATATTTCCATTTTTAAGCTAAGGGAACAGTGAGGAAAATAATTCCAATATTAACTTAAAAATTTTTACTGTATTTACATTCCTCGAATGCGCAGTATACTAGAAACAAATATTCAAGTAAAAATTGTATTTAGTGGTTTTGAAGGAAATCGGCTTTTGAATCCTGAAGTCCAAAAATATTTTTCCAAAAGACTTTGAACATGTATTTGTTTTTAAACTGGTTGTAAAAGGACCTGTGTACCATGGCAATGGAAAAATTAAAACATATGACTTCTAAATTATTTTTATCAAATTTGGGATATTAATAAGTTGATTGGGATTCAACTTAAGAATAATATTTCTGGAGGGTTTACAATTATATTGATTATTGAAATTCTGAAAACGAACTCCTTTCTTTTTTACTTTACACTCTTCCTTGGAATACACTATACCGTTATTAAAATACGTAGAAATGTCACATTTATTAAATCTCTAGAATTTTAAATACTTACTAATCTGTTTCAAATTTCTGAATTTTGACTCTTCTTCTGGTATAACTATTGACAAATAATTTATTAAATTTGTATAAAGTTTTCCAAAATTGGAAAATTCTTGCAGTGAAAGCAAAAATTTTCCATGAACCCATAACAAATTTTCTAAAATATTGATCAATTGCACTTTCCCCAAGGAAGAGAAAGTTAAATGTGCGGAAACCAAAAATTTTCTGCAGAAAACGCATTTAAAGGCCCAGAGACAAATGGATAAATCCACTTCTAAGAAAAAAATCCTCCAATCGGGGTGTAGCCAGAACCCGTTTTGTGGGTGGTTGATGGCGGAAAATCGACTGACGTAAAATGTCTGTCCGTCCGCCCGTCCCTGAACAACGCAAGCGGCTAAACCGTTCACCCGTTTTTCACCAAAATTGATACCCCAAGGATCTGGCTGATATCATAGACCCTTGAATTTGAAACTGATATTAAACAGAGGAAGGGTATTTAATTAAGCCCTGGGACATTTTAAAGTTTCAAACAAATGGTTCCATAATTTTTATTACTTTTTGTTGATAGTGGGAAGTGGTTTAAGAGAATAGTGCAGGTCTCATTTTCGTTAAAAAACTGATTTGAAGTCTTCCTACAAGTAAAATATTGAAATTTGAAATTTTTTTCCTGGATGAAAATTTTTCCTTAAAGATTTTTTTTTAAAAAAGATCATGTGCAATTTTTCGAAAATTTTAGTATTTTCCGCATAAGTTTCGTGAAAATACGGATGAGAAAGTATGCCTGTTTTAGCATCACTAGTATTCTTTAAAACTGTCCTAAGTTTAGACATTAGGCTCTTCTCGAATATTGCAAGTCCTTTTCTGTTTTATTATGAAATGGGTACTAAGTACGCATGAGGAAAAGTAAAATATTGCACTTTCTTCTAGAGAGAAAGTTCGATTCTATTAAAATATAATTATATTATATTCTTCCTTATATTATTATTTTATATTATATTTATATTAATATATTTAAACTTAAAAGAATCGACTCTGAAACGAAAAAATATACTAAAATGATTATGTTCCAGTTATCATAGTTTTTATTATATTTAACTACTTTTCTAAGTGGCAACTGAAATAGAAAACCGCTTTAGCTGAATGGAACGTCGTAGGTACCCTGTCAGCTTGCTAACGTTGTGAGTTGAATCCAGAGGGGGATTTTTTTTTTCTGTTACGGTGGATTTCAAATAATATGTCCAACATTTTGTAATTAAATTAATTTTTTAAAGACTTAGGAGCCCTGGGGCCTTACTTGTCCATCAGAGACGACCAGAAGCCTCCGTTCTGTACTATCTGACCGAGGCGCTGGTGGTCCATTTTTACGAACTCTATATTTTTAAAAAATTTAAAAAGTTAACTTTTCAAAATTACAAAATAGAAAATAAAGATCTTACTGGTTGAAAAATCTTTCCAATTTATGTAATAGTATAAAATGGATCAGTGAATATTAGAGAAGAAAGTATGTGCTGTTTTAGTACAACTACTTCTTGTTTACATTATAGCATTATAATTTCTTAAGAAGAAAACAGTCAACTATTTGCAGGTAATTAAAATGTTAGCATTATATCATTCAATTTTAGGTTCAAGTTTCTGAATAACGAATGCAAAATTTTACTGGCAATTTTCTTAGTTGTGTTAATTGGTTTTAAAATAACATAATTACTTTCTTAATACTACGCTGCTGTATTTCAGACTGGTGTTTCAACAACGAGTTACAGTTCACTCTTATCGCGTAATGTGGGGATTCCTGAAGATATGGAGGGGCAAGATAAGCACTTCGCAGGACGAGTTTCTGCAAGCCCTACACAAGGCATTGAATCGAAGTATTTAACAGAATCAACTATAAAAAATATCGGCTGAAGATTCTGCATTCTATCAATAATGTTTTTTGCTGTAACTCTGAGTAAATGTAGTAATCATAAGAACAATAAATTTCAAGATAGAATTAATTTACAATACCCTCATCGGTGCTGTAAGATACTCTGTGATAGCTCCATGGATTAAACGCGTAAAATAGAGGAATTGGCAAGATCAAATCCTGCCGGAATAGGTTTTTACCTGATGCCTGAAACATTAATCACTCTATCACGAGAGACATTCCAATATTCTTGCAAGGAGGAACAAACTTGTTTTTTAAATGCTAAAGTGATTATATTAAGATTGTGTGTTGGGATCTTATTCCAAGCAATGTGACGCAAATTGGAAGAGATAGCTAAATATTAACAGTGTCTCAATTGCAAAACATTATCATATTTTTGTGTAATCGTTAGAAATAATAGGAAAAAATCTGTACTAAGTTGTATAATCACTAGTAATTTACCTATTTAACAATTCTAGAGATAATAGAATCCTTAGGGCCTTTTGGGTTTATTATAAATTTGTAATAAAGGTAATTTCTTTTTTTTTAAAATTGAGAAAGGAATATGCTTTTACCCTTTAACAAAGTTCTTAGAGGCTATAGAACTCATTAAAATTACCATTTTGTGTTTGTGCCTTTGTGATAAATGCTAAAGAACGCATCCCCTAATTGTTTATAAAATTGATAATTGTATTTTTATGGTCTTCTTAAAAAGTTTAATGTAAATTGATAGGTGGGGCAACATATCAAAATGTATTAACTCCAAAACATAATAGATGATTTGATGGTCATTAAAAGAAATCAATATTTTTATTATTCCATTTTAAAGAGACAATGTTTTTATAGGCATATATTTAGTGGGGGTAGACTGAGACTAAGTGGTGAGCATTCATTTAGTCCCACTTTACAAAAAATAAGTAATTTTAATTGTTATATCCAATGATTATTCGCTTGTTTGTGTAGGTGATCCAATGACAAATCACCTGTCATTTAGTCTCAATATAGGAAAACAAGGATAAGAATTTGAGATCTCAAAATTTGAGAAAGTTTGTCTTGAAATCTAAATTTGAACTTATGATAAAATTCATAAATAAGATAAAGAGTAGATAAAAATATATTATCATGCATTGTTAAAACATCAGATGCTCCAATATTTCATTTTCCCGAAATTGTACTGCTTGAGAACGAATATGTTTAGAGAATATGATTTTGTTACGCTTAAATGTTACTCTAGAGAAATGGAGAAATTACAGAAAATATTTCGTATTCATAGGAACATTAACGCTATAGATTACTGAAAGATCAATAACTCTCTCTGTAGGTGAAATCGTTTTAAAATTGGGTTTTAGATCGAGGTACGGAGGATCAAGTCCGGCACAATGCCTTTTTTTCTTCCGTTCCGCGTTCTGTTTTAACTAAGTCTGAGAATTAAAAGATAAGAATGTTTAGCGGAAAATACTTGTATTTATTTGTTGCTTATAAGGTCTTTGCTGAACTTTTATACTATATAATGTGTAATTAGTTCGCAGGAGTTTTATCCCGCTTTATTACAAATATTTATACAAATGTGTATTTATATTTAGTTAATAAGAATATAACCTAACCTCGCTTGCAATTAAGATAGTGAACGTTTTGACATAGATTTTGCATTCACTTCCAAAAACGTTTGTCACCACTTTGTCACTGTTTATGGGAAATGAAATATGAGGAAATGTTTATTCCGTTCGTGTAGTGATATCCATATTGTGACCTGATAACCGTATTAATTGAGTCCCTAAAGATGTAATTCCCTTTCGGACAGGAATTAAACCCACATCGTTCGATTGACGACCAGTTGTTCTGACCACTGAGCTTCCGAGAAAATGCGTTTTACAGTTGGGTTCGTGGGCTCCTGTTTTCACCACTGTCATCATTTCATAATGTTTTCATCATGTCATAATCACTGTCACTCCATTTGTCACCACTGTCATCATTTACGTAAGTCAGTATGAGGGAAGGTTTGAACCTTTAAGTAATTGATATTGAAATATGAATCATTTATGTAAAAATAAACTCACCTTGAAATAACAGTGAATGCGGAAAATTCTCAGTACTGTTTTTTGTATCTCACTTGTTGGAACTGCTGTAATAACTTTAGATGGACTTTGAACTATGATAATTCGACATCTCAGCACAAAACAAAACTTGTACTCCTCGTTTTTACTTTCTCGTATACGCACCAGTATACGGAGTAATAAACCTAATATAGAGAACGTTATGTAATACTGCGGAAAATCGATTTTGCGATTTCAACGGTAATACACGTTTTGGTGTCGAAAAAGTGGTTTTATCCAAACCGTCCGTCCGTCTGTGACCACTACTAGCGCCTAAACCACACGTACCATCCTTTCCAAATTGAAGAAACCCCTGTTTTTGGCTGTAGTTGAAGCTTTGGGAAAATTTTTAAAATCTTGAAATTTGGGATACTTTACAGGTCTTTTGACATTTTCAAAATTTTCTCAAAAACGGCTCCTAATTTTCTTGTAAGAATAGAGTAAAAAAGATTTAGAAAGATGACATAGTTTTAATTTTCCCGTTTAACGATGAATTTCGAAAATTGCAAAAAATTGAACTTTTTGGGGGGTCTTCCTATAACTACAAAATTGAAAACAGAGATTTTTTTTCAAATGAAATTTGTTGTCCATAATTCGTTCTTGCGTAACAGTCATGTAGGCTTTTTTGAAATGTTGGCATTTTTCGTGCAAAAGTGCTACTACTGCCATCTGTGCATTTCCATATTTTTATCCCATGATATTTGTCAACCCAATGCATATGTATTGTATTCTTCAAACGTGCTATCAGCAATGCAAACAAATTCATTTTTTTCACAAAAGCGAAATATCTCATCCATTTCCATTAAAAGCCCACAGTTTCATAATACAACCGTCGATAAATCTGAAATTCATTCTCACTCAAGCGCGAATCGTTTATTTTGCTGGTCTTTTCAAACATAGGAAAAAATACTGTTCGCTCCTTTGGATTGTACTTTGAGCATACTCGTATCACAAGCATTCCATCCTTTTAGTACATAGCAGATTACAACCAACGATATTTTCTGCAAAACATCAAACAACAAAAGGTCTCGCAACACTACTACAATAATTGTGAAATCAAAATTGTGTATTTCGTGAAGGTCATTGGCAAGCTGAATAAATTGACAGTCAGCATGTTCAGATCAAACTGTGGTTTCGAAAAACTCTTTCAGGTTTTTTCAATCGTCCACAATAACACAATTTCGAGTTGGAGCACCAGCGGGCAAGTGTTACAATTCAGGGTAGCCAAATTAAAAAAACTCCCTGAATTTATCCGATTTTCCAGATAAATTATTTAATTTTCCTTGATTTATTTTCCGTCTGATCTATGAAAGAAACAAGAGAAAGAAATGTTTCAAAGTTCATAGGACATTATCATATTATTATTATTGTTCCTCTAATTCACGACTAAAGTTATGATTCGGTTGTTTATAAAAAATACTCCAGGTTGCAACCAGCTTCCTAAAGAGCAGATCTACGAACAATGCGTTAACTCTACAATATTGTGCGCAAAATATGGTCTGTTCCTAAGAAAGCAATATCTTGCACTTCCCAGTCTTTTGAATTACCTGAGAGTTTCGCCAAGTTCTTACACAAGTTTTGCGGAACAAATCCTCGAGATCAGATAAATATCGGGTCGACCTGTACCTTTACGCACCACGTTCGACTGCTCTCGATTTCCAAACTCTTGTTAAATACAAGACGTCTCTCTGCCTCCGTGATCACGTTTTGATCGCACGGCACAGCAACATCTACAAGTAGACAGGTTTCTTATCCAAATCCCAGATAACAATATCCGGTGCAGCGTCACGTCGGCGGCCCTGCGAGGGAGAAGGACACGGAAGGCTCGCATACCTGAGAATAGCGAAGGCGCTACGGCGTTGGTGCGCAGATATTTTTAGACCAAAGGGACGCCGCCGTTACTTGGATCGTCTCGTGGTAGAATGCAAACCTCCCTCCCACGCTCAACGGCGGTCACGTGACGGCAAGCCGGCGTATATAAAAAAGAGCCGACTCGCTCACGCAGGCGGGTTTTGTACTTGGAGGTAACCAAGTCATTTAGGTTTTATAACAGTCATAATTTCATAAAATTAAATAATAAAGGTAGAATTTCCACTACTGGTTATACGCATTTTACCCTACGTAACAAAAATCTTGCGCTTTCAGTTAATGAGACTTGAATAGTATTATGCGTCGCTGAAGAATTGTGTGCGTGTTTAAGGAAAAATTAATATTGTGGATATTTTTTGAAGAAATCAGAATGTTAGAAAATGAAACCTTTTAAAAACAAGTTATCAACATTTGAGTGGTGCTCGGAAAAGGTAAAAGAGTGTTGATTGAAGAAACAAATTGGTGAAAATTGATATTGGCAGATTGAATAATGTGATATTCCGTCTAACAATGTTACAGATAGTGATTGTACAACTAAAACAAAGTGTTTTTAGTGGTGGTGGTGGTGATGAGAATAATTTTCATGATTGTGCAACTACTGATGAACTAATGAAGTGTCATTACTGGTGGGGATGGCAAGGATTTGGAGATTATGAAAACAAATCGGTTGCAAATCGGAAACATAAGGAAACAGCAGATCCAGAAAGTGTTGTTATTGATGGTGATGGTAATAATCTTGGTGATGGTGGAATCAAAGAAGGTTACAAATAGGATATATACGAGAATACAACAAATACAGATAACCTAAAAACATTCAATGATCTAGCTGATTATCTCTTAGAAGCAGACGATGTACCAAAAATGTTCTTAGCTACACATAATTCCTGTCAACAAGCTGGTCCTTTTCCTCGAGATATCAAGCAGAAAAATAGACAATTTTCTAATAAACATTATTTCAAGTTAGCGATCACAAGCCAACGAATTTTAAGATAATGGATATGTTATTCCCCAAGAATGACACTGATTTTTGCAAACATTGTTGGCTATTCGGGGAGCAAAAATGGTCTTGAAAGGAAACGGTGAGAGACTGGAAAACGTCCGAAAACATAGTACGCCGTGTAACAAGCCACGTGCATGTGAATGCGTGTGTAGTTTTCAATTTGTGAAAGAAACAAAGAACAGTTGACATGGGCATGGAATTAGCGATTGGGTAAGAAAATTTCTGGAAACGGATGCTACACCAAATTGTGAACGTAACTTTAACATAGCTGCAAACAATTTGAGATTCGCGGACACAGGGAGGAAATAGGAAAATGTAATTGTGGGAACTTCTTAGCTATCATAACTTTTGTCAAAATACGATTCTTTACTCCATGCGCTGATCAGTAAACCGACAGCCACGGCAGAGTACGTTAATCCTACAATTCAAAGTGAAATCATTAGCGTTTTTTCTGAAGCTGAAAAAGAAATTGTTAATGCAATCAAACTTACTCCATCTTTTCTATAGTAATGGACACAACTCAATTAACAAGAAGGATAGACTGAGTCAAGTAGTTAGACACGTTACATTTCATGATGAAGTAGGCCGGGCATCTGACGTAAAAATCAATGAAAGTTTTTTAGGTTTCACAGAAATAGAAGACCAGGGTGCCGCCGGATTAGAAAACAAATTATAGATACCCGTTGAGGGTACGATGGGTGTGCTATTATCTGGGTGTGTACAGGTCTTGTCTCTGTATACGGGTGTTAAAATCTGAATTGAGGTATAACGACCTAAAAAATGTGTGCTTTGTCACAGTTTAGACCCTGCGTGGGCTACCACCCCACACAATTCCTGGTCTTACCAAGGGGGCATAAATTTCCGGGGTGGGCACCTAAGATTTTCTCTTTTATTCTAACCCCCGCCGTCACACAAATACGTCGGCAGGCCGGTATCCTGACCCCGCCGGAACGCAGTTTGCCCTCATGGCAACTTTCCCATACTATGCCTGGGTCGGGCCTGGAGAATTATCCTGGAGAAGTACCGGAATCTAAATAATGCGCTACTCATGAGCCGGGATTAAAACAAAAAATATCGTTTATTTCGTAGCCAGACTTCTCATACACAAGAATAATATCGGCTGACGTATGTTTCAAAATTTCCCTAATTTATCAAGTGTAATGACGAATTGATTGTTTACTGGCAACATTTGAAGAAACTCCACAGTGATTTCAAGGAACCGTCCCAGGACATTTTAAAGTTGGAAATACCGAACGGGGTGGTGGATCCTGTTACAAATGTCAATACAGCAGGATCATCCCAGCATCAACATAGAACTGACAACGAATGAGGAAATAACAATCAAATTTGAAAAAGGCTACCAAGATCTACTAAAGTTAATCCCACAATTGTACCCTGGCTTGCGGTAGATTGTTCATCGTTTTATAGCATTCCCATCGTCATATTTATGTGAACGAGAATTTAGTGCTGTGGCAACGTTGCTAACTAAAAAGAGGAATTGTTTGCATGTTACCGAAAGCGGTGACTTACGGTTGTTTTTAGTTAGTTCGAACCTGTTATTAACAAACTTATTAAAAATTATCAGATTCGTCCTTTACACAAGATGCATTTTAAAATTTAAATTTAAATATGTTTTAATTTGAACAAAATGTTTCTAAATATTATAAAATCGCTTTTTAATTGCTCCGATTAGTTAGAAACTCTCATTTAAAATCCACGTTTGAACACAGAAACAGAATAAGACTTTACGGCACGCTATAATTAAATTAAAGTAATGATTCGTGTTAACATTTCATGTTAAGTAGCATGAGAAGTTCCGTGTCTGTGTTATTCTCCTTGCCTTGCATAGTTTTCTTAGACATGTTTCTTGCTGCAATTACAATGCCTGTTTCCAATTCTTCGGTCAGATTTCATGACCAGCCTCATTAGTGAGTCATCTTAGGACTGACTACATACTTTCCCCATTCCGAATATTGCATTTTGCCGGGTGTCTTCAATCTGTCAGAGGCTACTTCCTTCTGCGACACAACCGCTCCGTCTACGTACATCAGCTCGAGGGTGGACGACATGATGCAGTTTTCTGTTTTTTCAATCAATGATTCGAATATCTTGGTCCAATCGAAGTCCAATCCACTGGTCCACAATTCGGCGACACACACCGCGAAACGACCAATTGCAGATATTTTAGATAGATATTTAATATTTCTGTACGTAGGTTTATACAACCTGGTGGTAGAAAACTACAATTTGCATATTAGAATTAGGAATAATATTACAATGTAACTTTTAAATTATTTTAAGACAATAATATTATAAACATGTTAATAAGGACAATAATAACATTAATTTTACATTTTATGGCTATCCTGCACAGTTATTTTAAACTAATAAATACACTACTTTTTAATTACACTTCACTATACTTCTCTTTCTACTTCTCAATTGCACTACACTTCATAACGTCACCACACTCATAATACTATTTTGAATATAATTATATATTTAGTAAAGCAACGCATTTAATAAATTCCTGGAGTTCAGAGTGGGCTGCAGGACAAGTCTCACTCCTCTGTAATACTCCATCCGAATTCTCTCTTTCATTGTGTCGTTCGAGATGTTCTCAAATTCTTCAATGCCCAGATACTTGTACGTTTTACCTGGCTCAAGATCTTGCAATCACAGTGAGCACATCAACATCAAAGCTCTCGGACGTCACTTTGCCTCTCTTTAAATCGACTTTTGCGCATTTGTCAACAAATTTCACACAGATGTCATTGCTAAAATCATTGATGACAGACAGCATTTGGGAGAGAATCGCTTCATTCTTAGCAAACACTTCAAAACCATCCATTAAAGCAGATGTGATACTGGTCGTTCTTCACCATGGAGTTTATAACCAAAGTCTGTCGGCGACAACTGTCTCGATAGTGGAATCAAACGAATGCAGAACAGCAGACGGCATGAAGAATTTCCCCGTTAATCTGAATACTTGTTGTTTCTACTTCTTTTCCAATGTGTATTAGTAACCTGGTATCCCACGACTTCATATTCTCCTTGCAAAACTCAATAAGTCTAGGATGAAATTGATAATCTCAAAGGTCTTCAAACTCCAAGCGTGTGGTACACTGTCTGGTAGTCAATCCAAGCCATGCTCAAATTACGTTTTGGTTTCCTCACATCATTCAAGATTCAAGAGGTTCAGTAGCAAGATTTCCTTACAGTTACAGGGACCTTTACGACATCCTTTCTGATCAACTGGCAACAGACGATTCTTCTCCAGGTGTCTACACATTTTGTTAGCTATGACTGCAGTTATAACTTTGTACATAACTGCCAAACAAGTGATTGGCCTGTAGTTCTCCGCCAAAGAACTGCCTCCCGTTTTGAGCAGATACGTGATGCCGCGTGTGAGCTATTATGAGTTCTTTTGGGTTTTCTAAAATTTTATTAACGACTTTGGCTAGATGAGAATGCAATGCAATTAATTTCTGAAACCAATAATTCTAGATCTTATCAATCCTGGGGTATTTCCAGTTTCCCACGAATTTAATTGCTTGGAAGAGGTCCTCTTCCGTGAATTCGCGAAAATGTTTTAGTTTCCACAAGTTCATCGGCAAAACAACTGCAGATTGGAGCCAAGATGAGTCTTTGTCGTAGGATCTGCTTTATTTCCAGATTCCTGCCAAAAATGTTTTGACGTCATCTTTTACCCAGAAGGACATTATTGTATTATATTATTATTATTATTATTATTATTATTATTATTCACGATTATTCCCATTTAAAGAGCGTTTGAACTTGAATTCCTTTATGATGATTGTTGTATTTTATCTGGCCCATGTTTTCTTCATGTGTTCACTGTATTTGTTTCTTCCGCTCGGCTGTTCATTTACATCCTGGTCTCTTCTTGCTTTGTATTCGTCAAATGTATGTTTTTGACGCTGTTCCTGAATTCTTTTCTATTTTCCTGCATCATTTATTGTAACGTGTGCTTGTCTGAGATCCTCCTCGACTTCTTTGTCCCATTTGTTTTTCTCCTGCCTGAGTTGATGACTATGAGAATCCGTTTTGAAATTCTGTTTTCATTCATCCTGTGAATATGTCCGTAGAACTGCATTCTTATTTTTTGATTGACCACCGATTTGTGTCGTTTCAGCAGCATATAGTGCCTCAGGAAGTACGACAGTTATAATGTCTTAATTTTGCGTTAATGGATATGGACTTTTTGTTGTAATAGTTCCACGTGAGTTTGTATGCTCTCAGCAATTTTCTTATTCTCTCCTCATTGGTCCTTAGGTTGATCCCTGATAGTTGGATGATTTCTCCTAGATATTTAAAATGCGCGCCAGCCCTTGATTGTCCGTGAGTTGTTTCGATAGGCGGTTGTCCTGTGGCACTCTTTCTATGTATTGTGTTTTCTCATACGTAATTTGAAGACCACTTTTATTTGCAATTTCGTGTAGTTTCTCTATGGCGTCTGTAGCTCTTTTCTATCATTTGTGAGAATTGCAGGAGTCATCCGCAAGGCCTAACATTTCACATGGAGACCTATTCTCTCTTGTTTTATACTGAACTGGATACCTTTAACATCTTTTCCCAAGTCCTGATAATTTTCTCGGAAAAGGATATTAAAAGCAACAGCGAAGTCCGTCACCCTATCACCAGTCCAGTTGGATCTCAAATGGTTCCAGGAAACTTCCATGAATTTAACGTTGGAAATTGTGTTAGTTAAAGTTTGCCGGATGAGTGCCCTAGTCTTTCTGTCGATACCGAATTCTTCTAGTGTGTTGTGGAGTGTTTCTCTGTCTAAGGAGTCGTAGGCCTTCTTAAAGTCTACAAAAGTGACCACTGTGTTTCTGGTGTTTCTCATCCGGAGATTGTTTTCAAATTTCACACGCAGGAACGTCCTTTTCCGATACCAACCTGGTATTCTCCTCTCTCTGGATCAGCTTGTTCAAGGCCATTGTGAAGGACTTTTGAGAGAACTGTACAAGTGACCGGCAAGAGTGAGATACCCCTGTAATCATTCGGATCAGTTTTGTCCTCTCTTATGGAGTGGATGGATGATTGTGCATTTCCATTCAGAAGGGATCATTCGTTTAAATGTCTAATATGATCCTATGAATTTTCCCCTGATTCAATCGTTCATCATTTAGTTTCCAGAGTTCTGCAATAATTCCATCTTCTCCTGGGGCTCTATTGCTTTTCAGAACTTTGATAGTCTCTATTATTTCCTTGATAGTTGACGGTTCAGCGTCGGAAATTGGTGTGGACGTTTTAAAGGAAATATAGTCTGTGGGATCTTCGCAGTTGAGAAGTTGGTTGAAATAGCGAGGATTTGGCCGTTATTCTTCGTGTTGGTTTCTAGTGAGCCATCTGGTTCTTGAAGCAAGATTAGCAGTTGGTATCCTTTGAGATGTTCTTTAAAGTTTTACAGAAATTTCTGGTGTTATTCTTTTTAAAATCTTGTTCTGTTTCATCTAGTCGCATTTTATCAAAATTACGTTTTCCCTCGAATTGTTTTTGATGTTGTTTTCGGATCTCAGAAATTGTGCCATTTTCCGATGTTTTTATTTCATGAAGTTTTTCCAGGTTTTTGATTCTTTCTATTGCTTGGTAACATATTACATTCCACCACCTGTGTTTTCTCCTTTTGAGTTTGTCCCAATTTCATTGTGGATTTGAGGACGTCGCTAGTTCTGTCAATTTGCTTTCAGAGTTTGTTATAGCGATTTCCTGTAAGATGATTTCCTTGTTGAGTTTTAAATATTATTGTTGTTGTTATTGTTATTATTATTATGTTAACACATAACTGGTTCACAGGAAGACCTGGTTATCAAATAACAACGGGCTTGTCGCGAAGTGTATTTACTATTTAAGAATTTGAATTTAGAAAGTTCCGGACAATGCGGCAAGTATTTAAGATAACAGACTTCTGTATTAATTTTAAAGGCCTTGGAGGGATATCAAGTTTTTGAAGGTTTTCTTTGACGTATTTTTGTATAATGCCGTTACTAGAGATAATTATTGGGAGAATAAATACTTGGTCCTCTTTCCATTGATCTTTAATTTGATAGGCCAGATCGCTGTACTTCCTTATTTTTTCCGAGAATGCTTTTTGCGTGTTCCTGTAGGAAAGGACTGCAACATCAATGAGAAAAGTAGTTTTTGGCACCTTGAGAGTTACCACAATATCGAGCCTTTTATGTTCTAGAGTCTTGCGCATGAAAATTGTGCGATCGAAATAAATTCAGACCTTTTCATTTTCCAGCACAGGTTCAGGTTTGTACGAGTAGTAAGGGGCATGAAGATCACTAAATTTATGGTTGGACGCATTTTGTTGGTGTATAATGGAAGCGATCCATCTGCGGAATTTATCAGATTGGACCTTGGGATCTTTTTAAACTTGTTTTCTGTAATTTCGGGTGGGGATAATTTCATCTTGAATGGCTAGCATGAAACCCTCAGTTTCAACATATAAATCTCCATTTTCTAGCCATTTAACAGAGGCTGAGAAGTCTGAGCATGGACCGTGAAGGGCGTGCAAGATTTTCCCGTGAATTTGTTTTTCTGACCACTGGAAAAACAATTATTAACTAATTATGGTTTCCATCGTTATGCGTCAGGAAGTATTATTCGAAGGACAACATGGATAAATAAAATTGTGCCTTTTTATCTTTTATCCTTAAAAATAGTGTTACTGCATGGAGCTTTTTTCTAAGTAGTATATGACTTAGTGTAGGGATCACAGAATTTCGAAAATGTGCACACAATTCACTTTCCCCACGCGTCATATGCAGTTTTAACTGCTTTTTGACGTAAAATAAATAAAAAAAATACTTATGTTTCTCTGTTTGAAAATCCATTCTTGAAGAGTGTTCTGGTACAGATGTAGAGGTGTAAGGTGTTTACCTGCTAACATAATTGCTTTGTGTATCAATGTTCTCTGATGGTTCAGATAGACCTTTTAGGCGGTCACTTATTGTTGCAGGCTTTAAGGTTTAGATGCCTCTTCCTCCTGTTGTTTGTTGTCGTCGCGGTCATCGTCGTCGTCGTCGCGGTCATCGTCGTCGTCGTCGCGGTCATCGTCGTCGTCGTCGCGGTCATCGTCGTCGTCGTCGCGGTCATCGTCGTCGTCGTCGCGATCATCGTCGTCGTCACGGTCATCGTCGTCGTCGTCGCGGTCATCGTCGTCGTCGTCGCGGTCATCGTCGTCGTCGTCGCGGTCATCGTCGTCGTCGTCGTCTCGCGTTTGTCGTCGTCGTCGTCGCGTTTGTCGTCGCGTCGTCGTCTCGCGTTTACCTTCGTGTCGTCGCGTTTTGTCGTCGGCGTCGTCGTCTCGCGTTTGTCGTCGTCGTCGTCGTCTGCCTCGTCGTCGTCGTCTCGCGTCGTCGTCGTCGCGTTGTCGTCGTCGTCGTCGTCTCGCGTTGTCGTCGTCGTCTCGCGTTTGTCGTCGTCGTCGTCTCGCGTTTGTCGTCGTCGTCTCGCGTTTGTCGTCGTCGTCTCGCGTTTGTCGTCGTCGTCTCGCGTTTGTCGTCGTCGTCTCGCGTTGTCGTCGTCGTCGTCGGTTTGTCGTCGTCGTCGGTTTGTCGTCGTCGTCGGTTTGTCGTCGTCGCGTTTGTCGACGTCGTCGTCGCGTTTGTCGACGTCGTCGTCGCGTTTGTCGACGTCGTCGTCGCGTTTGTCGTCGTCGTCGCGTATGTCGTCGTCGTCGCGTTTGTCGTCGTCGTCGTATGTCGTCGTCGTCGCGTATGTCGTCGTCGTCGTCGTATCGTCGTCGTCGTCGCGTATGTCGTCAATCGTCGCGTATGTCGTCGTCGTCGCGTATGTCGTCGTCGCGTATGTCGTCGTCGGCG
Source organism: Teleogryllus oceanicus (assembly GCA_964035755.1). Taxonomy (NCBI): domain Eukaryota; kingdom Metazoa; phylum Arthropoda; class Insecta; order Orthoptera; family Gryllidae; genus Teleogryllus; species Teleogryllus oceanicus. Next base: position 56,069 of record CAXIVR010000010.1, read on the forward strand.
TATGTTAAATCGTCGCGTATGTCGTCGTCGCGTATGTCGTCGTCGCGTTTGTCGTCGTCGCGTTTGTCGTCGTCGCGTTTGTCGTCGTCGCGTTTGTCGTCGTCGCGTTTGTCGTCGTCGCGTTTGTCGTCGTCGCGTTGTCGTCGTCGCGTTTGTCGTCGTCGCGTTTGTCGTCGTCGCGTTTGTCGTCGTCGCGTTTGTCGTCGTCGCGTTTGTCGTCGTCGCGTTTGTCGTCGTCGCGTTTGTCGTCGTCGCGTTTGTCGTCGTCGCGTTTGTCGTCGTCGCGTTTTGTCATCGTCGCGTTTGTCGTCGTCGCGTTTGTCATCGTCTCGTTGTCGTCGTCGCGTTTGTCGTCGTGGCGTATGTCGTCGTCGTCGCGTATGTCGTCGTCGTCGTTGCGTATGTCGTCGTCGTCGCGTTTGTCGTCGTCGCGTTTGTCGTCGTCGCGTATGTCGTCATCGCGTATGTCGTCGTCGCGTATGTCGTCGTCGCGTATATCGTCGTCGTCTCGTTTGTCGTCGTCGCGTTTGTCGTCGTCGCGTTTGTCGTCGTCGTCGCGTTTGTCCTCGCCGTCGCGTTTGTCCTCGCCGTCGCGTTTGTCCTCGCCGTCGCGTTGTCCTCGCCGTCGCGTTTGTCCTCTGCGATCGCGTTTATCCTCATCGCTATTGTCCTCATCATCCCGCTGTTGTCATTGCTCATCGCTATTTATCATTGTATCATCGCTATTGTCATTATCATTGCAGTAATTTGCAGTTATCGTTATCATTACGGACACCATTGTCATTGCAGTTACCATTATCATTGAATTACTGTTATTTGCAGTACGCTATCATTGCAATTGCATTATCATTGCAATTACCGTATTCAAGTGCAGTTGCAATTATCGTACGGTCTAGTTATCGTGCAGTTACGAATTATCATTGCAGTTGCCGATTGTCGATGCAACGTTGCAATTTACCGTTCCAGTGCAATTGCCGTTATTGCGGTACCGTTGTGCGGATTTACCGTTGTCGTGCAATTGCCGTTATCATTGCAATTTACCATTACGGTTATCATCATTTCAATTGTATCATCATTGCAGTTATCATTATTGCAGTTATCGTGCAGTAGTCATTATTGCAATTGTCATTATAATTGCGATTGCTTGATGGCATTGCAATTGTCATTAGCATTGCAATTGCGTTAGCATTGCAGTGTGAGTAGCATTACGTTAGCATTGCAATTGTTATTGCAATTGCTTGTGTATCATTGCCAGTTGGCGTTATCGTGCCGTTAGCGGTATCGTGCAGTTGCGATACGATCGCGTGCGATTGTCATTGTTGGGTAGCATTGCGGGTCAACGTCATTGCAGTTTACCGTCATTGCAGTTACCATCGTGCAGTTGCCGTTATTGCAGTTTGCCGTTTCCGGTACAGTTGCCGTTATTGCAGTTGCGGTTGCCGTTGTCGTTGCGGTTGTCGTTGGCGTTGCGGTTGTCGTTGTCGTTGCGGTTGTCGTCGTTGCGGTTGGCGTCGTCGTTGCGGTTGGCGTCGTCGTTGCGGTTGGCGTTGTCGTTGCGGTTGGCGTTGTCGTTGCGGTTGGCGTTGTCGTTGCGGCTGTGGTTGCGGTTGGCGTCAGCGTCGCGCCCGGTTGGCGTCGAGCGTCGCGTCGCGGGTCGCGTCGAGCGTCGCGTCGAGCGTCCCGTCGAGCGTCCCGTCGAGCGTCGCGGTTAGCGTCGCGGTGAGCGTCGCGTCGAGCGTCGCGTCGCGGTTCGCGTCGAGCGTCGCCGTCGAGCGTCGTCGTCGCGGTTCGCGTCGAGCGTCGCGGTTGGCGTCGTCGTCGCGGTTGGCGTCGTCGTCGCGGTTGGCGTCGTCGTCGTTGTGGTTGTTGTGTTTGTCGTTGTGGTTGCTGTGTTTGTCGTTGTGGTTGCTGTGTTTGTCGTTGTGGTTGCTGATGTTTGTCGTTGTGGTTGCTGATGTTTGTTGTCGTTGTGGTTGTTGATGTTTGTTGTCGTTGTGGTTGTTGATGTTTGTTGTCGTTGTGGTTGTTGACGTTTGTCGTTGTGGTTGTTGACGTTTGTCGTTGTGGTTGTTGCGTTTATCGTTGTGGTTGTTGCGTTTATCGTTGTAGTTGTTGTGTTTGTCGTGGTTGTTGTACATTCAACGACCGCGTACGCGTACATTCAGCGACCATTACGCGAACCAAACATTAAATAAACTGCGGTGCGACCTATTCTGCATGGAAAACAGGGCTAACTTAGAAGCTGTTCAGGAATTGGGTCGAAAAACGTTTTTACGAGCTAATGCCTGAAATTACACACTGTACCTCGCTGACGTCACGATTGTCATTGCAACCTCTGGGGCAAGCCGTACCCTCGAGGTTGAGAGGCTTGAGAAGGCAGTCATCTTCACTTCAAGGGCCGGCATGGTCTGTGGCACTCATCCGGCGCCTTCGTGAGTTTTCAGAGCCCATTAGTGTTCCGCGTGGGTGCCATTCAAAATACACTTACGTTTCTACTAAAACCAAGGGTAGTATGTACTATATGAAACAGAAAATAAATGTAAAATTTATATTTTTATGTAAATAATTGAAGGCATGCCCCTGACAAGTGTGCTTTACACAAAAAAAAAGGAGTCAGACCAAAACATGACATATTTCTCTGTGTATGTCGACGCGGTAAATTCGAAATTGACTCGAAATTTACTATCTACAATTTCACGGTGGTTTTTCGCAATCAAAAAACTGGAGGGTGGTTGCGCAATTTTGGCTTCAGATTAGGATTCAGCACGTCGACGTACATCGAGAAACATGTGTCATGTCTTTGGGTCTGACAACAACTTCCGAAAGCAAAAAATACAATTTCACGGTGGTATTTGCGATTTAAAGAAAAACTGGAGGGTGGTGGCGTAATTCGGATTCGGATTCAGTGCGTCGATATACAGAGAGACTCGTATGTCAAGTCTGGGTCTGACAACCTTTTAGTGTGCCTGTGTAATTACTAAATTAAATCGTTGTTAAAATTAATATTAATTTCCTTTTCATGCTCAGTATAGTCTCTAATTGTATTAAAACAGTTACACAGCAGAAAAAATGACTTGGCACTAAAACTAGAATAAGGAATTTAATGTCATCTGGCAATGTGTTGTAAAATATACTGTATATGTGAATGTATTGTATGAACTTTTTTTTTATAGTGAGCAATTGCTACTCTCATCTGATGGTTATGAGTTGTATGCCGTGTGTTGAAATTATAATAATGTGTTGGATCATTATATATTCCCATCTTGTCAGTTTTGACAAGAACAACTAATCCCCTAAATGAAATAAGACAACGGTACGAATTCCTAGTTTAATAAAGAGATTTTTAGAAGAATCACGTGGATGATATTCACTTATAATTCGTAATTTTTCTCATTATTCAAATGTTTGAAATAAAGGATCCCAAGAATATTATCTATCTGAAGTAAAAATAGTCATTCCTAAAATGTGCAAAAGCTGGGTGAAGACAGACTCAATTTGAAAGGATTTTTGATGTATAGCAAAATTAACTTTTTTCTTTTCTTTTTCCAATTTATCTAAATGTATGTTCCATTTGAGGTTTCAATGAGAAATTAGAGAACTAATATTAATGATGGATCTCTCTAGTAGTCCGGAGGGAAGACATTTCAATTTCAAAATGAATATTGTTGTACACAAACAAATTACACAATTCATCAATATCTAAGCTGGGAAAATGAATTGTCACTGGTTATGGTAGGATATTGATTGGATCCTCTGTGATAGGCGTTCCTATCACACGATTTATGATCTATAGTTGTGACTTACTTATAACTTTCTTAGTCTACTTAAGCAAATTGTTATATGACAAATCTTTTTGCCCTTGTAAGTTACGTGAACAACAGCATGTTGCTGCCACAATTAATAAAATAATAATAAATAAAATAATTTTATGTACAAAGTTGTCATATAATAGAGTAAATTCTATAACTGAGCTCCACAAAGGGGCCTCTAATGAATGAATTAATTTTTCTTTTACGATCTGGAAGAGAATTCTACAGAATTATGGTGGCTTATATCACTTTCAATCTTATTGATACATAGATCCAATAATAGTGGAATTAAAACATAGAATGCTGCGATTACAAGAAATTAACAAGTTTTGCAAGTTTACAAGCTCTCAATTACAAGAACACTATTTGAGAGTTCCTAAAAATTCAATGCTCCATTTGAAACTAAATATAAAATGATAGTACATCTATAATTAACTACAATTACCTGTAAACCATCAGTGATCTTCAGACAATTGAACTGAACCTCTAATGGCATATAGACAACCTCACCTTGACATTTAGAACTATTTACTTCTGTTCACTCACCTGTACTTAGTTTTACTCATCTCAATTCTTTGATTACTTTTGAATTTTGCTAACTTTAATAGTATACATCCATGCTTTGTTGTTCCAGAATCATAAAATAAAATAATGCATTCTTGACAATGTACAACACTAGGAAGATCAATGCATGTAATAAATTAAGAGAATCATGAAAACATAAACCAGTAGCTGTAATTGTAATGGAAATAAAATTTTGTGTAAAAACACAAGTGCACTGCTGAAAAGGAAATAGGTATGCATATAAATAAAACGGAAAAATGTTAACATTGAACATAAGCAGTTCACACTTCAGCAGAAAAACTTGTATTCATTCCATGAAAAACACAGTTGCAAAAACAGTGATGCCAGGAAGTGATACATCATCATTAAAAGGGGACATATTTAAAGAATAGACCACCCAAATATGAATTCACAAACATTAAGTTGCTACATATTCGATCAAATATCTAGTATTACACAACTGCCATTCAAACTCTCATCTAAATAATACAAAAACAAGCAATTAATTATGTGAATATTGTGCAAAAAGTTATCTCTCTCCTCATGCACAACAAAGAAAATTTACAAATTGAAAATTATTAAATTTCTTAGTCCAAGCTCAATATTTCCACAAACAAATCCAAACCGCACATCCAAACGACCACCCACTTTGGCCTTCTTAGAAAACACAACCACATCCCCTCTCCAAACACCGTTCACCCTCGCCTCATCCCCTACAGATAAAGCCAACACTCTAGCTGACTATTTTGCATCTGTCTTTATTCCTCACCCTCCCACGAATGCAGAATTCAATCAATCAACAGAGCATGAAGTAAATAACCCACAAACCACCGTACCTCATCCCATTAAATTCATCTCGCCATTAGAGGTAGCTTCTATCCTGGCCAAAAACGTACCCAAAAAATCCTTTGGTCCAGATAAAATCAATACTTATATTCTAAAACAACTTCCATTCAAAGCCATTATACATATTACCCACATCTTCAACTCCTCTTTAAGAATTTACTACTTCCCCGCAGCCTGGAAATATGCACATGTTATACCCATTCTAAAGCCCGGCAAAGACCCCTCTTCTCCATCCAGCTACAGACCCATAAGCCTTCTTCCATCCATTAGTAAAATATTCGAAAAATGCATTCTCTCTCGCCTAAAAGCTTACCTCAACGAAACGTCAGCTATTCCTAACCATCAATTTGGCTTCCAATCGCTTGTCTCAACAAACCATCCGATCCTTAAACTTACTGAAGACATTCTCGAAGGTTTCCATCAGTTTTCACATACAATAGTCGTCTTTCTCGATAACCTTCGACTCAGAATAGCACCCCGGCCTACGATTCAAACTTCAAAAACTTGGAATCCCACTGTACCTTATACTCATTAAAAGCTTCCTCACGAATAGATCCTTCTCCATACGACTAACCGATGCGATTTCTGTCCCTGCTCCTATCCTAATAGGCGTACCTCAAGGCTCTGTATTAGCTCCAACGCTCTTCAATATCTTTACTTATGACGCACCGACCACCCCTCACACCTCCCTCGCTCTCTTCGCCGATGACTAAGTTGCATACTCAACAAACCAAGTACTAGATGACGCAACCATTGACATTCAAAACCACCTGGATCAAATCTCCGATTGGGCCAGCAGATGGCGCATCAAATTCAAGCCAAACTCTTCTCTCTCCGCCGACCACCCTTACCACCACCTATAGAATACAAGTCCACACCAATCCCTTGGTTACCATCCAACACGCCAGTCAAATACCTCGGAGGCCTCTTTGACCGTCGCCTAACCTGGAAAGCCCACATCCACCGTAGACTTGCTCTAGCCACACAAAGAACTCACCACCTTGTCCCAATACTACGTCGATCTTCTCCCCTCCAAATCCAAACCGGTACCCATCTATACAAAGCTATGATCAGACCTATACTAACATACGCATGCCCAATTTGGGGTTCAGCAGTCAAATCTCATATCCATAAGCTCCAGACCTTTCAAAATCGTTTCTTCAGGACCATCACCAAAATTTGGGGTTCAGCACTCATCTCCCTCGGCATACCCTCATTACCACCAACATCAAGCAAAGCGCCTAAGTTTTATCACAAAATCCCTTCAATCCCACAAGCCCTCCACTTCCAATTAGGAAACAAACCCCAAATAGAGCACGTATCCGCAGGAAACTCCCCAGACACTTTTCGACCCACCCTAAGCATTACACACCCACAACTCCTCTAATTAATCCTAACCAAAATATAACTTGTAACTAAACTCAATTCTGTAATTCTATATCTTATGTAATTCCAACCCATTGTAAAAGAGGCTGTACGCCTAAATGCAAATAAATTAAAAAAAAAAGAAATGTAATAGTCACAGGCATTGGTATGAGTTATCCATCCGTCAATGCAGTCTCCGCTACTCACTACATGCTTTGCTACGATAATGCTGCGGAAAATCGATTTCGAGATTTGAACGGAATACACGTTTAGGGTATCCTCTGATAACGAAAAAGTGTTTTTTTTTCAAAACGTCCGTCAATGTGAACAACACTAGCACCTAAACTATACGTGGGATTTTTCCGCACTGAATACACCCTTGTCTATCTGGCCTTAGTCGAAGCTCTGGGATGTTGAAAACATTCATTAATTTTTGGGGATACTTTACATGATTACATTGGAACATTTTCAAAGTTTCCTCAAACATTTCAAAAATTATTTTTTAAATCTCTTGAAAGAATAGAGTAAAATATACTTATATAGGTGGCAGTTGTCCGATTTTCACTGTTAACTCTGAATTTTCGAAAATTACAAAAGTTTGAATGTTCGGCGTCTTCGTACAACTACAAAATTAAAGATAAAGATTTTTCCTTCAAATGAAACTTATTCTCCGTAATTAGTTAATTCATTAAGCTGATGTGCATTGTTTTGAAAATTTTAGTAGTTTTCCCACAATATTGCGTCCAATATCTACAATTTTAAAAAATAACAAAACAAGATTTTCTCGAAAACGGCTCCATGTTTTTTTATTTAATCTTTGGTATGGTTAGTGCTAAATGCTCTGAGATTACATAAACGCCATTTTGCTCTATACTTTTGTTTTAAAAGTCTATTTCTTTGTTTTATCATTAATTATTCGAAAATGTTATAAATGCTTTGGCTAATTCTACTACTACAAAATTGAAGATAGAGATTTTCTTCGAGAGAATTTTTCTCCATAGTGTATTTTGACACACAACGTGGTAGAGGAAGTTATTTACAACTTGCAAAAACACGAAATATCCATTTTGGTATCAGGATCCTACACTCCATTATTTTCGGACGAAAAAATATTTTTTCTGCTGCATCATTTCTCTGTACTACGTTAGTAGTCCTTTCAACAGGCATCGGATTCTATTCACTGTGCAGAATTTCGTAAAATTAACTTTATTCCTGCAAACTGAGGTATTTTTTCTAGCCAAATGGCTCAATTGGCCCAATTTGGCATCCCTAGTTTTACAATTGTTTATACTAAGTAAATACGACACATTTCACTTGAAGAATCATTCCAATTCCTTCATGAATTTACGTGTTTATAATTTGTTGTTCATCTCCTACATTTATGAGAGAAAGGTTTAATATATCAACACACCAATGTATTAACAACTGACGTTATCGAAAGATGTTAGAATTGCAAGGGTATAGCCGAATAAGGAAATGAAAAGTGACCTCAAATCAAATCGATACTCACTATGCTCATACGAAAGAGAATAAAAAATGCCGTCGATTCACAAAAAAGCAACCTCCTAGGGCAATCTGTTGCACAGCTATAACGAGAAACGTGTTTTTCATGTTTTATTTTTTTCTTAGCTTTTATTGCATGTATCAGGGTGAAAATATAGAGATACGGGGAAAATAGTCAAATTTTGAGATATTTTTGGCAACCAATTCTGACACCTAATTTAAATAGAAAATAAATACATTTTTGAACTGTATTTTCGACGTGATGACGTTGGAGTACTGTGTAAGTTCTTTTCCCCTAGAATGTGTCTTATAACGTTCTATAACATATGTTCTTTCAGATTTTTAAATAATGTGGACGATAATACAAAAAATCAAACTTATTTTATCAGTTCAAAAATTTGAAATACGCACAAAATGTGAGTGGAGAAAAACGCCCTTACCAATTTTTAAACATAGATTCAATCACCACATATGAACTCGAAATTTTATGTGTTACATCATTTATGAACCACACTCAATCGGACTGTCCATGGTGGAAAGAGATGTGTGGGCATCGCACATCCGACTTCAGGCATCGCGCATCCAGCTTCAAGCACCTGTTTCCGTCATAATATTAGCGTGAATTTTAAATGCCAAAATTATCGCAGTTGCAAGGCATTGAAACAGAAACAATGAAGCACTTGTAATTTTTCAAATATTGCATCTTTTATTTCAATTACATTTTTATCCTGTTATTTTTGGTGGGTCATCGTTGAATATTGTCATTTTACGCCACTTTCAAAATGTTTCTCAACACTTCTTGCTCTCCATGTAACATTGCAGAAAACGTCTGGTCTCGCTTTTCAATCGTGTTGTGGTCCGAAACGCAAACTGGCGCTGCGCAGAAAGAGCAAAAATCGGTGCATCAGAGGAACCCATCATCTCTTTCCACCACAGGAATATCGCCGAAAGTATATTATTCTGAACGTGCGAGCGGAAGTCGCAACCTGGGATGCTGCTCCTACATAGCTGCGGTCATTTACTATTTGGCACACGGTCGTTACTTGGCGAACATTTTTAAACCATCAGCAATTTTGAGTTGACTATTTATACATAAAGGTACGCGCCATACCAGTTATTGAAGAACACAGTGACAATGATAAATTACCAATTATAGTCTAATTGTCAATAATTAATATATATACAACTGAGTAATTTAATTTATATTATAAACAAATTATTAATATACATAAAACCGAGTAATTTGATTTATATTAGAAACAATACACAAATCTTAAATCAAAAGGGTTGAGATTTTATTTCAATATTATAAATACTATTTAAACATTGGGGGGAAATTCCTATCACATTTTGGCGCGAATTTCAAATTTTTGAACTGATAAAATTAGTTTTAATTTTGTTTTCACTATCGTCCACATTGTTTAAAAATCTGAAAAAATATATGTTTCAGAATGTTATAAGACACGTTCAAGCAAAGAAACTGAGACAGTACTCCAACATTATCACGTCGAAATACATTTCAATTTTTTGTCTATTTGAAATCGGCGTCAGAATTTGTTGCCAAAAATGTCTCAAAATTCAACTAAATGTCCCCGTCTCTCTAATTTTTTTTAGCCTGATACATACAATAGAAGCTAAAAAAGTAAAACATGAAAAACAAGTTTCTTAGCTTTGCAACAGATTGCCCAAGGAGGCTAATTTTTTTGCGAAACGACGGCATTTTTTATTGTCTTTCGTATGAGCATCGCGATTATCAATTTGGTTTGGGGGCACTTTTCACCCCCTTATTCGGCTATACCCTTTATTTAATAAGCATCCAAATCATTTTGGAATATTTTTTTCTTGTATCCAGAAGATTTTATCTTGCTGACAAATAAACATCTTTATAAACAGCCTCTTCTTTTGTACATTATTTAGTATAGTGATCTCGTCCAATATCCCATATTGTTTCTTCCTTCTTACTTACACGGAGTATATTTACAAATAATCCTCTTCTTCAAAGTTTCGTCACATTTGAGACTCACCTTATGCAATTACTTTGATGTAAATCGATGAATCCTTTAGCCATAATTTTGTAGAAGATACTTAAAATAATGAGACTCATCTCCATTTATCCAAATATACCAGCATATGATCAACGTTCTAGTGCACTGCAGTGAAGAAAACATTAAATATATAAAGCTGAAAACATAATAATTGTAATTTTGGTAATGTACATTGTTTCAGTCTTACAAAATCAGTATCATAAGCCTATTTTTCGAAAATAACTATTTTATGGATCGATACATATATATTCATTTTGTAAAATTGACATTACTAGAGGTGATATCCCAAAATATCGAACATCATTGCAAAATCCAGGAACCTAATTTACGAATTTAGTATAATCACATTATTTTGAACCAGAATACCAAAATTTGTCATTTATAACACAAAAGAACACCGCACTAAAGCGAATTGCAGTGGGCCGTGACAGAATAATGTTTTAGAGTTTGTTATGGTTCAAGTATAACAGCATAAAGAATATACTCGGGCCAGCGTAGCGACCGAACTACATAAACACCAAATATGTGAGTATTGGCATCTTGTTAGGATTGCCAACTTTTGAAACGAAGAGTTTTTATTCGACTCTCAGGGCGTTTACACGTAGAGAGTTTTCTCCTAACTTTCCGGAATTGGTTAGAGACACGTGTAAACCTCAGGAGAGCGATCTTCTCTCGGAGACATGACGTCACAGATCTTGAAGTTTCCATAATTTAAAATTGATTCTTTCAAATCGTTTATACTTAACTTCACAAAAGATTCTATAACAAATTATCAACTTAACCATTTTTCATAACTTTACATTAGGTCAAAACTATTATATCGGAAACTACTTTTAGCCCTCCATTAATAAAAACTAGTTTTATCTTATTAATCTAAAAATTGCAATGCAATTGAACAGGTAGTAAATAATTTTTTTTCAAGATCCTCTTCCTTCAATTCCTCCATCAAAGTTTTATAAATACTTTCTCGTAAAACGAATCACCCACACTTGTCACTTTCTTTTCTCCGCTTCTTCAAAATTATTAAAGCGGTACAGGCATCTGCAAGATGTCACATTCTAACCTCAAATTGCTCGCCTGCTCATCGGCCGCTTATTGAACATGGCGGCGCCAAAAACATCTAGAGATATTTGTATCAAGTGTAAACAGCCAGGAGATACTTTTCAGGAGAGATCTCAGGAAACTACTCTCCCGGGAGTTAGGAGCCTCGCGTTTCGGGAGATATTTCCATTCGTGTAAAGGCATCTAAGAGAGTGTATCTCTAACTTCAGGAAAGTTAGAGACTTTGTCTATACTGTAAACGCCCCTTTACAGAACTACAGAAGGATCTACACGAATACATACAAAAGCAGAAAATTGGGGAATGAAAATTAGCTGCAAGCAAAATGTTCTTTCTTCTGGTTATACTTTACAGTTATACATTGAATTACATGTGGTTATACATTTAAAAATTGTCGTTTCGTGATTTCCTATGCTAGTCCAATTTGGTGTAATGATGCTAACACTCATTTAAATAACATTTAGATCACAGAAAACATTTCTTCCAAGATTACTGAATGCACCATGTAATGCATAGTAATAAACAGATGCATAGAGAATTAGAACCCACTTACGGATTAATTTAATAAAGTATCTAAGCATTGTTTGAAAACCTACTACATCCACCATGCGCAGCAGAATTTCAACTTGAAAAGAAACTACCCTCAAAACAAAAACCAAGCTACTCCAAAATAAATCACGCTACGCCAGTACGACCCTGGCTAAAGTAGGATCTATTGAAAATAATAGAAAATCCACAAAGGTTAAAAAGAAAATGCTATTCTAAAATCTCTGCTTTTAATTATCTTGATCTTATTTCCAAATAATAATGGGGCTTAGTTTTAGACTTTAGAGGCCAGTGACTATAACCTCGTGTTAATAAGAACTAGTGAAACCTCTTGAATAGTAGAAAATATACCAGGCCACCTTTATGAAAATAAAAAGAAGCCAGACTCGCTATTTTTATATTGTCGGATAACAGAACAGTTTCTTGTCCAGTACGTGAGTATTTCGCAACATGACTTCATTTAAATATTACAAAACGTGTAATTGATTCCTAATTATATAGTAATAAAACATTTATTTACGTAGCATGTATAAAAGTATCTGATAATTTTAAATTATTATAAATTTAAGCATAACAGCTTCAATACAACAACAAGCATAAAAGCATAACGACACATCAACCAAGGATAAAGCCCCAAAACATTTTTAAAAAATGTATTCTCAAGCCTCGATCATGAACAAATGATGAAAATGTCTCTCTCTCTCTCTCTTCTCTCTCTTCTCTCTTCTCTCTCTTCTCTCTCTCTCCCCTTCTCTTTCTCTTTTCTCTCTTTCTCGTTTCTCTCTTCTCTCTCTTTCTCTCTTCTTTTCTTTCTCTCTTTTCTTTCTTTTCTTTCTTTTTCTCTCTCCCCCTTTCTTTCTATCGTTTTCTTTCTTTCCCTTTTTCCTTCTTCTATTCAAATATGATCATGTTCCATTTTTCGACAATATGAGTAATTCTGGGAAATGTTGTCTGAATTAGCAATTTTATTTCTTTAATTTTTTTAAATAATTAATTTCAATTTTCATCTTAGTGTAAAGAACGCTAAAGAGAATGGTGCAGGTCTCATGTTCGTTAAAATCGCATGTTGGATTTTCGAAACTATTAGTATTTTTGTGCAATTTTGTCAAATATAGTCGCCCACTTCGAATTTCCTGGCTCAGTGAATGAAATCTGAAAATTGCACGAGACAGTTCGATGTTACGTAAGGTAAAATTTGTATATTATTTCATATTTCTTTGTCCTTTTTTTCGAGCTTTTGTTATACTTTACAAATTAATCTTTTAGAAATTGTTTAAAACCTATTAGATAATCCAAATTATTTTATTGGCGCATTTTATTTCATGTAACCTGCAAACCTTAAATGAAATTAGCTCAATTAATTTTCTATCGTAAAAATACGATTTAAATGTAGGATTAAAGAAAATTGTTAGCCTTCAGGAAATATCAGATTCGAATTCAACAATGGCATTACATCCCGCGAGATGGCAGCTGCAGTTCTGTGAATTACGCAGCGGCGGCGGATCATAAATAAATGCTCGGACAGGCAAAATCTTACTGGACAGCGGCTGATCCCGAGAAATGTATGAGGATATGTCCCACTTCAATCCAAAATGTTTGTAATTATATTCAATTTATTCAAAACTATTGTCACACTGATATCAAATCATTATTTCTACGAAGCACGCGGAAACAGGAAATCAAGATATTGAGATTCTGAACTAGTGATGCTAAAACAGCATCGACTTTCGTCCCTATTTTTACGAAAATTACGCGAAAAGTACTCAAATTTTCGAAAAAATGGACATGGCTTTATTTCAGAATCTATTTTTAAGGAACACATTTCATTCAGGGATAAATCCTTATCTTCATAAATATAGTTGTAAGAAGACGCCGAAATTTTTTTTGGGTTTTTTCAACTTTCTAAACATCAGAGTTTTCAACGAAAATGATACCTGCACCATTGTTTTAAACTTCCTTCACACTATCCAACATTAAAATTTAATCAAAAATATGGAGAATTTGAATTTCAATTTTGAATTTGAATTTTGAAAATGTCGCAGGGGCTTCATGTAAAGAACTCCTCCCCCACATTGAAACTGATTTCAAATTCAAGGGGCCGCGATATCAGCCAGATCGATAAGAAATGTATTAATTTTGGAGAAAATAGACTGGATTGTTTAACCGCAAGGGTTTTTACAGACGGACAGACAGACGGGCAGACGGACAGACATTTTACTGTCATTCAATTTTTCTGTATTAAGGACCCACAAATTATGAAATCTGGCTACACCACGTGTTAGAGGGTTAATTTCTCAAAATTTAGCAATTGAATTTAGCACTTTTTCATTACCAGCCCTGTAAAGAGAGTTTTTCTGCATCGATTTTTCGCAGCATTACGTAACTTTCTCTCTACTTTGTAGTGAGAAAGTAAAAAATGTTGCGAGTTTGTATTGCTCTGGAAATAATTCAGAAATTGAATTCGATTGTTTTTTCAAGCGTTGAAGATTTACTGAATTACATATGTAATCTTTTGAGATTTCATGTTTTTATATAGCTCTTGATAAATTTTTCATGACAAAATATCACCCTATATTCCAAGTACTCTCCTTAATTGACAATAAAAGGCATGGCCAACCATAAAGAAGAACTTTAACTTCACTATCTGTTAGCCATCTTACCAAGAAGGATTGAATTTTCTTGCAGTTTTCTCCCCAGCACAATGTACAGCCATATTCAACGTAGAAGTAGGTTGACCATTATCCAAAATTTGTCTTTTTTACGTCGTTAAGAGGAGAAAGCGCACGCAATTGATTCGTCTGTCACAATACTGTATTAACCTAAAATCTTATTTAAAAAAATATCAGTAACACCAATCCGCAGCTTATTAATTTAAAATGGAAAAATAAATACTTCCTAAATATTAATCACTTTCTCCGATTGTTAACTCTTCAATAAAACTGTAAATACGGCTTTCAAGTGAGTGGAAAGCGGAGTGTTCCGTGGGGTAGGGAACAAGAAAATTCGCTAGCCTGCAAACAACATGCATGTGTAAGGTACGCATCAGAGCACGCTGTGGCATCATGGAGAAAAACACACAGACATTTATAAGTATGTACAAGCTCTTTTACACGTATGTACAATAACTTAATTCTGCTCCGAAACTACACACTTTTGAGTATTTCCCCTGTGGATACCCCACATAGCCAGGTAGGCCCCGCCTCCACTGACGTTTCTCCGCGCCACTACCGTGACCTCGTCACCGTGCAAGAGGCACGACACGGTCCAGCCTGGGCGTAAAGTTTTGCGCATCGCGCGAGGTTTCCAAGACAAAACCCCGGGGAGCTCGTCGGCTCAATTTTATACCTAGAGTGTAGCCATCACGTGACCGTCCTTGGTTTAGGAGGAGGCTCTGGTCTACCACGTGACCTTCCAGGTCAAACTGGCGTCCACTTGGTCTAACTATATCCCAACGCCGGGGCGCCAAGGTATTCAGTCCGCAGGTATGCGATACTTCCGCTCCTCCTCCCACCCACGGCCGCCAACGCGACGCTACAATGCTACTGTTTTACGCTCACTACAGTGCTTTTCTCAGAATGCCAAGTGAGGCAGCGCCCGGACGTGTTTACCCTGAGATCTGCAAGCGGGCGCGTGTCTCTGCAGGAGGAGACAGATCTCATGGAGCACGGGCTGTGCGAACACGCTTGAAATGGAAATATGACGAGTGCCACGATAATTATACATTCCATTTTGCATTTACAGTTGAATAATACTTACACCATGTTAAAATTGTAAGAGTCATTTATTTTTTATATTATTATGAAATGTATTGAATGTATTGAACATAATTATTAGGTAGGTTGCGTCTACCTTGCCTACGTCAAGGAGCTGCCACTGAATTACGCTCATTGTTGGGACATGATTTTGCTGTAAGAAAACCGGAGTGGTAGCTCAGTGCATCAACTGATGTCACTGCAGCGCCTCTGACCGGGAGGTCCTAGGTTCGAATCCTGACGGCGACAGGATTTTGACACTAGCTTTCCAGATAGGTCGAATTCAGTCGCTGTCTGGAGGAGAATTCTAGCGGCCGGCTGCTCTGATCGGTAGTTTTCCGTGTTTCTCCGATCAACACCAGGCGAATGCCGGAGCAGTACCCTAGCAAACGGGCCACGGACCGCGCGCGATCTATCTCTCCTCTTCCTTGTCCTCTCCTCTCCTCTTACACACACACTTACACTAACATGCACTACCCTACCACATATTCCGGGAGACAGGTCGGAGCTTAGAGCTTGTCCCGGCTGGGGCGGTTCCCACTGGTGGAGAGTCCTGGTTGGGAAACCCCACTAGCCGACGGTAGGTCGGTGCCGGATCTCGCCTTCCAGCGAGGAAAATCACCGCCATCACCCGAGAAAAGCAAGCACTACACTATCGGGGCTAATGACCGAAGCAGTTGACGCGCCCGGGAAACCCGCAAACCTCACTCCCTGTAATCAAACGTCTATTCAGATGCTTGCCTTTGAGATACTCTTTCTCGATAACCACATTGTTATCGTCTTCATTTGTTGTTATTATTTACATAACTCCAAATTGATTATGTTACAATTTTATCTGGAAGCTTTCTTGTTCTCAAATCGATTACAGTAGTCGAGATTTTTTATATAGTTCATCTGCTTGTCCTCCTTTATAACAAAATTAACTTCATTCATATATTACGTTGCAAATATTTTTCCTTCCTATCATGACATACATGGACATTTTTATATTCATTACTGTTCCTTGCTAACTTCAATCCTACGATACATTAAATTAGTATATGCTTCACAACTTCGCCTTCGTATGATAATGACTTCCATTTCTTCTTCGTTGTTCTGGTCTTCCTTCTTGACCGACGGAAGATATAATGATTTCATTACCATTCTTCCCTTCGTTCAGCCAAAACATCAACCCACCATCTTGCGATTCTATCAAACTTCCGCTCAAAATATAGTCTATACACTTTCGGTACTTTTCCACTATTAAAATATATATTATAAACTCAATTAAATGTACGAAGGGCGTTCAATGAGTTATCTACCTCGGTATCATACGTCTTACGTTACATCTTAAGTTAGAAGAGCTGAGCGTCACAGGCAAGTCGGGACATGTCTTGGTATGATTCGGCCTCAGTTACAAATCAGTCTGCTGTAAGCTCTTGATGTGAGCAGATGCCGGATTAGTACCATGCCGGTTAAGAGAGAAAATGAGAGATTTCGAACATCGTTCACAAATTTACTTTGAATAATACAATTTTCACAGAGGAAGGGAAGTAGCTCTAGAAATCACAAAGAGGATGTTGTGTATGTTGTATATGTTGGCCTAAATACTATAAAGTAAACTTTTGGGCCAAGCAATTTAAGTGGAGGAAAGAATCAATTGAAGATGTTCCATGTTCAGGGCAGGCTGTGAAGCATATTCTAAGGAAATGTGCCAAATGTGAGACCATAGTTTTTGAAGATCGTCGTGGTTATTTATTTCATGAACGTGTAGCTCAATATCGTCATGTGTTATAGCTCATGAACTTCATATTTTAGCTAGGATGGTTCATAGTATCATCTGTCTATCTGTACATAAATGTTTACTCACAAATTACAATGGGGATAAAATATGGGTTCACCATCGTCATCCTGAAATTCTCCAATACCAAAAAATTTCGTGTACAGAAGGCGGATGGAACCAATCATGGTCACCGTTTTTGAGACACATGATGTTCTGCATATAGAAGTGGTACACACAAGGCAACCATCACTGGAGACACCTATTCTTCGACTATCAGGGTTTTACGTCAATCAGAAGCACCATGGGAAGTTGTCTACTGCTGTTGTTGCTCCATGACAACGCACCTGCACACAAGTCACGCACATCATATGCTACTGTGGCTCCGTAAACCTTAATCATCCATCACATAGTCCAGATCCGGCTCCAGTGACTGCTCTTTGTTTCGAAACATGAAAACATTTCTGCTTAGGCGAGGATTTGCTGGTAATGAAGCAGTTAAAGAAGATGTAATGGGATATCTGGACAGTCAAGATGTTTCCTTGTATTCTAAGGGAGGCTAAACGGACCAAGAGTGTTGGAAGTCAAGGGGAACTACATTGAGAAGTAATGATGGAGCTTCATTATAAAATTTCATATTCATGCTCGGGTAAATAACTTCTTGAACGCCCTCAACTTTAAAATATTACTTAATAAAACCGTGCATCAGCAGCTTAACAACCGTTCATATACCGTTCACATAACCGTTCAACCGTTCACATATTCTTATCGTTTGCTCTAACACGTTCGCTTTTTCAACTATCTTTCTGACCAAATACATTCACAAAAGTGTTACTTGTTGATATGTTGGCGTACCTCGTTCACACTATGTTTATTTCTCCTATCCTCTTCTATTTATTTAACACTTAGCGTCTCGTTTACAACACTCAATGTATTGTTTCTGATAATTACCAATTTTATTTTACACTTTTATTCTTATCTTACACGGAAATCACTCAATATGTGTCCCATTGTTAAAATATGTCTCTATTTATTTTGATTGATAGAATAATTGCGAATTCAAATTAATCAGAAACCAAAATTTAAATTCAATTATTGCAAAACAGAATTTCTGTCAAGGTACCCTTCTTACTCAAACTGCACCAAATCAGTAAGTGAACCTCGATTCCAGCTCCGACTTGCCAATTCATTCCAGTTCATACACGTTCACTTCAGAGGCACACACCTTGCAAAATGTTTAAAGCTAGATGAAGTAATTTCCATTGCCTGGTTATTCTCTTGTCACAATCCTCTATTAGATAAAAAACAAATTAATTCTAATTGTAGATTTCAATGCAAGTGAATTAAATTAATTTTATTAAAATTTATCCAATATCGTCACACTTTCCCGCCCCCTCAGAATTATTCTCAGCCATTTCACTGGATGGGCTTTGAAAACTTTCTTAATGGCTACAAACGTAAGAGAAACCTATGTTCAAAAACTCACTATACATATATATATATATATATATATATATATATATATATATATATTTCTGACGTCACTGTCGCCGTACGTGAGAGCAGAGGGTGATCATTAACTTTATTTTTCCTCTTCTGGTAGAGATAGGAGAAAAATTCTGAGAAAGTCGCCTTTCGAGACAAGAAATAAAGATTGAGTGCCATTCTTTCTAAAAAATATTTATTATCTTTCAAAACAAAGAAAGCGTAAATAAATCCGAAGATTTCCTCCACCCAGTCTTAAGCGTGACCACTGGTCGGGAGGGCGTAGCATTCGCCTGGGTGCATCGAGACACCTTGAAGCCCTGCCGAGGCCGCGTCGGGGTGAGGCGGCGACCAGGTGGCAGCGCGGGCGCGCGGCAATAGGTTAGGCACGGGCAGCGCCTCCAGAGCCTAGCCCAAGAAACATCCGGGCGGCGCAACCACCAGGCAGGCACGGGCAACGCCTTCAAGGCCTAACCGAGCGCACGGCGTCTCCTCGCCTTGAGCAACGCCGGTGCCACGCGACGACAAGGCAGCAAAATGGGCGTCAGTCAGAATTCTTTCTGGTCCCAGCCACGAGCTCGCCGACCACGTACTATCTGACCGTGCTCATTTCGCCAACTGCCTCGCACTCTCCCCTGCCCTCACTCAGCCCCTGCCCCTACTGGCCTCCCCACTGCCCCACTACATTGCCCCTCCGCAGCCCCATTCACCCCGCCGTCGTTCCGGAGCAGGCCGGGACGTTTCTGCACCAGTGGCAGCAGCTGTGTATTTCATTTATCTTCCCAGTTCAGCTTTTTATCCTTTGCCATGATTTTTACTTTCTCGCACTACGTATATAACAAGTATATACGTGTATATAGATGTAATGCTGCGCGAAAAAGGCAAAAATCACAGCCTCTGCGGCAAAAGAGTCCATAAAACCAGTTGGTAAATTAATAGAAAAATTTCTAACACATGGTGTAGCCACAATACCTGTTTTGTGGGTTCTTGATGAGAAAAACTAATTGGAAGCAAAAGAAATTGGAAACTAATTGGAAACATTGGTCTGTCCGTCCGTCTGTGAACACAACTAGCGCATAAACCACATGTACGATCGTTTCCTAATTGAAGAATACCCAGTCGATCTGGCTCTAGTTTAAGCTTTGAAATTTTAAAAACATTCTTTAAAATTTGGGGGTACATAAGATGAAGTCCTCCGGACATTTTCATAATTTTCTCAAAAACGGGTCCAAATGTTTTTTTAATTTCTTTAATAATAGAGTAAAATATATTTATAAAGGTGGTATAGTTCCAATTTTACCGTTAACTCAGAATTTTCGAATATTGCAAACGTTTGAATTTTTTCGGCGTTTTCCTACAACTAAAAAATTGAAGATTGAGATTTTTCCTTCAAATTAAAATTGTTGTGTATAATAAGTTCTTTCAATAAGGTCAGGTACATTGTTTCACAAATTTTAGTAGTTGTCGTGCAAATGTGCATGCAATATTTACAATTTTAAAAAATTACACAAACACGATTTTCTCAAAAACCTCTCCATATTTTTTCTTTAAACTTTTGGTAGGGTTAGTGCCAAACAAACCCTATACATAAACACCATTCTATTCTTTATTTTTTCAAAAATTTTAAATATGACATTTTTTACTTGCCACTCACGTCGGTAATATTTACATTAAAGGCAATTTCTTCACATTATTATATTAACGAGCGCATGTCCTTTAAATAATGTGAAATAATGTTTCTGGAAAACTCAACCATTATCTGTACAAAGTGGCTCAAAATTCCGTATTTTCAGAAACGCTCAAACGTCATTTCACAAAAATGGTTCCAAAAGTTTTCTACATTTTTAAATAGATAGTGCTATGTGCGCTGTTTAATATGACGTAAAGTTTATTTTGGTATATTCTTTTGCTCTTTCAAAAATGACACAAATGTAATTTTTTGAAATACCACTCACTAAGTTAATACGGACATTTTCATAAATGTTTGTATGCATTGTTACATTTGTGAGTAGAAGTTCTTTAAATGATTTGGAATTAACTTTTTCGAAAACTCAATAGATTTCCGAGCAAAAGAGCTTTAACTTTCGCATTGACAGTAAAGGTTAATCGCCATTTTATCAAAAACGGCTAGAAATGTCTCAATGAACATTTCTATTTATGATGACGTTTTACTCTTCTTTAATATTCTCAAAGTCATATTTTGGTTCTACTACTAAGAAACCGAAATGTTGAGGAAAGGTGAAAGAAATGTACTTTTGATGACCATACATGGCAGCAGGGCAGAGAATGGCGTATGTCCTTTAAGCCAGTCCACACCTAAGACATTAGAAAAATTTGCTACGAGAAAGTCTGTGTCATTCTGTAGCCCCTCTAGATTTTTACTGTAATTTTTCTTCAAAATCGGATCTTAAAATAATGTCACATTCAATTCTTCGAAAATGTGATAACTTTTTGTGTTACTGTAATTTTTCTTCAAAATCGGATCTTAAATTAATGTCACATTCAATTCTTGAAATTCCCCTTGAGAGAGTTGTTTTGAGGCTGATGAATGCTACAAGTTAGAATTTGTATATCATCAGGAAACGTATATGGAAATATTAAATAATATGGAAATTCCCTCCTTACGTAGCATTTAACTGACTCGAAGCACTTCCCAAATTACGTTGAATTTAATCAAAAACGTTGGAAATAGTTTTTTGAAAATTTTGAATATGTCCCAGGCGCTAAATGTAGAGTACCCTCAAAAATTATAATAACGATTTCCAATTCATGGGATCGTGACATCTGCCAGATGAAGGGGGATATGAATTTTGGGGAAAATCAGCTTGACGGTTTAGCCACTAGCGTTGTTTACTGAGGAACGGAAGGACTTTTTGCCATCTTTCGATTTTTCGGTGTCAAGGATCCACAAAATATGTTTTGGCTACACCACGTGATAGAGGATATTTTTCAAAATTTAGGAACGGAATTTTTCTACTTTTTTTTGTTACCAATGTCCAGTTTTTCTGACGAATATTCGCCACTTTGCCCCACAGCATTACATAACTTTTTATGGCGTAAGCGGTAGCGAGGTAGTAAAATGGGTAAAAATGGTTAGTACTTTCGTGAAAATTGATGAAAATGTGATGATACTGGTTTCATAGTTCGTGAAATTGTGGACTTTTGGGAGAAATGGAGATCATATTGGGAGAGAGAAAAAGGAGGTAAAACAACAAAATGAAAACGTATGTCGGGTTACGTGAAATATAACAAGCAGTGGTTCCTCAAAATATTGAAGAGGTAAATAGATAGTCAAGTTCTACTCCACACAATAATGACCAGCTTCAAACATCTCTTTCTTCGTGCATTGTAGGTTTTTGTTTGATAATGGCTGTCTCATGTGCTATTAAGCATTGGTACTCCCGGATTCATGGGTATTTTCGTATCACTGCAGTTGCGCGGTGTTGCCATATGAGCGCCGATGGCGGTATTAAAAATTGTTATTTTCATGCATTGCTCACGCTGTTATGTCTAATTGTCCTTTGATTGTGTGGTTTTACCGAAGAATTATTTATCTAATTGTAAAATATGTGTCATATGATAAATAATGAATAGAAGTAACAATTTTACGTAAGATTTATGACAAATTTCAACCAAAACTATTTGTATTGATCCCTATTGTACTATTTGTCTTTTCGTATTTTTAGATCCAGTATTCTTGAACACATTTCTGTATAAAGAGAAATGTAAAAGCAAGAATGTGAGATTCCATCTGGCAGGTACTAGGAGAAACAAGCATTCTCTGTTGACTTGAATAGAGAGACAGGGCCTAGAGGAATATATAATTGAAGGGGAACTCTCGCTGTTTGAGAGTATGAGCTAGAGGATGCGCCCGCGTCGGCTTCGTATAGCGGCATCTGTTGTAAGGTACAGGCGTAATTTCAAACACTACTTAGGTCATTTCCTCGTCGTGCGAGCTGACGAAACTTCTACCACTGATTTCATCCACGCGAGCAACTCCGCCCACTACAATAGGTTGTTATCCTGGGCGACCCCCACTATAGTATGTATTAAGCCACCATTAGTTTGCAATCTGTATTTGCTGATGTACTTTGTTTTCAAGTGTTGCAGATCAAGATGGCGAAATGTGATTCAGGATGCGCCAACGATGTTTGGCAGGATAAAGAAAAGTTTCTTCACGTTTCCTCCGATCTTGAAAAGTCTGTAAAATATTTGGAATTGTGTTAATCAGTTACTACAATTGAAAAGGAAATATATTACTGCCTGTTGCATTTGGGCTGATTTATCGAACCCATAAAATAATTACATTTGTCAGTCACACGGCCCGTTTAAAAGTAATAATTTGCTTATTGTTATTAGTGTATTGTGTTTAGTTCATCAATTGTTTCATTTCCATCTAGAACTGTGCCCTTACCTGTATCACTCCATACGTTTCACACAACATAAGAGCTTTTTTAAAAAGTTTTGTATTTATTTATTTTACGTCAAAAAAAAAGTCAAAACTGTGTATGACGTGCTATCAGGAAAAGTGAATTGTGTGTTCATTTTCAAAATTCTGTGATCCCTACACTAAGTCATATACTACTTAAATTTTGGAAAAAAGCTTCCATGTAATAAAATCTATTTCCAAGGATAAAAGGCAATAAATTTTGGCTCTTATCCATGTTGTCCTTCGGAATAATACTTCCTGCCGTGACAAAATGGAACGATAATTTGAATAATTGTATTGCAATGTGCACTCAATTCTAGAAGACGTGCACAGAAAATGAAGTTACATTTATGTACAGAAGCAAAACAAGGGGCCGTCTCAGCATTTGCTCAATAGATCAGGGAAACTGGACGAAAACCCTGATCGAGATGGGGTCATTGACCCGGAGGCTGCAATACAATACTTGTTACAGGTTCTTTATACAAATTTATACAGTTCAAATTGTAAATAATGCATTATGTATCATTGTTAAAATCAATTTAACTTTTCTTGTGATTGTCAATATTCTCTAATTGTATTGGAACAGTTATGCAGAAGAAACGATTTCACTTGAGATTTAAACTTTTCCATTGAATTTAATCGTTTAATGTCATCTGGCAAAGTGCTGTAAAATAATGTACATGTATTGTATGAGAATTGTTTCGTAATGAGCTGTTGATAATGTCACTTGATGAATATGATTTCACGTCGAGTGTTATAGTAATAGACATCGTGATTTTCTGAAAATATATTCCTGCCCTTAACAAGTCATTTTGACAAATGTCACTGATTCGTAAATAAACAGACAAGGTAATGGTAAAATTCCTAGATTAACGAAGAGAGCTTACATGAATCACGTGGGTGGAATTTAGTTATTATTCGTACAATTGTTTTGTAATCTAAGTCTGGTAGATGTATTTCACCAGAATATTATGCCATATCTCAGGCGGGAATGAACATTCGCGAAATATACCCAACGAACAGTACGAAGGCTGACTGAATTTGAAGATCTCTGAATGCAAAGCATAATGAACTGAATTCTGTGTTCAATTTATTTAAATGGACGTTCTTTTCGTTTACTATTAATTTATTTCAGAACCAATTTTAAAATCTGATATTGTACTATTTACGGCTTCTTTATTGCAAAGGATGTTCGTATCATCTGCAAAGAGAACTGTTCTTCCTTTCGAATCGTCAAGGCGTATCTTTACGTAAAGTAGAAACCGAATAGGGCCTAAAATCGATCCTCGAGGAACTCCACATGCAATGGGCAAAGAGTCGGAAAGGTGCGTTCGTAATGTTCCATCAATCTAGTAAGGTATTTACACTCTCTGAGATCGTTGTTTAAGTACGAACATAACAAATCTAGAGCAATACCACGGATTCCATATGAAGGTAATTTGGAAAGTAAAATGTCATGATCAATGACGTCAAAAGCTTTGAGAGATCTAAAATAATCCAATAGGTGCCTCCTTTGATCCAATGATGAAGCGACATCTTTATGAAAGAAAATATGGCTGGGTCCGTTGATTTTGATTTTCTAAATCCATGTTGGCAATATGAAAGCGCGTCTGTTTACTGAGAAAGAATTACAAGTCTCTCTAATATTTTTGAAAAAAACTGATAGAAGAGAAATGGGCCGATAATTTTGAATTTCATTTATGTTGCCTTTTTTGAAAAGCGGCTTAATTTTAGCTGTTTTGAAAATATCTGGAAACGTTCCAGTGCATAAAGATGCATTAAGTATGTGGGTTATGTCCATGTTGGCAATCTGAAAGCGCGTCGTGTTTAGTGAGAAATGTTTCCATTCGTACGTAAAAGTCTCTAATATTTTTGAAAAACTGATAGAAGAGAAATGGGCCGATAATTTTGAATTTCATTTTTGTTACCTTTTTTGAAGAGTGGCTTAATTTTAGCTGTTTTGAAAATATTTGGAAACGTTCCGGTGCATAACGATGAATTAAATATGTGAGTTAACGGGTGTATAATGGCATACGCACAGGTCTTTAACAAATAATCCGGGAATTCATCTAAACCGGACGAATATTTACTTTTTAGTTTACCGATTATTTTGAGAATTTCATAGGAAGAAGTTTCGGAAACGAACATCGTGTCTGAAATTTTGGGTGAACTGTCTGTTTTTGAATTTTGTGGCTGAAGACCCTAGTGAGATCGGCAGCAATTCTCAAAAGTATTGTAAAGTGACGGATCGTTCACATTTATAGCTTTATATTTTAAAACAACATTCTCTACTGGGTTTCTAGTTGATTTCGTCGTATTTTTTATTATATTCTACATTGCTTTTGTTTTGTTATTTGAGTTCAAAATATCTTGATCGTGTTTCATGATTTTAGCCTCCCTTATGACTTTTCGTAACAATGATTTGTATTTTTTAAAGTGGATAAGGAAATTTTGAGATACGTTATGACGTTTAGAAATGAAAGAAAGAATTCGCTTGTTTCTACAAGATGCCCTAGTCCCTTAGTCCCTTGTGTTATCAAGAATTGCTTTTCCGTGAAACATTTATTTTTCTATTTTGAAGAGGAAAGCAAGTGTTAAAATGTAATGAAAGAGTTGAAAAAAAATATTTTATTTGCGTTTGTATAAACAGTATTATAACCGCTTCTAATGACTACTGCATTAAAGTAATCAATAAATTATTTTATTTTACTTTTGTAAACAATCTTGTCATACGTGTATTATTTATTGTGTCAGTGATCGCATGTCTATAATGGTAAAATTTGTGCATCGTGGTCACTGTATCCTAAATATTTTGTTTTACTTCATATCGAGTAGTAGTTTTGTTAATTATAATTTGATCTATGGACTTCATCGAATTTTGTGTGATCCGTGTAGGTACATTAATGTAATGTCTAAATTGAAGGAATTAATTAAATTGATAAACCTTTCTTTCTCACAAGATTCGACAAGAAAATCAATGTTAAAATTTTCGCATTCAACAACGGATTAAAAAGAGCAATTGCTGACTTTGTTAAGTGTTATCTCCAGGTTTTCTAAGAACAAAATATAATCTGCCGTTCTCTTTGTTGGAGGTCTGTAGATGCAAAGTATTATCACTTTAGTGAAGTAAGATGTACAACAGAAATTTCGAAAAATGTTCAATGGAATACATTTAATTCCGCCAAGGAGATAGAATCAATATTATTTCTAACGTAAATACAAGAACCCCATACGTGGACCTTATGGATTCTCTGTCTCTGCAATAAAAGCCTCGAGGTAAAAGTTTGGAATTTGGAAAATGCTAAGTTCATTAAAATAAAATCAGCTTCGATAAACTCAGTTTTATTTATGGTGAAGAATGTTTATTTTTTGCTAGTACCTACACGAATGTTTTTCTACTGCATCTGACTGTAGTTGCTATATATTTACTCCATTTTTACCTCCAGAGCATGGTCGAAGGTTGTAGTGTGTCCCGGCAGTGACAGGTTGTGAGGAAAATGGGGCATCAGGTGTAGATGAATTGGTAGTGGGAATGGGAGAAACGGGACTAGGTTCAGAGGAAGAGACAACAGGGTTCGAAATAAGGGTAGGGGTCGAGAAAGTAAAGAAGGTGAAAGGGATGAATTTTTGGCCGGAGACTGCGTAGGCCTGGAGTTGATGATGTATTGTGCAAGCTTGTTACCGACTGCATGTTTTCCAGCAAGGTTCATGTGACGACCATGCCGGGTGAAGTTTTCCTGAGAGGAAATTAATTTAAAAAATGTGACATTTGTTTCTCTCAGTTGGAGTTTTAATTGTTTGTTTGCGTGCTTAATCTCACTGGATAGTGTTGGTCTGTAGTACCAGAAGGACAGAGTCGAGACTAAAATGTTAGGATTTTGGGCGGCATATTGTAATTTGTTTACTTGTTGTTCAGGTGTAAAGTTACCGCCCAAGTTAATGTCATTCATCCCTTCTATGATAATGACTCTGTCCTGATTGGTCACTGTCTTCGTGTGGGTGTCCAACTCTGCAGTCACATCTGCAAACCTCCCGTTAGGTTTAAAAATAGATGACACTGAGAAATTGGAGGGTAATTTCCTACTGAGAATGGAGGAAAGATGGCGGCCATGACTGTCAGCAAAAATAAGTACCTGTTTTTTAGGCTCAGTAGGAATGTCTTTGTTTTCAAGTGAGCTAGGATGCGCAGATTTACGTGTTTTGGTTTTGACACGCTTCCTAGCCTGTTTGCGTTGGTTTGTGCATGAATTTGTCGATGATAGAGAAGGATGGTGAGGATCAGGAAGGAGAAAACCTGTTTCATAATCTAAAACACTAAATTTGTTTCGAGTTGTGACTGGATGCGGTGCCTGTATCTTTTGTACAGTCACGGGTGTAAGTTGGTATTATTCGCTGTGTTGCCGACTTGTACCCAACCGTCTGTGTAGAGAACGACCTCTTCCAACCTTCGGATATGTTGATCTAAATTATTGTTTACGTGTGTGAAGGTTTTCAGAAGGTGGGCTTTGAGGGTGTAGAGAGTTAAAAGGGTAGATCGAGCAGTAGCCATGTCACGAATGCGTTTTAATGTACTGATAAAAATTGGAATAAATGAAGAAAACCCAGATAAGAGCAACAAGAACCTAGCTTTATATGTTAAAAGTGTAAAGTTGATGTGTATTCAATAAATTAAAAGTAAGATTCAATATAAAAACGAGAAGGTATGTTACTCACAAAATCTATTGATTATACTTACGAAATTTGGCAATGTGGCTATGTAGACTTTGGTCTACTTAAGCTGCAACTGTACAATCGTACTTTACTGTAATTAGAAAATAGATATTATCTGAAAGTTTGTCTTCGATATATAGAATAAGAATTGAAACAAATTCAAACTATTTGATACACCGTCCTCGTAACGTTCAAAACAACGGAATCGTCACTTGTCACAGAAAATACAATGAATCTTTCAGAAAATTAATTCGCTACAGTGATTTAATATTGGAAAATAAACTGAGCGGTGAATATGTTTTGACACTTATCAATTTTATATCAATGTTTTATTAAATCAATTCCTAATAGTGTAACACATGTCTCAAATTCTCTCTTTTATGTATTCATTACAGGTACAAAGATTGTATGATCTGATGAATAGAATGCGGTCAGCTGGAGAAGTCATGAAAAGAGGACATCTGTTTCGCTTTTATTATCCTCCAGTAAATCAGTTTTGTGAAATACAGATAATCCATAAAAGAATAGTAGATAGAAGTCATGAAAAGAGGACATCCGGCAGACGTTGTCCTGCTCTGTCTTCTTGCTCTTTTTCCCTCGTTCTCTGTTCCTCTCTTTTCTCCCCGCTTTTCCCTCCCTCTTTCATCCCGACCTCTCCTTTTCCATCTCTCTCTCTCTCTCTCTCTCTCTCTCTCTCTCTCTGTCTCTTCCCTTTCTATTTTCCTCTTTCTTGTTTCTCCTTCACTCTTACCCCTTCGTTCTCTTTTCCCTCCTCTCTTTTGCTTTCACCCTTTACCTCTGTCTTTCCCCCATTTTCTCCCCTATCTCTCATTTACCCTTTCGCCCTTTTCTCCATCTCTCTCTTTCCTCTTCATTCTCTTTTCCCTCTTTTTCCACTTCCCTTTTTATCTTTCTTTTTCTTTTACATGTATCTTTTCCTTCTTTCCCCTTCGCTTTTTCTCTCCCTTTCACCATCCCTCTCTCTTCTTCTCTCTCCATCTTTCTATCTTCCCCTCTCTCTTTCCGTCCTTTCTCTCTCCATCTTGCATTGCTGGTTCCTCCTGACCTCCTCGGTCTCGCCTTTCGTCACACGACAACGCCCAGCAATAAAGAAGCTGGTTCCCATGATTCGGAATTGCATTTAACTGAAACGCCATCTTGTGCTGCAGCGCCTTCTATTGGAGTTACAAAATGAACAACATAAAAATCTGCATGAAAACACACACTTGTGCCAACTCTCATGGAGATCGGTCACACGGCCATCCTCCTATGCTTACTCTGGATTCTATCGCACCGCTGCTCCTTCAGGAAGTCATAGCTCTGGCGGAATATATCAGGAACCCGTCTCTTAGCGACAGGCGAGAACTAACGACCGTGGTGAATCTACCAGCATATTATTTAAATTATTTATTTCCCGCATTTGTGTTGTATTAATCTTTACAAAACTTTGCAAGGACACTGCGTCAAATACTGGAGAAGATCCTGTAAATATTTCGTATCTATTCATACATTCATTTTTGTGGAATTACATTTTGTTGATTACATGTCCTTTAATTCACTTTTATTATTACAGATTGTCACAAACTTTCCACACAAAAAATTGTATTCCTTTGCAAACCCTTTTATTGAATTTAAGCCTACAAATCTCACGTTTGTATATTATTCGTATTGCCCTTATAATTGTTTGGTTGGAATGAAGATGAGATGAATTAGAAGAGAGAAATGTATTTTAAACTAACATATACATATCGGGATGTGTAGTTTTTGTGAACTAAACTGATAACAGGAAGGGCAAAAGGATCCAGAGGTCCGACTGCTAGATAAATAAAGATATTATAATAGAATATCTTCCCCTTTTTACAATAGAATAACACATGAACAAATTGTACATATTGTATTAAAACATAGGTAAACGTTAGGTTAGATTAGATTTTGTAAACTATTGAACATGGATTATCACAAAGGGAAAATATGTAGGTAAATTGTAGTTTCTTGCAACCCAATTGTCATGAATCCTATTTGATTCTATAGCTAAAGTCATAGAGATGACTGGAAAACGGTAGGCCTTGGGCGCGGATCCAGATGGGATCAAATCTTTGCACTTTGGAAAATCTATTTTAGTATGATAATATAGTGTATTAGTAGTCTCACAGTCCTGATAAAAATTGTTACTTAAGACAAACTACATCTGATCCAACGTGAATGTCTCTCATTATGTTGATATAAACCTATTTATGCCTATTGTTCCACTTATAAAATAGATTCATGTTTTGTGCTATAATTTGTAAAGTTAGTGAAGATGCTAGTGTAATTGTAATAACAAATATATGTAGATTTGTGTGTCAAGAACTGCTTAAAGATTAATGTAATGTGTCTAGAATACCAGATTATTCTTCTGTACCTATAGTGTATTGCTCTATGATAATGTACAATTACTTTCAGAATATATTTTATGAATACTATACAGAAAAAAGTTTGTTTTTATAATTGCCAAATGATTCTTCCCTTCCTGAAATTATGTTATTTTTTAAACAGGCGCGTAAATATCGAAGTTCGTGTGATTAAGAAGGTTCTTGTTTCCATTGGATGCCCAAAAAGTAAGTGGAGTACCGTGCCCCTGATTCAGCTGTTTGAACGATCAAGAAGTGTCCATTCCGGCCACAGAGTGTAGTGCTGTAATTATCGCCTGTACCTTCTTGAAGATGGTGCCAGAGAGTTCGTAATGAAGAAAACGGAGTAAAGGCTAGTGAGTAGTGGTATATTTGAGGGGCGAGGGGCGGCAGGTGCAGGCGGCGTCGCAGCCAGTGGCGAGCAGGCGCAGCACGCAGGCCGTGCGCGCCACGTCGAAGGCCGTGCGCCCGTCGTCGTCCTTGGCGGTGGCGCTGGCGCCCGCCGCCACCAGCGCCGCCACGGCCTCCAGGTTGCCCGCGGCGCCGCCAGGTGCAGCGGCGTCTGCCCCGAGCGGTTCCACGCGTCCGCGCTCGCGCCGCCCGCCAGCAGGTACATCACGCTCTCCCCGCTGCCGCACGCGCCGCGCGCCCTCACACTCAACTTCACACGAATTATGTTATTCATTATTTATTACTATTACTAATGACGTACATGACAATATTTTCGCTGTCCCTATTAACTTGGATTTAGGTGAAGGCAAGACGTTTTCCGATGACAATATTATATTACTCAAGGATTTAAGTGCTAATATGGCGGAGGTGCAGAACCCGACGGAAATCGACGAGAAATCGTCTCATCCGAGGTGAAACAGATCAGCTGCAAGCAGCGATAACAGTGCAAATAACATACCGAAGAATTTAATCCTGGATCAAGGCTAAATAAAAAAATATAAAACTAAAAAAGAGAGAAAAACAAACGCAGTAGAATCTAATGATACGGGTAGCAGTATAGTAGAATATGGAACTCAGAAAATGGGACCTTTCATAGTTCAAGTGAATTTGAAAGATTTCCATGGATCGAGTACAGGAGTGGTTATTGGAAATACTCTGATAAAGAAATTTAACTTGATTCAATATATCACCAGAAAAGGCAGAAATCAAGGCGTCATAAAATTCGCTAATAGAGAAAAGGCCAATACTCTAATTAAAAACACCCGGAAGCGGTAGCTCAGTGCATCAACTGATGTCGGCGTCAGGATATTCGACACTAGCTTGTCAGCTAGGTCAAATTCTGGAGGAGAAATCTAGCGACCGGCTGCCCTGATCGGTTGTTTTCCGTGGTTTCTCCGATCAACACCAGATGAATGCCGGATCAATACCCTTCCAAATGGGCCACGGACCACGCGCGTTCTGTCCTTCCTCTTCCTTGTCCTATCCTCTCCCTTTACACACACCCTTACACTAACATGCATTACACTACCACATATTCTGAGAGACCGGTCGGGAGCTTAGAGCTTGTCCCGGCTGTGGCGGTACCCCGCTAGTGGAAGAGTCCTGATTAGGGGGAAACCCCACTAGCCGACGGTAGGTCGGCGCCGGATCTCGCCATCCAGCGGGGGAAGATCACTGCCGTCTCCCAAGAAAAAATGCGCTACAGTAACGGGACTAATGACCAAAGCAGTTGACGCGCCCCGAAACACGAAAAAATCAATCAATCAAGCAAGCAAATTAAAAAATCCATGTTAAACAAAAAGTATCCCGTACTAAAAAAACATTAGAAAAAGTACTATTAACGATGGTCTACTCGGTCTGAGTTCCATGGTTATAGCCAGTGTTATCAATATCGACCATGTCAACAAAATTAAAGTAGTAAATGCTTGACGAATTGGAACACATTGACGGTTAGAAAGTGAAATTCCCTAACAGGACGGTTGCTTTAATCTTCAGGGACAAGCCTACCGGATATGGCCAGGGCCGTGGGTGTATCAAAAAAAGTTAAGGCATACATAATTTTTTCCAAATTCTGTTATAGATATAGCCGATACAGCCAGGGGTGTTTGAAGCTTCCCCTGTAAAAGGAAACAAAGATATTCAATTTGTGGGAAGTTGAACATGAAAAGGGCTGCAAAGGTGTAACTCCAAGATGTGAAAACTGCTCTGGAAATCATAGGTACATTGGTAGATCTAGCTCATTTTACTGTTACGATTCTAGATGGTGAATTAAAACTCGGGTATTATTTAAAAAAACGTTTATTTTGTTTCTTAACACAATCACAGTAGACACTTGATTATTCTTTATACGTCACCTTCTCTTGATTATTTATTTACTCTACACTTCTCTTGATTATTTATTTACACTTCACTTCTCTCATACTGTCGCACAGTCCTAAGCACTGACCACAGTTCGATGCACTGACCACAGTTCACGGCGCTGGCCACGGTTCACGTCACTGAGCACAATCACTGCTCTGCTATTCACCGCGATGCACACACTTCACACTTAAGACTGAGTTACGGTGACGGGACGCCGCGTGTTTATACTCGCTCGGCGGCTGCCTCGACAGACCTCTAAGCACGGTTTCCATCAATCTTTCGAATGTAGCTGGAGCATTACATAGTCTGAAAGACATTACTATAAACCGCCACAAACCTGATCCGATGGTAAATGCAGTTTTCTCAAGATCTGAGATCTTATTCTACTTGTTAGTATTCGCTTTTCAGGTCATGTGTCGAGAAGATCTTACCCCAGAGAGCGTGTACAACATGCGTGTACAATACGCGGCAATGGATAGCTATCCTTCTTCATTACATTGTTGAGCTGTTGGAAGTCGACACAGAACCGAGTCGACCCATCTTTCTTCTTTACTCAATACGACGGAGAAGCCCCGACTGCTTGATGGTTCGATTACGCCATCCTTCTTCATGTCTTTAATAATCTCATCGCTTATTCTTTTCTAGGCAGTGGTAATCTTCTAGCTGCTTGGCGAAACGTTGTGGCGTTTCCGTGTCTCTTTCTGTGACGAACAATATCAGTCTTTCCTTTTACACCATCACAGCGTTCAAAGACATGCTGGTATCGCTGATTAGGTCTTCAGCCTTATGACATTCTCCCAGAGATAAACCTTTCAGGCCTCTGTAACCAGATTCTGCAGTCGTTCAGGAATTCCTTTGGGTGGTGGTTCGGTACGGTTCACATTTTCCAAAACCGAGAATACCGTAGAACATAACCAATTACTGTTCCTTTTCTCAACTTAACAGGATAGTGGTTAATGTTCATTATTCTCACAGGTATTGTTCTATTCACTTTGACCAGTTCTTTGGCTACTAGAATTCCTCGACCAATGTCTTCGTCATGACTTCTGGGTTCCAGGATAGCAATCTCTCCAGCTAGAACATCGTCCTCAGGGCTCGCTTCTATAAACATCTCGCTACGCTCCGTCAAGATTATGTTGTCAGCCGTAATCACATTTACGGCAATGTTGTTACGCAAATGTAGAACCACTCCTACTTCGTTGAGTCTCAGCACACCGTGTCGTAAATACAGCTGACACCCATATGTCGTCATGATATCCATCCTAAAATTGCTTTTTCTTCATGTCAGCGACCAGCAGACGATGATTGAAAGCAACAGTTCCAATTGAAAAGAGGCATCTATTCTCCAACAACATTCGCCGAGTCACCAGTGGCTGTTTGAAGCTTCTATTTGGACGGCATAAGATGAGATGACTTGGAAAAATCGATTCTTGTAATGCTCTTGGTTGCACCAGTATCCAGAGTTAGACGCATGGCCTTCCTTTTACGAGTGTATCTACGTAAGCACTGTCAGAACGATATCGAATGAACTTGACGTGTATTTCGTAAGGTGGGGCTCTTGTTTGACAGGTCAATGGATTCCATCAAGCTGCTTTAGTTTCCTGCTGGCTGCTGCGTTTACCAACAGCTCTCCTTGTTGCTTCAGTGGACGGTTACATCGACTTTTCACGTGCTCTAATTCTCCACAATTCCATCGAGGTCATCGCCTCGATGGAAGACCCCCACTAGAAATGCGAGCGTCTACCAACCTCTCCACCATTGCCTCCAAAGATTTTTCATCATTTGTATCGACGCCGGTCTGCAATTCTCGCACTCGTCCGTCACGTTTCGATGCTCTTTCTGCAACCTGGAAGTCTAGTGCTTGACTTAATGCGTCAGCTAAGGTTTTCGGTCTTGCCAGTCTCAATGCTTGTTGTGTTTCTGCATCATGTAGCGCTTCAATAAAGCACCGGATGGCTGTGCGTGGTAGGGAACTTTCTGAGGCATCAGGGTCCGAAAGGCGCACCAAACGAGAAATATCAGTTTCCAGTTTTGAAGACTCTCTCAGGCTTCTGATCACGATTCTTTAGATGGGTAAATACATTCTTCCAGGTGTGCTTGCCTGTACCGTGTTTCGAGTCTCTTGACAATTTGCTCGAAGTTTGACTGTTCATCAGTCGGTATTGTCTCTAGAATATCAACGGCGTTACCACGCAAAGCCAAAATCAGGGCCATAGCACAATCTGTCGCGGAGCAGCTATTTACCTTTGCAGCAGCCTTGTATGGTTTCAAATAATTCGACCATGAAGTGCCATCAAAGGTAGGTGGTTTTACTCGTGCTTTTCCTAGTGGTTCCCGTACGGTGGCAACTCGCGCCAATTCAAGTGGTTCCTGTACGACGTTTATATTTGATTTTTCTGTTGGGGGAGTAAAACGTTCAGCTTCTCTTCTAACAGATTTACTAATTTTTCTTCATTCTTCAAAATTTTCTTATCCTTCTATATTTTCTGTTCGTTCTTCGAAAATTTCTCGTTCTTCAAAATTATCTCCTCAATTTCTTCTCGCACTAAGTTATTATTCTGAGTTATCTTCTGTTCCAGATTTTCTTCCAAAATAAAGTAATTTTCTGTCAATTCCTCTTTTAAAATAATGAATTTTCTGTTAACTTCGCTTCTACATTCTGTAATATTCGAATTTTCTGTGCCAGTAGTGTCCCTCTCTTCTAACTCTCTCTTCAACTCGGCCACTTCAGATCCCGTAGTTTTCTTCAAACTCATCTTGATTGAAGTTTTAATTCACCCCACGATATACTATTTTCACCCCATACCTGACACCAATTATTACAATTCTTTGTGGTGAATTAAAACTCTGGTATTACTTTAACAAAAACATTTATTTTGTTTCTTAACCCATTCACTGAAAACACTTGATTTATGTATAGTCTTCACTTCATTATTCTCTAAACGTCACACTTCTGTTGATTATTTATTTACACTCACTTCTCTTGATTATTTATTTACACTGTTCACTTCTCTTACACTGTCGCACAGTCCCAAGCACTGACAAAGTTCGATGGACTGGCCACAGTCCACTGCACTGACTACAGTTCACGGCGCTGGCCACGGTTCCGTCACTGTGCACAATCACTACACTGCTATTCACCGCGATGCAAAACTTCACAGCTCAGCTTTCACTTCAGACTTACGACTGACCCAGGTTGCTGGCCGCCCCGTATTTATACTCGGCTGGCGCCGTCGAAATTTTCTGGGCTTTGCGATTAGCGCCAAGAACACTCGGGGACTAGCTAGTTCGAGGCTTCCGGCCGATGACGCAATGCGCGCATACAGGTAGTTTGTGGTGGCGACGGTAGATGACGCAATATTCGTTACATTACATATTCAGCAATAAAATCAACTGAGTTAGAAAATATTCAAAGAGGTAGCCAATAATTAATGCATTTTAAGCCAAAATCTCTGGATCTTACGTACGAAAAGACTTGAAACAGACATCCAGAAGTGACCCCGAAGAACTTTCAACGGTTTCGGAACCACACAAAACATTCAAGTAGCTTTGCGTGAAGTGTTGGGCAAGCATGAAGTCAGCCACTCATTCTGAGACAATTTCACAACCAAACGCATACGTTTGGTTGTACCTACAACACAATGGTTTAACTAAAGCAAATCATTGATTTAACAAAAAGAAACATCATAGAATTTAAAAACAAAGCATCTAATACTAGAATCATTCTTTAAGAAGAGAAATACAAGAACTTCAAAACATTTTGTAGTTCACTTACTAGAAGTAGTGACATATCATACATGTAGGAGAGAATAAAATGTTTCCAAAATAAATTTAGTAGATCTAATATTTCATATTTTAATTCGGAGAAGGCATTTCAAGAGCATTGTGCGCCGAAAAAGACGATTCTTCCACAGAAAGAAACACTTAATGGCAAGAAGAAAGTGGGTAAATCTTGTTCTTGTATATAATAAATTACTTCCTATAATACCTTGTGTAGTCACAATCAATGTTTTGTGGGTCCATGATACCAAAAAATTGATTGACAGAAAAAAGTCTGCCCATCTGCCCCTGGTGATTGCTATCGCTTAAACCGTTCAGCTGATTTTCTCCCAAATTCATATTCCCTAATCGATTTAAAGGAACTAGATCCCTGTGAGTTGGAAATGGATATTTTAATTTTGGGAGATACTTTACATGAAGCCTCAATTACATTTTCAAAATTTTTTCAAAAATGGCTTCAAATATTTTCACTTGCCTTCCCTTGCTCTATCTGTAAGGACACGTCTTAAAAGAATGGCGCAGGTTTTTCATTTTTGTTAGTTTTCTAAAATTGCAGAAGTCAGGTTTTTTCGTCGTCTTCCTACAACTATATTTTGATGATGAAGAATTTTCATTCCAATAAATCTGTTTTCAAAGACAGATCTTATACTAACGCCATGTGCAATTTTTCCAAAAAATATTAGTTTTCGTTACTTTGCGTGAAATTAGGCAATTTTTAAACAATTAATTTCATAAAAAAATGGCTCAATTTTTTCCTCTCTTCATGTGCATCGAAGGACGGTAAATGTTGTGCTAGTCCTTCAGCGAACTCTTTTCAAGAAATTGCAGAAAAGTTAACATTTGAAAATTACAAATTTGAAGATTGAGATTTTTGTCTTGAATCAGTTTTAGAAATAAGTGATATTACCAGTTGTTTTGAGAAAACGAATAATTTTTGCATAATTCCTGGCAGAAATGAATACGATCATTTTAAAAAATTATCAAAAATCGTCCTAAATATTTTCTTCGATTTTTCTCAGAAAGAGCAAAAGAGCGCTTAAAAATGACGCAGATCAAATTTTCGTGTAACACTCTTTCTAAATAGTAAATTTTGGAAAACTAGGAAAGTTAGAAATAATGCAAGGAAGAATGTTCTGTGGAGAGAAACACAACTATAGTGTCCAATGACATTTATTTGCAGGGACCTTCCAATTTATTTGTGTACTAACTATTACAGAATACCAAAAGAGTCTCATCTACAGCATGTATTAAATTAGTAATTTAACTGTAGAGAGAGAATATTTTAAACGAAATTCCTTTCAGTCATAATCCTGAAATCTTGAATCATACTTTTATGAGTTATAACATATTATTCATTATTTGATGAAATATTCATATACATTAGTTTGTTTTTACCGGTTCTTCAAGCATTGGAAGCTTTAAATTGCCCTGACTCTGAATCGTTTAAAACGCGAGCGTCTGTTGTGAATGGGAAGCGAATTTGCATTCAACCTTTCTATATCGGAAGGTTCTAGGCTCGATTCGTAGCGGAGGCGGATTTCTACACCAACTGAGTAGTTGTGTAGAATTATATTCTGTTGCAAGTTTTCTTGAGCACCGGAATCCTTTTCCCCATTCCTTTACTAACAGTAGTTGAATTACGAATGTATAATGATAGCAATGGGCGTTGTCGACATTACCTGGTAACCAGAAATGTTTGCTCTCGTGCCATAGGAACTATTTTGCGTAGAAAATAAACTAAAAATGTTTATTTGATAGTCCTGTCTTCCAAAAAACACAGTACTCGCTCTACTATTTAGCGAAATAAGGACTCAAAAGGAACGTCACGCGCGGAAATCACCTATACCACGATAATTGGATTGCTCTACACACATGGCGATAATGTAACGTAAACTTGTAATTTCAAAAATTCAAGAGTTAACAGTGATAATCAGACCTATGTCGTCTTTATAGTGTATTTAACTTTATTCTTGAAAGAAATTTAAATAAAAAATTGGGTTTCATTTTTGAGAATTTTTTAAAATGTTCCATGGCCTTGAAGTAAAGTACCCCTCCCCCCAAAAAAAAGTTTTTCAAATTCTTCGATCTCATTCGACTTGGGATAGATTGACCGGAGAATATTCTTTTTGAGAAAAGTGTTTAGAATGTAGGCGCTAATGATATTCACAGAAGAACGAACGGATAGACAGACACAGATGCAATTTTTCGGTATCGTTTATACGTCCGCAATTTCACAAAAAACAACACTTTTTCGGTATCAGAGGCTCTCGAAACGTGTATTTCAGTTCAAATCTTGAAATAGATTTTCCCCAGCATTACATAACATTCTCTATCCTACGAATAGTACTTCGTATATACGTACGCATGCGAGAAAGTAATTATAATAACTTAGGTAAGGACACATTTTTGTTATTAACGTCATGGGTTCGATAAGCCGCTAAATACCAACCGAGTCTTATTTCTGATATTACCCGAGTGACGTTCAATGTTTCACCGAAAAAGTTGGCTTATTATGATTGATTTTTGCGTGTTTCGGGCGCGTCAAATGCTTTGGTCATAAATCCCGTTAGTGTAGTGCATGTCATTTCTCTGGAAATGGCGGTGATCTTCCCGCTGGATGGCGGTCGGCAACCTGTATTCGTGGGGTTTTCACTACTTGGACTCTCCACGGCGGGCACGCCGGCGAACAAACTCTAAGCTCTCGACCGGTCTCCCGGAATATGTTGGTGTAAGTAAGGGGAGAGGATAGGACAAGGAAGAGGAAGGACAGATCGCGCGCGGTCCGTGGCCCGTTTGGTAGGGTACTGCTCCGGCATTCACCTGGTGTTGATCGGAGAAACCACGGAAAACATCCAATCCGAGCAACGGTCCGCTAGAATTCTCCTCCCGACAGCGACTGAATTCGACCTAGTTGAAAAGCTAGTATCGAAAATCCTGCCGCCGTCAGGACTCGAACCTAGGACCTCCCGGTCAGAGGCGCTGCAGTGACAGCAGTTCATGCACTGAGCTACTACTCACGTTGGGTGTCAACTGATGTTACTGCAGTACCTCTTACGGGGAGATCCTAGGTTCGAGTCCCGACGGTGGCAGGGTTTGACAGTTAGGTCGAATTCAGTCTCTCTCTGGAGGAGAATTCTAGCGGCCGGCAGCTCTGATCGATAGTTTTCCGTGGTTTCTCCGATCAATGCCACGAATGCCGGAGCAGTACCTTAACGGGCCTCGGTCTGCGCACGATCTTTCCTTCCACTTCCTTGTCCTATCCTCACCCCTTACGTACACACTACCTGCTTTATGCACTACACCACCACACATGCAGAGACAGGTCGGGAGCTTAGGCTTGACCCGCTGGGGTGGTGCGTCGCTGGCAATACCTAGGGCAGATTCAGGGCCAGCTAGCCGACGGTAGGTCGGCACCAAATCTCGCCATCCAGCGAGGGAAGATCACGGCTACCTTCCGAGGAAAAAACATGCACTACACTTACGGGACTAGCCGTTGTCGTGCCAGGAATGATAATCATTCATTTTTTCGTAATACAGTTTTACAAGAAGCGAATCGTATAAACGAAAAATTCCATTCCTTGGAATAAGTGAACTAATTCTCCACTTTTAGCTACAACTCACTTGTTACGAGTGCCCGTAACGGACAGTTATACCTAGGCAATGTTATGAGTGTTATTACTACAGATGCCAAATGTTTAAATCGAGGCAGGCGTAGCAGAGCCAGTCTCAACCTAATAGTATTAGGAATATATTAGAGAGTTCTGAAAATGTGTGTTTTGTCGGTCGATCGATAGTCAGGTAGATGCTTAATTCCTTGTACTTCTCAAATGAGAGAGAAGGATTTTAGATTTCAGGTGAATGAATAAACTTCAACAGCAGAAACTATCTAACAAAACATTTATCTTTAGGGGGATTAAATGTTATCTACTGTAGCTCTAAACATGATTCTCTGTCAAATGCACGAGAATGTAGTACAAATACGTATAAAATCTTATATTTTATTATTGTTATTATTATTACTATTATTATTATTATAAGCCTGTACATCCCTTTGCAGAGTAAAGGCTTCACATCACCTGAACGGATCTTCAGGTGACGATGATTGGTAGTCTATTAAGCTAACAAGAAAAGTTTACTGATATTTTCAACTGATCATGGTCCTTCGCCACTCTAGTCCACGCTATACCTACTGCCATCTTGAAGTAGTCAGACCATCTAGTTTCCTGCCGGCTTGTCGTCTCCAACCCTCTCGCGTCCCATACTGTTGCAGCATGGGTCCATCTTTGGTGCTCGAGTCTCATCAAGTGTCCACCCCATTTCCATTTAATACACATTGCTTGTTCTGCCGCACCTAGAATGCCACTTTTTCTTCTAATATAGAATTTCGTATTCTATCTTTAATAGAAATGTAGAGCATCTTTCTTTCCATATTCCGTTGCTGTTCTCAGCATATTCTTCTGTTTTTGCGTTAGTGACCACGTCTGGGATCCATACTATATATATATATATATATATATATATATATATATATATATATATATATATATGTTGTCGCCACAAATCACCTTCATTAAACTTACAATATTTTATGAAATGGTGTAAGTTGTTTCATAATTGTGTTTCTCTATCATCTACAAAACGCGTCTCAGTTTATTTGAATTTACTTTACGTAAATCAAGCTGCAAGAGGTCAAAATTTTGGAAAAGTTCATCTGTAAACAGAAGTGGCTTTCAGATATTCAAGAACAAGACAAACATTTATTTTTACAAAAGCTTTCTCAGGCACGTCTGAATCAGTTTTGGTGCATGGACTGGTGGACCTCCTCAGTGGCTCATTGGTTAGCGTACTCACTTTCCACGGTGCAATCTCGAGATCGATTCCCGGGCGAGGCAAATTATACGTGTGCACTTTCCATACAAATGTCCCAGTATCTATTGCTGTGTGACAATGAGAAAGCCCACCCTAAGGCCAATGTATGGTGAAGGGAAATCTTCGTGCAAACCACATGAACCCCTTATCTCATGGCCAAGAAGCTGGGTCACTGTTGGTCGGCTAAGACCCTGATCGGGATGTTGAGCCAAAGAACAGGAACAGGATGCAATTTGGTTGTGGAAGATTTTTGCAAAACATTTGAGATTAAACTTCGTCCAATTCACTTATTTATATCATAATAATTACTCACCAATGCTTAATACGAGATCGTATTAACAGAATGGAAGTATATTTGAGTAAAATTCTGCTGAGCTCAAGTACCCGAGTACTATTTGAATTTCTTGAAAAACTGAGGAAGCGTTTCGCATTAGAAGTGCTTTCCTTTGGTTTTGTTGCCTTAGTCACATTGTCCATTAGGAGCGTGAGTCAAACACATTTGCTACTGCCTGTGATACCGCCGAAGCATGACTATAATCTTTGAAAGAAAAAGTGAGGATATAACACTGAAACTGCATTTATTTATACAGTGAATCCTTGTTTGCACGAACTCAGCAACAACGTTTTGCAGTAACAAGACAAAACTTCGGTCTGGCCAGGGATTACGGTAATAAGAACATTTATAATAATCCAATAACACGGTGTTATAACACATATTTCGATTATTTCGGTCCTTAGGTCCTGTTAATGAGGCTTCCTGTACTTTCTTTCTTGCAGACTAAACTGTGAAGAAAACATTCTAGACTATTTTTAAAATGTTAGATGTTCCTTAACACAGTTGTCAGTTTTAAGATAAATCAAAGAAATTTTCTTCAGTAATCCACAGACACTTTTGAGACAATACCAAGAGGGAGAAGAAGAACAGAAGAGGCAAGCAAAATAGCCTATTTGTGTCGACGAGCTCATCTGTCTGGAGAGATTCAAAAATATGAACTATTTTTATCCATTTAATTTACCCATTTTTTGCGGGAGAGCCTAAAATTAATTATAATCCATTTATTTACACGCAAAGCACCATTGTAGCACATTCTTTACAGCGTAGGTAAGTGCTGCAAATAGTAAATAATGACAGGTCTTTTGGTTCCATTTGAAATTCAACGTATGAAGTCATGACGTGTTCTCAGACATGGCTATCAGCAGACTTAAACTTACACTTTGTCGCTGGACTCTATAAATCAAGTCAGGTCGCTATTACACCTCCAGTGGAACTACGCAGCCCTGAAACTAACAAATACTGAAAAAAAAATTATAACTCAGATTATTTCTCATCCACTTATTTGCAATATCCGCCATTTCTCCGCCAAATTGCCTTCTACGAGGTGAACTATTACGCAATATTTCATATAAATGCGCCATAGTGAGTGAATTCCCTACTGGATATTTCAAAAACTATTTCGTTTCGGCATTTTTAACTGATTTGTAATTCAATATATTCCGTCACCTTTAACGTCGTATCGTCGCGCACGTGTATGAGGATATCAGAGTGACGATAAATACGGAACGTTGGGCACTGAGTAATTCCGGCGGGATCGCGCCAGGAGCCGTCACGAATGCCACCGGATGCCACAGAGCGGTCGTAACGAGGAGGAGAGGTTGCACAGTGCAATTCTTAGATCTAACAGGACAAACATTAATTCCACTGCATTAACATGGGAAAAAACCAGAATTCAAGCTATGAAATGGAGATATTGCAGAAGATACAGTAGATCCCCAAATAAAGGAATTCGAAAGCAAACAATTAGAAACATAATGAAACCAGAAAAATCAACCTTGGAATGATACTGCAGGGAGTTTAAGAAGGTCAGACAGTGAACGACTGCCAAATAAGTACATTCCCGAAGAAAGAAGGTACAGAGGAAGATCCAGAAGGAAGTGGTAGGAGGAAGTTAGAATAATGGTGATGGCTAGAGGGTAAGGGGATGTAAATTGGACAGAAAGAAAGAACGCAGGAAATTAAACAGTCAGGAACAGCGTCAGCTAACCAAAACCCCTCAGCTTCACTTCTTACCTTATTAAAATTGCGTGCTTCGGGGCGTAGGGGCTTAGATTAG
This sequence comes from Teleogryllus oceanicus, assembly GCA_964035755.1. NCBI lineage: Eukaryota > Metazoa > Arthropoda > Insecta > Orthoptera > Gryllidae > Teleogryllus > Teleogryllus oceanicus. The sequence goes on from CAXIVR010000010.1 coordinate 99,405, forward strand.
CGTCCGGGAGCAGTGCTAAGTCTTGACAGAATGGGTCGCAGTTTTCACCATCTTTGGTTTGGCTTCTCGTACAGATCACATTTGAACCTTAATTTTTCCCATTATCTTTTATCACTCATCATTAGGGGCGGATTTTAATGAAATGTTTTGTTTGTTTTTTTTTCACTTTAGAACAATGCCATTCAGTATAGGAATTCATTTTATGTTATGACAAACCGAAATGACCTACCACACAATTCGACTGATTTTTTTATTTCTGTGTTAATTTTTCTTTCTGACAAAATATGTTCATTTCTTTTCTAAATAATAAACAATTTACACGTTTCTGGAGTGTTTCTATACTTCTTCAATGCAAATTTTTGGCTAGAAAGCATTTTTTCAAACCACGTTTGAGTGCTTGTTGCGGCTCAACCATTCAGAATATCAAAGGTAGTTTATTAGACAAAATGTGCTTAAAATTGTATGAAGAGCTTATTTTTGAATTTTCGACGTTTCCTCCCAATCATCATAATATGTAACCATTAGTTTAATGTTTTATAAAATAAATATTTCACAAGTGTAATGAACTAACATATCAACGAGTTGCATACGATATGTTTTGTAACATTATAAATAATTTATTATAAAGCAATCTTAATTTTAGTGTTAAGTTCGAAATTGTGATTTGTAAAAAGTGACACCTCGTTGCATGTAGACAAGTATATTTATTTTTATATCTAGGCTCACAGGGTGACTCAGGAGCAAGATTCTTTGAAATCAGAATTCTCTCACTATTGACGAAGTGCAGGAAAGTGGGTTGTCCTAGTCAAAAATCAAAATATAGACAATGTGTGAGTTTGGGACCCCTTTTCTTCAATATTTCAGAACTAATTTCTAAAAAAACCGCCTTGACACTCATTTCAGAAGGTACAAACTTTTTATGAGCATTTGGTGAAAATTATACAATAAGTTCTACACTCACGTACGTGATTTTAACTGTTTGTGCCACTCGTATCTTTCTGTACATGAATACTCTAGTTTCATAGTTATCAGTCGGTATAATAAATCACGGTCAATTTTCGAAGAATCCAAAAGCTTACCAAAAGTACTCACATGAGTCTCTCCAACCCAAATTTTGCTTTTTTTATACGGATCCACAGTTCATCCCAAACCCTCAATCCAGCGTACCGAAAGCAAGGTAATTTAAGGAAACATTTCGTATGAAATCATATCTTCATCCCATTTACCCATCATCATCCTAAAGTAAAAAAGTGCTTTGTTGCTGCCGTCATGACATTCTGTCCTCCACCTTCCTCTTCATCTCCGTATAGTTTGTGAAGTGTACTTTATTTTGAAGTTCTAAAAATTTCGTTCCAGGTCTCCCTCTTCCTTTTTTCCATTTTCTTGTCCGTAATTGTATTAAAGAATTGTTTATGTCTGAAAATGTGTTCAAAAGCTTTTGCTTTCCTATTCCAAATAGTTTTTGTATTGATCTCCACTCCTTCCTTTCTCTAAAATTACATTATTAGAATTTTTCTATCCAGGAAACCTTCAATATTTTTTGCCACAACATATCATAAGCTTCCAAACAATTCCTGTCCGTTTATCAAAGTGCCCATCATTCACATCTGTACACTAGTACACCCCTGAAAAGGTATCTTTTCAAAAATTTCTTTCTAATATCTAAATTTAGGTTGGTATTTGTAAACAAATTTCTTTTATTTAGAAACGACTTCTTTGCTAGTGTAATTCACTTTCTAATTTCGATTGTGCTTTTATTGTCTTCGGTGAAAATGCAGCCTAAATAGCAAAAATTATGGTATGCTATTTTTCTGTTGCATCTAACATTATTTTATTTGATGTGTAGTTTCTCTATTTACCCTCAGTTAATGGGTAGTATCCTGATGATTAAATTTGAAATCAGCCTAATTCTTATACTGTAGAACGGAAAGTATTACTCATTGTCGTGCAACTAAGTGACTGTGGTGACCTTCGGGGTAATCGCGGAGTGGATAGGCATCGTCCTGTAGCTTCCGCCCCACTCCTACGCCCACGACCTAGCTGCTCACGCCCAAGCCGCATAAAAGAGTTGGGGATTGAACCACCGCCACAAGTTATCGACTCTTAACACACTAGAACGGATCTGCCAGGTCTCCAGAATATCGCTATGGCTGTCTTACCTTATGGCTGTCTCCAGAATACCTTTCGCCGAATGGTAAGTTCAGGCTTGATGTTGGTTTACCGAGTTGGGTAGCACCAGTGATGGCCAAATCGAAGCTTCTGAGTGTTATGTGGATGTGATTTCGCCACATTGTTATTTTTCATGAATTTTGCTAAGTAAGTACCTATTAAATTATATTTTTTATTTAATGATTACAACAGTAACCCAAATAGCATTCGGGTAATAAAAGTGTTAATCTTTAAATAAAAGCAATTTCAGCTATGTAAATAAAACTGATAAAATGGGACTGTACTTTAGGAATAACTATCTTATTATCAGGTTATTTACGAGATCATGATATAAAACCTACTCAATTGTTTTTACAATTCTGTCCACTTATCAGTCTGTTTGTTTGTCTAATCTTGGGAACAGGTAAGCAGATATCGATGGGGTTTTCTGTAGAAGAATTATTCTTTCGGAAAAATGCTGGTTGTGTAAAGAAGAATGTTTCTTTTTTATACACATATTCAGTTTCATTTCGAAAATACGGAACATTTGTACACGTGACCTTCAAAAGAGGAGTTACCATTTACGCGAGATTTCGTGAAATACACCCATTCCTTTACTATCTCCTCAACAAAATTTATGGGTTTGAAGTCAGTTTTTCTCGATTTTATCGACATTAGTGAAGAAATCCACTAAAAAGTAAACGTTTTTAAAACTTCATGAAGTTGTCAGCTAAATAGTTTTTTATTCATTCCAATAGCATCTTTGAATAATTGAAAGTTAAAGTTGCTACTGGAAACTGCTAGTAGTAAACAATGTTTACAGATGCCTGGAGCAATGGTTGTAGTAATGGAACTGAACAGGGCAAAGCAGGGATTGGTGAGGCAGGAGTAGGGCGGGGCAAGACAGGGAAGGATAGGGTAGGGTAGTGCAGGGCAGGACAGGGTGGGGCTGAGCTCGGCGGGGCAGGGTAGTCCAGGGTAGGGTGGGACAGGGTGGGGCAGGTTGGGGTAGGGTGAGGTAGGGTAGATTAGGGCAGGTAGGGTATGGCAGGGCCCAGTGGGGCAGGGCAGGGTAGGGTAGGGCACGGCAGGGTGGGACAGGGTAGGGTGGGGCAGGTTGGGGTGGAGTAGGGCCAGGATGGGGTAAGACGGGCAGGTAAAGACCTGCTGGATTAGTGTGGAGCAGGGGTAGGTGTGGATAATGCGTAGATGTGAGATCCGGGGATACACTATAGAAATAATTCATTCATTTTCCTGGTAGTAGACGATTGTGGTAAATAAATACCCGAGAACGCGGGATACTTCAGCTAGTCGGTTATAAGAATATGAAATTGCTGTTTTCATTCAGCAATTAATATTTTCATTAGTATGCATCCGGGCATTTTCTCTTAACTAATTAAATATTCATTATTTCTACAATAGTGTCATTTAGAGTGTCTCAGGCTTGACCATCCAGCCAACCAAACAATTACCAACTAACGCGAAGCAACCACCATTAGGGTGTGCGTAAAATGCGCGAGAGCATATGAATGAATTTCGCGATATAGCATTTGAAAAATCAGCTAAACCTTATGAATAAAGGGAGCAAAATTGTTAAAGTTTTTAGCGATCACGTGCGTATTAGTAGCGATTTATGTCGCTTCATCTGTGATTAAATTTGAAATGATTGAAACGACCAGACACTATCGTGTTGGAAGCACATAATCGTGCTTCGCAGAAATTTTAGTGTCGCAAAGCCTTGTCGACAGAGTTAAGGATTTCATAACGACTCATATTTTTCCTGTAAACAATACGAGTAGTAAATGAAGTCAGTTACCTCAGAACAGAACTTTATTTGAGTGTTTCTTTGGATTTGATGATTTTTTTTACAAAAGACAAATTCCAGACCATCTGAAGTGCTATCATTAATGAATAATAAGTGTTTGTAAAGTTTTATTTCTATTTTGACTGATCAAATTGAAACTGATATATGATTTAACAGAAGTTTTATGTTTTGGGTTCCAGAGCGGATGCCCGATGATCTCTCTTGCGATGTTGTGCCTGCTGTTCCTGTCGTGCACTCCATTAAGGGCTGTGGCCGCTCCTGCCACTGGAAAGCCAATCAGTACCTCTGCCGTCACCCCCAACAGCCTGCCCCCTGGGCTAGGCGGCTACCCTGGGTATCTTGGAGGATATGGGGTCTACCCAGGACGAAATGGTCTCTACCTAGGAGAAATCGGGAACTATCCACGTGTCGTGAACCCTTACCCCATGCAGTCACACAGCTCGCCAGTATACGGGCCAGCGCCCGGAAATGCGTGTTTGATTTGCTCCTGGAGAACCACTAATCTACAGTGGTTCCTGCAAAACTATGGAATGTATGAAAAAATGGGTTACGATCCGTGTTCTATTTGCTCATGCGAATTTAACATTTTAAACAGTAGACCTTTTCTGAAATGTAGACAATTTTGCAAGTCGGCATGCTCTAAACTATTATATAACAGTTAGCAGTAAGTGAGAGATATTACGAAGTAATTAATTTATTAAATGCTTGAGCAGAATATATTTTTAGGATTATTTATTGTCATTTTTATTGTTTCAATTTCATCAAATTCACATTATTAATTGCCATGAAAATTTTCGTTTTATTTGTTAAGAAAACATCGATATTATGCTACAGAATCATGAACATAACTGAAAGCACATATTTCACACTATAAATTATTGATATTTTCTAACAATTTTTACATTTCAGTTAGATTTAGAAGGATGTATGCAGTACAATGTGTAAATATTTATCATTTTTATGAATTTGTCCTTTGATTAGGACACTATTTTTATACATTTATAATGTCTAGAATTTCTAATGTCTGTTCACCAAAGTGAATAAATGAGAGAACTTTATATTACACAAAAGCAATCTCCATTATGAAAATAACCCTTCTTCCATCACGCTTTTCCCAATTGTTTCCTTAATTCACCCCGAAATACACAACTGATGTGATGAAACCTGTTAAATTGTGTCAAAAAAAGTCATTACAAAAGGTAAAAGTTATGACTGAAAGTAGAAATATTCTTCCAATAGTTCCATCTACTGAAACCTGTATGTAATCATGCATTGAAGGGGTCACCAGCAAAAGGTGCTAACTGACACTTTCGCCGAAAGTCACATTACATGTACAACGGTTGTATGCGAGAGAATTATTTCGCTGGTGCAATCTTGCGAGCGTACACTGAAAAAAGGATACCATAAATCGCAACAAGGTTTCAATAGTTACACAAAACCTTCGTACGAAAACGGAGACCTTGTTTCTTTACCCTCTCTCTCCTGAATTACAACATCATCTAAGATAAAAAGACAACCTTGATGGATCAACCGGCCTGTGATTTCTGAGAGGGTGATGTTCCTTCATAAACGAACCTGTCTGCCTCATCAAGTCTAATCATGTTGCAGAGCAGTAACTGGCCACAGCAGTCAGTTACCTTGTCAGATTAATTACGTATGGAAAATATACATTTAAAACATTCAAAATCTGTTAAACATATGTGTTTATATAAATTACATTATTTCAATTATATAATAGAAGCACGATGCGATAATTATGACTTTATCAAGCAAAGAAAACATATATGTCATTCTTTCTCAAACCGGAAACGAAGATTGAGATTAAATTTAAAAATTATATTATTTTTCGTCTGCGTTGTTACAGATGTTGTAAATATAAATGTCGAAAGGCAGACTAATTACGTAATATATTTATTAATTATAATATATATCATAATTAATATAATATTAATTATATAATATATTTATCAGCTACCAGTCCCAAGCCTTGAGGGGCTTTCTGGAAGTGTCGGGGGGAGGGGGACAAGAAGATGCGCGCGCGCCAAACCTTGTTGTGGCCACAAGCACAACGCATTATTATCGTTCATCCTAAGAAAAATCTTGATATAAGGAAGTACAAGTGTAGGTTCTCTAAATAAGAACTAATTTGAGCCATCGTTTTAAATTAACCCTGCATCAAAACTACTGCAATGAAGGAGACCATTGTGGACTGCATGCGTGTTGCTGGGCGATAAGGACCTCTTGATATTTCAGTCATGCTGATTGACGAGGTACAGACGCAGGCGTGGGACCCGGCTCGTTGGACCGCGGCGCCGTGCCGCCGATCGGCCTGCCAGGACATGCTATTCAGTTCATTTTGGAAGGTCTAAGAGAGTGACTGGCCCTTCAGGAAAATTTCTTCACAGTGGCGAAAAGCGCATCGTTTTGAAAGTTTTCAATTCGTAATTATATAGGAATGCGTCGTTGGTGAAGCAAATCGCTGAACTTACTAAGAGTTTACTGGTAAGTACCGTATTGAGACTTATCGTGCTGCATCAGTGTGAATTATAATCTAAAGGATATTGGTGGATATCTTTTAATACGCGCCAGACGAATCTACAGACTCTAAATTACCTCTTTGAAGTAGAAAATCTTATTTCATTGAGATAAACGGGCGAATGATTCGAAGAAAATGATACCTTCATTTACACGGCCTATTTGTGAAATCAAACAAGAATGGTCAACGAGATTAAAGAGAGCCAAATTGAATGGAATTACAACTTATAGGTACGTATAAATTTCTATCATGAGTTGTAATAATAGAAAGGCATATATTAGTTTATGTGCATTTCTATTAGACATACCATACAAAACTTTGCCATTAATCCAGCTCAAGGTTATTTTAATGTAAATTGTAAAATTCCTCTAAAAGCTTATATCGAACAAGATAAACAATTATTTCGTTTTACATTATCGGTTTGAATCCTTTCAATTCAAATTCTAATGTTGTTAAGTGGATTCAGAGGGCTTGTCTTCCAAACTCATTATTTTGCATTCATTTGTGCTATTTTTAATAGTTAAAAAAGTACCTATTAAAGAAAGTTTAAGTGTTTTGATTAGTTATTAATACTCAATTAATTGTTTAAAATGCTAATTATGTGGCCAATTCATTGAAATAATTTTAATATAGTCTTGAGGTTTCATTAATGGCAATTAGAAATTGTAGCATTAATTGTTGCGTAGTATTCCCAAATGTTAAAAGTGTTCAGAATTTTTATTACCGTATTTAAATTGAGACTACTGCCTCGCCTAGTCCCCTCAAATATGGATTTCACTCACCATGACCAAAATTACGATGTTACTTCTCACTTCGTGTTACTATTACGCCACACGATTCTCCCACCGGTTCTCACATCGCTATTCACAGTCATGGGCTTCCACGCACTAATCACGTTACATATCCGGTCCTTGCCACAATTATTCTCGTCGAACCTCTCACGAATGTATCGCTCACACTTTACTAATATCTTTACTATTACGTTGTTCACTCACGAGTCTCTGATATCACATCTTAAGCATCCGGCATTAAATATTCGGCTACGTCCCGCGCGATACGTGCGCTCCCCTACACTACCTGGTTCTCACTACCTCTGCTCGCGCCTCCCTCCCCGTCCGTTAACGCTCGCGCGTGGCGGGAGCCACTCTCGCGCCAGACGGGTGCCGTCAACTGACGCGTCATCCGAATCGTGGCAATCGCTTTGCGTTTTGTCTGGAAACGCGGCGCTTTTCATCATCCCCTCCTCCCCTTTTTCGTTTTTTTCAGTTAACAACAAAAAAAAACACTAAGCTCTTGATGTTTAGTCTTGGGGGTCCCCGTCTATTGCTGTACGTGGCCTCAAGTTCTAAAAGTTATAACTTCTTCTCCGCCGTCTTCTTCTTCTTCTTCTTCTCCGCCTTCTTCTTCTCCGCCGTCTTCTTCTTCTTCTCCGCCGTCTTCTTGTTCCCACTACTTCTTGTCTGTTGTTTACTAATTTAGCTAAGTTCTGATCGGTTACTTGACTTATGATGTAAGGTCCTTCGTACAACGGGAAGAATTTCGCATACCATTTTAGTCCCGGGTTTGACACCTTATGATACTTCAACAACACTGATTGCCTTTCAATAAATTGGTAGGTCTTCCTCTTAGTCTTTGCTTTTCTTTCTTCTACCGATTTCTCTAACGCTTGATAAATTCGCTTCTCTGTCTTCGGTGGTCCGTCTTGAGATACTTCAGGTCTCTCGAGCGCGTACAAGGTGTGAGGTGGTTTCTCATTTAAGTGTGCTTCCCATGGCGTAATACCCGTACTCGTATGGGGGATTGTGTTCAACCACTCTTGATGTCTGGAATCACCTCGATCCATGCTTGGTGATTGTTCCCGCAGTACGTTCGAAACAGTCTTGATAACTCCTTTATCACGCGTGGCATTTTCATCATAACTGATATAACCATCATCAACATTAAAAGTTTTATCCTCCCCATCTTCTTCAGAATCATCTTCAATACACCAATATTTATTCATATCACTATTTATAATCGTTTCCCTACTTGTTTCCTCGTTGACTTCTTCAAATTCTTCCTCTTCACTTTCAATTGACAATTTGATAACCTTTTTCTTGATTCTTCCTATAGTTTCATTTTCATTACTTTGTTCACTATTGTTACCATCAATATCAGCATCATCCCCCTTAAAGGGATCATACGATGTTTTTCCTGTGTTTGTTCTCTATTTTGCTCTGCTCTTTAATCTCTCTAGTTTTTTCTTCCTTTTCCATTCAACTGTACCCTCACTATTTTCAACTACTCTCTCAGCATCTTTGAACATTTCGTCTACTTCGATGATATGTACTTCATTTTCAACCTGCTCTTCCAATAGTCTTTTTGACTTCTCACAAAACTCTTTTGAAGCTTGTTCCCAATTTACTTCATTTTTCAACTCACTTTCTCCTTCATCTGACAGTTTTGTTATCTTCCTTTCACTTGCATCATTTACACTTCCGTGTTTCTTTTTCCTTATTTCACCTTCTTCGGCTCCCCCTTTCCTTCATTTTCTTTATCTATATGTCCTGTACGTTCCATCATTACATTATCTGCTTCGTGACTATTTTCAGCTAATGTCTTTTCGATAATCTTTTATTCTTTTCATTCCTCTTTTGCTCAGTTACGTCATCATTCACTCTCTCAGCTTCCATTATATGAACTTCGTCTGATATCTTCGTCTGGTATTCACCAATTTTGTTCGTCACTGCTCTGATGCCTTCTTGACAATCGATTCGTGCTTCTTCAATTCTGTTATCGCGTGGCACGAGCCGATCGTTAACTCGCTCTTGCAGTCGATTTTCCATTTCTTCTCCTAACTCGTTTACTCGTGTTTCTAATTTTCTCTCTTGCTCCTCACATTCGCTTGTCCACAATTGCTTTTGTTCGTCCATCAACCTCCTATTCTGTTCTTCAAGCCCCCTTTTTAGTTCTTCAATGTTCCTCTTAGCCCGTTCTTCAGCTTTTCTGTCTCGTTCTTCAGCTTTCCTGTCTTGTTCTTCAGCTTTCCTATCTTGTTCTTCCTTCAATTTCTTCTGTTCTTCTCTATTCTTCCTCTCGCGTTCTTCCGCTTTCCTGTCTTGTTCTTCAAAAAACTTCATCATAATCTGCAACATATCGGATTGGATGACTGCTTGTTTCTCCCGAGCCTGGTTTATTGGCGTTGACGTGATCTCAATTTCTCGGCTAAATTTGTCTCCCGCATCGTCAATCCATTTACCGTCGTTCCCTGTATCTTCGCTTCTCAACGACGTCCTTCTCCCTATTCCTTCGTCGATGTTTTCCATTCTCCCCACTTTCTCTTCCATTCCTGATTCCTCTTTTTGGATCTCCATTTTGTTTATTAGGCTACAATCTCGTCCCTAACTACTTCGTAATGTCCACACTATCTATCAGCCGGCTTCCCAATACCTACTTTTACAACACCACCTATCCTCTACACTTGCCTAAGTTCACAATAATATTGTGGTCTTCCCAATAATTGCACCTAAGTCAACTAATGCACTTTATCAATGCCCTAGCAGTGATTCGAAACATAACCTTGTCATACACAGGATCATTTCTCTACACATACACTTTATAACTTATTACTCTTGCATGAACAATTGTCTATACATCCTTCAACCTTGAATATATTTCTACAGATCTTACACGTATGCCACAATTCTTATAACTTTCCTCTACCCAAACACCTTCACGCATATTGATTCTATAGCACAAATACCCTATCTCCAATTAAATTGTGTAAGTTGGCATCAAAACGAACAAAAAAATTATAACAATGCAAATTTACACACATTGACCACTCTGTGGTTTATACCCTATTCAAACTGAATTCCTACAAAACAAGATCAATTCACAAGCTGAACAAAATACACACCCTTTTGTAAACAATTTCATTATGAACATAAACTTTCAGAAACCATCTTCATAAACATATACACACAAGGAATGAAATATTACACACTGTTACTGACTCTATTTAAGGTAATACATACATTCACAATTGTGTCGATTCATAGCCTGCCTCTAAAAACTTGTTTGTGCTTCGATCAAGCCACTCAGTTTGTTTTCACAACAATAATACTAGATAATTTCGTTTTGAACCTTGAAACTATGATACTGTTCCGTAGTATAATTTAGCCCCATAAAAACAGCGATAAACGTTGAAAATGATCACTTCCAAATACCTTCACAATGTCACTGCGTCATAGAGAGCTACCTGTAAGTCTCGAAAGTAAATTGTAATGTGGGCTTGAGTACAATAGAATGTGCGCGATATCAATGAGGTCACGCCCCGTGCCACAAAATTGAATTCCGGAAATCAGATGTTCCTCGAAAATTCAATTTTCAAAGAAAAATTATTATATTATTAATTTACAAATTTATAAAATTTGTTGATAAATATACGGATGTACGTGAAGTCGTAGGCTTCCACGGCCAGTCATATAAATGATCTTGGCTGTCCGGGTGACGCCGCGTCGAAGGCTGTGTTGCCGACGTTTCGACCATCTTTTCGTGATCTTCCTCAGGGCTGGTCTGCCACCCTGCACCGAACCGAGGGCGGTTGGACACGCGGGGGGGGGGGATGGAGGCAGCGACGTAACGGTCGCTCCACGGACACGCCGAAGCCGAAGTCTATGAAGTTCATGGAGGTGCATTCCAATATTTCCAATATTCCAATATATAATGAGATAATATTAATTTGTTTCATTCTGGTGGGTATCAGTGCTGCGTTTACTTAAAACACAGAACAATTACGATTCTGTCACAATTACTAAATTTCTACGAAATGTTTGAATTTTTGTGTGTCATTAAAAGTGCGTAAAACTAAGCTAAAACGTACATCCGTATGGATGATCTTGGCTGTCCGGGTGACGCCGCGTCGAAGGCTGTGTTGCCGACGTTTCGACCATCTTTTCGTGGTCTTCCTCGGTGGTCGGGTGGCAGACTAGCCCTGAGGAAGACCACGAAAAGATGGTCGAGCATCGGCTTGCTCCTGCCCGGACCTTAGATACCCACATGGCTCCAGCCGCGGAAGCCTACGACTTCACGTACATCCGTATATTTATCAACAAATTTTATAAATTTGTAAATTAATAATATAATAATTTTTCTTTGAAAATTGAATTTTCGAGTGGAACATCTTGATTTCCGAATTAATTTTGTGGCAACGTGGCGTGACCTCATTGACACGCGCACATTCTGTTCGTACCTCAAGCCCATTGCGAATTTACTTTCGAGACTTACAGGTAGCTCTATGTGACGCAGTGACATTGGGGAAGGTATTTGGAAGTGATCATTTTCAACGTTTATCGCTGTTTTTTATGGGGCTAAATTATACTACGGAAACACTCCGGTGTATCAAACGGTTGTCTCTAACTTTTTAAATAATGTTAATGGTCATAGACCACATACAGGGTTAATTTTCAATATTCATTCCCAAATAAACTTTTAAACATTACTCTAGAAGTCCCAAGTTTGTTGGAATTTATTAAACTTTGTGCTACATTTGAATACAATGGCGTGCTTTCTCGCTAAACTATATCGTTTTATTAATTTCAAAGAACTTCCTACCTCTGTGATTTCCTATTGCTATCTTAGACACTGTTCACCGTTCTTAGACACTATTGTAACTCAACGTTCAATTTGTATTATTTAGTGTTTTGTTAAAGCATGATTAATCTCCAAAAATTGTGGCTGCAAAACATAGCTGCTGTGACTTCTAGTCATTATTGCTTTGTTTCAACTCAAAATCAGCATAAGGCACCCTAAAATTCCTTTGAAGGGTGTTGCCAATGTTCTACGAGACAATTCTTAAGGATGGCTGGCAAAGTGTGATTGTGCTGTTTGTATATATGGGCTTGTATGTGTCCATGATTCTTTTTTAAAGAGGTCTTGCGTACAGCATATATATTGAGCTTAAAATATTAGCCAGACCAGAAGATCCTTTGAACAAAGAACACATTCAAGCCCATACACATAAAAAAAATATTATTTTGTTTACACACAAAAAATGTTGAACACACAAAAAAGCCCATGCACACAAACAAATGTTATGTTTACACACACAAAAATGTTGTACACAAAAAAATTTTGTTGTGTGTGTATGAAACTTGTATGTGTTGTTTGATTCTTCGTTTAAAGAGATCTTGCGGTCTCGATAATATATTGAGCTTAATATATTATGATCCGGAAAGATCCATTAAACAGAGAATCAAATATCATATACAGTTCTAAAAGACGTTTGAAAAATCAAGAAACATGAAAAATAATCTCTCTAAAATTTACGTTTACTTAGGAAACCAAGGCAAGAAATCGTGTAGTAAAGTAGTTGTACATTTCGCCCCAAAATTTGAACTTTTGCTATCATCTTGAAATAAATAATTTTGAAGCTATTTTTCAGGTTCTCCATTTATCTGCATAAACGTTTTTTGGTTAATTAACGCTTCTTTAAATCTTAAAACGGTCAGAAACTCCTTCTGAGCAAGTAAATACTGAGAAAATAATTATTTGTTTTTCAGTATTTCCGTATTTACAAGAGAATGACGTACAATTATCGTTTTACATTGATGGTGCGTCTTTTAGTTTCATTAGAAATTCAAAGTGCATCGTGGTGACCGTCATAACACGTCTTCAGGTGAGTCAGGAAATCATGTGATAACTCAGGCCTTGACTTCAAGTAATCAATGAATAATTTAATTTTAGTTTTAGTAAACAATCTAGTCATACGAGTATTATTTATTCGTCAGTGATCAATTTATTACAATGGATAGGTAATTGCACTTTACTATGACTCGAATTCTTTTTGGTGTATTTTTTTTTTCCCCAAACATTTCATATATTTTTTTAAATCCTTTTTTAAAATTATAAAATTTTAAAAGTTTGAATTTTTTCTCGATTTCTTCTCTACAAACATGAAGTCAGAGATTTTCCTTCAAATCAAATTTGTTTTTCAAACGTAAAATTGTTGTTTTGAAAATTTTAGTATTTTTTGGGGAAGCAGTGGGGAAATTTAAATTTTAAAAAAAATATCAAATAAATTTACCCCACAACGACTCAAATTTTTCTCTACATTTTTGGTGGGGCTTTGGGGCCCAAAAACAAACTTAGAGGATGGCATAAACGTCTATTGCTTATTCTTTTTAATACAAAATTTAATTTTTTTGATTTTCCCCACTTCGAATATTCGTGGAAATTTTCTTCACGTTTTGTACATTGACATTTCTTTATATAATGTCAATAATTTTTAGAAAATTAAAGTTCTGTTTGAGTTTAAATTTCCCGCATTTTTTTCAAATTTCTGTAGAGGGTATTGTGTCTAGAAGGAAATTTTTAAAATTTTTTCGTTTTTTCCTCGGGATGGATCATTTTATTTGTATTCTTTAAGGACCATGTTTGTGACTAAAAACAATATCGGAAAGATGCAGGCCCATTACTCCCTTTTTAAATTTTGGGAGGTTTATCTTTTATTTAGCAAAATGAAAGGATCTAAAAATCTTCCGAGCTAATTTAGTTCTTCTTCTTATTTTCCCTTTTCTCCCTTTTGTAAATGATATTACTGGCCCAGATAAACAAATTCTTTCACATATTCTATGTTGCTGTCGTTCCCGTTATTGATTTGGGTTCCTGTTACTCATTCTTTAGTTTTCGATATTTCATTTGTAAACCGATCTCAGTACTTTTTGGTTTATATCTTAGGATTTCTTTTAAATTTTAGGTGAGATAGAAAATAGAGCAATGTCGTCTCAAAACGGGGGTTTGCGCCCCGCCCGTTGACATTTACACCCTGAGAAATTTAAAAGACATGACATTACACGTCTTGTACATAGTTACACCGCTTTTTTGGGAAATTTATTTTAGGGAAAAAATTTCAAAAAAACTATTAAAAATTTTGGGAATTTTGGGATCCCCGTCTTCCTCTTTCTTAATTGGAAATTTTTCTCCTTCTTTCTTTTTTACTTTTGCTTGGCCGTTTTTAATCGTTTTAAAATATTAATATATTTGCTGGGGACCCCTTGATTCTTAGGGGAAGTAAAAATGAGTGTTCTATACAGTAAAGGCCTTAAAATCAAAAATGCTATTCAATTTTATTTTAAAATTTCTTTGCTTTTCAGATCTGATTGCTTTTCGGTGGTCTGCAGTGCTAAACCCCTGTTCGAAAACCTCTTGTTCCGGTGGCTCTGTTCGCCCAGTTTTTTTGGTCATTCTTCTTGTCAGGATTTAGAAAGAGTTTGTAATTTGGACATAAGACAATTGGCATGTAGTTAGTAAAATTTTGAATATATTATGGGGGGTAAACATGTTAGAATGGCAGGGATAAAAAACCCGGGAAACAAATTATCGAAGCCAGGCCAGGGGAAAAACCCCTGGAAGGCCAAGGGAAAGGGCCCAAAGAGGAAAAGGGGACGCCTATACAGGTGTATGAAAAGGAGTTTCCCTGGAGAAGTGAAGGCAAGGCACAAGAAAAAAAGGAGTATGTCAATAAAACCCCGCCCTGAGGGCATCAGGGAAGAAGAAGAAGAAGAAGAAGAAAAAGAAGAAGAAAAGAAGAAGAAGAAGAAGAAGAGTTTTTGGTATTGGACTATTTGGGGGAGTTCTTCCGACTTAAGTATATGGTTAAAAAGGTTTGACAATTTCTTTGTAATTTATCTGTATATTAAGCGTTAAAATTTAAGAAAAGTTTTCCTAGTAAACTATTTTTGCTGCGTAACTTTTTTATACAATTAGAGACAACCCTAAGCATGGGAAAGTAACTTTAAATTTTTAACAGTGATATTTAATGTTATAATTACCTTTTGATTATAAAATTTTAAACAACGTAAAAAATTTGTACCGCAGTTTCGGGGTAAATACTCCCGTCGATCGGTTTACGCCCATTTTCCCTGATCCTTTGACCGAATGCTGAGATGGCCTTGTGTTTCTTCGGGACATAAGTGTAACCATTGTCTGGGGATTAGTGTGTCTTCATTATTTTTTAAATTCAGTGTGTCTTCATTATCGTTTTTTAGAATATAGTTATTCAAAATATTGTTCTCCATATTGTTTCGGCAGAAAGTATTTTTCCCTTTCCCGATGGACATAAAAAGGACAAAGCCCACCTTTGAAAATATATTTTATTACATCGGAGCAATTTTTTTTGGTTGAAATCTTGAAAAAATCTCTCATTTCTTTCTTTTTTATTCAAAATTCGTAGTATATAGCTTAGGAGTGATTCTTTTAAGTTTTTTGAAAAAAATAGAAATAAAAAGTTAATTCCAAACATCCCAAGACGATTCTGGTGAACTATCCCCTGACATTAAAAGAAAAATCAACAAGTTATAACCATTATCAAATTCGTATAGACCAATATAATTTGACAAATTTCAATAGTACATTTAACAAATTTATCAATAAATCACAATGGTCAACAATTAAAAAAAAATAAAAATTTTTCCCCCATACCAATATTATACAACGGTATATGTCTGCCTATACCGATTTTAAAATTAAATTTAATTAAATCAATTTGAAACGTATTTTTCCCAAACTTTTTACTTATCAACATATATTATCAATTTCTTTTAAAAAAAATTAATTAATTTATATCTTTCCCCATAATTCAGTCCCTTTAAAATAAATTTTTTCTCCTGTAGAAAGTTCAAAAAAAACACAAAAAATTAGTATTCACAAAACTTCAGGTTATGATTCTATTACAAACAAAATGACAAAAGAATTTAATTTACAAATTTTTTATAAACTAACAAATATATTCCATTCAATGTTTTTTCTTTTTTCCCCAAAACTCAAAATTTGCCATTATCCCCCCATGTAAATCAGGGAATAATCCCGATTTTTTCTTACACTAAAACCTGTTAGTCTCTTATCATTATTATCTAATTTAAAAAAAAATATTAGCTCTCGGCTGTTACCTATATTTTAAAAATAAGGGATTCTGCCATGGCTTTTAGAGCTTCTACTGAACCGTTGTATTTTTCCTTTAAATGAAAGAATTGATTGCTAGATGTTTATCAGATATTGTTTGTGTTTATTCACCAACATTTACGGTGTAAATTAATTAAACATTTTTAATAGTACTTTTCAATGTCAAATGTTTTTTTTAAAAGGGGGCTGTTTCAAATTCAAATATAGAGTCGATGATGTGATTGCCGTCTTCGGGGCGCTTTGATGTTTTTTTTGATTTTGGGTTGTTTACAATTCGTCAAAGGTTTTGTTTCACTGCAATAATTGTATTGGCGTTGACGTTTGGTTTTGTTTTGTAGTGTTTTTGAGAGAACATTCGGACATATTTTGCTCGGTTGTACAAATATTGTTTTCACAGGTTTGTGGAATTCGAATCTTGCCCACGCGCCCCAAAGACGCAAATGTACATTAAGGGAAGCAGGGGAAAGAGAAAACAACTGGTGTCGTGTTGTAGGTCATTTTCCTTTTCTGTTGGTTCGTTGTCTTTAAATTCAGTTTTGTTCTGCTTAGTACTTCCTATTGGGGAAATTTAAACAAGTTTACTCTGTATTTCAAATGGGGAAAAAAAGTTTACCCGGGCAATACAAAGAAATCAAAGGGGTTTTTTAGGAGATGGGGACACATAAAAAAATTTAAAAAATATCCCAGTATAGTAATGTAGCTTTTTGGGGCCGATATTGCATTGCCACATGGTCATGGGCCTACGTGTTAAAAATTTTGGGGAAATTTTGAGAACCCAAACACAGAATACCGTTTACCCTGAAGACCCAAACAATGAAAATATTGTGTTGTCGGGGCCCGATTTTAATTTTTAGATCTCCCCTAAAATTTTTGGGGTTCTACTAGCCCTATATTCTCAATTTATTCAATTTTTAATTTTGGGTTTTTTCTTCTCATTATTGCTTCTCCAATTCCCCGTGTTTAGAATTAATAGCCAAAACTTTCAAAAAGAGGAATATAAAATTTGGTTATCTGATATTTAAGAGTTTGATAAATTTGGCATTCGGGATTTTTTTAAAATTTATTCAATAAATTCATACATTTATTCAAAATAATAAAATACTTGTTACAAAACCCGTAATTTTCCGTATGCATGAATGACTTCATACCTGCCCAATTTGGTAAGCATCTTAACAACAAAAACAAAAACATTCAGAATAAGTTTTTGGGAAATGAATGGCTCACCTCCCAAACAGATACATAAAAAATTACTAATATCTAATTAAAGGCATTTATTAATAATAAATCTTCAAATTTTTTCCAACTCTTTAACAAATTATTCTGTATCAATATTTCGATCTGGGAAAAGTTATCAAAAAAAAATTCCCCCTTCCCCCAAAAGATAAAACAATTCGTTCCTCCCCTCTGTAAAAAATTTTCTACATTATTATAAAAAATCCTTTTTGAAAACTCTAAATTTAAAAAAAAAAAATACAAAATACGTTTTAGAATCTCTTTTTACTCAATATATTATTATAATAAAACAAAATTAAATAATTATTATTGAATTCAAACATCCCCACAAATTTTGTACACATTTATTCAGCTTTCTGAAAAAATGGAACGGAAAATAAAATTTAAAAAAATTTTAAATTTTTTTTTAAAAAAATATCTTTTCATTTAAAAGTAAATTGTGAAGAACTTAATTAATTCTTGATAATAATTCTTTATAGGGACAAATTTCATAATTTTTAAAAAAAACTATACTATCAAATCAATTGGGACATTTTTTAAAAAAATGTTTGGAAAACAATTGCCAATTTCTCAAATCTATCGCTTTTCAAACACGTTAAAGATGGGGATGCAGGGCTTACGAACGTAAAAGGGTGAGTTTTTTCTTACAATATTCCCGGGAAGCAGTATGCGAGAATGTAAAAAAATTAAAAAATTAACAGATAATACGATCTGTTACGATGGCAACAAATGCAAGTAATAAAAACTAATAATAGTTAATAATAGTAATTTTCCTTTGGGTTTTAATATTTACAAATGTAAAAAAATTGTTTATATTTCCGGGGAAATTAAATTTTCTCTTCTGTTTATGCGGCGTTACAACAATAGTTCACAACAACCAACAAGACCGTAAATTCATGTTCACCCTTTTAAAACAATTAAAAAGGGCACAAATTAAAAAGAAAAAACGTAATATAAATATAATAAAAAATAAATTTAAATATGAAATAATACACAAATTCTAGCATCCCAATTTTGAAAATTGGGCGGGCGACTGAAGGCTAGCTATCTTATTTCATAAAAACAAATGTTTTAAAAAATATCTAGAAAATAAATTTTAATGTAAGAAACGAAGAAAAATATAAAATAATATTCATATTGTACCCATCTGCCTCAAAAAAAACTCCAACTGCCTCAAAAAAAAAAAAAAAATTTAAAAATACGATCATGAAGCGCAGGATTTTTTTTAAAGGGCAGGGGCGATTGTTTAACGCCCAATCGTCAAAAAATATATTCATATTTTCAAAACATCAACATTCCTTATTTGAAGATTTGTTTTGGGGAAACATTTCATTAAAAAAAAATATCTTCATAATTGTATTTAGAGGGAAAACGGGGAAATTTTTTGATTTTTCCAATTTTGAAAACATTTTTCTTCCCAAAAAGAGACCTACCAATTCTCAAATTTCTTAGACTATCAATAAAAAAATTTAAAAAAAAAAGACGGCATCTTTTTTTAAAAATTTCTCAGGGCTTCATGTAAAGAATCTAAAAAACAAAATATCGGGGGCAAATTCAAGGGCCTATAGGCAGATCGTTGTGAATACAATTTTGGGAGAAAATTAGAAAAACTTTTAACCTAGCGTTTTTACAGACAGACATTGTCCATCAGTCATTTTTTTGGTGAAGGCCCCAAAAAAGATGGATTCTGGCTACACCACGTTTGAAATTTTTCTAAATTATCCTGAAACAACACTTGCCAGAGCCAAAAAATTTTTTCTCCGGGGTTCCCCGTTTTTAACATTAATTGATCTTCTTGAAGTTTTAATAAATGCACCAAAAAATACTTATGGGAAAAAATCAATAGACCCAGCACTATCAAGGAAATTTTACTAGAGTAACGTCTGAACTTTTCCCGAATTTCGATCTGAAAACGGCATTGAACCCCTTTTTTAAAATAAATTCGCACGATCCCCGTTTTTTTAAAAAATTTTAAAAAAAAATTAAAATGATTTTTTAATTTCGGAAAAAATTAAAAAGGGCTTAAGCGATGACGACTCTTCTGAATACAACGCCTGTCAATCATGAAATGGGATGAATAGGGCGGCGAAAAGTTAAATTTCGGCATACCTGACCCCCCCTCCTTCTCCTTCCGCAGACACTCGACCCCCCCTCGACGCGGCCGAAGCCAAACCCGGCGGGCTGCGGCCGGAAGGCCGCCTCGGGAAATGGTTTCGTCCCTTTCAATCTCAAATTTTTTTTCTCCATTATAAACTAGTGATGCTGTAACCCCCAAAAACGGTCTCATATCTTTGTAATAGACGAAAAAACTATATATCTTGTTCACATTTTTCCTCTTCCTTCGAATACCATAAAAAAATTTTAGACTACTCAAAATATCAACCGATTTGGAAACTGATTTAAAAAAAAAATTGAACTAATTGTGTATATATCGCCAATTTTCCCATTAACATCTTTTTTTAAATACATTTTACTTCTAAGATTTTCCCGTTATCTTTCCCCTAAAAAGAATGACCCGAAATTCCCACGAGCTCTTTTATCCGGACTCGTTTTTTGATCTCAAAACGGGTTTGCCCCCTTGATAGACTTCACCTGGTGAATCTTTTTTCCCTAAAAAGTTTAAAAACTTTTTTCGTATTTTGGTCTTGGAAGTGGAAAAATGCGCGCAGGGAGATGCATCCTGAATCCAACACTGTAACAAACATTAAAATAAAATTTTAAGAATCGTGACATGCCCCAGCCATATTATTTGATAAAAAATGATTCTTTTATATTTTATAAATTTAAATTAAAAAGTAATTCCAGCGTCATTTTGATACAAACTACGTAAATGATAATGTAAAGGATGAGTGTAAATCATTGTATTTGACACACACACACACACACACACACAAACACACACACACACACACACAAACAACAAAAAATATATATATATATATATATATATATATATATTTTAAATATATATTATTATTATTGTTTTGTAATAATGCATTAAATTTTCATGATAAAATCCTTTAAACCCCCTAGACAAAACAACACTAAAAGAAAATATCCGTCTATGGGGGGATAAATTATTTTTTGCCATACAGTTATTAATTGGCAACTTTTTTTTCACATTAAGATACCTTTTTTCTAAACATCGTATCGCCAGTAACATTTAAGGGGAGCAATTTATTTATAAGATTTTAAAGTACTAGTAAAACGTGGGCGTACCAGCACTATAAACCTCATATTAGGGAACGAATGAAACTTTTAAAACCCGGGATCCTCATCTAGGTCGAGAATGGGGCAACTTGATGTTGATATTTTCAAAACGATTTTGTATAAAATTTCTTTTGAAAAAAAATTGAAACATTTATCAAACCGTGTTTATTATCATTGCGATAAGTTGTTGTGAATGAAAAGAATGATAATCAAAATTTTTATAAAAATTTAAAAATTTAAAAATATTTTGCTTTATACCACTGTCAATATATGTGTTCGAAAAAAGCGACGTGATTGTAAACCCCACCCAGTAGACTATCTTCAGCCCAAAAAATGCCAACGACATTTTTCTATGTCCTACCAGAGAGAGGCAGCCAACGCAAGCACTCTGGTGGGTCTCCCTTCCTGTCCCCATTTGAGGAAGTTGTGACCCTTTAAGATGACCCTGGGGGGTTTTTGGCTTAGTTTCGCCGTTGTTTTTTTTCTTTCTTTTGCCTTTTTGTCTAAATGTAATTAAAAATTTAAAAACCCCGCCCACTGTAAAAACAATCTTCCCCCCGAACGATCGATGTTTCAACCGGGTTTTTTGAAAGTTTTTTAATTTTGAACATTGATATTTGCATTTGTATTCGACATCTTTCCCCTTCGCCTCTTGTATCCAAACTGGGAGGACGCCCGATTATTCGCAGTTTTTCCCCTAAAAGGAAAATGTACGCATGAAACACTGCGGGATAAACCACTGTTAATGCGATGATGTCTTTTGGCCCCAGTCCCGTCAAGCAGCGGCGGAGCATCTCTCCTTTATCTGCCGGCCCCAATTCTTCGGGGGGTCTGAACGCGGGAAATAGACTAAAACATAGATCCAAGCCATCCATTGTTAGACCTATCGGGATATACACAGCAATGGGATGCTAGCCTTTTGTTCATTGCTCACTCGACTAACTCCCTTTTTTCCTTTTCTTTGTGATTTTGCATTAGTTATTCAATTTCCACTTACCCCTTTTTTCTTCCCTTCATTTTTCATTCCAACATAATATTCTTTTCTGAGATTTTGTTCGACTCATAGTATGCCCAAAATATTTTATATTCCTTTTTTTTGGATTTGGTTTTTAGAAAATTTCTTTTCTTTTCAAAAATTTCGGGCTTTTATTTTTTGCCCCCCATTGTACGTTTAATATTTTCTTCCGTGCCCATACTTAAAGCATCTTTTTTTTTTCCCCCTATCTCAATGTTCAGCTTTTACACCAAAAACAGGATGAAAATACCATTTTCTCATTATTTGGGTATTGGCCCAGGCGTTTCTGACGGAACGGCGTTCCTTTTCTCCGAAAAATTACATTATGTTATAAATATATAATTATTTCTATTAAATTAATAAATCATTTTGAGCGCGTTCCGGACCCAAACTTTTAAAAACAATCACTTGATATCCTGCATATTTTATGAATTTTGTAATTTTTTTCCCTCTTTTTCTAAAAATTTTTCCTCTCTTTATTTTCTGTACAGTATCAGAATTTTTTATTTAATTATAAGTATTTAACCGCCTGCCTTATATCACTTCTCCGTTTATGTTTGTTCCTTAAAAAAACCCGTTGAAAAAATGTTTTCTTTAAATGTAAATTCATAGAAAATTTTTAAATTTTTTTATTAATAATATATTTAACTATCCTTATTACATAATTCAAATTAAGTACAAATAAAACATCTGCATAATTTTTATGACAACTTTTCGTTTTCTCGAAAAGGAGTAAAGTGGACATTGTTTGCCCTCATTTTATTAAACTCCTTTTTTTCAAGCCCAGCGCGGTCCGCCGGGCACGCGCTCAAGTAGTCACCCTTTTGAGCTGAAGCAGGGGCGCCCTCTGGCTGTTCTGATATCGTGACCGACTTTCCCAAATCTCGCCGCGTTCTTCGGCGGGCTGCGGGTACCTAGGGCAATTGATATGCCCGCGTAGGAAGAGGGCGGGGAGCAGTTTCAGGGGGGAGAACATTGTGCAGTGACGAAGTGGAATTATATTTACTATCAAAATTAGTGGAATCATTGCGTTTCGTTAATTATTAGTAACCGGTATTATATATGAACAAAATAATAATTCAAACAATAAAAAAATTATAAAAGGATAGTTTAATAAACATTTTGTAAATTTATTAACTAAAATAACTTTTTTAGTCGACTTTTTGGATGGTGTATTTTTTTATTAAAAACAGGGAAAAATTTTAAACCTTTAACGTCCTATGTTATAAACGTCCATAAAGTTTTACAAAAAGCATGTTTGAAAAGGTTTTAAAAACCTATTTTCATCAAAACCTTTCGGTCCCTCCTATTTATTGAGTTTTCCCCGGTCATATTTCGAAAGACCCGGAACATTTCTTAGGTTCCTTTTTTTTGTTATGTTCTTCCACTTCTTTGCATTTTTTTTTTTTTATTTATTTATTTAACGTTAAAAAAACAGTTAAAAAATTTCGTATGACTGCTATATTTCTTGAAAAACTTTCTTTATCTTGTCTTGGTCTACGCTGAATCCCTGCTGGTTCTCTGACTTTTTCCTTTTTTTCCACAAAGAAATATAATACTTGAAAGAAGAAACATTAGGACTTTATTATTGTTTTTTATTATTATTATTAATAAAAAATAATATTTTGATATGAGTTTCCAAAATTTTAAAATTGGACCCCTCTTTATAATTCACGGGGAAAATCTTGAAAACTCTCTACAGGTCTATTTTGTTTTCCCATAGAGAAAAAGGGGCAGATTGTTCTTATGAGCCTCTAGGGACCGGAGGGCGTTCTTTCAGCGCCCCCCCCCAAACAGGCTAAAGTGGGCCGGGGGGGGGGTTCCGGATTTCAAATTGAAAGGCACTGGAAATGGTTTCGAAATCGTTGCGAATGCTACCCAAGTTCACTGATTGGCTGGCTTACTCGGGGCTCTTCTCCCTTTATATTTTCCTCCCGTCCCTGTCCACTGCGCGTTCATTCAGAGCCCCCCATTCTTAGTCTTCGAGTTCTGGAATTCCCAACAAATTTTAGTGTCAATTTTTTGTGATGGTCCGGAAAGTTTTGGGATGGAGGGGAAAAAACTGTGACGGCCAAAGTGCAAGATAAGTCTTCTTGGAAATTATACAAAATAAAAAACAATTTCGGTTTTAAAATGTTTTCAGTTCACGATTGCATAACTTTCTCTTCTTAGATTAAGAAGGGGGAAAGAGAAAGGAAAAAAAGTAAATGTTAACAATTTTAAATTTATTAATAAATATTCATTAAAAGAATTTTAAAAAAACTTTTTGCCTACTGTTTGTGAAATTTATTTATCTTGGAAATTAAAACAATTACGTGAAAAATCAGGACGAGCAGAAAAAATTTTTTTTTTTAATATTTTTCGTGGGCATTTCTGAAATTTGTTTAAGACAAACTATGGGGATTGTAAAAAAACACAAAAATTTAAAAAAAAGTTTTTCAAAATTAATAATTTCAAAAAAATGGTAGATTTTTAAAAATTGTAAATCAACAAAATTTTAAAATACATGACATACAAAAAATGGAGAAAAAATTTTGATATTTTTAAGATTTTAAAATTTCAAATCACAAATTTGAACAGTACAAAAAAAAATGTAAATTTCATTAAATCCCGCCATTAGACTCTGAAGGATCGCGGCAGTGCCGAAAGAGAATTTAACGTTATGAGGTTTCTGTTTTTACATTTTCTATAGATTTCTATTTTCTTATTTCAGGGAAAGGCGTTGGGTTCTGGGGAAAATCTGGCCGCACCTTTTTTACTTCTTCAAATTTGTCCCAAAGTACAAAAAAAATTTTAAAACTATTTGGGAAAACGTTCATCAAGTGAAGTATATCAAGGGACAAACACCGTTTTGAGATCAAAATCAGTCCCGGATAAAAAAAGGTCTTTCGTAATTTCGCTCATTCTTTTTTGGAGGGGAAAGATGGAAGATCTTAGGAAATGTATGAAAAAAAGATGTTTTGACAGTGGGGGGGATTGTTAAATTTTTAATTACGATTTAGACAAAACGGGAAAGAAAGAAAAAAAACAACGGCGAAACTAAGCCTAAAAACTATCGCCCAGGGTCATCTTATGGATCACAACTTCCTCAAATGGGGCAGGAAGGTGGGCGAGACCTTACACCTAGAGTGCTTCGTTGGCTGCCTCTCTGCGTACGGTAGGACATACGTAAATGTCAGAAAAATTGGGTCATTTTTGGCTGAAGATAGTCTACTGATGAGGATGTTACAATCACCGTTCGCTTTATTCGAACACATATATTGACAGTGGTATAATGCAATAATATTTCATATTTTAACTTTTTTATAAAATTGTGATTATCAGTTCTTTTCATTCACAACAACTTATCAAGCACATCGATAATAAACATCAGGTTTGATAAATGTTTCAATTTTTTTACGAAATATGTTCATGTGTCTATACAAAATCTATGTTTTGAAAATATCAACATCAATGTTGCATCCTATTCTCGACACTCAGATGAGATCGCCGATTTAATACGTTTGCATTCTGATTCCCTAATATGAGGTTTATCAGTGACTGGTACGCTACGTTTTACTAGTACTTTATAAATCTTATAAATAGAATTGCTGCCCGATTAAATGTTACTGAAAAGCGTATACGATGTTTAGAAAATGGTATCTTAATGTAGAAATGTAAAAGTTGCCGAATTAATAACTGTATGGCAAAACATAATTTATCCCCTCATAGACGGATATTCCTCTTCTAGTGTGGTGTTCCTGTCTAGAGGTTAAAGTTGTATTGCTATCATGACAATTTAATGCATTAAAAATACACACACACACACAAAACATATATATTTATATATATATATATATATATATATATATATATTTTGTGTGTGTGTGTATAGATATACATTTATTAAACAACACACACACACATATATATATATATATATATATATATATATATATATATTGTTTTGTGTGTGTGTGTGTGTGTGTGTGTGTTTGTGTGTGTGTGTGTGTGTCACAATACAATGATTTACACTACATCCTTTTACATTATCATTTACGTAGTTTGTATCAAAATGACGCGCCGGGAATTACTTATTCCAATCTTCAAGTTTATACAAATATAACAGAATCATTTTATATCAACATAACTGACTAAGTAAGCTGGGACATGTCACGATTCTTATATTATATTTAATGTTTGTTACAGTGTTGGATTCAGATGCATCTCGCCTGCGCCTATTTACCACTTCTTCAATTTTGACCGAAAGTCGAAAACAGTTTTAAACTTTACTTAGGAAAACAGATTCACCAGGTAAGTCTATCAAGGGACAAACGCCGTTTTGAGATCAAAATCGAGTCGCAGGATAAAAGAGCTCGTGCTATTCGGCTCATTCTTTCTGGAGTGGAATGATAACGGAAGATCTTAGAAGAAAATGTATGTAAAATAAGATGTTAGGACATGGAATATTGGCGATATATACACAATTAGTTCAATCTTTCTTTTTGAAATCAGTTTCCAAATCGGAATTGATATTTTGAGTAGTGCCTCAAATAACTTTTTGATGGTATTCGAAGGAAGACGGAAATATGTGAACAAGATATATAGTTTTATACGTCTATTACAGATGGTATGAGACCGTTTGGTTGTGTTACAGCATCACTAGTTTGATAAGTGGAGAAAAATATATTGAGATTGAAAGGGACGAAACCATTGCCTGCCTGAGAGCACGGCCTCCTCCCGTGCCGCAGCCCGCCGGGTTTGGTCGTTCGGCCGCGTCGAGGGAGGGTCGAGTGTCTGCGTGAAGCGAGAAGGAGGGGGCGTCGGATGTTTTCGAAATTTAACTTTACGCCGCTCCTATTCATCCGATTTGCATGATTGACACGGCGTTGTGATTCAGGAAGCACGTCGTCATCGCTTATAAGCCCACATTTTAATTCTTCCCGGAACTATGAGAAATCATTTTAATTTTTTTTTTTGAAATATTTTTTGAAAAATCGGCATCGTAGCGTGAATTCTATTTTAAAAAGGAGTTCAATGCCGTTTACAGATCGAAATTCGGACAATTTGTTCAGACGTTATCGGTCTAGTAAATTTTGCTTATTTTGGTGCTGCCTCGTGGTGGCGACAATGGAACTAGTGTCGGTACATTTAGCCTTAAGCGCGAGAAAGTAAAAACTCAGTCTGTTTTCATTCACAAATTTAATTGTTCATAAAAAATCTATACAGAATTGCAAGGAAGTTATTTTTGCTTTACGCCCCATGTTCTTTCGTTAGATTGCTTAATGTGCAACCGCGTTGGCTGTGGTTCACTCGCTCACGTATCCGTGCGCGGGGGCGTGCGGCCGGAGCGGTATCGCCGCCACGTTGCCGCTCTCCACGGCCGTGTGCAGTGGCGTGCGGCCGGAGCGGTTGGCGCGCTCCAGACCGGCCCCCGCCGCGATCAGCCGCACCACGCACTGCCCACTGCACACAGGAAACAGCTGCAGAAAACAATCGCCAATTTGATACGACTAATTTCACTCACTTATTTTCAATTTATAGGATATATCTTATGTTAATTGGTGTGAGGTCTTTGGTCTCTGCAATTAACATAAAACGTTCTTTACTCCAACGAAAACAAATTTCAAAATCATTTTGTACAATAGTACATAGGTATATCTTCGTTCGCTTCTCTCACGTCACCAACAAATGATCTGAAGTCAGGCTTCCGCGACAATGCAGAAGATGTTGGCTGTCCAGGTGACGCCGTGTTGACTGGCTGGAATTGCCGATACCGTCACTGATTAAAGTTGGCGCCTGCTCCTGGTGGGAGCTCTTCCGCGGTTTCTCTTAATGTATTGTTAATCTTTGCAGGCCGCCTTATGATTTTCTCGTGTTTGGATGGCGCGCTTTGTCATTTTCTGTTAGATGATTTCTGATAGAATTTCGTAGATGGTAGAAATTTTTTGCATTTTTCGCTCTATTTTCTTAGATGCTCCCAAAAAGAAGTGATTGTTTCATCTTGTCATTTCCTGCTCTCTTAGATGCTCCCAAATACACAACTACATAAAAGATGAATGAATGAATAACTGTGTATGTACCTAATTTTAATGAAGCTAATCTAATCTAGTGAATTTATTTCTATGAATTTATACCCAGCAAGTGAAGATAATTTAATCTAACTCCTAATATTAAACGTAGAATACACAAATATAGTTACGGCTGAATTGCCGACGTTTCGATCATCGTTTGCGATCTTCTCAGGGCTGGTCTGCGCTCGGTTTATATTGATGGGAACCAAGGTTGAAACCGCACCATGCCGTCGAACCGGATCGGCCATGCCGTCCGACCGTGGACCGACTTCCTGCCGACTCACTCCGAACCGTCCGATCACGCGCCGCGCCACCTGACTCGACCGGTTAACGGAGGCGGTTCAGCTGAGTCTGCCCGGGCGGTCTAGCTACGATTGGCCGTTTCAGCCAATCGTACTTGTTCCCACCAAATATAACCCAGGCGCGACCACCCCGGCGCAGACCAGCCCTGAAGAAGATAAGAAGAAACGGTGATCGAAATCGGCAATCAGCCTCAACGCGGCACCACGCAGATAGCCAAGATCCTCATAACTAAATGATCGTCTGCTATTATTTCAGTAGAATACATACCTTTGCGACTCTGAAAGGCAACCAATCTTTTAAATGAGATCTCCAAAGAAATATAAGTTCTCGAGACGTGAAGAATTGCATTTGATTCCTAAAATGCGAAGAATCTTTGAAAAAATCATATCTAAATATTCATATCAAATGCAACCGCAACACCCATAGAGTTGTCAAAATCTATATGGTTAAATAACACGTAAACGAATCGTTCTAGAGCCTTAATCCGGGAGTGCTCTGCAGTAGATATGCGAGATACAAGACACGGCAATTTGATGTTCCTGAATAATTCCTTCATTGTACCTTTCTGAGATGCCTGGCCTTTAATTTTATAGTTTCGCTTATCTTTTCCCATGAGCATGTTGAAACTCGATCGCTGCGCGGATATCTATCAATACGGTGACTGCAATAGCGTCAGTGCGTTGAACTCTGGCCTGAGCGGAACGTCTCATGGCATTATTTTCAGCCATGTCTTTGACAAGTGCCTATTCATAAATATAATAATTTGCCTTATCTACTAATAGACTGTCACAATTTCTATCAAAGAGAAAGAAGGCGTCTATAGAAAAATGAAAAAAGTGGGAACCTTTCAAAATAGAAAAAGGATAAAGACTTTTAAATATTTCTGTGAAATGTAAATTATATATTTGTTTAGACCATGCCAAAATAATTTGAGATAATTGTATCATATTATTTAATAGGATGATATGATGTTTAATGAGTTTTTCGTGTACTTTGTCTACCTTTCTCGCCATAACTTTCAGACAAGAATTTGCAGTGTAATATTCATTAACAATTGCATTGAGGAACATGTAAAACTGAATAATATATGAATTTCAGTGAATGGTCCTCGTTCATTCGCATTTGGAAATACCACCATCAAAATACCATAATTGCACCTATGGAGAAGAGATACATTGCAGGCATGGCGTTAGTCCACTTATTGCAGGCATCCTGGATTAAGGGAGGCATCTGCAAAGTTTAATGAAATTTCATGAAAACATCGATTTTTGGTTTTATTACTGTAAATACGATCGCACCATGTAGATTGTTGTCGCTGAGTCAGATTCATTCTGAGATGATTTAAATGCCCATAGCAGTGATTTAAATGTCCATGCGCGCTGTGAACTACACCCCTTTCTGCACACTTAATGTTCTTTCCGATATTAGTAGAATAATATTTGAAATTCATGGTAGTTTTGAAGGATCTTCTGTAGAGTCCTTGAATAACACCTGAATGCTGGAAATAAGGTGGGAAGCATATATTATAGTGAATACAGTGCTCTGGTGTTGGTCCTCTTGTTTCGTTATAGTGGTATTCGTATAGTGTTATGTGATTTATATTTTATTACTATTTTTTGGTTAGTTACTTCGGTTTTTCTTCAGTATTTATTCAGTCTTTTCTGATAGATGTAAATTAATTTTTAGTGAAATAATTTAGGTTTGGTCGTAGTTATAGTGTTATAGGATAAAAGGGAAAAGACATACCTAGTCATAAGAATAACATGAAAACTTTTCTTTCTTTAGAAGTTGTAAAATAATTGCTGTGAGAAAATACTTGCTTCTAATAAAATATTAGAAAGATGATTGGGAAGAGCCAAATTCTAATGAATCATTCCACATTAAAAAAGTTGGATTGTTGTATCACAGAAGCTTATGTGTGTTTAATATGAGATGCCAAATTGTTCAAAATGTAAAGATTCAAGTTTAGGAAGTTCATCCAGTGAAGCGTCGAGATATAATAAGTGCAAAGTGTGACCAACGCAGACGCAAACACACTGTTGAATCAGTAAACGATCATGTGAAATCTGAAAGGAAAAAATTGAATTATCAAAATAAAAAAAATTTAAAAGGCAGTAGAAGGCTTCACTTATACGGCTGATAGTTTGGTAATCAGAGTCACAATATACATGTATATCTTTAATGCAGGAAAAGTAATTTGTTGAATTTAGAGATTTAAAACCTCATTATAATTTTTTAAATATTCTGTTAAAAGTATTACAGTAGCTGAGTATATTAATAAAGAATATAATTTGTGTTTTATAGTGCCAATTAATTTAGTTTCATTCTGTCTTCAAGTAAAATATAAAAGTCTGCACATTTGCTTTTCAAATATTGACATTTTTAAATAAGAAACTGTACAAGTTATTTATGTAATATAAGCAAATTTTCATCTTATAAGTGTAGAAGATTATGTGATAAACATATTAAATTGATCAACAACATATTTCGTACAACTAAAGTGTTTTTAACAAACGTTGCAAAAATATGAAAAACATTGTTCAAAAAACGTTTATGTAAAATACAAAATAAATTGGTGTCATTGTTACTATTAATGTGTTCATTATGAGGTAAAATTTTGAGATTTGAAAGAGAATACCTTTGAGCAATTCTATTGTCACAGATGCCTCCCCAACTTGAAAATTTAGAACTAATCTAACAAGAACAGAACCAATCCTAACAAGACACAGTCATCACTCTTCACTGTACACAACTGTGCATACTTGGTCAATATTGTTTCTTTCTTCTTTTTGGAGAAATCACATCAAAAGATGTAAGTGCTCTCTTTCCATCATTGTTTGATTTAGTTTCTTAGCTCTCTGATAATGCCCTTCTCAAATTTTCTTGAGCCTGCTGTCTTATCTTTCGGATTCACAGCAAACCCTAGCAATTTCGTGGAGATGGTTTCTGAGTCTCAGTCGTCCTGTAGCTCTTTTAGGACTTTTCATCACGGCATAACTACTGCAGCGAATTCCCTTTCATCAAAGTGAAGTGCACCACCTTCCAAGAACTGAGATAGAATAAACAGAGCAAAAATATTTCTCTTAAACGGCTGCACAATACACATAAAGAGCGATTCTATCGGTATCAAGCAACTATTAATACTTCTAATTGTTACCGAGTGTATTTAGATATATTTGAATTAATGATTATGCAAATAAATCTATCAGTTGGCGCAAACCACGGTGTACACAGAAAGCATACATATGAGTTGGAAAAATCTAAACCATCTAAGCGGACTTTACAAAGATCGCCTCCAGCACCGAGTAATATAGTTGGTATGGAAAATATCGATAAGCGCGACCAGCAAAAGTGTAATTGATTGTTCTTAAGTGTCATATCCTGTGGATTAAGTGAGATCACGTTTCTTTGAGACCTTTCACCTCAAAATTTCAAGGCCGTAGAACGCTTCTTTCAGGTTATTTAACAATATATATTTTCAGTATGCTCTCAAGGTGGTTGATTTGAAATGAATATTTTGCTGCGTTTTTTCTAAATACTTCATATTTTTAAAGTCAAAATGCATTCGACGCGTCTTCGTGAAATTCACATTCTTTAGAGAACTTATTTATAAATATTGGTTGCTTAGAGCCGCAAAAGATATGTATACTACTGAAATAATATAGGAGTTTGTTTTGTTGTTTATATTAAATAAAATCCACTCCAATATTATTTCAATAGAATAGATGAATTTGTGCACACGCAACTGATCTTCATAAATGATGTGTCTAAAGAAAGATAACTTCAGAGACGTGATGATTATCTGATGACAATTTGACTTTGAAAATATGTAAGATATGTTGAAAAGGAATCTAAATATTCTTGTCAATGCTTTCGCAACTTTCGGGCAACTTTTGGCAATATTATTAATATGTATTTATTTGAATGTTTTGGCGAAGCGTTGTGGGGCCTCAAAAAGGAAATTTTAGATGAAGGACACTAAGAAACCTTCCTCGCAACATAATGTAGGGAGAGCTTTTGGGAGAGTCATTATATTTGTTGGTTTGATGCATCTCGCTATTAGCTCACGTGTTAACTTACTGACAACTTTAAAATAGCTTCCGAGTTGTTTCTCAAACACTGATTGCTTCACCTGCTTCACAAACATAACATATGCTCACGTGTTGAAACGCTAATGACTTCAGATTCAGACAAGATTGTATTTGCTTTAGATGTTCTCAGCGCTGGAATGATGTGCCACCTGCGGGCCTGTAGGTGGCGATTTCAGCGGCGTGAAGCCGTAGCAGGGGCGGCGGCGTCGGCGCGCGACGCAGCAGCAGCGCCACCACGCCGCGTGCGCTTGGCCGCCGCCTTTCAGCGCCGTCCCTGAGGCTGTTCGAGTAGTTGACGTCGGCGCCCGCGTTCAGCAGCAGGCGAACCTGCAACCGGCACATAGGAAACATAGAAACTTCGAAAATAAGCTCTTAAGACAATTTTAAGCATCTTTTCTCTAATAAAAAAATCTCCTTGGATATTCTGAATGGCTGAACTGTAATAATCACTGAAACGTTGGTTTGAAAAACTACTTTCTATGCAAAAATTTACGAGAAACACATCAACGCTCCAGAAAAATCTATGCCGCAGCAGTATCCAAACAACGGGCCACGGACTGCGCGCGATCTGTCCTTCCTCTTCCTGTCCTATCCTCACCCCTTACTTCATACACTAACATGCATTACACTACCACATGCCGAGACCAGTCGGGCTTAGAGCTTGTCCCGGAAGGGAGCGCCGAGCGTGCCCTCTGGTGTAATGTAACTTCGCCACTAAGGAATTCATCTAAAAGTAGTTTAGTGATATATTGAAACGTGATTACTAATAATAAATGTAAATCACGCTAGCTCGATCGACGGGTTCTATAAAATAATTGTTGACTACTTACTCCGCAACCAATTAGTCAATCTTCCATCCATACGGAGTGCCTAGGAATCTGAAAATAGTTCTGAAATGTCTACTCAAGAATCTGTAATGGCAAATGAGAATCAGCTTTCTTTGAAACTATGAATTATAATTTACTAGCAGAACCCGGCAGACGTTGTCCTGCGCTCTCTTCCTTCACTCTCTTTTCCCTCATTCTCTCCCTCTTTTCAATCTACCTTCCTCCTCGATTTTTCCCTCCTCTCTTCTTCCTTTTCTCCTTTTCTATCTCTCTCTTCCATTTCCTCGTCCCCTCTTTCTCGTTTCCCTTCACTCTTCCCCCCTCTCTCTCTTCCCTTCTCTCTCCATCTTGCATTGCTGGTTCCTCCTGGCCTCCTCGGCCTCGCCCCGCGTCACACGGCAACGCCCAGCAATAAAGAAGCTGGTTCCCATGATTCGGAATTGCATTTAACTGAAACGCCGTCTTAAGCTGCAGCGCTTTCTAGTGGAGTTACAAAAATGAACAGCATAAAAATATCCATGAAAACACATAGATGTGCCAACTTTCATGGAGATCGGTCTCAGGGCCAGCCCCCTATGCTTACTCTGTGATTCTACCGCACCGGCGGAATATATCAGAAACCCGTCTCTTAGCGACAGGCGAAAAATAACGACCGTGGTGAATCTACCAGCATATTATTTAAATTATTTCTTTTCCGCATTTGTGTTCTATTAATCTTTACAAAACTTTGCAAGGACACTGCGTCAAATACTGATGAAGTGCGAGCCACAGTCGTGTGCGGTACAAGCCGTAAGGCCAGCACCCGACCTGAGACGTCTAGGGGGGGTGGCGAACACAATTCACCCGATGGTCGACTAGCTCAGTATAGACGTCCCAGTGTGGACACAATAAATACAAAAATAGGGGGCAGGGTCGAAGATCGTTTATGGATTGGATGCAAAATTACAAACAACCTCGGGTGAGAATCACTTTTCACTAAATTCAGAATATATTCTAAAAATATTGGCTGCTTTGACAAATACATACAATGGCACATAAGAAAAAATCAAATACAGAATACTCTTGACTGAAATAAAAAAACACACTAATAACACAATACACAATTTCCTACTTTCATCTACAACCCAATTGTTTAACAAACACACTTTCAGAAATTCGAAAGAATCGTTAAAATATTACTTTACAAAATTTGAAAGAAACACACATTGAAAATCAAAAATTAATACTTTTCCCTTAACATTACTTTTACAACAAAAGGGAAACTCTTTCTCTCTCTAAAATCGAGAGAATTACTATTATTATAATTATACTCTTACACAAACTCTTAATCACTATATTACAATATTTGATCTTGAAATCCTTTTTGAAAGAAAAGATTGATTCTGTTCTCACGTATTAGAAGTCGGAAACAAATGTACTTTTACTTTTCTGATCTTTAAGCGTGGTAAATCTGTTACCTCCTTTTTCTTTCTACGTGATAGATACAGAATGAGCTTTCTATTAAACTGAATCACTCCTATCCCTACAAAACATTTTATTTGGAACGACCTTACTGTGTTCTCGGCCGCGTAGAGCAGTCCACTTGCTTCCTTCTACACCTTCACTGAGCTGCTTCGGCCTTGAAGCGTCGTGGCCTCGGGTTGAGAACGCCGTTGCTCCTCAGAATCGCCTTCTTCTTCTCGTTCAAGTTTTATATGCTTGAATACTCTCATATGAATTTTACTTTATTTTCGATTACAGTTAATGACCAACTGGATATTCAAAGTGAAAATGAATCCAGAGATCACCCCTTTTTATATGAGCACCAACTTCAAGAGAGTATTTAAATATACGAAAAGCATGTGAGAGAAAAAAAAAAACTGGAAAGAGAAATGAATGCAAGCTATTAATTACTGCCATCTATTCAAAACTCCACTCCCTAATTCTTCCATTATAAATTCATAACATTTCTTATTACCTTTCTTCTAAGATTATGTTTAAATCAATTTATAATAGAATAATTACCTCTTCTGGTCTTCTAGAAGAGTTTTCCTCAGAAAAGTTGCAAATCTGAAATCCGCTGCAATGTCACTTCCTGGGGTACCGTTTCCATACGTCGCCCAGTTCAGCTGCTACCTTCAGAAAGAACTTTTCTTTCATCCGACCTCGGTCTCGCCCTTGGTCTAAGGTGGCGGTCTCTCTTGTTCTAAATTCTAATTATCATTCCAAATATCCATCCGCGTTGGCGCGCGTTCAAAATATTCTTTTCCCTCGCTTTCTTAGGGCGGTATGTGACACGTTTTCGGAATCTAAGAAAACGGGCGGTCACATAACCCCTTCTTTCGGAAAAAAAGATTTTATGGGATTTGATTTCATATGCCGTAAAATCTTTTCACTAAATTTTATGCTCTTCTTTTTTTGATTCTAGAACGTCGAGCAATCTTGTTCTCTTCCCTCTTGTACTCTTACTCCTTTTCTTCTTCCTCATCTTCCTTCTTCTTTCTCCCTCTTTCCCTCTTGTTTTCTATTTTCTTTTTCATGATTCTTGTCGGTTACTTTATCTGTTTGTTTGTTTCATCATTTTGCCACTTATTTCATTCTTTAAATGGTCGCAAACTGTGGAAATTGTACTTTCCTATTGTATTCCCACTTTCATCTAGTGTGCTTTCAGCACTGGAAGAAATATTTCAATGTGGCGAAATTAGGAATAAATCTGGCGTAATAATTGACGCAACCTAACAAACTTTTAAGTTGTTTCGTGTTTTTGCAGCAATTTTATCTATCTCTCGCATCTCTTCCATATTCATTTTGACTCCGTTAACTGTCACATCATAATCCAGGAACTTAACTTGTTTAGTGCAGAAATTACTTTTCTCCAAATTCAGTTGTAAATTATTTTCAATCAGACGTTTCAACAAAATATCTAGCTTAGTCATGTGTTCTTCAAATGTCTTAGAATACACAAGCACGTCATCAATATAGATAAAAACATCGCTGGACATCTCTCTGCCAATGATATTGTCTAGACATTGTACAAGAGCAGATGCACTGTTCTTGAGTCCAAATGGCATTCTTTTGAAGACATACGAAATTCCCGGTGAATAAATCCTGTATATTGTCTACATTCAGGTGCTATCGCTATTTGCCAATACAGATGCAGTGAAGTCAGTTGAACTCAACCACTTGATGCCGGATAATTGATTAGTTAAATCCTCTACACGTAACGGTCTGTCTCTGTACGGTAAGGTAACTTGATTCAATCGCCTTGCATCTAAACACAACCTTATCTTCCATTACTCTTTTCTACGAGCACTATTGGATTTAGATAAGAGGTTTTGGACTTCATGATGATATCATCTTTGACCATGGTAGCAATGAGCTTATCCACCTCTTCCCTTATGTTTTTCTGGAATGACATATTGGTAACCCGTGAATGGTGTTTTATCTGTTAATTCTATTTCGAATTGAAAATCTTTTACTGGATTCTTGTTTTTGCAACACCTTTTGATTCCTAAGTAATACTTCAGTTAACTGTTTTTCTGATATGCATTGAGATTATCGTTGCACAGTTCATCATCAAATGAGATTAATTCGATTGATAATATCGCCAACTCTTCTTCACTAGATTGTTCTATTTGGTTTGCGGCGGGATGGCGTGTCGAAACAAACCTTTCTAATTTTCCGACTCATGTCCAGCGAGATGTACTTGGTCCTGTATTTCTGGGTTGGAAAACTCTCTATCAATAGAATTTTTCTATTTCTATCCCTAGACGAGGTCCTGTCTTGTCTAGCATAGTTTGTTTTTCTTGGTAATGTTTCAGTTTGTAAGTTTCTCCTGTTTCTGTTTTGCTTACATTATGTTGTTGCTGTCTGCTATCTTGACCATTTACCGGACCATTAGCATTTGCCTTGCTTTCTGTAACCTTTCATTATACGAAAGTGGCATCATACAATCCTAGTTGCGTTATTAATTTTTCAGGACATTGGCAAGAGATTCTAAACTTTTGCGTCGAGGAAGGAAAATGACGTATTAATAAACAGACAATTTCTTCATCCGGTATCGTCGGAGTACATAATTTGAAACAAGCTAATTTCTCCGTTGCATATTCCTGCATGGACATCGTACCCTTCTTCCACGTTCCATACATTACGTTAACTTTAAAATTGATTTGAGTTTCGTTATTCCAATATCTCGAATAAAATTTTTCTTTGAGTTCGGCCATAGTTTTGGAAACTCTCTAAACTATCTGCCCAGATTCGTGCATTACCCTGCAACATCTGATAAACGATTCGAGTTTCTTACTGTCCGGAACACAATTTAAAGAAAAGAAGTTATCTACCTCTTTCATAAATACACATGGATTTTCATCTCCCACTGCACTGAAATTAGGAGTACACGGCAATGAAACATACGTGGGCTGAACACTTCCTCCACTCGGTGGTAAATTTTCTAATTGATTTTTCAGTTCTACTACTTCATTCTTATATGCATTAATTTGATGTTGTAGAACGCCATCCTGTTCAGAAAGAGCCTTTATTCCACTATCTAATTTATTAGCTTGAACCTGAACTTGTTCAGTAACTAATTTCTGGAACTTTTCTACTCCTTGTTCTACCTCTATCTGCCTGTCGGATACGGCGGTTATAAGATCCGATTGTGTTTCGATCCTAGTTTCAAATTCTTTCGTTACTTGATCCACTTTTTCTTCTAATTCAAGTCCCAGCTCCGTGAATTTTTTTTCTAAGTTCTCGTGTTCTTGTGCTAATTCTTTGAACCTCGCTCTTAAATTCGACCTTCCACTGCTCCGCTAATTCTAGTAAACTGTGCTTTTAAATTTTCTTCTAACTTTTATTTTCTTCTAATTTTGTGTCGAATTCCGTGAATTTTGTTTCCAATGCATTTATTGCCGAGTTATTTTCCTCTAATTTGGTTTCCAAAGTATTATTGCCGAATTATTTTCCTCTAATTTGGTTTCAAAGTATTTATTGCCGATTATTCTCCTCTAATTTAGTTTCCAAAGTAGCCTTGTTCTCCTCTAGTTTAGTTTCCAAAGTAACCCCTAATTTTTATGGTTTCTCTGTTTTTCATCCTGCATGACTAACCTCACATCTAATTGTTGCATAAATTGACCTATTAACCGTTGCATCATTGAATTAGCCCTCTCGAGGTTTCGTTCTTCCTCATCCTGATCTCGTGTTGGCGTTGGCTGATTCTGTCGGCGACGTCTCACTAGTTTCTCCTGCCGCTCCTAGTTCTCACCCTGTCGTTTCCTCCACGATCATCGTACCTGGTGCTTGTCCCCCAGTTTCCCTATCGCTATCTGATTCCTCAGAAGTTCCTTCCACGGTAGGTAAATTCCTAGCCACGTTATACTTATCTGCCATTTTGAATCTATTAACTGCCTAGAATCAATCAATTCTTTCCGACACCATACACTCTCACAAAAATATTTAAGAAATACCAGACACAATTTGAAACTGATAAAATCTCATATAATAAATATCCTTTTCGAAAAAAAACACTCCTGAAATAACACACTTTTCTCAACACACTTGTACTCTGCAACCTTGTCAGAAATTTTAGTGAACTGTGATTCAATTGTACTAGTAATTTTAGTTACACCAAATTTTGGTCTCAGTTATTCCAAAATCGAGTTTGTCGTAAATGCATCCAATAATCGAGCCCACGCTGGCGCCAATTGCGAGCCACAGTCGGTGCGGTACAAGCCTGGGCCAGCACCCGACCTGAGACGTCTAGGGGGGGTGGCGAACACAATTCACCCGATGGTCGACTAGCTCAGTATAGACGTCCCAGTGTGGACACAATAAATACAAAAATAGGGGGGGCAGGGTCGTGAAGATCGTTTATGGATTGGATGCAAAAATTACAAACAACTCGGTGAGAATCACTTTTCACTAAATTCAGAATATATTCTAAAAATATTGGCTGCTTGACAAATACATACAATGGCACATTAAGAAAAATCAAATACAGAATACTCTTTGACTGAAATAAAAACACACTAATAACACAATACAAATTTCCTACTTTCATCTACAACCCAATTGTTTAACAAACACACTTTCAGAAATCTGAAAGAATCGTTAAAATATTACTTTACAAATTTGAAAGAAAACACACATTGAAAATCAAAAATTAATACTTTTCCTTAACATTACTTTTACAACAAAAGGAAACTCTTTCTCTCTCTAAAATCCAGAGAATTACTATTATTATAATTATACTCTTACACAAACTCTTAATCACTATATTACAATATTTGATCTTGAAATCCTTTTTGAAAGAAAAGATTGATTCTGTTCTCAATGATTAGAAGTCGAAACAAATGTACTTTTACTTTTCTTATCTTTTAAGCGTGGTAAATCTGTTACCCTCCCTTTTCTTTCTACGTGATAGATACAGAATGAGCTTCTTTATTAAACTGAATCACTCCTATCCCTACAAAACATTTTATTTGGAACGACCTTACTGTGTTCTCGGCCGCGTAGAGCAGTCCACTTTGCTTCCTTCTAACCTTTCCACCGAGCTGCTTCGGCCTTGAAGCGTCGTGGCCTCGGGTTGAGAACGCCGTTGCTCCCTCAGAAATCGCCTTCTTCTTCTCGTTCAAGTTTTATATGCTTGAATACTCTCATATGAATTTTACTTTATTTTCGATTACAGTTAATGACCAACTGGATATTCAAAGTGAAAATGAATCCAGAGATCACCCCTTTTTATATGAGCACCAACTTCAAGAGAGTATTTAAATATACGAAAAGCATGTGAGAGAGAAAAAAAAACTGGAAAGAGAAATGAATGCAAGCTATTAATTACTGCCATCTATTCAAAACTCCACTCCCTAATTCTTCCATTATAAATTCATAACATTTCTTATTACCTTTCTTCTAAGATTATGTTTAAATCAATTTATAATAGAATAATTACCTCTTCGGTCTTCTAGAAGAGTTTTCCTCAGAAAAAGTTGCAAATCTGAAGTCCGCTGCAATGTCACTTCCTGGGGTACCGTTTTCCATACGTCCGCCCAGTTCAGCTGCTACCTTCAGAAAGAACTTTTTCTTTCATCCGACCTCCGGTCTCGCCCTTGGTCTAAGGTGGCGGTCTCTCTTGTTCTAAATTCTAATTATCATTCCAAATATCCATCCGCGTTGGCGCGTTCAAATATTCTTTCCTCGCTTTCTTAGGGCGGTATGTGACACGTTTTCGGAATCTAAGAAAACGGGCGGTCTAGAAGATCCTGAAAATATTTCGTAGTATTCATACACTCATTTTTGTGGATGTTGATTCATGTCTTCCCCAGCGGGCAACGATCGAGCCGGACAAACTGTGCGTGTGTCATGTAGTGCAAAAAAAGTGTAAGTAAGGGGGGAGGGGAAGAGAAAGAAAAGTGTCTCACCTCGTCCGCCTTGCCGTCGTGGGCCGCCGCCAGGAGGTAGCGCCCGAGCGCGGCGACGCGCGCTGCTTCCTCGTGGTCGGCCGGGGCGGCGGCGGCGGGCGCGGCGGCTGCACGCGGTGGCGCGAAGGGGCGTGGCCTGGGGGCCGGGGCCGGGGCCGGGCCGGCGGCGGGGCGGCGGCGGGGCGGGCAGGGCTGCGGCACGCGAGGAGCACGACGTGCACGCAGAGTCTTTCGGGCGTGGCGGGGCGGGGCCCGAGGGCGGCTGTCTGGAGGCGGCGCTAAGGGCGCTGCCGCTTGCGGAGCTCCGCGTAGTCGTCGACGAACAGCTGCTGTCCTGCGAATGCAAAGAGTCTCTAGCCAGAACCTTTCCTCCTCTTAGTGTTACTTCCCAACAACTCTTCATATCACAGAATTAGTGAAGCTATAAGAGGACACAATTTTTCGCATAATTTCTAACCTTAGTAATTTTCGAAAATTTATAGTTCAATGAAAAAGAAACCTGCCTCATCTCTGGCGAAAATCCATGTTGTGGTGGTCTGTAAAGCAGCTGTGCACTGCGTATTTTTCCCTTGGTGCACTGCTCCTGTGCATACTGTATAATAGTCATCATCTCTTGTTCACTTTTTTTGAAACGTTTTGTAACGTGACACCCTACATACATCCGCTTCTCCTCTGTTGCGGCACTTGTCTGACACTCAATATGCATTTCAACGTCGCACACATTTCATTATACATTTTTACATTTAAGGCCTGTTAAAATATTTCGCATGGTGTAAACGTTTACACATTCATGTTAAGCACGCATTAATTTCTTTACGTACATCACGTCACTCGTACTTCGTGAAGTGGTGCATGTGTGAGATACGTAACGAGATCCGGGAACACATATGTTTTTTTAAAGTGACAGTGGTGAATGCTATGATAAAAGAGACTTTTCATATCGTGTTGAATTAATGCTGGAGTAAGAGAAATGAGGATGCAAACAAGATTCGGTCAGTAGCAGTGAGTGGAAATCAATTAATTTAATTTCCAATTTCTTGCTGGAGGTGTTTCTCATTGAATGTCAGCTCTTGAAATTACCCAACGCAACCATCTTTAGTCGTAAATAAATAT
The DNA here is from genome assembly GCA_964035755.1 of Teleogryllus oceanicus. Lineage (NCBI taxonomy): Eukaryota > Metazoa > Arthropoda > Insecta > Orthoptera > Gryllidae > Teleogryllus > Teleogryllus oceanicus. The sequence continues at coordinate 141,095 of CAXIVR010000010.1, forward strand.
CTTTCGTATCGCCACTAACGAATTGTTAGCTCGTAAAGAATTAACGCATGAAATAGTCCTAACACAATCATGCTCAATGGTAAGAAAAACCCATTTCTTTAATTGTGGCAAAACTTAATACATAATAATAATAATAATAATAACAATAATAATAATAATAATAATAATAATAATAATAATAATAATAATAATGTTTCAGACATAACCCACAAAAAATATTAGGGTTACATTCTCTAAAGTATCGAGTGGTCATAATCTGATTATTGATTAGGAAAACGAAAGGAAAAGGGGTTATTGATTAGGAAAACGAAAACGAATTAAAGGAAAATGATAATATATTGTGACATACCAGACTGTCACACAATATTTTCATGGGAATTGGGGACAAACATTTATTAAATTCATCATTAAAAAGTGTAACTGTTGAGGGCATAGGCATGCAGGCAGGGCGTTCCTTAGCAACCAGGGAAGCGGAAGTAAATAAACATAGCGCGGCAAGTAACGGACAAAAGATTGTGATAGACGGGCATGTAGGATTGGTGGTAAACTAGTAATGGGGTATGATGTAGAAGGAAACTAGAGATGGTTTTGTAAAACAAGAGACAAGAAGGTATGAAAGTTATGGAGGGTTGAACTTCGTAATATTTGAGGAGAGGTGCTATAAACCGCGTACCGTGCAAATCGTACTGAGAGGTGCGATAGATGCGGGACTTGGTGGAATTTTGCGGGAAATAATTGATTAGTGAGGACTTATATTTTGTGTCCGTAATTCTATTTGGAACTTTGAATAATTCTAGCACCGGGAGTCGTAAGTGAAACAATAAGTTGAGGAGGACATTTACCCGGCAGCGGACCGAGAACAAGATACAAGAGAGAAGATTGGCCGGAGCGGTGGATTCTTCGGCCTCATCGTCCAAGAGCGCATGGATATATAAATAGTAAGAATTTATTAATTAGCGCTATTTACAATTTTTACTACCGGTCATGACCAAGGTGACATTTTATGTTACAAAGAATTAATCGATAAATAAACTTATAACGTTCTCATTCTGAAAAAGAAAAGCTGATTATCATTTCTTTGGCATCTTGTGCAATCCACAGTTTAATAATTTCTTTCCAGAAACAAATTTCAGACTACTTGCTTCTTCCGGATGGAGAGTGGATCGAATGATCGTTTGCTAGGAAGAAATTAAGTACCGACGACAATTATTTTCGTAAGAACCCAAACCGGCTGAGCTAGTAGGATAATTATTTCCCTTTACATGTGTTTGCGGGAAATTTAAAATCGCAACCCTTTCCTGGCGCCCAAAAATGATATAAATTCGGAAACCGGTTGCAGAAATGATTTAACAGAAACGCAGAGCGTTTCAGTATGACCTAGGATATTTAAATGCTTGGTATCAGGTGAAAATTCTTAATTTCCTCCAGTTCATAGTCAGTGATTTGGTCAATTTCCAAAATTGCGTGTGGTTAAAAAAAAAAAAAATATGGTTATATTCATGTGATATGTCATTTTTATTTTCTCGTATACGTAGGCAGTACGGAGTTTTTGTTTTCTCGTATACTTCTCGTATACGTACGGTTAATATACGGAGTAATATACGTATAATATAATATAGAGAAAGTGATGCAATGTTGCGCGAAAAAATTGTGAATTTTTGGTAGAAAAAAATTCATTTCTAGGCCTTCGTAACGAGAATGTATATAAATTCAGTTGCTAAATTGAGAGAAAAAAAATCCTCTAACATGGTGTAGGGGGATCCCTGTTTCATGGGTCCTTCATGTCGAAAAACCAATTGGAATCAAAACGTCCGTCCGTTTGTCCGTCCGTCCCTGTCCGTCCGTCTGTGAACACTGCTACTGCCGAAACCATGCATAGGATTTTTTTCCAAATTGAAAAAACCTCTGTCCATCTAGCTTGATGAGCATTCTTTATAATTTGGGTGTACATGAAGGTCCCCGGACATTTTCAAAATTTTATCAAAAACGGTTCCAAATTTTTTCTTTAAATTTTTTGTAATAATAGAGTAAAATGCAGTTATAAAGGTGGCATAGGTCGGATTTTCACGGTTAACTCTGAATTTTTGAAACTTGCAAATGTTTGATTTTTTCAGCGTTTTCCTACAACTATAAAAATAAAGATACAGATTTTTCCTTCAAATAAAATTTGTTGTCTATTAATATTTCTTTCATTAAGTTCATACATTTTTGGTAATGTTAGTTCCAAAAAACCGTATACCATGCCATATAGCTCTATTTCTTTAAAAATTTTTTTTTTAAATTTTTGGAATTTTCCAAAAAACCCCCCTTTTTTGTATTTTTTTCAAAATTGGCAAGAATGTAATATTTTTACTTTATTAAGATTATTGAGATTTCATTCACTTTATTGAGATTTCTTCAGATTATTATATTTATATGAGCATGTGCTTTAAATAATGCCATACAAAGTTAATCAAAAAACAGTTTTCGGTTAAAATGAGCTCAAATTTCCACATTTTCAGAAACGCTCAAAAGCCAATTTCTCAAAAATTGCTCCAAATTATTCTAAAAAACATTTTGAATTGATAGTGCTACCCGCACTGTTCAATTTGCCGTAAAGTTTATGTTAGTGTATTCTTTTGTGTTAATTCTGTTAAAATTGTGTGTTAATTTTGTGTTTCTGTTAGAATTACACAAATGTAATTTCTTTGAAATATGTCACACGCCGTTTTTATGCACATTTTCTTATTCTATTTGTAAAAATGATTGCATTTGTAGTGGAAGTGCTTCAAATGAGTTTAAATGAAAGTTTTCGAAATCTCAATAGATTCCTGTGAAAAAGAAGTTTAAGTTTGGCATTTACAGTAATGCTTAATCGTCATTTTCTTAAAAACGACTTTAACTTTTAAATGAAAATTTTCAATTATGACGAGGTTTTACTCTTATTTAATATTCTTGAAGTAATATTTCAGTTCTACTATTAAGAAACCAAAAAGTGGAGAAAATATTTTAAAAAATGTACTTTGGGCGACTATACTTGGGAAATGGCCAGAGAATTGTGCAAGACCTTAAAGCCAGTCTACACCAAGGATCTTTACAAAATTTCCTACGTGCCATTCTGTAGCACCTCCAGTTTTTAATTATTGCATAAAATATAATTTTGTTAGAAAGTGTAATAACTTATTTGATTTTCAAGTGGTGTAGCAAAGTCCATTATTGTAAACAGTGCAAATTAAATTTTAGAATTAATGTCATGAATTTTCAATTCATGTACGGTGTTTCTCCATTTATTTTTTAAATATGGTTTTCTCAAAATTAAAATTTTAAATAATTTCTTGATTCTATCAAGAACCAAGATACATTTGAATTATTATGACTAGTGTATATGTTAATTACATTGTACTACATGCAATAAGGTATTAAAAGCTTGCAAATGGATCATAACTGAAGCATACTACTGCACTTTAGATAATTTTCAATACTATTATTGTTTTCTATTGTGTATGAAGTAATTTTTATTAAGTTTAATATTATTCTACTTTATTATTTAAATTTATGTAAATTGATGTTATTAGTATAATACTGTAACGAATATTGCGTAATCTGCCGGCGCCTTTCCGAACTGGATGGTTACGGGTATGCGCGATTGCGACATCTGCCGGCGGTCCCCGAACTAGATGGTCCTGGAATGTTCGCGATGTTTACCCAAGTTCCAGAAATTTCTAGGCGGTCTCCAGCCGAGTGTAAATATGTGGCGGCCGGCGACTGCGAGTCAGTCTGAAGTTGAAGCTGAGCTGTGAAGTGTGCATCGCGGTGAATAGCAGTGCAGTGGATTGTGCTCAGTGACGTGAACCGTGGCCAACGCCATGAACTGTATCAGTACAGTGGACTGTAGTCAGTGCATCAAACAGTGGTCAGTGCGGCGGACGGTGGTGAGTGCTTAGGACTGTGCATCAGTTCAAAAGAAGTAAACAGTGACAATAAATTATCAAGAAGTGTGAAAATAAATAAAGAGAATCTGTGCCGTATCAAGAAATAATCAAGTGAAAACTAACTGTTCTTAAATCAGTAGTTTTAGCATGCCTTTAAGAAACAAAATAAACGTTTTTGTGAAATAATACCTGTGTTTTAATTCATCACATAGAATCGTAACAAGACATTCATAACCACATTTATAAAGACCTGCAGCTCTGCTGATTGCCCTTCAGTTTCTTTTGTGAAGTATTTCTTTCAACCGAAGACAAAAGTTATTTAGGAAAAGTTTGCTCATATTGAGTTATGTGAAAAATTCCCAGTCCGCAGCATATCTGAACATTGCTTGTTCACAGCAAACTGCACAGTATTCTTTAATATTATCAACAAGGCTACACGTGTAATAGTCAAACTTCTAAATTTTTTTAAGAAATTTTTATAATTTATTTCATTAAATTAATCAACAGGTAGGTATCAAATATGTTTATTTCAACAATAGTGACTCTTATATTTTTATTGATTTGTCATTCATCAATTGATTTATGAATTGATTACGCATCAATCATAGAAAATATCATTATCTTTAATAATTTTAGTTTATTATCAATCTTTGGGCCACTGTTTAATATTGCATCAATGTTAGTCGGTAAAGTTAACTGTAAGAAGTAATATTATAATAATAATAAATAAAGAAATTATAAGTAATAAGAAAAAATAATAAAAGAAGTAAGAAGTAATTAAGACGATAAATGTTTGAAAATTCTCATTATTTTTTCCTTCGTTTTCGGATAAAAAGTAGAACGCATTTATTTAGCTCATAATATCACCTGAGTATGTTATTCAGTGTTTAGTGCACCGTTGTTGACATATTAATAACCATTTTGAAATAAGGGTAAACTATTTTTTCTTATCAGATGTACACAAAGCATAAATGAAGCCACTTTCCTGTTCGTGTTCTAATCTGAGATGTTTTCATATATTGATAGCAGTTATTTGTTGCAAGAAGTACATGTATTCCTGTATAAGCAATCTTCCCTCTTCAGACATGTGAAAACATTGGAATTGGCGCAATAGTAATGTATATATAAATATATATATATATATATATATATATATATATATATATATATATATATATATACATACATACATAGCCCTGGTGTGGGCTGTCGCCACTGTGGGTTGCATGGTATGGGAGGCCGCGCCTGCGTGAGGGCTCAGTTCGTGGTTCCCCCCCCCCCGCCCAGGCGGCAGCATCGGCTGAAGCGGAGGGGCAGCAGTGAAAGTAGGGTTGCGGTCGACGAAAGGTGTGCCGTGGTCAGTTGGAGGTGAACGGTCGGCAAAGTCGGGAGTGTGAAGCAGTGCTGTGTTGGTCGTATACGGGGTGTAGCCCGCCACCACAAAACGTGAGAGGAGGTAAAATGGAAAATTAATGGGGAAGTATTGTAGGTGCAGTCCTGGCATTTAAGTGGCAAGTGACTTTTCTGACTGTTCTTTTGCCGAATATATAATATTTCTTTAAATACAAGGTGTTCTGTTGCATTTTTTAAAGTTGAGGACTTAAGATACTGAAAAATGAATTTGTGCATATTGTATCAATTTTCAATCTCTAATAGCATACGTGAATTGTGAACCGATCATTTATTAATAGGAAAAGAGCTTGAAAGGTGAACTTTCAATTTCATTAACTGGTACTGTTGACAATCATGTGCTCTCCATTTGTAACTTATATTGCAATTTACTATTATAAGGAATGTGTCAAGATTTGTTAATTTCTGTTAAGTTGGGGTGAGATTCTGCAGTTTCTCTATGGTAGTGCAATATATTATTGAATATCACAGATTGTGAAAAAATAGCTGATTGGAAGGAGAAAAGTTACTTTGCTATTTCTACTGCCACAACGTTTAGAAAAAAAATTATTCACGAATTTCTTCTGATTGTAATTTGTATGGTGTGATTTCATGGCATGTAGAATTCGCATGTGGCAGGATTGCTATGTGACCCTGCAGGATAAAGAGGGCAGATTATTTCAATGATTACATGTATGGTAACGAACTAAGATTATCATTTAAGAGTTAAGAGAATGATACTCCAAAGGGTCTTGAGTATTTAACAAAAGCAATGAAAAGCTTTGTCAATTTTGAATCGTCTTCTTCCTTACAATTTTTGTAACAATGGTACAGAATGTTTATTTCATTGCTTACATTTCTATTGTCGTGTGTTGATCAAAATTGGATGTAAATTTTTTATTGAAAATAAGGGAATTTTAATAAAGAATGTACGATTCTGAAGTGTTTGTTGCAAATGTACATAATTGTTGTATAGATAATATGGATGGATAATGTTCATTCCAAACGACAGAGTTATTTGTTCAAATAAAATAATTTGATTTTTTTTAAGCTGGTTGTCTATAATTTTCAGAACTGCTCTAGAAATATTACTTCTGTGTTGTTGGTTTTCATTTCGGGAAGCGTGGAGCAACCAGGCCAAGAACTCCGCCTCCCGGTCCTTAAAGTACGCCCCTCCCCGGCGGACGCCACGTCCGCGCGCGCACCGCGCATATATATTGTAATTTTTAAATAGCGCGCGACAATGTTAAACTACGACCAAAGCAGTAATAGTACCGCTGAACTCCAAGAAGTGCGCCAGGAAGAAAGGATATTCTATATCAGATTCTGAGTAAAGTTCTGAACGCACTCACGGAGTAGAAATCAACATCCAATCAGGAACCGCTTTGAAGAATTTATGACGGCGCGATCAGCACCGCAGGGAAAAGCTTCCCTCTCTGCTGTGAACCTTCGGACGGAACGGACCTGGTCTGTCTTGCGTTGTATTTCGCTTGGACATTCCAAGTAGTGAGTGACGTATATTCGTTGGAGACCGCCGTCGAGCTGTGTTGCTTCGCGAGGTCGGCGAGCAGCAAACCGACAAAGGGAAGGTTTCACGACGCAAGAGGCTAATTCGACCTTGGACGCAGCGGGGCCATCGCCGTCTTCTGGGTGGCAGGAACGTGTCATCGCGCGACGTCGTGAGTTAAAAGACCAGATTTTAAAACTCAACAAAATCCTTTTAAAAGAACAGTTGAGAGGAGGAAATCACGCATAAGAATATAAAATTTACCTCACCCAGACAGAGATATAAAATTTAAATTGGCTACATAACCGTTTTTTTTCCACTGGAAATTCAGAAAAATTGTTAGAAAAGGAAAAATTTATTTTTTTAATTCTTTTGTTTAAATCTATTTTTGTTCTTCTAATGAATATTTTTCCCAATTAAATTTTAAAATTGTTTTTAATTAAATGGTAAAAAGGTTAATGTTGGGACAGAAAAACCCCATTAAAGGGATCTTTCATTGTACCAGTTTATTTAAAGGTATATGAAAAGTACATATTGAAATATGAAATTTTCTTTCACGTGTATGGATTTGATTTTTTTTGGAATTGTATAAAAAATTTCATTGTTTTGTGTAAAAGGGGTTTTATTTTGGGGTCATTAAAAGTTTTTTAAAAATAAAAGGTACAACTGTAGTTGATAAATATGTGGAAATTAGGCACTACAGCAAGTAAGAAATTTTGGTAATGTGAAATAATTAACAAATTGTTAGAAGATTTAATGAATATATAAAAAGTTTTAAAGTTAAAAGTTAACTTGCCTGTATTTATTTTAATTTTCAAAGGAAGAAAAAAGAAACCCCTGTAGGACGATTAGGATGTAAGTAAATCTTTAAATTTTGATGTACATTGATTTAACGGTCACGGTCAGTAGTAACTAAGTTATTAGAGTGATCCCTCATTTGTATCCTGTGGGGGAGCGGTCACATATTTGGTGTGGAGGTTCGAAATTGATAAAACCCTCGTCAATGGTATTCCTAAAATAGGTAAAAGGGCTAAATATATATATATATATATATATATATATATATATATATATAAAAAACACAATGATTTAGCATGAAGTAAATTTAAATTTTCTATTTATTTATAAATTTTGGGAAAGGGAACATATGGTTTGTGGAAAGGTCAATCTCATCCATTCTGGTTTTGTAAATTGAAAAAAATGTAGACAGTGTAATTAAATGTTTTCCTATCGGAATTTTGCTCAAAAATAAATAGGGGACCCTTTAAATTTAAATGCATATGTTGTAAAATTTAAAATTTAAAAACTTTTTTCAATAGACATTGTTCTTTGTAGTGTTCAATGCATGGTCTACTGTTGAATTTTGAACTTTATTGAAATACCGGGGTTTCCATTCAATAAGCTGTAGTCAAATATAGGAGTTGCTGTTCCTTTTAAATAACAAATTTTACGAGCCATGGTTTTACAATGGTATGTAACTGAAAGTGAAGGAACTAAAAAAAAATTTTTTGAATTTAAATACAAACTGGTTTGGAAAAAACAATCTGTATTAATACCAAAATTCCCCTTATACCACTATTTAAATATAATAACAAGAGTTCCCATTATTTATTCATTTTTTTTTACTCCAAAAAAAATTAAAACTGCATTTGTATGGGGAGAAGTGAATTTGTCATTTTCCCAAAATTTTGGGTTCTAAATAAAAAATATACTATGAATTTTGAATAAAAAATGCTCCCATGTAATATCTATTTAATATTATAATATCATCAGGGTAAATAAGCAAAAATTTTTGGGTTTATCCATCATGTCCTTCGTGAAGGAATAATATTTTCCCCGACAACCTGAAAAGATAATTTGAATAACTTTTTTACTGAATTCTGAAGACGTATAGATAATGAAGTTACATTTTTTAAAAAAGAAAACAAAATCGAGCATTTGTCAATGGGTCAGGGGAAAAGACAAATCTGATCGAGATGGGGGTCATTGACCCCGAAGGGGATACAAAATTTTTTACATATTGTTTAGAAACAGCCCCAAATACATGCAGTTGGACTGTAATTTTAAACATAATTCTAAAAAACAATAATCATTAATAATTATATGTATACTGTTTTTTATTTTCCAAGTCATTGCATTGTGTTTTATATCCTTATTACTGTAATTAAACGTTTTAAATTTTAATTTTAATAAATAAATAAATAAATGTGTAAAAGATTGGCAGTGCTTTGCACTTTTTGCGGGATGAGGCTTTCTTAGTCTCCCACAGTAATAATTTATTTATTTAATGATTTGTGAAGAAAATATGTTAATATAGAGATAAAAAACACCAAGCATTGTACATTAATAAATGATAAAAGCTATTTTCGTAATCAAATTCCTTATGTTTTATTAAAACAAAAAATATTGCACAGAAATAACATATTTTCATTAAACAAGAAGTACATGATAATTGACAAATATTGGTAATAATTTATCAATTTATTTACTAACGTAAAACATTAAAAGCCTTGGTAGATGCAGTAAAAGTGCGCATTTTTGTTTTGGGGCTAGTTGTGTCGACATGAAACGTTGTTCATTTGAAACTGGCGTGCCATTTTAGATGGGCATTCCCTCCAACAATTCCCAACCACCAGGACGCCAAAATGCCTTGGGAGATATTTTCCTAAAATTTGCAATTGCACCATCAAATGGGGCAAACTTCCGCAGCGTGAAAAGTTTACGCCGGCAACATCAGTCATTGTGTAATGAAAAAAAGTGCGTAAATTTCGGGAAAGAACATGTAATTAAACAAATTTAGAAAAAAAAAAATTTTTAATCTCTGCAAAAGAGCGAAAGGTTGTGTAAGGAATTCAAAAGTTAGGTTTCCTCAAAAGTAAATGAAAAAAAGTCATCTTTTACTTCAATTTTTCAAATGGGACAAGCATCCGCCTGCGGATGTCTGCCCCATTTCGTTTGCAGATGTTTGCCCCATGTTAACAAAATATATTAACAAATTCTCTAGACAATAATAACACATGACGTCAACACGAGAGGCTATTTCTACACCCTATTATTTGTGTTTTGGTATAACATGGTGAAAAATATGAAATTTCATAAACACTAATTATTAAAAACTGCTTAATTTTTATAAAAATTCCATTGAAACATAAGAAAATGAACTTACGTCGTTTTATCGGTGATAGACCAAACAAAAAGCAAAGTAACTTTATGGGACAGACAAATTGATTTTATTCCGACATTGCGCTCTAACGGCAGCAGTCAACAATAACCCGGTGATCCAGTTAAAGCGTAAATTACAAAAACAAGATTTTCTCAAAAATTGCTCCAATTCTTTTCTTTAAACTTTTGGTACGGAGAGTGCTAAATGCACTCTATAAGATGACAAAAATGCCATACTCATCTATCCCTTGTTGTCCTTTTTTCAAAAATCACAAAAATGTAATTTTTTAACTTCTCTCGCATTGGGAATATTTACATTAGCAGGGAAATTATTCACATTATTGTATTATTGATTGAGTACATGTGCTTTAAATAATGCCTTATTCAGTATCTATGAAACTCAAAGTTTTCTATTAAAATTAACTCAAAATTCCGCATTTTCAGAAACCCTCAAGCGCCATTTTGTTACAAAATGGCTCCAAATTTTTCCTTCATTTTTTCAACGTGTAGTGCTAATTGCACTGTTTAATGTGCCATAAAGTTAATTTCGGTGTATTATTTTGTTTTTTTAATTACACAAATGTTTTTTTTAAACATCTTTTACGCCGTTAATATGCACATTTCCAGAGATTTCTAAACGCTTTTGCATTTCTGAGTGAAAGTGCTTCAAATGACTTGAAATTATACTTTTCGAAAACTCAAGAACTTTCTGTGAAAAAAAGAGCTTTAAATTTTGCATTTACAGTCTAGTTTAAATGGCATTTTCATTGAAATTCCAAAATTTTCAATGAGAATTGCTATTTAGAAAGAGGTTTGGCTCTTCTTTAACATTTTTAAAGTAATATTTCGCTTCTACTTTTAGTATATTGGAAAATTGAGAAAATTTCAAAATATGTACTATGGCGGCGATAGATGACAGCTGGTAAGATGATGGGGCAAAGTAATGCATAAGAAATTTTCCATTCGTAGATTCACTTATTGTTGTTGTTTTTATTTAAAGTTACATCAACGGCAATGTTATTAGTGACTACAAATAAACATGATCTACGATAATTAAATCAGGATTGAAATTACATAGTGAAAATACAGTTTAAACAAGAAATAAACAGTGATTTACAACTGACAGACAGACTTATAAATCGTTATATACTTTTAATAATTTACAGAATGTTAATATTTTATCCTGAAAGTCGCTAGAGTATAAAATATTTTCAAGATGGTCAGTCTGTGAGACTGATTGGTGTTCATTGATATACTTTGTACATGACTGAAGGATATGGAAAATTGACAGCTGTTCATTGCATGATTCATATTGTAAAGGAGCTGTATGATTAAACAAATGTAAGTTAGCTTGGTGTGTTCAGATCTGTTTCGAGAAAGTGTCACTTGATATTTTGATTGAATTTTTGTTGGTTCTTAGTTTATGAAAATCATTAATAATTTTATGTATACTGCTTATTTTGTACTCATTCTAAGTCGTATTGCATTGTTTTTATGATTCTTATTGCTGTAATTAGAGTATGGAACTCACTACCCATATATCTATAACAAATTAGTGGTTTCAAGTAATTTAAAACTCAACTCAGTGATTGGATTAAAACAAATTTAAATATAAATCACACAAGCTCCTATTCCCATTTCACTTTCTAATTAAACACCACGTACTCTATCATCACTGATCAAATTCGATTATTTCGACGTATTTTTTAAGACGTCAAGCTCTACTTTTGTACGTTTCTCCTCTTTACACTATCGCTGAAAGCCCTACGACATATCTTCCTGTCTTAATGCAATGCCTAAGCAAGTATATTACATTTTAGATAAGATTTTCATGCATTTTCAGAATTTTTTTGCTGCAGTATATTGCATACCCTAACTGCTACAATTATTGGATTCGTCGTAACGTTTCCAAATTTCTAATAACATGGGCCGGGAAAAAAGGTTACGATAATATTTTAACTATGTTAACTATGGGTCACGTCAGAAATAATCCTATTATCTATTAATGGCCGATTCCCCGATCTGCCATCTATACAGAATGGAAAGGAATCTGAAAACAGAATTATTGATCTAGCTACCATAGCTTGAATTGGCCAATGAGAATCTTTTTATCTTTCTTTCAGAGAAACTTAATGTTTATTTCTATAAAAATGCAGCAAATTAAATTAAAAAATTTAAATTGAAAACTTTCTTAGTAAAATGACCTGGTTTGAACCTTATACTGCGATTCTGGTCTTCGCGCCCTCTTGATTGGTGCCACCTCGAAGAAACGCTTCCCCTTCTTTTTTTGAAGCCCCGAAGCCCAATTCCACGAATTCTCTTTCTTTTTTGAAAACGAACACCGCCGATTCCCCGCTTTGCACCACTCAGATATTTGTTCCAGATCCACTATATTATGTCTGATGCCCGTTCTCACCGTATAAATATCCAGTGCCTTTAGATTACACACAAAACAAATCTCTCAGTTCTATCTTCCGTTTATAGCAAGAAAATATCAAGTCGTATCTTTTTGAACCCGCATACATTTATAAGTTCAAGAATGATTAGAGTTCACTCCAAAAACCTCCAAGTCTTTTTTTGATGGACGCAAAATATTCGGAACTCGACAGTTCCCCAAATCTAAGTATAAAGTTCACTTGGTTCTGCAAGAAAATATTCAGAGTCCCAATGTCCCTCAAGTCCGATTCTTGCTCTACCACACGAAAAAAAGTCCAACACGTATTGTAGACCCAAAATTATTATAAGTCCCAAACATGCACAAATTAAATTATTCAGGAGCGAACTGCTCACCGTCACGACATGCGACCGAAGAATTTTTCCTCTCTTTTAAAACCCACAATGCCTCGCCTTTCTTTTATTTCGACAAAATGCCAAAATTTCCCTTTTTCCCGTCGACGCTTCTTAAACAATCCCCAAATCTTATATTTCCTCCTACTCACCCCACCTCCACGGTCAGATGAATGTTTGTTTATCCTGACAACAATCACGACGTCGTTACTATGGGCCATATTGCTTATATTTCCCCAACCATTTCGCCCATTTACGACAAATATACTGAATAAACATGTCCCTACATTGGTATGTCACAATATATCTTGTTCATCTGCCTGCTTTCTGTTTCTGTTTCTGTTTCTTTGTCTGTTACAGATTATCTTCCAGACTTCAGGCAATTGCGTTAACTAGGAATGCATTTTCAATAGTACATCAAAAATGTTATATTCATATTATCGTCTTTTCCTCCCACCTTCCCCCGTTTTCCAACCTTTTAAATCCCTCATTTTCCTTCTGTCTTTATACTTTTCCTTTAATCTTCTATTTTATTCTCATTCACTTGTGTTACAGCCCCCAGCCGCCATCCTGATTGAGGTTTTCTGGGGTTTACACAATCGCTTAAGGCGTATGTCAGGATGGTCCCTAGTTTTGCATCAGATATTGCTGACATCCAATATGTCACTGGAAAATTGTACAATATTTATTATAAATGGCGTCAATTAAAGGGGGTAAATTATGAATATGCTAGCATAGCAACGGTAAGCGAGCCGTCGTCAAGGTCAACATCTTCATGCAGTGACAATCGCGGAGACGGGCAGTTCATTTTTTATAGAATTCAGGGGTTGGCCGAAAAGCAGTGACAGTCGTGAAGATGGCTAGTTTGTCTTGCAAGAAATTTAGGGATTGGCTTGGTACGAAGTGTTTTCTGCAAATAAACAATCAAAAATGGACCGAGCTTTGCAGGGCTGAAAGAATACGAGGACATTCATTCGACTGAGTCTGCTCATGAACGGATCGTGCTCCAATTAAGTTAGGAGTTTTTTCTTTGGGGACTTTCAAGCATCTACTAGGGAATGGATATTGAGAGAACATCAAAATTTGAACACTAATTGACAGTGGAGCTTAAAATATTTCTGTGAACGAGTTGGAGGGACATTGAGGGCTTGGGGAAATTGTCAGTGATTGGACTGGAAAAGTTAGCAGCAAATAGTTTATTGATCTGATGAATGGTGATTGAAGTGACGTCCGAGAAAAGAAGAGAGAATATGGTGTCTGGACCTGAAGACGGGGTCAGAGATGGATAAAGATGGTCCAAAAGCGCGCGAAGACATAAGGTTGGAACGGTCAGACAAACGTTTAATTTTATATTAGGGAAATTTATACAATACTAAAATTGTTTTAAATGGGTTTTAAAAAATTTCCATGTTTTTTTGAAATGAATATATGATTTTTCATTGAGCCAATTCTGGAATGAAGTAGCAAGATAGAAAGATATTTGCTTTTCGGGTTTCCCTCGACTCAGGTAGTTTGTTTTAAATATATTCAGTTTATTTCAATATAAATATAAAATATGCCCTCCTTTTTCTTTAAATTTGTTCACAATTGAGGCATTCGGTAATGAGAATTTCTGACATTTCACCAAAGTAAAATTATTGACTTACACGGATCTCTTATAAATAAGAAACAAGGTGTCTCTTTTATCATGTTAGTTTTGAACCCGGGAAACTGACAATGAAAAAATTACAATTTATGTTTCATTAGTTATTTGTAGCACACTTTTCTAATACGATCGTTGAAATTTTGTAAGTAACGTGAAATGTCAGTTATCACTATTTCGCCGAATGCCTCAAATGTAATTATGTAAATGTAAATATTTAAGTGGTTAGGCGGAAGAACAGGCCTTACGGCCTGAGCCTCGCCAGTAATAAAGACATATTATTATTATAATTATTATTATTATTAATTATTATTTCAAAATTTCCCAAGTATCCTTGATGGAATGGACCATATTGTGGGGTTTTTCTTGACTTGAGATACACAAGAAAAGTCGTATTGGGCTGCGTTCGTCATTAATTGATCAACTTGCTGGGAGGACCAGAAAATTAGCAGCCTTTTCCTTATCTATTTAGAAGATAGCACAGTTCCTGGAATATTAATAACCACTTCCGACGTCTGATTTGTAGTTGCGATTTGTGAACAATAGCAGTAGACTTTTGTTAATAACACTATTTTCATATGAGGAGTGGTTAATTGTTTCCAGTGCAGACATGAGGCGTACTTCTCTGCTGTAATAGAGCTACAGTATTTGTGTAGCTTATCAGGAATTCTCAATATCCAAATTAACTACAATGAAATATTGTTTGTTCATGAATGCCTCTTGGTGTGAGGTATCAACACAATAAATATGACTGTGGTAGTCCTGGTCTAAACCAAACTGATTGTCACTTATGATCTTATTATTGTCCAGGAACCATCTAAGGCGTTTATTGATTATCTTCTCTAATATTTTGAAAGTATTGCATTGAAATAGGCCTATAATTAACAGCTTTATATGCTTCTTTCCGTTTTCAGGATGAGAACAACAATAGCTACAATTTTTCTACCCAACCTCCACCTGAATGAGGGAAAAACATTTGTTCATTATCTATCCTAAGAGAACAATCATATGATTTGCAACGTTGAGCAATGTATCAGCTATGTAGCGTGACCTTCAGTTGTACATTCCGAAGGGGATTCCACTTGACATGATAATGTCACCTCATGTTCTACGTTCGAGTCATCCTACGTTCCTGTCATCCTCATGTTCTGTGCTTCTTCCACATAGGAAATTAACCCATTATATAAGTAAGATGTGAAGTATGCATTAACATGTTGGTTAACAACCACTTAACAAGAACTGTTTAATGTTATGTTTGTAACATTTCTGCTGATTATAAGAAGACCTAAGCAACTTTTGAAGTCAACAGGGGGAGGGTGATAGTATGTTCGTCCTATAGCTCTTTTCTAGTTAAACAAAGTTTCCAGGCAATCTTGATTGAATCGAAATTAAAGGACATACATTTTACAGTTCACGAAATCAATAGGGTCGTATTTTCTAGCGCAGGTATCTGAAAAACCCAAGACTTAGATAATTAGAAAAGAGGAATATAAGAAAAGTATTACAATAATACATTCTGTGCAATACAATATATTCGTCAAAACGTTGTACCAGCAATATGTTTTGTCAGAAAGTGCCAAATTATGAGTAAAAGTAAAAATAGCACTATGAGAAAACCTTAGGCATTAAACAAAAATATTGAACCAGATAATTTGATATGTTTGAAAAGCAAACTTCATGGTAAAAAGAAATAGAATATCACTATAAGATAAAACGAGAGTAAGAAATCAACCGACAACACTGATTATATACATTTTCCGATGAATGGTCTGTTTTTAAAATGTTATTTTTGTTTTCTAAATTATTATTATTATTATTATTATTATTATTATTATTATTATTATTATTATTATTATTATTTCATTATTAGACAATTACGGACGTAGGAACAATATATCCATGTCAGTGATTTGCCCATAATCATGAAGTTATCTATGATAAAATAATGATAAATCGTATTATTTGAAAGCTTTGCATAGAAGTTATAGATGGGCTACATTGACAGATGTGCATTGAGTCTCTCTCTACCACATGTAACGTTGCAATGAACAAAGACACCTGAGGCGAGTGAGAATATTTACCTCCGATTCTTACACAAAATACCCCCTCCTGCTCACTTTTCCTGCTGTATTATCTTCTCCATCTGTATTCTAAAGAAAGTTTTGTTACCACATAATCCCGTTCATGCAGACTTAAGACTACTTACACAATCTCCGATAGCGATACTGTATTACTCCAAGAAAACAAGAGGATTCAGATTCTTGTGCGTAATACGCACTTCTCAAAACAAGTTTGAAATCTATAACTTGTATATTATTGAGGCTGCAAAATAGCTTGAGAGTTTTGGAAGAGCACCTAGCATCTATGAAGATGTTTGTGTGAAAGCCCTGCCCTTTTACTTTACAAGGAAAAGTTCTTGTCTGAACGAAAAGAAAATCATTCTCTATCGTATACATGCTTGCGAATTAAAGCTTGCCCCAATAACCCTGCTGGGTTCGCAATACCAACCCCACACAATATAATTTTTCTGTCACTAGCATAGATACGTGCGCATGGCTTTTTACTCGAGCGAGGCGAGTCGCCGCAAACTGATTCGGCCACCTCCTTTTGAAACAAAGCGATCCCATCGTGTCTTGTTTGGAAAGACGTCTGATTCTCAGAATGACGACAAATAAAATAATCTTTGTCTAGCCGGCTCTTGATGTCCATCCAGTGGCAAGCTCTGACGCCCTTCTTAGAAAGTACTTCGAAATTTCAAGGCAGTTCATACGCAAAATGCCTTTCGCTCTGGAAGCCTTCCCGCGGTTTTTGCACAGAAAAATATTATAAGTTCAACGCGGGACGTTTGAAATATATATCCTTTGCTGTTAATTAGCGAAATGCTATAATTGATTGAATTGAAAGTGCGGTGCAAATTTCAATTAATATTGGCAGCCTATGGTTCAACATATTATTCTTCAGCGATAACCCAGCCTTACGCGCTGGCGTGAGATCGGTAGTCAATGTGAAAAGCCACATCACGAACTCATTGTAAAATAATATGAACCTGAAATATTTGCAGTTTTATTACGTGTGCATAATACCTGGCAAGGAGGAAGCTATTTATGATAAAACAATAGAAGATGGAACGCAGACAACGTTTGTGAAAGAAAGGGAACTGGAATATTTATTTAACTCAGAGAGAGGTGCTAGGATGGTAAGTTTATATTTAAATGTAACTCACAAATTGAAGTCCTCGGTAAGTGTAGGAGACAACACGGAAAACAACAATTGATTCCTGCTTACGTGAAAAGAGGTCAAGAAGAGGCTGAATCAGCTCAACTCGTTCATATATTCTTGACTTTGTCTTCAAAACTCGTTGTTTTATTTGGGAGTGGATGAACCACGAGACTTTGCGAAAATAATCAAAAGCTTCCTCAAAGAAATCTAGTATACCTTGTGAAATTGGCTGTTAGGAAACTGTTTTATGACTGCGAGAAATCAATGATGATTTGGGCCGTTTTCAGCATATTGCATAGAAGCATAAATGACCTGTTAGCTGCTGATGCACATGTTATTTGTTGTGCTTGAAAGCACTGAATTAGCCCAAAGAAGACAGAAACAAATTCATAGTCAGTCCCCATTGAGGTAGAATCAGGATGCAAACTATTTTGCTTTCTTGAAACAGTGACGAGGAATACTAACCATTGAAGAATTATGAAACTGATAGACGGTGATTTTCTTCACATCCAAAATAGTTCATGCAAATGTACCTTTAGTATGTTTCAAGGATTTACAGATCTCCCGCGAACAAATACTTCCTACTGATTCTATGAGTATTGGAGTGTTAATCATTTATCAACACCTATAAGGATTTACAGGAATTGTGAAAAAATTAAAGGTAATACAATGGTTATTTTCAGCTATAAGTTAGTGTATTGTGATAAAGAAATTCAAAATGAAAGTGGAAGTGATGCAGAGAAACATAGTGCCACATGCCCAGAGAAATAAAGTCACTAATTCTTCCGTAAAATAATGTTACAAACGGGAACAAAAACTGAAACAACATTAACACAAGACCATTTACACATACTTTTCAATATATGAAACAAATACGTGTGAAAACTAAAATTACAAGAATGATTTGGAATAATAATAAAAATAATAATGATGATGATGAAGTAAATTGAATATTTACGATCCTTCTGTAGGAGAAATTATTCGTCTGAAGGTTAAACAAATGTCTGGAGGTAAAGAAACAAAAATATGTCCAAGATATTACAAAATTACATAATTTCTATGATTACTAAAGAAAAACATTATTATGAAAATTGGTCAACAAACTTTTTCCCAATAAAAAAATTAAAGTGATTGTCCAGACACTATGTCGACACCGAGACCAGGTGTTCGCACAACGCAGCAAATGCAGCGTTCAGTGTTTTCTGTTTGGGTTGGGTTGATAAAGTACATTCGAATTGGAGGTTGTTGGCACGAAAGTAAAATTAGGGATGCAGTTTGTGGATGAGAAATTGTGAGAAGGTGAGCGAGATGAGGTGTTATTGTTGGATCTGATTGTGGGGTTGGTCGGTTTGAATTTTTAGAAGGTTCTACATGTTCGCTGTAGGAACATTTTACTGAGCTAGGTCTCCCCTTGAGCTCCGTTACAGGGTGGGTTCAGTTAGTTTTATAGAACGAACGTTTGCACGATCTGGCCCATTCAATTACAGATGAACAGACAGACCTTTGCCGTGCATCGATTTTCCTGTATGAAGGACCCACAAAACATGGATTCTTCCACACCACGTGTTGGCGAAATTTTTTTTCGCCTTTTTCTATATTTAGCAATAGAATTTATCCACTTTTTCGTTATCAGGCCCGGCAATAACTTTTTTTCAGGGAAAATTCGCCATTTTAGCAGGATCGCAATACTTTCTTTCTTACGTAATAAGTGCGACCAACAGTGACATTTATTGATCATTGTCACTGCCAAAAATATTTGGGACATTAACAAGAATGGTCATTCTCACATTCTTTAAAAAGCTTCACTTGACTGGTCAAGAGAAAAAATTTTAAAAACCAGGTTTTTCTAATACATTTAACTGTTTTTGACGGCAAACAATCAGTATTCAACTTCTCAAAAATGCTGGTTGCAACACCTTAATCGTATACTCCTTCTCCAGTTATACGAGAATATTTTTATATTAAGAAAATGTAAATAACTATAGTATTGATATTATTTTAAGGCTATCTGTATGTACTAAATTTACAGAACAAAGTACATGTTTCATGGATTCCTCTGTTTACTCAACTGACTCAGTATATTTGAGAAGAAGGCTGCTCTGTTTCAGGCAGACCCTAGCAATGTCTGATGTTAATAAATAAACTTAATCGCATTTTGTTAGATTTCCATTTGAGACCGTATGGTGTTTCTGATTCATTAGATGCATGTCTCACGCTGTTTATGATTGGACGTCATGATGCATCGTATCACGCCCTGCAGTTCGAACAGAGGTCAGGGCAGCAGGCTGCCTACGTGTTCAGTGAACAAACTATTTTAAAAATTGTGTATGTGTGTATGTGAGCTACTGAAACTTCGTAGATATATACAACATAAGCGTAAATTACTTGAATATATTTTACAATTAATTCAAGTGTCCATGATGTAAAAATTTAAATTTGATTTTTATTAATTATATTTTATTAACTAATTTATTATTTATTATCTTTTAATTAACTTATTATTTATGCTTTTCTAATACTTATTATTTTATTTAAAATATATTTTATATATTTAAATAATATGTTTCAAAATTATAATTATCTCACTGAATTCACAACTTTTTGTTAACGAAGTGTAATTGTATATTTTCTGAAGGAATGGTATTTGAGCCAAAAGGTATGCAACTTAGGCGGTGAAAAAGTGCTCAAACAAATCGATAATCGCCATGCTCATATGAAGAATACAAAATGACGTACATTCACAAAATCAGCCTCTAGGGCAATCTGTTCCAAGAGATACGACAAACGTGTCTTGATGTTTTATTTTTATCAGCATCTATTAGTGTATCAGGCTGAAAATTGCGCAGAGACGAAACATAATTCAATTTGAAGGAATTTTGTCAACGAATTTGACACCCAATTCATATAGAATAAAATTAATAAATTTTAAAATCAGTTTTGACTTTATAACGTTGGAGTACTGTCCAATTTTTCCTCTAAAATGGGTCTTATAATATATATTTTTTCAATTTATAAACAATGTGTGGGTAGTGAAAAATTAAAACCAACTTTTCTGTTTAAAAATGTAGTTCGAGCCTTGAACAAACATTTCATGCCTTATTCGCTATACCTTAAACTTTAGAGTTAAACTTTAGCATAGGCATGATTCTTCTAAAAAGAATTGGTAATATTTCTGTAGGGCAGTTATAAAGAGAACTAGTGGTGCTACAGAATGCACGGACTTTCTCGTATTAAGGTTTATAATTACTTGATATGGACTGGTTTAAGTCTTGCCATTCGCTTCCACATCCATTTATCACGCGTCCAAAGTAGGTTTTTTAAATTTTTGGTTTCAATTTTCGGTTTCCTAATAGTAGAACTGACACATTACTTTAAGAATATTAAAACACAATAAAACATCGTCCTAAACCGCAATTTTCATTGAAAATTTGAAGCTTTTAAGAAAATGGCGTTTGCTGTTACTGTAAATGCGAAAATTGAAGCCCTTTTCACAGAAATCTATTGATTTTTCGAAAAATTAATTTGAAGTCATTTAATGTAATTCACTTACAAGTGCAAAAATGTATACAAATTGATGGAAATGTGATATTCATAGAGATGTTTTTAAAATTACATTTGTGTAATTTTTGAAAATAAAATAGACTACACCAAAATGAACTTAACATATTAAACAGTGCAATTAGCACTACCTTAAAAAGTTTGAAGAAAAATTTGGGGTCATTTTTGAGAAAATGGCATTTCAGCGTTTCTCAAAATGCGGAAATTGAGTTCATTTTCGAAGAAAACTGTTTAGTTTTCAAAGTTTTACCTGACAGATTTAAAACACATGTACTCATTAATCCTTTAAAGTGAACAAAGTCACTAGTGTAAATATTAACGCGTGAGAGATGATTCAAAAAATTTAAATTTTGTAATTTTTGAAAATAAGAATAGAGCACTAGGGTTTATGTCATTCTATACAGTCATTTAGTACTAACCATACAAATACATATTAAGAAAAATGTGAACCGTTTTTGAGAAAATCTTGTTTTGTTTTTTTTAAAATTTAAGTATTGCACTACTATTGCACGAAAACTACATTCTTTTTTAAAAAAAACTACATGACCTTAATGAAAAAAAAACTTTATTATGTGCAACAAATTTTATTTGAAGGAAAATATCTATCTTTAATTTTGTAGTTGCAGAAGCCTGAAACTTTAACTGGAAAATGGGATCTATAACACCTTTATAAAATGTATTTTACTCTCTTCTTACAAGAAAATTTTAAAGGAAAAATTTGGAGCCGTTTTAGAAAATTTTGAAAAATATAATTTTGCGTGAAATGACTCATATGAAACTGAAATACAAAATAAAATAATTTGGAAAATCCTAAATTGTTCACTGTATATTTACCGGTTACTGTCCATCCACTGTATATTTACCAGTATCGGAGGTCGTGTGTTGCAATGGACTTCAACTTCATTTTCTGATATCGACCTTAACTAAGAAACGTAATACATCACATAATTACGAACACTAAATTTTTTGTAAAGGGCCACATGTGTCAAAAGATTGTTGGGCATGTAAATTGTAAAATGTATTAATTATGCTTACCAGTATTAGAATGTTTATTCAAACAAAATACTGAGTGTAGAACTATGCACCGCAATGTTTCCCTACCCACCTCGAAGACCTGCGGTCTCTTCACAGGGTCAAGACATATGGCAGAACAGCACATATTTTCTCGCATTATTTCAAACGTTTGCAATTTTCGAAAATTCTGAGTTCAACAAATCATCATCCATTTCTCCATTATGGAAAAAATTAAAGAATACATTTGGAGCCATTTTTGAGAACATTTCGAAAATGTTCAAGCTTCATGTAAAGTACCCCAAAAAATCAAATTATCTGTTTCAAATTCAATGAGCCAGTTACATCGAGCGGAAAATATAAATTTGGTGAAACTTCTACTTATTATTTTGACGCTAGCGTTGGCCAAACAGGGACACACGTTTTGCAATCAATCAATTTTTCTGTTTTAAGGACCCATAAAATGTAGATTCTGATTGCACAACGTGTTAGTGGAAGTAATTACTATATAAAGAAACAAGATTTATTCACTTTGTTACCAGAGTCCAGCAATAAATTTTCCCTTCGAAAATTTGTCGTTTCCGGTGCACGATTACAATTCTTTGGAAGTAAGGGGAGAAAGTAAAAGTGGGTACATAATTTTGTCTTTAGATGTTTTTGGTAAATGGTCTTCCACATCCCCCTGCCTTCTTTCTACATGCTCTCTCCCTCCTTGTTCTCAATTTATTTAGTTTGTTGTTGTTTGGAGACTAATCTCAAAGGAATATTTTTATTCTCGAGTTAATTGTGCAAAGTCTCCATTTCTATATAATTGATTTCAATTTTATTTTCTTACAGTTATAAATGATTTTTCACAATTTGGTTTTTTAATGTCTCAGTTTGAATGCCTAATTCTAGTATGATTACTATCAATTTATCCAAATTACTTAATTCGAATATAATTGATTAAAATGTTTAACTGTGCCTGTCTCACCTGGGCGAGGGCGGCTGGCGCTGGGGCGCGCGTGCGGCTGGCGCTGCGGGGGCGGCGGCGGCTGCCGGGCGGCTGCGAGTCGGACGAGCTGTCGTCCGTCGAGTAGGAGGTGGAGGTGCTCGAGTCCGACTTATAGTGCACGACGGACGACGTGTAATGGACGTCAGGAAGCTGTGGGGAAAAAAAGTCTCAAAACAAAGAAAGAACAGCAATAATGTGCTAGCGTCACCCCAAATGCAAGCTCGCCAGGTTATCACATTTTTTCAATTACAGAGTAGGACATTTAGTGTGAAGTAACGAAATGTTGTTTAATGTTGCAACGAAATGTAAAGTAACACGTAAGGCCCTCATTGGTAAGATTCTTGTCATGCACTGGTGTTTGTCATTTACACAAAACCTTGAATGCTGCAGAACATATAGCTACAAAACCCCAGAGCAGGATGTGTAACTTACGAATCAAGCTCAGCTACTACGTAAAAAATCAGGTGCCTACATTCGTTATAGAACATTGCCCAACATCCGTTCATTAACAAAAAGTGTTCATTATGAATCCCTTAGAGGCCCAGGATTTCCTAAACTGAATTTTCACATTCTCTTAACTGAACATTCAGAAAAGTGTATTTTCCTAGATCCGTCCTTGCTTTCTGTATTTTATTGTGAGTAGTCGCCCCTTCTTGAGTAACACGGAATTTCGTCTTTCACTGATAGCTTTTCATGCCGGTTTCCATAGGTTGCCTTATGTACGACTTGAAGACGTGCAGCGTTTGTACATATAACTAGACTGCAGAAATTCTTGTAATTACATGTTTTTACTGATTAAGCATATCAAATAGAAATGTGTATAACTTTACTTATCTGCAAAAATAAAACAACAGCAGTCCAATTTTATTTTGTATAATTACATATTTCTGATATATTTTCTTTAACTGCATATTTTCAAGTATGCAGCACATTTGTTTGAATATCCCAGGTTTTTGTGTAAAAGTGGATCGAAGTAGAATATTTTCGTATATTTCTCTTTGAAAAGGAACGGGAATAAAGCCATGCCAATGCTACAATACCAACATAATATTTTCGTAAGTCTTCTGATAATATTGTTTTTGTTACACTATAATGGCTTTACTTCCTTTACCATTAATCGCGCGCATGAACTTACTGAAGTCTCTTGACTGATACGGCATCTTATAACAATGCTAGTGATTTTTCATAATTTGCGCCATTTTATTCTCTGTCTTCACCTGAACATGCTGATATATAGTTTATGCATGTTCTCCTACGTTTTAGTTCATAAAGTAATGGAAGAATGCAGCAGTCAGGGAACTTAAGGGTGAACCCTTGAAAGAATGTGGAATGTGGAAAAACATTATTTTTAGATATTTGCAAAGTTCGATATATTGTTTGCAATTCATTCACTGTTAGTTTACGACTATTTGCTGTGTTTATTCGAAATAAAATGCTTGTGAATAAAAATTAAAGTAAATGCATTGTTGTAGTTTTATTTTTTGGAAGTTATTATACACAAGTAATTGAATTGAATAATAATAGATGTAAAGTATTGTTCTGTAAATAGAACGCCTATTGTAGTGATGAAATAATTTGGAATAGCTGAAACCGTGCGAGTACATCCACAGTGAGCTGTAGAAAGTTACACCAGAAAATACTGCTTATCCATGTATATTTACGTGTTTTATATTTACCAAGATTTTTACACGTATATACGTGGATTTTGGACTATCATAGCAAATACTTTCCTTATCGTAAGAACTGAATTGTTTTTTATTTATTTTATGTCAAAAAACAGTGAAAAAACTGCGTATGACGTGCTATGGGGAAAAGTGAATTGTGTGCACATTTTCAAAATTCTGTGATCCCTACACTAAGTCATATACTACTTAAATTTTGAAGTTTTGAAAGGAGAAAAACTCATGTAATAAAATCTATTTTCAAGGATAAGCAACAATAAATTTTGAATTTTGAATTTTGAAAGGAGAAAAAACAAAAACTCCATGTAATAAAATCTATTTTTAAGGATAAATAAGCAATAAATTTTGAATTTTGAAGGAGAAAAACAAAAAATCCCATGTAAAAATCCATTTTCAAGGGTAATAAGCAATAAATTTTGCACTTATTACTTCCTGTGTGGAATTCAGGGAAAAGTGACAATCAAATACTGGAAAGATGCATGGAGATAGGATGGCTTGATAACAGTGCTGTATGATAAATTGGTGGTATGATAACAAATAAAGATCTGGTACATTAGGAAAGAGAGTAGGAGGTGATGTCAGAGACTAAATGTACAGGGAAGAATAGATATGAGTGCGGGACAGAAGTGAGAATAGATAGTAGATGTATCTAATGTTAAGTCATATTATATGAATGTACTGTGATGGCTGAATTGTACTGAAATGATTGGATTGGATTGTAATGTGATGAAGTGTCTTGATATATTAGGCGCGTTTTAATGCACTTCGTTATGTATCATTTATTTTGTATTGTTTATGAATTATTCATTGTATTGTAACGTATGCACTACAATACAGCTGTATTCTCACAAGAAATTGTGAAAAAATAAAATTAATATTATTTCTAACAAAATATTTTTAACTCCATAGCTGGTGGGGTCACGAGTAATAGAATCGGAGCAGGAATCGGGAGGCGTCGACCTGGTGCATCTCGTGATATATAGAGAAAGGCGTAGACGCTTCCTGTTTCAAGTCGAAAGTGCCATAGCCATAGATGTTCTGTGAATGTAACTCAATGAATAGTTATTGATATTTATAATAAAATCTGGATACTTTGAAAATAAACTGTCAAATTTGTACGTGCCAAAGACTTTTTCAGCGTTTTGGAACTAAAATATTACGACAGTAATATTAAATTACATTAGTACAAAACTTTTTAATAATCAAGATGAAACCATTTATTATTAATCATCGTACTTTACATGATTGTCATAATTTAAAAACTACACCATTCTCTCTACTGTGAGTGGTATGTCGACATGTCCATTAAAACTACATACTCTCCAACATATGCATAATGTTGACTCAAAGCCATAAAAGTTTGTCCTGGGAAGCTGCAACCTAACATTACGTCGGGTCTTTACTCGTTCCCAGTCGCACCGCCCTCGTTGTGTGAGGTCGCGGGCCACCTACATGGAGGCAGCAATTGGGGTCACGAGTAATTGAATCGGGGCAGGAATCGGGAGGCGTCGACCTGCTGCATCTCGTGATATATAGAGAAAGGCGTAGACGCCTCTTGTTTCAAGTCGGAAGTGCCTGACAGCGTCTCTCCTCCCACGGCTTAATTAAACCCCGGACTAATTACCAGAATTTGCGACGTAAAAAACATCGCTAATAGACGCCGCAACGGACCAGACGCCGGTGGGCGAGACCGCCATTTTTTAACTCTCCTAAGCAGCCGGGCGTGGCTAGGGTATAAACGCGAGATCGAAAAATTTCGCTAAAAACGAGCAAATTATAGGTTAAGAGTTTTCGTTTTAAATGAAAACCCCGGTTCCGGTAGTAAAATTTAACGCAGGGTGAACACCACCGCAATTAGGCCAACCGAAGCCGAACGGGGCGCGGCGAGGGGTAAGGTCCAGGCTGATATCGGAGCTGAGCGCAACGCCTCCCGCACTTATTTCACACATGAGGAGGCTCAAGGATCATCAATCCCCCGATAGTAGCCGGGGGGAGAGGAGGGGGAGTGGCCAGCTCTGGGATCCAGCGCAACCCAGCGCGCCGGTCGTCAGTCATGCGGCGCGTCGGCCGCGAGCGGGCGGTGAGGATGATGAAGCCGTTACGTCTCTGCCACCGCATTAATGATGAATGGCTGAAAGAGGCGGCGGCTACCAGCTCCCTGTGCAGCGAGTGTGCGCGGGGAGTGGATTCTGAGACTGCCTCAGGGCGCACGGTTTCATCCCATTTTCTTTCTTCTGTGGGTGTTGATGGGGCACAATGAGATGCTCTTTCATGGGAAAAGGGAGACATCCTGAGGCCCCAGAACATAACTTCATTCAAAGTTTTATCAATCGCTGACTATGGTATCCGCAAATAGCTACTACTGAAAAACTTGTTGTTCAAAGGGAAGTTCATTCATAATACTAATAGGTAGTGTTAAAATGTAGAAATATGTGCAAGATAATCTATTTCTAACTAATAGTATGATCATAATGCGTTTGTTAGAACATGGTAATTCCTTTTACGAGCAGGAATTTCTTCAAAAAAGCTACTTCCTTAACAAGAGAATAATGTATTCATGGAGTAGGTGAACACATATATTACACAAAATTGCAGGTTGGAAGTAACAATTATTAGAAATTATAAAGTAAATTTTTTGAATGAGCAATCTATTCTTCATAGATGGATATACATAAATGGATTGTTAATTTTAAATAACAAGATTAGAAGGAAACAACATTCTTGGGGCAAAATGTTTTTGAATTAATGGATTATGAATGATTACTAGTGAACTTGTTGGAAGGAGTAACAAAAGAACTAATAGATAGCTGTAATTAATTTCTAAGAAAGTATTGTTAGATTACATAGTACATATTATACTCTGCATTACATACTATTATTACATTATATGTTTCCATATATTATTTCAGATACAAGTAGAGAGACGGTATGCATTTTATAAATTTATTGATAATACTGAATATATTCAATTCATATTTTTCTAATGCAAACGTATAGTTTAAAAAAATTTGCAATCATTAATATTTATAATCGTTTAATATTAAGTTTTAAAAAGAGAGATTCATTTTTTAAATTACCTTTTTCAATTAGTAAGAAAGAAACATGTTTGTTCCTTTGAAGTAATGCATAAATATAATTCGTACGCCGGCAGTGGATAGTTGAGGTCGTTAAGGGTCCCGGGTCTGAATCCCGCCTCGGGCATGGGCAGTTGCTCGCATGCCTTTACGTTCTCCCTTTACACCTCACTCTAGAGTTTAAAATCTGCAGTGGTTGATATATGACCAAAGATGTTGATAAAATACTGTAATAGCCAATAATAATAATAATAATAATAATACACACACAACAATAATAAACAGACAAAAATTGTAAGTAGTCATAGTAGAAAGTAATTATTTGGTATCGTTGCTGATTAATAAGTGGTGATTTAAATAAACCATAAATTCAGAGTACCATTAGACTACCTCGATATTTATATCAAAAATATCTAGAGGAAAGAATGGAGTGGGAATCTGTTCTTAATTCTGGTTTTGTATCTGGGATCTTTTCGAGTCTGTAGTGAGTTGATGCTTTTATGAAGGGTAAATTTGTGTAAACGTTGTTTGAGAGGTATGCTACTTGGTGAGATATTTCATTTATGCTTTAGATCGTGATAAAGCCGTTTATTGCTTATAAACCATGGAGCTTCTTGTTATTAATTCAAATATTTGTTTTGAAATATTTGCATTTTTTGGTTGAGATTGGTTTTTGCGACATTGGTCCAGATCGGACATGGCAGCCAAATGAATGATTTTGTAGCATTAGTGCGTTTGACAGTGAGGTATGGTGCTAATCATAGTAAAGGTCTTAATTGGATTAATTTGGTTTTTGCTTGTTGTGCCTTTATTTCAATGCATGTTTCCAATTAAGTTTAGTGTCTAAATTTAATCCAAGATATTTTATTGTTTTCGTGATTAAATCCAATTTATAGCGTTATTGTTTATGAGTAGCGGGGGTGATGTGCAAAGGTTTTCAATGAGAAGATTTTTGGCTGCTGATTTGAAGGATTTAATTTGGATTTTCCAGTTATTTGCCCAATTTGTTATTAAATTTAGATGTTGTTGGAGCTGGAATTGATGAGTTTACAGAAGTGCCGGAGATGTATAAGGCAGTGTCATCATGAATTGGGCGGTATTTATTTACGGGAAGTAGAACGTCTGCAGTGTAGAGATTAAACAGGGTTGGGGATAGCGGCGAACCTTGGGGGACCCCAGCGGCAATTTGTCTGGGGTTAGAATGGTGACCTTCTACTGTTAGGAGTCTTCGTACTATTTTAATTAGGCGGTTTAAGTACGATTTTAGAAAAGGAGTTCGATGGCGATGATAATGATTTCGAATGGTTCTCTTGTGGTATATGAGTTTTAGAAGTATTGTAGGGATGGGGGGGGAGGGTATTTGGATTTTTAGGTGAGGGTGTGGTTAATTCAAGAGTATCGAGAATAGTATGGGTTAGTACAGATATGGCTTTGTCTATTTCATTTTGAGTGGGTAGGGTTTCTATTGGGGGAAGCAATTGAGTTAAAAGAGATTGGAAGTAGTGCCAGTTGGTTTTGTTTAGGTTGAAGGGGAAGAGCGTTTTAACTGAAGATGCTGAAAGTCCTAGTCTGAATATGATTGGGCGATGATCGGAGGGTAGCGCAATGTGGGTTTCCACTGCTATGGTTGTTGGGAGGTATAACGATAATCCGAGATCTATTATATCGGGTAGTTGATTGGGCAAGGATGGGTAGCGAGTAGGAGAGTAGGGGGCGTGGATTTCCAAACCTAGATTATTTATGTCGTTGAGGAGTCTAATGCCTGAAGTAGTAATGATGTTGCTACCCCAAGCTGTATGCTTGGCGCTGAAGTCGCCAACTACGAGCGTTGGTTGATTTTGTTGGAAGAACGCATTAACTGAGTTGGGTAAGTAAGGCACATTTGGTGGTTTGTAAATGGAGGTGATGATGAGCAGCGCGCCGGAGGATGTTTTGACAGTGATTCGTACATTTTCGAAGGGAGAGTTTGGTATGGAAGGAATTTGGTAATGCGATATATTTTGCTTAATAAATATGGCAACACCACCACTGGCTCGTTTGCGTGGTCTATCTGCACGGTATATGGTGTATCCTGGGATGTAGATTCGGTTTGATGGGATTAGATGCGTTTCTTGAATGCAGGCTACAGAAATATGGTTGGAGTGGATAAATTGACTAAGGAGAAGGATATTGATCTTATTCCATTGGCGTTCCAAGAAAAAAATACTGAAAGGTGGTTTTGATGCATGTTTAAGGGATTCTTTGACTACTTGGGAAATTATTTGGATCATCTGGGGTGAGCTGGGAAGATGGTGTTGATGATAGTGGGAATAAGATTTTTCAGGATGGATGTGAGTGATTCTTTGACTACTTGGGAAATTATTTGGATCATCTGGGGTGACTGGGAAGAAATGATTGGGTGGGATGATAGTGAGCTGTAACGAAGGGTAACGGTGGATGCTGACATTGGCATAGGCTCTAGTTTGTTGCCTTGGAATTTCAAAGTTTGAATTCTGGAGGAGCGAGGGGCCATTGTGCTGATGAGTCGTTTCCAAGTTGAAAGGAGTTTATGTGGGTATGGGGGAAAGATGCGAAAAGGGGGATTGCGAGGAGTGTGGGTGCATTTTGAATGGGATACCTTTTCTGTGAAGCAGATTCTGGTATGTGGTACACTCACGACTACTGGCTGGATGAGGTTTTGTACAGTTTGCGCACTGCAGGTTACCTTCAGTACAGTCTTTGGTGGCGTGATTTTTGGAGCAGCGACCACACTTCGCAGGAAGTTCGCAGTTTTCTTGGTATGTCCGAAGTCTTGACATCTTCGACACTGAACTGGTCCGGGGCGGCGTCTTCTTTCTTTTACTGAGATGATGGCTTGGAATAGTTCAGTCCGGTTATAAATATTAAGGGCATTGCTGTTCTTTTCCAGGGTGACTGCACACAATGGCCATGGTTTTTTGTCAAAGCCAGAGAGTCTGATCACTTTTAGAATGGGAAGGTTCCTTCTGATGAGTTCGTCTTCGATTTCTTTTTCGCTGTAGTCTATTGGAACATTTCGTAACACTACGACATCGTTTGTTTGCCTGGATCTTGGTGCGTGTGATAGTTCAATTGTTTGCTTGTAGATTTTGTCTAACCCTATAACTTCTATTTAGAAGTGGCAGGATTTGTTGGTGGATCTTCAGTGCTTAGGGGTCCGAAGCGATTTTGTATAGGGACGTTATACATTGTGGGAAAAAATGAGGTAGGATTTGGAGTGGGTAAAGATTGATTTAGGCGGGGACGTTTGTTAGGTTGCTGCCCTTGCGTACTTATCGATTCTGGATTGTTGGGTTGATCTCGATTTGAGTAAAGATGTTCCATAGATTCGACGTCCGGCTGCTGATAGACCTCTTGCAGTAGGTGCGTGGGAGGATTGTCGTGATACTGGTATAGATCGCTGAGCGCACTTGAAACTGCTTCTGTGACTGACTGTGTTAATAAGTCTGAAGCATCTGCCATGACGCAGTTTATACTCCGATGATGGAGTTTGCACTAGTATAACGATTTAGTTCAGTTGAAAATACGACACTTTTGTTAAAAACACTGACACAAACACTTGTTGATTTGCCGCAATGCGGCAGTAACGCAGTCAGCCGCGCCCGGCGACCGGTTGCCGTCCGTCCGCTGGGTGTGGCACTGATAACACGGCGGCTTGCGATAACGGCGAGCGGGCTCAGACACACCCTTCTCCGACCGCTGCTCGGAGCAGAATGTATTACTTTTCGATATCACTACGCTGATCTCAGTGGCGCATCGAAGTCGGGCGCAACTGCTCTTGGGTTCTCGGGGTGAAAACGCAATGAACCTGATCTGGACTATATTGGAAGCAATTTTATTTACATTGTCAGTTTAAATCGATCCCCCTCGCCCAAACCATATATTTCACTCTATTGCTATTGCATGACTTCAGTCATAAATCTAGCAACAAGCTTTTATACCATCTGCTGGCGCATAGCTCAGGTAATCCATTGATGGGCTTCTTTGTACAGTATGCGTACGACGCTCAGTGAAAGTTTAGATGCTTGGGATTTATAGTACACCTGGCCGCATAACACTCCAGCCATTCAAAGGAAACAGAAAGGTTTATCTATAGTGGTGCAGAACTTTGAGACATTTCCACTACAATTACAACACTACACTCTTTGTAAATCAACAAGGTATATGAAGCCTGTATTATTTGTAATTATATGAACGTGCAAATAAGCTGCTGAATTAAACTCGTCGAAATTATTGTTTTAATACATTTCTGAACTTAAGAATTATTTGTCACTAATTATGTTACCATACATAAAATGTAGTAAATATCACTCACACAAGAGAAAAGCTTAGATAAATTCACTCGTCCAGATGCAGCCGTGAATGTATCGCTCATTTCTCACACTCCCGTGTTATTCCGCAGGTTGAAAGGCCTGCTCGTGTCCTTCGTGCCTGCTGCGATGAGCACCTGCAGCGGCGGGGACGATGGCGCAGGCGGCGACGACGGCTCCTTCGCGCGCGGCGGGCCGGGGCGGGGCCGGGGCGGGGCGGGGCGGGGCGGGGCGGGGCGGGGGGGCGCGCACGGCGCTCTGCAGGACGCGATCCACTCCATCGCGCAGACGGTGGGGCAGATGCAGGAGACCATGATGACCATGATCCGCAAGATGGAGCGCACGGACGAGACGGTGCGTGGCGTGGAGCGGCGCCTCACGCAGCAGGGCGAGATGGTGGCCAAGATCGACAACCGCATGAGCGAGCTCGACCGCTCGCTGCACGGGGACAGGAGCGCGCCGCGCGCGCTCCAGAGCGCTCGTCGCTCGGCTGCCCCTCACGGCCGAGCCTCCTCCGACAACGAGCTCCGCTCCCGACACGAACGCCCTGCTGCGTTTTGTCACGCGCACAGGTCGTCCCCGAGTCTGCCACACCCATGCGATCCACCCGCTCAACCTTCCTCCAAGTGTGGCACTTTGGACCCGATCACCATTCAGTCAGGTCAATGGTCCCGTAATGCAAATCCGAAAGCTCAGAGCTCATCGCAGAGCCTTTATCGTCCGCGTCTGCTCAGCCCGCGACGACTGGTGTTGCCAGATACGCGACAGTCACCACCTGCAAGCATCTTCCAACTGTCACCGTCCACGAGACGTTCGTCATCCTCCAGCGGTCACCAGTCATCGCGTGAAGCGGGTCACGAGCCACCGCAACATCAAACACACCGACACTCCGATTGTTCGCAATCTCGGCGAGGTGATTTTATTCTCCGCAAAAACTGTTCTAAATCACCCAATGACAGCTGCTCTGCTGCTCCACGCGGTCATCACGCATCTCCTACCTGTCCTCGCTGCATTTCACCTCAGGACCGCTCTTCCTTATCTTCACGGGAGAGCTCGCTGAGATCGCAAGCTGACTGCTGTTGGAGGACTCAGTGTGAATATCGTTCTTTGCCTCCGGATACAGTCCCACATGACTGTCGCTCAGAAACTCCTCAAGAGCTACTAACCCACACTTCAGACGACTACCATTCCTCGACCAAGTCTGTCTGTGAACCGACAAGGCGCCTGAACTCTTCCGACGAATCTTCCCGAGGAAAGCGATCTGATTCCGCCGGCGATCACCAGTCCGCCACGTCGCGCAACGGCCGAAGGTCAAAATGGATTGAGGACGACTTGAGCGAAACGAGGTCACTCCACCTCCGCTCGGGCGAGCACGCGCCTGCGCAGTCTGGGCGAGAGGCAGCTCGCGCGCCGCGATTCCAGGCGCCAGCCGGCGGGCAGCACAGCAAAGCATTGGACGACCCGACGCCGCCGGCACTTCGCCGCTCTCCGGTAGGGATAGCCTAGG
Source organism: Teleogryllus oceanicus (assembly GCA_964035755.1). Lineage (NCBI taxonomy): Eukaryota > Metazoa > Arthropoda > Insecta > Orthoptera > Gryllidae > Teleogryllus > Teleogryllus oceanicus. The sequence goes on from CAXIVR010000010.1 coordinate 174,866, forward strand.
ATTAGTAGCCTGCACCACTCATCTGACCTCATCAGACAGCAAGGATCGAAGGATTCACTTGCTTCTTCATGAAACAGTAGCTTTCATAATATTCTTGATATATTGTAATACTGCAAAATTCAATAAAATACTTAAATTGTGCATATATATATATATATATATATATATATATATATATATATATATATATATATACCGGGTGAGGCACCTAAGTTGGCCACAGAAAATATCAGCGAAACGGTTTGAGGTATCGGAATCCAGTTTGCGCCAATTTGGTGTACATGATTGGGGAAATAACATACTTAATTTTCTGGTTTGTAACTGTTGTAGTTTTGGAGATATTGACATATATTTGATTTTTTAAATAGAAGTATACATTTTTTCAGCATCATTGTAAAGATCTCAAAGAGACAAATGCAGTAATATAAGTTTTCCTAATATTTGGAGAGAAACTATAGAAAAAAATGTGTTGTACAGTTCCTCTAAAACCACGTGACCCACGCCATTTCGTAACTGTTTTCCGGCAGGCGGAAATAGTTTTTGTCCTTTCTTGCCGTCATAGCGCTGCGCTCTGTAAACTGAAATTGAAATCTCTTTTCACTTCGCCCATGAAACTGTTCACGAGCGAGTGTTCATAATTGTAGCACAGTTTGACACTCTTTAAACAGTTTCAATTGAGCGTAGGCATACATGATGAAATTTACGAATGAAGAAAAACTTTATGTTCTTCTTGTGTACGGTGAGTGTGGAAGAAACGCAAAGCAAGCTGTGAAAATGTACTCAGAAAGATATCCTAATCGGAAGCCTGTGTCATGAAAAACGTTAGTAAGAATATGCCAACGACTGTTATCAAGCGGCAATTGGAATTCCAAACCACGAGAGAGAACGAAGCCTGTTACTGATGAGAAGAGGGAAATTGATATAATGGCATATGTAACTACAAACCGCCATGTGAGTTCTGAGATATTTCCCGAGCTTGTGGTATAAGTCAAAGGAGTGTTCTGCGTATACTGCACCGGCACAAATATCATCCTTACCACGTTAGCCTGCACCAGAAATTGAGTGAAAATGATTATGAACAACGTGTGCAATTCTGTAGATTTGCTCTAATGTCACTGAGATATGAAAAAAAATTCCTCAACAAAATACTTTTCACCGATAAAGCGACATTCACAAATCACGCACAAATGAACCTACGGAACATGCACTATTGGGCGACGGAGAACCCGAAGTGGATTCGTCAAGTGGAGTATCAGCGGCAGTGGAGTGTGAACGTCTGGTGTGGGATCCTTGATGATTTTATCGTCGGTCCATACTTCATTGAAGGAAACATGACAGGTCAAGTGTATTCAAAGTTCCTCAAAGAGACCTTGCCAACGCTGCTAGAGGAAATGCCCTTGGAGTTGCGTCTTGATATGTGGCACGATGGTTGCCCTGCACATTCTGATATTGTTTCAAGGCAAATTCTAAACGAAATGTATGCAGGTCGGTGGATAGGGAGAGGTGGTGTAGCAAAATGGCCTCCACGCTCACCTGATCTCACACCACTCGATTTTTCCTCTGGGGAACTTTGAAGAACATTGTCTATGCAAACGTTCCTACGACTCCAGAAGACATGAAGAGGCGTATAAAAGAAGCTTGCGTCCACATCAAGCAAGAGACGTTCCAATCCGTGCGTCGGTCGCTGGAAACGAGGTTGCAAAAGTGTATTGCTGTGGACGGTAAACACATTGAGCACATGACGTGAACAAAATCCCGCATTATATTATTTTGTGGGAAAGTAAATTTGTTTTTATGCATGTTAATGAACTTGTAATGTCAATATTTTCTTTAATTGTTTGACTTCCATGTATTGACTTAAAGAATACCAAAAATGTATTCTTTGTAAATAAAATTTAGAGAATAAAATTTGTGTTCGTATTGCACCATGGTAGGCATTTATTGTTCAATTAAGATAATCAGCGGCCAAATTGACACTGCTCGAACTCGCTCATAAAATGTAAATTTGGTCTTTGATTCTCTTTTATTATTAAGTTGTCGCATTCATACTAGATTCCTCTTCCTTTGATTAATACATAATGTATTTTTTACTGAAATATGATATCTGAAGTACAAGAATTCTCAGCACTTGAATTTATCTCATTCCATACCCATTAAAATTACTAAAGGACACTATTTTTCACTTACTTTCCTATTTAGTATAGTACAGAAAAATGTGCAACTATTATTCGTCATATTAAATTAATTTAAATTTGTTAAATAAATTGCATTAATATTAATTGTCACTTGCACGGTTTCGTCCGGTTTCATGTCGATATCACTTAACGTAGGTATGCTCAGTCGAGTGCACTTTTGGCTTGAAGGCGAGATTGGACACGGGAATGTACAAAGTTGAAATCTGTGGGCACAAACAAGGTCAGACGCATTTTCCAACAAGGAAAACGTCTACGGAACGCGTTCTCCCGCGTCCATCCCGTGGGTGCTGAGAAAACCATGCATATTTGCAAAAAAGTATCTCTTCAAATGTTAACAATATCACTATCACTGTATTCGCCTCTGAGATCTTTACAATGATGCTGAAAAAACTGTATACTTCCATTTAAAAAATTAAAGTTGTGTCAATATCTCCAAAACTACAACAGTTACAAACCAGGAAATTAAGTATGTTATTTCCCCAATCATCTACATCAAATTGGCGCAAACTGGATTCCGATACTTCAAACCGTTTCGGAGATATTTGCTGTGGCCAACTTAGGTGCCTCACCCCAATATATATATATATTAGAGAGAAAAAGAGAGAGAGAGAGAGAGAGAGAAAGAGAGAGTGTGTATTTTATTTGTTCTACTAAGGCAAACTACGTGCTTCTTTTCCGAAAAATATTTTCTACCAATGTTTTTACCACTTCCTCTGTGCGGTGTCACGTTTCCTCTGGGCACAATCGACCGACTTTTGCCGAAAGCAGCGATACTGACGATGACGGCACAGCCGTCGATAGCCGGCAATCTTAATAAAGCTAATATGTTGACAAAGATGATCTCTTTTATTTCTTCTTATAAGAACGTCAACAACACCAAATCAGAATTCCCACAATGGATAACAGCTGGTAAGAGGATGGACCAAGACAGTAAAGCCAATCCACACCAAGGATATTAGAAGACTTTACTACGAGAAAGTCTGTGCCATTCGGTAGCTCCATGTGTTCAATCGTACCGAAAAGTAAGTTCTATATAAAATTATAGAAGACAACATTTCCTACAAAAAATATCTTATATATTTTGTTGTAAATTATCATCTTCAAAGTTTTTGACTAGAAAAGTTCTTTTTCGTTTACAAGGCCCTTTTCGTGTACATGTCCCTATAAAATTATATTATTAAATATACAATACAAGGAAGTACTTCTCTTTGTGTTCATTAGTTATCAACAAAATATAATTGTATATTTTACGCAAAAACATGAACACTACACCTTTTGGAGTCTTATTTTGTACAAACTTGTGAGTGACCAAGTCACTGGGTACGAGATTACCTCGGGTACGAAAAATGATATTTTATTGTTATTAGAAAACAATCGAGGCAAACATTTAGTAAAGGATTCTGTACAGTCAACATTTAAATTACTTATAATATACGAGTGCATATGTTGTATATGGAAAAATCACATTTACCGCATACATAGAGAGACATCTAAAGCTGACGGTGTCAATGATCAACGATTAAGGAACTGGGCGGAGCCAATTTCAATTTTTCGTTTTTGGGGGGCATGAAATATGTAGCAGCAAACAATTGTTCCAAAATCATTGAATTTTGGCCAAAAGCCGTGTCGAATGAACATCCCTCATGGGATGTTGAATAAAGGCAATGACGATAACGGATTGCTCCGAGTCACAATTAGTGAAGAAATGTTAATGCAATCAAATTCGAAGATTTTGCTTACTGTTGTCATAGATTTCAACAGCAAATAGCAACCTGAGTTCTTGCCACTGATCGTATAGTTAATGAAAAGTAGTACTCACGCAGAAGCACTGTAAAGGAAAAACCTGAATTTATAGCGAAACAATTCATTGCAGTTCCATCCTGAGAGCGCACTTGCTCACAATTCAGTACTTATTTTTAAACTTTGGGCCAAACGCAACACCGTTATGATGTCTCAGATTCTGTATTTGCAAGACATTTTGTAACTTGTCCTATTTCCGAAGTTTAAGAAAGCCTTGAATGGAAGAGGTTTTGCCAACATTGAAGAAAGAAAAATAGAATCACTGAAGGAGCTATAGCGAAAACTGCGTTTCAGACGTACTTGGAGGACTCGGACAACCCTGGCAGAAATGTGTTGTATCACTTAGGACTATTTCGTAGAAGACACTATTTGTCTTAAAATCATATTCTTAAAAAAATTATTTTGAGCGGAATTATAGATAGATAGATAGATTTATTAAAGTTAGCTTTGAGCTAATGCTCGGTGGCAAACATTATCACAACTAGATATACGACAATTACAAAACTAATACGAATATTTACAAATATAATTACAATTAGAATTAGAGATTGATATCCTAGTTATAATTAATTTTGAGTTATCTATAAGTTGACATAGCTTTTCTAACACTTCATTCCACTTCACTTCATTTCACTGTATAAGGGACATGACTATATTATTAAAAATAATAATAATAACGATTATAATAATGTAACTAATAAGAACAATAATAATAATAATAATAATAATAATAATAATAATAATAATAATAAGTCCCAGTATTATTAATGATGACCTACATAGAATTAAGTATATTTTTAAATTTCCCTACATTAGAAAGAAAAGTCTCTAGTGCTTTTGCAGGTAGTTTGTTCCAATCTACGATTCACAAAGGAGAACTTGCCTACATCAATTCTTTGCTTTCTACATCGTATTTTCCAGGGATGGTCTCCTCTGCTTTTATAATCAGGTTTCTGTAATATTTTACTGATGTCTGCCCATGCTGAGTCCCCTTTGTATGTCTTGTACATTACGAATAAACGCGCCCATTCCCGTCTGTTAGATAAGGGTTCCCATTCATCTCGTCCATCAACGCGTCCATGATTTACAAACTTTCCGGCCCGTTTTTGAATTTTATCTAACTCCTCGATTTTCCCTTTTCTGTACGGGTCCCAGCAGGCCGCTCCGTACTCTAAAATAGGACAAACAAGTGTAGTATATGCCAAGGATCGGGCATTCGAACTACTGTTTTTTAGAATGCGCATTACAAAGTGCAGCGCCCTCCATGATTTTTTGTCCGTATTGTTAATGATCCGACCAACCAAGTCGCTACGCAGGACCAAACCCTAGTACTTACAGTTTTTACACGGTATATCGTTACTTCCTAACTTGTAATTCGAGGGTACATTCGAGCAAGATTTGGTAAAACAAATGAATTTACTCTTTTCCTGATTTAATTCCATCTTATTTCTGCACGCTCAGTTACATAAACAGTTAAGATCGTTCTGTAAAATATTTTCATCCGAAGACGCGCCAATACTCCTATATATTATGCAATTATCGGCGAAAAGTCTAACTTTCGATTCTATTCCAGTTGCAATATCATTAATAAACGCTAAGAATAGCAATGGCCCTAACACACTCCCCTGGGGGACGACCCCAGAGGTTACATCGGCTTTTAATGAGTGTTTGTCACCTATTCTGACTGCTTGAGTTCGGCCCGTAAGAAATTCTTTTATCCACAAAATTATTCGATGATCTAATCCAGTTTTTGACAGTTTTTCAATTAAAAGGCCATGTGGAACCAGATCAAATGTTTTAGAAAAGTCTAATATTACTGCATCGACCCTACTCCCTTCGTGTAAGGAATCTGCTATGTCCTGACATAAAGAAATAGTCTGGCTGTCTCACGAATAGCTAGGACGAAAACCGTGTTGATTTTGAAAAAGCCAGTCAGTTTTATTCCAGACTCGTCTAATATATTCCTCAATCATGTGTTCCATCTGCTTGCATACAACTGATGTCAAACGTATAGGCATGTAATTATTAACTATCCTTTTGTCTCCTCCCTTGTGAATCGGCACTACAATTGCCTCTTTCCAATTTGCGGGAATCGTATTATTATTTATAGTGACGTCCATTAACCGAGCAAGGTAAGGAATCATGGCTTCCCCTCCCAATTTCAATATTTCTCCTGGTATTCTGTCAGGACCTACAGATTTATTTCTCCTAATTTTCGCCATCCTTTTTCTAATAATTCCTGCATCGACTCTAAAGGTTTCTATTGCGGGTGTTGTTTCATTTACTGAAATCTGATCCTTCGGCTTGAAAACCCATGCGTAATCCCCATTTAAACAAGCCGCCTTTTCGCTGTCATTTGTAATTAACGAACCGTCAGCTCCGCAGATCGCTGGAATATCTTCTTTGTTCCCTTTCTTATGTCTTACATACTTGAAGAAATTTTGCCATCAGTGCAATCGATCGTTTAGAATTGATTTTAGATAATTTTCTTGGGTATGTAACTTTAATTCTAGTAAGTCTTTAGATAATTGTAGAAAATTATTTTTCTGTTCCTTGTTTACATTATGTTTACTATGCGCTTTCCTAACCTTCCTTTTCAGTCGCCTCACTTCTTTGTTGAAATAGACCGGATCCGAATGGCACCGTAGTTTCTTGGTAGGCACGAATAAGCATTCTAAGATTATGTTCTTAAAGTTTGTCCGTATCTGTTCTACTGTACATCCGCTAGAAGTCCAAGTTGAAAATTTGCTTTTCAAATATAATTGCATGTTTGTAACGTCTGTTCTATAAAACTGAATTTTTTTCTTTACGAAATGTATTATAATCTGCCACCGAAAAAAACCTTTTATAACTCTGCCACCGGCAATCAGTGAATTGAACTGAACGAATCAGTGAAAAACGGGTCCACTTTTTGAATCAGTGAAACTTCACTATTTGAATCAGTGAAATCTGTGACAACTAATTGAACCAGTGGAATTAATAGCTGTTGCAATCAGTAAAATTCACTTATTTGAATCAGTGAAGTATCACATCGCTTCTCCAGTACTGTAATGCACAAACCCAAAAATCCTACTACTGAGAAATCACTGTATAGCTTTAAGCAAATCCTTCAAAAATATAAAAATTTAATAAATACAATACAATAAATATAATAATAATAATAATAATAATTTATATCATAATAATTTATAATATAATATAATCATAAATATGATAATAATTTATATCTGTATTTGAAGTATTTTTCCCTTGATATCTCAATAGTAGGATTTTTGGGTTTGTGCAGTATAGTACAGGGGTAGCGACATATAGTGTAAAGAAAGTCAAAGTTAATTAGGCACAAATTTATTGAAAGATTTTATGGGAAAATGATCTTCTTGAACAGCACTGTAAATATTAACTACAAAACAAATACAATAGAAATATACATATTATGGCAAAGATATTGAGTCAATATCTTAACTCAGAAAAAAAATTGAAAATTGAGGTAATAACAGATCTGTATTCTATTTTATATGAGCAATGATATATCTGTTCATGTATTGTCTTCAACATTATCATATAGAAAAAAATTGTCCAATGTTATGGTTTAGTTCTTAAGTCACATTATCCTTGGGGTAAGGAGAGTTTTGTTACATCATTGACTTACAAACAATTGCCTTTTCAATGAAAGGAATACTGGTAAAGAGATATGTTGGAATTGAGGTAATTTTAAAGGGAGACACTGCCTTTTTAAGTGAGATAAGAGAATACAAGTCTTTATTTAAACCAATGAAAAACATACAACATACAACCAATGAAACATACAACAAACATACAACAACAACCGATGTTCAGGAACTTTTCAAAACTCACTACGGAGAAAAATTGACCTGCAGTTAACACTCTTCATTTTTAGTACATATTATTGACAATTTCGGTGACAATACAACAAATTCTGAAACGAAAGATGGGAAGAAAGTAGTGAAAGAAAGGACTCTTATAATTTAAATATATATAAATACATTTCAATGGATTTTTATGTGAATTTTACAATAAAAATAAATAAAGGACATTAAATCTGTCAAAATTTTTAAAGTAAAAATACAAATAAACGTTTGGTGTTATTACAAGTATTTGGCAAGTTTTAGGGCAACTTAATCAGCTTCCTCTGCTAATTATAATTTTCATAATTAAAATCAGCAGAATTGCCAAGCTTAAAATTGGAAATGCTAACAGCACTCCATGCCTTTGTTCCTATGTACATATATACATATACATGTATACACATGTATATATACACATATATGTGTATAAAGAAAACAAAGACTATTGTGTATTGTTTCCTAAAATTTCGAATCTGCCATGCTACCGAACAAATGACTGATACCTGACACCGCAATGGAGGCACCTGGCTACTGATTTCAAAGACAGGAATACAATTGATGAATGATGGTATGTTCAAGAAGCGCAAGTTCTAAGCTATTAATTCACTCGAGGTAAAAATTTTAAATGGCTTACCAGATGAACTCCAAAACACAAACCTTCACAAGGAGCTAATTACAACACAAATATTTGATAAGGTAAGAAATACTTTAAAAAAAGACACATCAAGTTCGAAAAGTCTGGATTTCTTTATCAGAAAATCTATCAAAAGTATATTTGGATAAAGAGGAAAATTTGCAATTTTACAACTAATACTACATAAAAGATATTACAAAGGAAAAAGTTCAAAAATCTACCCGAGTACCTCAGATGAAACAATTGGGAAACTTTTTAAGGAAGTTTTAGAAGATAAGCAACAAATATCTGAAGTAAAAAATTTGAGAAAAATTGCCAATGATTTTATTATCAATATATTTAATGGAAGACACTCAAACGCATGCCAATGGATAAACACGTTTGAACGCTGTTTTGTGGAAGAGAAATTCTAAAATTTTCCCTTGACAGATTTGTACTCAAGTATGATTTTGAAAAATACAGTAGAATCAGAATGGAACAATTGGAAAAAGAACGCACGCATAAAAGAAATCGGAGCTGTACTAAAACAACGACAAAAATGGGGATAATAAGCCAGTGGCATATTTTTCGAAAAAATTGAGTGAAGCTCAAAAGGAAAAAAAAGCAATTTACTTGGAGTGCTTGGCAATAAAAGAGGTTGTGATATATTGGCAACATTGCTACTTGGAAGAGAATTTTTGGTACACTCCAATCATAAACCTTTAAAAAATTTAAATATAAAAGCAAGAACACATTAAGAACTGGGTGATTTGACATACTCTCTGTCCCAATACAATTTTAAAGTTAAATATAATCTTGGAAAATTAAACGAAGAGGCAGACTGTTTAAACAGGCATCCAGTTCTAGAGCCTGATGAAAATTCAGATGACATATTAAAAATTGTAAACCCATGAAATTAAAAAAAGGATCAAAGAAGCACAGAATACAAAACAATAAGAAAAAAAATTAAAAAAAAGAAGAGAAAAACTCTCATTATCAGAAGAATTTAGTAAAATATTACTAAAATATGTACACAATACTTATTGTTACCTCGGAAGAGCGCAGATGATAAATAAAGTAACACCATTCTTTACAGCGAAAAATATAAACATAAACATAGAGAAGATTTGTGAAACTTGTGACATCGGCTTAAAGAATAAATCATGAAGAAAATCAAAATTTGGATTAATGTCACACCTAGGTCAAGCAACGTACCCTTTCAAGATAGTTTCTATAGATACCATCAGAGGTTACGGAGGATCCCGGTCACCAAAAAAATACCTACACCTACTGGTCGACCATTTCACAAGATATGCTTATATTTTAACATCAAAAAATCAAATCGTTGATGATTTCGTAAAACTAACTGAGGAAGTAATAAAAAACCATGATGTCCAGATGGTACTAACAGATCAATATCCAGGAATAAATTCAGAAGAATTAAAACAATTCCAAATAAAGACAAAAATAAAATATATATTTACTGCCATAGATGCGCCGATGGTCTCAATGAAAGATTAAACCAGACTTTGGTGAATAAAATAAAATGTATTATGAATGAAACTGACAAAAAGGCTGCTATTGCTATGGACAACTATTGTGAAAAAAGCTGTGGAGAAATATGAGACAGAACATACAGTAATATAAGTCTCAACAAAATACTTTCTTGAGGGTAAAACCATAAATATCCTACCACATGAATTAAAAAAAAATTTAAAACACAGGAGACAAATTAATAAAAAAGAGATCTTGTGTACATATAACATGAAAATCGCCTGAATATGAAGAAATGATGAATTTAGAATTGGACAATACTCAATATTGGGAAAATCTTTAAGTCAATCTATGAAGTCAATACCAGACACAGAACAAAAGAATCAAATTTCTATGATATAACAAAACTTAACTCCAATGGTAGGTTTTGATAATTGAACAATTGCAGAAGCATTGTTCATTTCCCAGGAGGAGGGTTTAATACAGAAACCCAACTGAGTTTTTATTTCAAATTAAATACTCGAACGATATAATCATTATACACTGCTAAAAATGAAAAAAATGCTAATGTTGAGTATGCCAAATTTGTTGTAAATATTAATTTAAAAAGTAAGTTTGGGTGAAGGAATGGGTGAAGGAATATTTTATTATTAAAAAAGAGCAGATGTTAAAACCATCACCCTGAACAAAACAAGAATAGTTTTTCTATCCTTTCACCCATATCAAATATTGCTGGACATTTTTCTTGAATGTTTTTCTCCTTTCCAACTCCTCCAGTTGCAAATTAGAGCCCTCCTAAAACAGAAACATAGATAGGTCAAGAAGTTATGTGAAGAAAAAATGGTTACTTTATTTTCAGATTACATACAAAATCATACTAGCAGAATTATGATAGGGAACCTCAGGAGTGGCAAATGGCTTAGATGTACCATCTGCACTCCCCCTTCACTCTGCCAAACTAGCCTCGCCATGTAAATGAGTAAAATATAATGTGTTTAGTGACTAAGGAAAGCAAGGTACACTGATCAAAATAAATCAGTATTACAGCAGTCTTTGGCAAGTTAAAATACCTTTCAAAATATTCACAGTGTTAGTCTCCCCAGTTAGCTCCAGCACTTTCTCTTACACTTCTTCAAAACTCCACTCCTGGACTGGTGTCATTAAACTAAATTGGAAAAACCAAAGAAAGAGTTAGTAGTTTGCTGGCATGCCCGGCTCTTCTGTGGTGTAATCGAGAGCATTTTGGACTTTTTACAACTTTCATAAACGAAATTATCCATTGCACGTCAGATATTTCACTCTGTATCACCAAACAGTCACATTAAAACTTTTAAGTTGCATAAGAAGTTTCCAAGTTAATAATAAAAACAAATCCGTTGTATTAAAACCTTTTGGCTAAATGTTCACCATAAAATAAAACGACTCACAGTTATCAACAAGACGAGTCAAAGAAAAGCGAAAACTACTTACCTAACGCAATTAAAACAATCTTCAGACACAGGTCAGTTTTCTCACAGGAAACCTCTATTTCACTCGATCCGTCGTGGGATTTTGCTTACACACACAACACAGCACATTAATAACTGGACCGGTCGGTACGGTGGCGCGGCGTGGGGGCGGCTCTACCACTGACAACCAGTGAAATGCTGGCAGTCATTATGAAAAGGTTCACATATTCACTGATTGTCAGCGAAACTACATATTTCGACTGAAGATATCAGTGACTTTGCGCTCACTGATTGAATCAGCGATAATTTCACTGATTCAGATTCAGAGAGCAGTAAAGCATTATCGCGTGTCGGTTTAGTCACTACCTGCGTTAAGCCGTTGTCCCAAACCAACTCGTTAACGAGGCGTTGGGCGGCGCCTTCAGCCCCCACATCCCCCTCCCAGGTAGCGTGCGGTAAATTTAAGTCTCCTCAGATAATGACTTTATTCCCACTTTTCCTGATTACGCGGGTTCGCTCTACAAGCCTTTGCAACGGTTCATATCCATCTTTCTGTGACCTATAGGCGTCTATAATTTCCCATTGGTTTTTTGAATTTCTATCTCGAATGTGTACACCTATTATTTCAAATTTGTCATCCACCCAAGCCTCTACTGCTTCAAAGTTGTCTTTTACGCATATAAAAACACCCCCGCCAATGCGATCTATTCTATCACGTCTGAATGTTAAAAAAGTTTTTCTGAAGATTTCAGCGTTTAATATTTCCGCATTAAGCCATGATTCCGTACCTATCACGACATCTACATTATAAGATTCTACAGTGTTCCAGAAATGAACAGTTTTATTATAAATACTCCTACAATTAACCTGCAGAAAGACCAGAGACTCACCTTCTGCGCGATTACATAGTGGAAGTCCGTCTCTTGCCACCGTTCCCGCGTCGCTGTTTGCCGTTATGTCGCCGTTTGCGTCGTCCACCGCGCCGTCGCCACGCCGCCGTCACCGCGTCGCTGTTCGTCGCCGCTGCGTCGCCGTGCCTCGCCGCCGTCACCGCGTCGCCGTCCCTCGCCGCGTCACCGCGACACTGCAGGTCGCAGCTACGTCACTCGCCGCACTGCAGTCCGCCGCCGACATTCCCACACAAACCATTTTATGGGATTCGATATCCCTTGCCGCCACCGCCATGCGGTCTCACGAGCTTGTCGCGGAAAGTTTTGGGCCTCCTACGCGCGAGAAGAGTCCACCCAGCTTTTTGGACCCCGAGCGATTAAGATGCAAGCCGTCACGACCGAAATCGCCGTCCTGCAACCAAGAATTTGGGTCAAAGAAAAAACACCTTTCTAGTTTGCGCCACCCATTCGTACAAGCGGTTGACTACATCAACCCGTCTCCACGGAATGCCGCGACGCCAGAGAATCCCACTGATATATATTCTAGCACTTGAGAACTTCTCTTGCACTTTCATCACGACGTCACCCATATCCCCCATGATGAAGTCCAGATTTCTTCTCCTAAGATCGTTAGTACCGACATGTAGTACAACGGTATCTGGCTTTCCGAGGTTCCTATTCTTCACAAACCTTCGTAGCTGCTCAGTTCGAATTCCCGGGAGGCACACAGCATTTATATGTTTGTTGTGATGGCCTACGTGCCTGACTATCGAGTCTCCAATTACGAGAATGGCTCTCGTAAGTCTTCAATTACTCGTAGTTGGAGCCTCTACGACTGGCTGCGCGGCGTCTCCAACTGCAACAGCTCGGAGTTTCTCCTTCAGGGCTGCGTTTAACTCCTGCAACTCTTGGATTTGAAGAAGAGCAGCTTCCAGTTTCTCTTCCAGTAGACGGACTCGATTTTCTTTGCACTTGTTGCAAAACCATTTGCCGTTATCCATGTCCCCGATTTTACAACAACTTGCATGGTACCGCAGTCCACACAACTCCCACTGTTTCCCCGATTTTAGGTTGCTGTTGCACCCACTGCTCACGATGCGAATTGCATTTGCTTCAACTGCAGGTCCCGGATTAGGTTCGACACCTCCAATTAATAATAGCACCGCTATCGTGGTCGCACACAACGACGCTGCTCCAGCAGCTGCACCGTCCCCGCGAAACGATGCCGAGGGTGCCGGCGCTGCGCACGAGGAAAAGCGCGCGGCCCACGCCCCGATGCGCGCCCGATACTCCTGCAGGTAGCAACCCATTGTCTCACCCGGAGCTCCGCTAAAGCACATCCAACCGCTACGATGACCAACAACAGAATGACGACCAACAACAGAAATATTCATCTTAAGATAAGATTTCATAAGAAGTCTTGAGATTATCCGTGTCTCGATTAACTGAGACAGTCATTAGGAAAAGCAACAGAATAATTCACTGCAAAACGGTCGATCCCGTTAGAAAGTTTAGGAATATTGGGGCTTTCCCCAATTTCGTAATCATTGGATCCCCTCGTCAAACATTGAGCGTATCCTTAGTCATTTACACTAACAGTTTTAGTTGTTTCACTACGTACACAGTAAAATTGATTGTTCCATTTACAATGAAATCTGTACCGAAAGTAAACTATGCGTCATTTTTACATCCTCGCTAGCGCTTACGCATTAGAAAGTTATGTAATTCTGCGTGAAAAAGCGGCGAATTTTCAGAAGAACGTTTTTTATTGTTGGGCCCTGGTAACGAAAAAGTTTTAAAGCCCTGGTAACACTAAATTTAGAAAAACCATCTTCTAACACTAGGGGTAGCGAAATCCATTTTTTGTGGGTCCTTGATACCGAAAAATCGATTGACGGCATCTGTCCGTACGTCCTCTGTGAGCACTAATAGCGGCTAAATCGTGCAGCCGATTTTCCCCAAAATTGATATACCCCAATTGATGTAACTGATATTGCGAACCCAAAAATCTGAAATCGATATTTATGTTTTGGAGGGAATTTTACATGAAGCCCCTGGGACATTTTCAAAATTAAAACAAGAAATGGCTCCAACGTTTTTGATTAAATTTTATTTCTTGGATAGTGTTAAGAACATTTAAGGGAATAGTGCAGGTCTCATATTCGTTGGAGTCCCTCACTTTTTGAAAATTGCAAAGTTCAAATTTTTGTCGGCGTCTTCCACAACAAAATATTGGCCGAGATAAAGTGTTCATCAGAGACAAATCTTCAAATAAGGACAATTTTTTTTCGAAAATATGAGTATTGTCTAATTTTCGTGAAACATAGCTGCTTTTACAACCATTTTAAACAATTTTTTCTCAAAATCGACTCCAATTTTTTTCTTTAATTTTTTTTGTAAAATGAGCAGAGTACGATAAATAAAAGTATGCTAGTTTCTTATTCGGCGCATTCCCTGTTTTTTCCAAATTTTCAAACAAAAACTAACATTGCAGAGATGCTATATTGAAGATAGAGATAATATTGTTACATTAAAAATGTAACTGTTCTAAACTAATGGTACGACAACAGCACGTTCTTTCTCGCGATACCTCAAAATGGTGAAAGTCATAAAATTTCATATTTTTCATTTTTTATTGAATCCTGTACTCTGTTTTATTCTCTTTTAAATGCTTTAAAACATTTTCTGCAAACAAAATTAAAAATTGCCTATATTTCACGCAAAATTACACGAAAAATACTCAAAGTTTCGAAAAATTTTGCCTGAACATATTTCAAAATCTATCTTTAAGGAACAATGCAAATATTTCTAATTCCATTATGGTAATTGAAAGAAGACTGAAAAAAATTGAAGTTTTGCAGTATTCGAAAAATCATGGTTTTAAAAGAATATTAGACAAGCGTCATTCTCCTCAAACAACTCAACATCAAAATTTTATCAAAAAGAATAGAGTTTTTTTAAAGCTTTTGAAAATGTCTCAGGGTTTTCATGTAAAGTACCCCCAAATATTAAAATGACAGTTTCAAATTCAAGAGACCGCAGCTTCAGATAGGCAGGGGAATGTCAATTTTGGAAAAAAATCGGCTGAATGATTTAGTCCCTGGCGTTGTTCACAACGGAGAGACAGACGTTTTGCTGTCATTCAATTTTCGGGATCAAAGAACGACATAACACGAATTCTGGCTACATCACATGTTAGTTGATTTCTTTTCTAAATTTAGCAACTGGACTTATCCACTTTTCGTTACTCTACTGCGTAATTTTGTACTTTAATTCCTCTCACTGCGTAAGCAAGCGAGAAAGTAAAAATCACATCAGGTACAATTATTTAAATTATGAGTAATTTAACGTAACATTATTGGTTTTAAATTGCACTTTTCAAGTTCCCGGGATTCGTCTGACGAACTTTTTATTTATTTACTTATTTATTTATTTATTTATTTATTTATTTGTTTATTTATTTACTTATTTATTTATTTATTACTTATTGGTTACTAGTTCGTTGCTGTGTGTTTACGTATCTGAAACAAAACACGTAACGGTATTGTTAATACTTGCGGGCTATTCTGATTTTTTACGCTGTGACCTTTTGAGTATTTTATGGTCCGTTCAAATACCAATACAACATGTACATTTTTATGAATTCGATTTATTAAAATCAATATGAAAAAAATACAATACATAAATGATTTAATGCAAAAATAAGTAAACTAACTCGTATATAAACCTTATTTTGCTTCTCTGATATGAAAATTGCAATTTCGGAATGTTGCTGTAAATTTATAAATGCCAGGCACTCATATTCTTCGGTTACGTATCACTTTCTTTTAGAGACATATATGCTTCTTGAGTAGCAGTACTACTCGTAGTAATAAGATATATAAGATATTGCTAACATCATTGAAATGTTATTGTTTGATGTAATGAAATATTCTAAATAACTTTGGCAGTACAGACAAATAATCTAAAAAAAAAAAACGTTTCATTAGCGCAATTCCAAGTTTTTTTCCATATAACTCTCAAATACACTGTAAACATTTCATATATTTCTTTTTGTGTTTTTTCTGGAAACCATTGTTGGTGTTTTTTCCGGATCCCTGATCCATTGAGCAAATGCTGAGATGGCCCCTTGTTTTGCTTCTGGACATAAATGTAACTTCGTTTTCTGTGCACGTCTTAATTTTTTTTTTTTTTTTTAAAAATTCAAAATTTATGTACTATATGACTTAGTGTAGGGATCACAGAATTTTGAAAATGTGCACACAATTCACTTTTCCCCACAGCACGTCATACGCAGTTTTTAACTGTTTTTTTGACGTAAAATAAATAAATAAAAAATAAATAAACCACTGTCCGTAGCTCTTTTAGCTTTTGCGAGAATTTCCACAGGAACATCACTATATGCCTTTGTTTTGTACGAATAAATCAGTCCATGTTTATCTGCTGCTTTGTTGATCTGAAATGACGGTTACAATGCGTCTTTTCGTTTAAACGCAAGAAAGTAGAGGTGCTACAGAATGGCACAGACTTTTTTGTAGCAAAGTTTTCTAATTTCTTTGGTGTGGTCTGGCTTTAATACTTGCGCCATTATATAGCCAGCTGCCATCTATTGTTGCCCAAAGCACTTTTTTATTTACATTTTCTCAACTTTTGCTCTACTCATAGTACAACGAATTTAGAAGAATATTGAGAAGAGAAGAACCTCGTCCTAAATTGAAATTGTCATAGAAATTTGATGTCGTTTTTAAGAAATTTGTGATTAAACATTACTCTAAATGCGAAATTCGAAGCTCACTCAATCTATTGAGTTTTTGAAAATCTCATTTAAAGCACTTGCACCCACAAATGTAATAATGTATACGGATCGATGGCGTAAGAGATATTTTTAAAACGTAAATTTTGTAATTTTGAAAAAAAACAACTAAAGAATACACCAAAATGAACTTTACAGTGCCATTAGCACTATCCTTAGGAAAAATTAGAAGAAAAAGTTTGGAGCCAATTTTGAGAAAATGGCGTTTGAGCGTTTCTGAAAATGCGGAATTTTGAGCTCATTTTAACAGAAAACTTTGTGGAGATTTCAAGCCGACTGTAAATTCACAGCTAGAGATAGTGAAGTACCCCATTCCCCGACCGGAAGAATTGTTTCAAAGGTTAGCAGGAGGCAAATATTTTTCTAAAGTAAATTTAAAAGATGCTTACGTACAGCTCCCTTTGGACGAAGAAACGAGAAAATGCTTTACAGTTAATATACCTCTTGGACTTTTCGAAAGGCTGCCTTTTGGAGTAGCATCCGCGGCCCCCATTTTTCAAAGGTTTCTGCAACAATCGATAGTAGATGTGTCCGGATTCATGAACTATTTAGATGATATAGTGGTAACGGCTGCATCCTATAAATATCAGATGGACAATTTGAAGAAATTATTAAGTAAATTACAAGTGGTGGGGCTTACAGCTAAACTGCGCAAATGTGAATTTTTTAAACCCAGTCATAAGTACCTAGGGCATGTGATAGATAAGGAAGGTATTAGACTTACACAGTCTAGACAATAGCTATTATTAATTTGCCGGCTCCAAAGAACATCAAACAATTACAATCGTTTCTAGGAAAAGCTAACTACTGTACCAAATTCATACCGAATTTTGCAGAGGAAGCAGCCAACAACCTATTACGCAGAAAAGGAAGTTTCTTCGGTTTCCAGCTTCTCACTCGGCTTTCAAAAGATCAAGAAATATTAATTAAGGCAATCAAGCTAAGAAATTTTGACCCTTGCAGGACGGACAGGAGATTGCCAGTAGGCAACGGATGCCTCAGGTTACAGGATAGGCTGTTCTCTTCCAAAGAGATGAGCTAGGACAGGAGTACCCAATTTCATTTGCATCCAAAACTAAATGTACATCAGTGTCGGTACGTATAAATAGAAAAGAAGCTTTGGCAGTTATTTTGGGGGTAAGAAACTTTAATGAATACCTATATGGCAACAAGCTTGTCATAGTTACAATTAGACCCAAATAAATCACAGTGCATGATTATCAGTTCGAAAAGCTATGAACCTCTTCTACTCTGCCTAAAATTTATATAAATCACGCCGTTATACCTTGATGTTCCGAAGTCAAGAACCTAGGTGTGTTTATTGACAACACCTCAGCTGGAACTCGCAAGTATATTGAACCTGCCGTAAAGGTTTGCCGCAATGCATTCGATGAAACGCCTGCGAACGCTTTTACCAATTAGTACACTTGATCTAAGAAAATACGACCATGTATCGCACTTTTTTGACTCACTTCATATGCTTACTCTAAACATGACATCTAAATTACAACGTAAACTTCAAGTAGCACAGAACCATGCGTACGGTTTATTTTTGATCTAAGAAAATACGACCATGTATCGCACTTTTTGACTCACTTCATATGCTTACTCTAGACAAAAGACGGTTACTTCACTCTCTACTTCTTCTCTATAAAATTTTACACGGTTCTCATGTAACACGTCTAATAAGTAATTTCAATCCTCTGAAATTAAACCGAGCTCCCAGTTCAGCTCTGCTCTGTGTACCACGTCACAGCACGACTTCTTTCTTACTGAAGATTTACTATCTTTCAACTACAGCTATCCGAGCCTGGAATAAACTACCAGGAGTCTAAAACATTCGAATACTTTACGTAAATTCAAAACGAATTAAATACTTGGGTAAAGGGATAACGACATATAGAATGGCATTAAAGTCCTCTTCATCCTCCAGACCTTTCCCAATACCAAGCACCCGGTCACCGCCCCCTAAACGCCGCACTTTCCTTACTCTTTAAATTCAAAATTCGCCCCAAACCTCATTACTCTATTCTCATTTTTCATTCCTCTCACACCATCTAAAATATTACAACTACATGTGTTAGGATACACATTTCTGTATCCTAATGAAATTGTTCAAATAAAATATTTAAAAGTGATTAGCCACGCTCCAAATAAATGCTAAAATACTTACAGCTATCTTTGCAGTGTCATCATTGTTATCATATCTACAATATATTGGCCTTAAAAATAATTAGAATTGATGTTTATATCCTATTGTACTTTTATATTGTTTCTTAATTCTGTCAATATTATATTTTAAATTACTGGTACTATTAACTTGGAGCCTATTGTGCTTCTCTGCTGTTACAAATGTTTGTATATTTATGTAAAGTGCTAATGTATACCAAACGTAACATTTCTGTACAGCTTATGGATAAATTTTACTTTTCCACCTACTTCTTCCTCCTTTTCCTCACTATTTCTTCCTTTCCCTTTTTCCTTCACAGTCTTCCCCATTTATGTCTTTACGACCCTTTTCCTAAACGCCTCATCTCTTCACCTTCACTACTATCCATACCATATTCTTCTATATTAATGTTCGGCCATAAGCCGCCATCCTGATTGAGGTTTTCTGGGTTTACTCAATCGCTTAAGGCGTATGCCGGGATGGTCCCTAGTTTTGCACTCCCAGACTAAATGTACAGATTTCCCTCCCCTCTTGTATGTTACTACCCTGTATCAATGTAGACTCAGTGGTTAGGCGGAAGAGCAGGACCTATGGCCTGAGCCTCGTCATTAATAAAGACATTTTATTATTATATATTTATTTTATTATTATTAGTTACTGATCACACAGTCGTTAGTAGAGCTTTTCCACCCAGCAAAGAAGATTACAGACAACATTATGCGGAAGCTGCAGAGATGGGCTCTGTTTTTAAGAGATAACAAGTACAATATTTGTTTCAGAAGAACAGTGCAGTATGGGAATGCGGATACTTTATCCAGACTAACAATGGGCCCAGACAGCAAGATCGACGAGCACGAAAAGGAATGCCTACAAATTGACCAGAAGCAAGAGGAGGCGGTGAACCATTTCCGGTGGATCAGCGCAAAATGCGGCACATACGGACTCCGACCGACTGACCAGGATAAAAGTGTCATCCTCATAAAACTCTTATTCTCATGTGTCAGGGCAAGGCAACAACGATGCAGAGAATGCATTTGGAAACTGAGGGATAGGTTGAAACAAGAGCGGAAGTAGTGTTATTGAGAGTGCGGACGAGCTTACAGTAGTAATACCGCGCTCCTTGCGCCACAAGTATTATAAATACTTCACAGACGGTACTGGGGAATCGTTCTAACTAAGAAACTAGCAAGGAAGTATTGTTATTGGCCAGGAATGGACAGAGATATAGAAAATAAAATTAGGCTCTGCCAACTAAGCCAAGCATTTCAGAAAATCCCGAAGAGCAGTTTCAAGTCATGTCCGGAGCCACAGATAGAATACATGAATAAATATATAGATCGAAGAATAGTGATAGAATACATGTCGATTTTGCAGGCCCATTTCAGGGGGAATGTCTTTAGTGGTAGATGCAGCATCAGGATGTGGTCCGCATGACCAATTGTACGGCAGAAACAACTCTCAAGGATCCTCAGCACATACTGGCTATAGAGGGACTACCAAGTACGCTAGTATCCGATAATGGACCACAGTTTACGGGAGAAGTGTTTCAAAATGTTTGTAAGCTGAACGGTATTGCACATGTATTAGCCCAACATTCCTTCCTCGTTCCAACGGAGAGGCGGAACGTTTAGTACAAATGTTTAAGTCAACCATGAATAAGTAAATTTGAGGACAAAGATCAGCAAGAACCAGTAGTAGAACTGCTTTCATACTATAGGGCCTTACTAAAAAGGACTCTATTGTCCTTTTTCCTTCAAAGTGTAACCTTCAAGAGTGTTTCCTTTAAGAGATACAAAATGCAAGATTTCAAATGGGAGAAAAAGTAATGTTGGGGATGTACAAATAGCTACCTATTAAAGTGGATACCTGCAGAAAATAGTAGAAGTGCAAGGGATTGGATGCTACAGGGTGCAAACGGAAACAGTCAGAAGACACCAGGTACAGTTGAGGCGAATGCTAGGGAAAGGAGGCGGAGGAATCCTCATCAGAACGGTCAAGAAGGTCGAGATGCGCCGGGCGGTAGTGTTGAACAACAGTTGGGTTTCGAGACGAAGCGACAGCAGGGCGCCGCAGCTGGGAACCAAGAGTTTCCACAAGCAGACCAGCAGATGGAATTCGAGCCAGAGCAGCCAGGAGCTCTACCGAGTGGAATGTCTCCAGGAGGCACAGCAGCAGACGTCTCCCCAACACGACCACAGGAGCTCCTGCAAGAGGAGCACGCGCCTCACGACTGCACGGACGGAGGAGCAGCAGCAGCATGTTGCGCAATCGACGCATCCGCAATAGGGGTGTTGTGTATACAGCACTGTGCCCGCCAGGTGGGCACACTGTGCCGGAGACAGGAGGTTCGACCCACTGTGGCGAGAAATAGGCAGAACGGAGAGGCGCCACCAGGCGCAGGGCGAGCGGCGGCGCCCCGCACCGGAGCACCGGACTGCGACGGACACCGGCCACGGAGGGGGGAAGCGCATACACTCACCGAGGGTTGGGGGATATATAGGGGGCCCGAGCCAGGAGCGCAGACAATGTCAGATTTCAGTGAAGAGCGTGTCGCTAGTGCAGTAAAAGAGTTATTGTGGAAACGTTTCTGTTGACGTGTGGCTTGCTTCTGGAAGACCGGTTGCACTGTGACTTCGGCGCTGTAAAAAGGGACATCTTCAGGAACATGTGCTGACTCGGCTTTGTACCTGGAATTTGCTGACTGTGCTGACTCGATTTTGGATTGTTTGTTTATGGCCAATAAACTAATTTCCTTATAAAGAATTGTTATTTTTCTACTCTGGATTCTGTATATAACCATGGAACGCAAGATTATTGAAGGGAGAATCCGGTAGCGGTAGCTCAGTGCATCAACTGATGTCACTGCAGCACATCTGACCGGGTCCTAGGTTCGAGTCCCGACAGCGGCAGGATTTTTCGACACTAGCTCTTCAGCTAGATCGAATTCAGTCGCTATCTGAAGAGAATTCTAGCGGCCGGCTGCTCTGATCGGTAGTTTTCCGTGGTTTCTCGGATCAACACCAGGCGAATGCCGGAGCAGAACCCTAACAAACGGTCACTGACCGCGCGCGATCTTCCTTCCTCTTCCTTGTCCTATCCTCTCTCTTACACACACTTACACTAACATGCACCACTACCACATATTCCGGGAGACCGGTCGGGAGCTTAGAGCTTGTCCCGGCTGGGGCGGTGCCCCGCTGGTGGGAAAGTCCTGGTTAGGGGGAAACCCCACTAGCCGACGGTAGGTCGGCGCTGGATCTCGCCATCCATCGGGGGAAGATCACCGCCATCTTCCGAGAAAAACATACCATAATTAACGGGACTAATGAGCGAAGCAGCTGACGCGCCTCGAAAGACGAAAATCAATCAACTAATTGAAGGAAGAGGATCACGGCATGTTATTTAACTTGCTGTAAACTGAAGTCTTGGAAGTGTGATTAATGTTCCGTAAGCTGTTAGCTCATATTACTTAAATTATATTGGTAAGTACTATTATCTATAGAACGTAATGTAATAGATCCATGTATCTCGCTCTGTAAATCTGTTGTAAAGATGTCAAAATGTTAAGTCACTTTTTAAAACTTTTCCATGCTAGCAATTTTAAGCATCAAGATGTCATTAAAACAAACTACTCTGTGGATTTTGTCTTGTGGCAATTTGCCACCACTGTTTTTCCTTAAACTACATAAGAAACGTACCTTTTGCCTCCTAAAGATTGAGAAACAAGAGTGACTTATGTCATTTTGTATGTCATGTCATGGCAACGTGACAAATCATTTTTCCATTTAAGCACAGAATTATTATGTGGTGCATTTCCACCAATATGCATTCATCACTGGTGCAATATCTTGACAGAGTATTATATTTGTTTACTATAAGTTACATTCTATTGTCAGGTAAGATTTACTGGCTGACATGTTGGCTAATGTTACTGAAATACATGTATCCATCTCAGTAATTATCACACCCGGTGCATATCCATGTACACTGTAAATAATAATTTAAAATATTATAGTTCAAAATTCAAAAACATTCAGTTCAAATTATCAAAAATTCACAAACGTTCCATATTCCAATTATGATTAGTAATCTGAAAAAAATCCTTTATAGCATAAAAATTTCAGTGACGGCATTAAGTTTTCACTGTTTTGACGTAAATAATGAATAAAAATAAGAAATAAAAATGAAATAAAAATAAAAACATCTCTTGACGTTTTGGTCCAGTTTCCCTGATCCATTGAGCAAATGCTGATAGCCCTTGTTTTATTTGGACGTAAAATGCATCCCATTTTCTGTGCACGTCTTCTAGAATTCAGTGGGAAATACAATTATTCAAATTATCGTTTCCATGTTGTCGCGGCAGGAAGTAATAAGTGCCAAAATTTATTGCTTATTTATCCTTGAAAATGGATTTTATTACATGGGAGTTTTTTTGTTTTTTTTCTCCCTTTCAAAATTCAAAATTTATTGCTTATTTATCCTTAAAAATAGATTTTATTACATGGGAGTTTTTTGTTTTTTTCTCCCTTTCAAAATTCAAAATTCAAAATTTATTGCTTGCTTATCCTTGAAAATAGATTTTATTACATGGGAGTTTTTTTTCTCCCTTTCAAAAACTTCAAAATTTAAGTAGTATATGACTTAGTGTAGGGATCACAGAATTTTGAAAATGTGCACACAATTCACTGTTTTTTGACATAAAATAAATAAAAAACAATTCAGTTCTTACGATAAGGAAAGTATTTGCTATGATAGTCCAAAATCCACGTATATACGTGTAAAAATCTTGGTAAATATAAAACGTAAATATGCCATGGATAAGCAGTATTTTTCTGCGTAATCCTTTCATAGCTCACTGTGATGTACTCGCACGGTTTCAGCTATTCTAAATTATTTCATCACTACAATAGGCGTTCTATTTGTTAAGAACAATACTTTGCATCTATTATTATTCAATTCAATTACTTGTGTATAATAACTTCCAAAAATAAACTACAACAATGCATTTATTTTAATTTTTATTCACAAGCATTTCATTTCGAATAAACACAGCAATAGTCGTAAACTAACAGTGAATGAATTGCAAACAATATATCGAACTTTGCAAATATCTAAAAATAATGTTTTTCCACATTCCACATTCTTTCAAGGGTTCACCCTTAAGTTCCCTGACTGCTGCATTCTTCCATTACTTTATGAACTAAAACGTAGGAGAACATGCATAAACTATATATCAGCATGTTCAGGTGAAGACAGAGAATAAAATGGCGCAAATTATGAAAAATCACTAGCATTGTTATAAGATGCCGTATCAGTCAAGAGACTTCAGTAAGTTCATGCGCGCGATTAATGGTAAAGGAAGTAAAGCCATTATAGTGTAACAAAAACAATATTATCAGAAGACTTACGAAAATATTATGTTGGTATTGTAGCATTGGCATGGCTTTATTCCCGTTCCTTTTCAAAGAGAAATATACGAAAATATTCTACTTCGATCCACTTTTACACAAAAACCTGGGATATTCAAACAAATGTGCTGCATACTTGAAAATATGCAGTTAAAGAAAATATACGTGAAAATGTAATTATACAAAATAAAATTGACTGCTGTTGTTTTATTTTTGCAGATAAGTAAAGTTATACACATTTCTATTTGATATGCTTAATCAGTAAAAACATGTAATTACAAGAATTTCTGCAGTCTAGTTATATGTACAAACGCTGCACGTCTTCAAGTCGTACATAAGGCAACCTATGGAAACCGGCATGAAAAGCTATCAGTGAAAGACGAAATTCCGTGTTACTCAAGAAGGGGCGACTACTCACAATAAAATACAGAAAGCAAGGACGGATCTAGGAAAATACACTTTTCTGAATGTTCAGTTAAGAGAATGTGAAAATTCAGTTTAGGAAATCCTGGGCCTCTAAGGGATTCATAATGAACACTTTTTGTTAATGAACGGGATGTTGGGCATGTTCTATAACGAATGTAGGCACCTGATTTTTTACGTAGTAGCTGAGCTTGATTCGTAAGTTACACATCCTGCTCTGGGGTTTTGTAGCTATATGTTCTGCAGCATTCAAGGTTTTGTGTAAATGACAAACACCAGTGCATGACAAGAATCTTACCAATGAGGGCCTTACGTGTTACTTTACATTTCGTTGCACATTAAACAACATTTTCGTTACTTCACACTAAATGTCCTACCCTTGCAATTGAAAAATGTGATAACCTGGCGAGCTTGCATTTGGGGTGACGCTAGCACATTATTGCTGTTCTTTCTTTGTTTTGAGACTTTTTTTCCCCACAGCTTCCTGACGTCCATTACACGTCGTCCGTCGTGCACTATAAGTCGGACTCGAGCACCTCCACCTCCTACTCGACGGACGACAGCTCGTCCGACTCGCAGCCGCCCGGCAGCCGCCGCCGCCCCCGCAGCGCCAGCCGCATCGCGCGCCCTGGCGCCAGCCGCCCTGCCAGTGGAGACAGGCACAGTTAGCATTTTAATCAATTATATCTGAATTAAGCAATTTGGATAAATTGATAGTAATCATACTAGAATTAGGCATTCAAACTGAGA
This sequence comes from Teleogryllus oceanicus, assembly GCA_964035755.1. Taxonomy (NCBI): domain Eukaryota; kingdom Metazoa; phylum Arthropoda; class Insecta; order Orthoptera; family Gryllidae; genus Teleogryllus; species Teleogryllus oceanicus. Next base: position 200,736 of record CAXIVR010000010.1, read on the forward strand.
CATTAAAAAACCAAATTGTGAAAAATCATTTATAACTGTAAGAAAATAAAATTGAAATCAATTATATAGAAATGGAGACTTTGCACAATTAACTCGAGAATAAAATATTCCTCTGAGATTAAATTCCAAACAAAATAACAAACTAACAGTCTGAGAACAAGGAGGGAGAGAGCATGTAGAAAGAAGGCAGGGGATGGAAGACCATTTTACTAAAAGAACATCTAAAGACAAAATTATGTACCCACTTACTTTCTCCCCTTACTTCCAAAGAATTGTAATCGTGCACTGAAACGACAAATTTCGAAGGAAAATTTATTGCTGACCTTAAAACAAAGTGAATAAATCTTGTTTCTTTTATATAATAAATACTTCATCTAACACGTTGTATAGTCAGAATCTACATTTTATGGGTCCTTAAAACAGAAAAATTGATTGATTGCAAAACGTGTGTCCCTGTTTGGCCAACGCTAGCGTCAAAATAATAAGTAGAAGTTTCACCAAATTTATATTTTCCGCTCGATGTAACTGGCTCATTGAATTTGAAACAGATAATTTGATTTGGTACTTTACATGAAGCTTAACATTTTCAAAATGTTCTCAAAAATGGCTCCAAATTTTTTCTTAATTTTTTGCATAATGGAGAAATGGATGATGATTTGTTGAACCTAGAATTTTCGAAATTGTAAACGTTTGAAATAATGCGAGAAAATATGTTGTTCTTGCCATGTCTTGACTCTAATCGCAGGTTCGAGGTGGGTAGGGAAACATTGCGGTGCATAGTTCTACACTCAGTATTTTGTTTGAATAAACATTCTAATACTGGTAAGCATAATTAATACATTTTACAATTTACATGCCCAACAATCTTTTGACACATGTGGCCTCATAAAAATTTAGTGTTCGTAATTATAGCATGTACATGCTTCAGTTATGTCGATATCAGAAAAATGAAGTTGAAGTCCATTGCAACACACGACCTCCGATACTGGTAAATATACAGTGGATGGACAGTAACCGGTAAATATACAGTGAACAATTTAGGATTTTCCGTAAATTATTTTATTTTTGTATTTCAGTTTCTATATGAGTCATTTCACGCCAAAAATTATATTTTTTCAAAATTTTCTCTAAAACGGCTCCAAATTTTTCTTAAATTTCTTGTAAGAAGAGATAAATATAATTTATAAAGGTGTTATAGATCCCATTCTACAGTTAGTTTTGTCTTCTGCAACTACAAAATTAAAGATAGAGATTTTCCTTCAAATAAAATTTGTTGCCCATAATCAGTTCTTTCATTAAGGTCATGTAGATATTTTTGAAAAAGTTATTAGTTTTCGCGCAATATTGCGTGCAATATTTGTAATTTTAAAAAGAAACAAAACAATATTTTCTCAAAACGGCTCCAACTTTTTTCTTTAATATTTTGTATGGTTAGTACTAAATGTACTGTATAGCATTTTTAATTTTTTCAATTTTGTAAAATAAAAGAAACGATCGTTCTGACCTTCAGACCGAAGGCGAAAATATTTCATGAATGTTTCTAAACAGTTAAGTTCTTTAATATTCCTTCACTAATTACAAATTCTCGCAATTAAAGTCTTACTGTTTGGTATATTAATTAAAATACATGTTTGTCTATCTTATATCACTTATTTTAAGATTTGTTAACTAATCTCTACGGCAAGCGCCAGATATACCAATTATTAAGTCACCTTCATTAACAAATAATTATCATCGTCAGCTTCTATTAAAAATTTACGTATGTCTTCTTTGAAAATATCTTGACTTTTTATTTTATATCCTTCATTTTCCTTTTTAAAATGTCAACAACGTAAACTTATTATATCAATATTATCCTTAACTAATAAAGCACTCTTCAGCATAGAAAGTGGGTCCAAAGACTATTCGGTTTTTCTTTCCAGACTTGCGGAAAAGTAAGCTCATTAAAACTTTCTGATATACAATGAACGTTTTGTTTTCACACCAATCCTTAAAATTGAGTACTCACGCTCATATTTCTTCTTTGATTTGTATGGTAACAAAGAATCTATAGCATTTGCTGCTATTTCTATTTCTGAGTCTGAACTGCATTCGCTTATGTCGAAATGTGCACATGCGTTTCAATAATTCTCTTGTTAAGAACAGTGTCGCCACTTAAAGGGGAAATGTGAAACTAAACGAAAATTTTATCTTAAATCTAACAAATTTGTACAAAGTGATAAAATGTTGTCTGATATTCGGTCGTAAATCTGATTACAATTCTATGGTTACCAAACTGGCCTAAAGCCTCGTTTGGAAATTTCAATCTGTATTGTGAGTAGAAGGTTTAAATGACTTTAAATGAAGTTTTTCGTAAACTCAATAGATTCCTGTGAAAAAGAGCTTCAAATTTCGCATTTACAGTGACGCTTAACGTCATTTTCTGAACAACGGCTCCAAATTTTTCGATTAAAATAGCTATTTAGAACAAGATTTTAGCCTTCTTTAATATTATAGAAATAGTATTTCGGTTCTACTATTTGGGACCGAAGAGTTGAGAAATGTCAAAAAATATATCTTGTGTGGCGATATATGGCATCTGGCAAGAGAATGGAGCAAACCTTAAGCCAGTCCAAAACAAAGGAAAGTAGAAACATTTACATGAGAGGTGCTAGTCTGTAGCACCTACAGCAATCTCTTCATATTTTGGTAGTAGCAAAGTGTAAGCTTCAAACAAAGAAAACATTTCACTAGAGAACTTGACAAAGAGCAGAGAGTCACAAATAATACATTAATTACAAAGGACGTAACATTAGGATCGGAAGGAAACGAACGTAGTAATGCAAAACCAAAACGGCCAATGAAGAGGAAAATATGGAGTAGTGAATGATCTGGTAAAACGAACAGTAATCGAAAGTACGTCGAATTCTTTCGCAGTTTTGTAATGGCATCTTCGCAAAGGAAAGAAATGTTTAGATCATTCTCGACATCGTTATTAGGAATTGACTTGCATTGCTCAAGTACATCTTGCTGAATCAAGCTTGATATCTTGCCGGATTTGAACACGCGTTCCTTCATTGTGAACCCACGCACCTAAGCTGATGGTTAACTAACGCATGCACTTCCGTGAACTTATTCAATTAAGAATCTTACGAATTTTGTCTTCAAACTCATTGCTTTTCCGCATTTCGCAATTTAAAATATTAAATAAATTACTCTAGGAGACAATAGAAAGCAAAGAAATCTACGCGACACTATAAAACAGTTAATTCTACTTAAGAATGTTTCGTTTAGTACTTTGTAATTTTTGCTAGCAGGCGCTTTGGTTCTAGGCTGACTCTCAACCCTTCTAGCCTCTGTCCAAGATGAGATTATTAGACGATAAGGTTGGGCTAAACGTAGCAGACAAGTTTCGACACGGTCCGAAATTCAGAATTCATTTGCGGGAGTAATTCTAAATCTAAAAAATTTATTGATTTGGAAAAATCCTAATTACGCAGGTATTATTTTTTTCACCTATTCACATTTAAATAAAATAACCATTGTTTCTCGTTATTACAAATTTTTTAATATAGCAAATGTAACATATCACCATTTCATTATTTTTTAAAACTCAAACGACGACCCAAATACATATTAAATTATTGAAAAGGAAAATTTTAATTAAAATCTCACATTTTAAAAAATCGCATGAAGAGGCCACGACCAGAACTTGAGTCCTCAGGTTCTTAAACAACCCCTAGCAATAACTCATAACCCTCCCGGGGTACCCATTTTTTCACTTATTGGGAGGGTTTGAGGGGATACTTTTAGTTTTGTTGCTGAAAAGGAAAAATTTCACAAAAAAAGAAATAGAAAAATACGATTTCAAAATCGGTTTGAAACTTTTTTAATTTTAGAAAAAAAAAACGGTTTAAATTTAGTTTTTTTTCAAACCTTTCTTTAAAATTGAAATATTGTCGCAATTTGAAAAAATACCAACATTTAAAAAGTCAGGACCTTTTAAAAGAGCATTTATGGACAACAAATTTCATTTGAAAGAAAAATCTGTCCAATTTTAGGTGGTAGCCCTAATAAGTTCAAATTTTTGGGGTTTTTCAAAATTAGAGAACAGTAAAAATTTGGGATCAATCATTTTTTTAGTGATATTATTCTATTCTTACAAGAAATTTAAAAAAAAAATTTGAGTCTTTTTTGAAAAAATTTTAAAAAATGCCCGAAGGGTTTTTATGAAAGTTTTTCCCCCAAATTTAAAAATTTTCAAAATTTCAAAGCTTAACTACAGCCAGAAAACAGGGTTTCTTCTTTTGGGAAAGGATCGTACGTGGTTTAGGCGCGTGGGTTTTCCAGACGGACGGACGGATATTTAGGGAGGATATTTGAATAAAACCCCTTTTTTCGGTATCAGGGGCTCCAAAAAAGGGATTACCGATGCGTGTATTATCGGGAAAACAATTTTCCGACTTACATAACTTTCTTGTAGTGTATTATCCGAAAAACATGCAATTTCAGAAAGTAAAAAAGAACACAAGTATTGTTTTTTGCTGAGATGTCAATTTCATAGTTCAAAATCCATCTGGGCCATCCATCTAATACAAAAAAAAAAAATTCTGAGAATGGCATTACGAATTCATTTCAAGGTGAGTTTATTTTTATGTAAAATTAATATTGCAAAAAAGAAAATTTTTAATGTAACAAGAAAAAACATAATTTGTCCTCTGGGCAAACAATGTTTGTAAAGGCAACGATATTTTACAAAAGGGTTAAACCTTTGGCAAATTTTACTTACGTAAATGATGACAGAGGGTAAAATCAAATGCGCGGGGAATACAACCAAGAACCCCAAATTAAAAAACGTTTTCTCGGGGAAACTCAGGGTCAGAGCAACTGGTCGTAAATCGAACGATGCGGGTTTGAATCCCCCGGGGGAATTACATCTTTAGATCAAAAGTTTGGGCACAAATGGATATCACTAACGAACGGAATAAAAAATTTTTTTATTCATTCCCCAAACAGTGACAGTGGTGATAAACGTTTTTTGGGAAATGAATGCAAAATGTATGTCACCACGTTCACTACTTAATTCAAGGATTAGGTTATATTCTTAAAACTGAATATAAAAAATATACACATTTGTATAAGTATTTGTAATAAAGGGGGTAAAACCCCGAAATAATTACATTTATATATATAAAAATTCAGCAAAAATCATAACAACAAAAAATAAAAAACAAAATTCCCCAAAAATTCTTATCTTTAATTCTAAATTAGTTAAAAAAGAAAAGGGGAAAAGAATAAAAAAGGCAGTGTAGAACCGATCCTAACACCTATTTAAAACCCCCTGTTAAAGATTTCTCAAGGAGTTATTGTCGTTCAGGGAAACTCAATCTTAAGATTACGAATACGTAATATTTTTTTGAAATTTCCATTTTCTAGATAACGAAGAGAATAAAAATCAAATTTTCTAAACATATTCGTCCTCAAGCAGTACAATTTTTGGGAAAAAGCAATATTAGGGGATTTTTTTTTAAAAATATATAATATTTATTTATAAAATCTGTTATCTTATTTATGAATTTTATCATAAGTTCAAAATTTTTTTTAATGACCGACTGTATCCTGGGAAATTTTTAGATCCCAAATTCACCTCCTTTTACATTGGGTAAATGACAGGGTTTGATTGGGGTTACCTACACAAAATGACGAATAATCATTGGGTATAATTTTAAATTAAAATTTTTATTTTCTTTGGAAAATTGGGGCTGAATGAATTGACCATTTTGTCTCAGTCTATCCGCACTAAAAATATGCCATCAAAACATTGTTTATTTAAAAAAGGGGGTAATAAAAAATATTGATTTCTTTTTATTGACACTTTAAATCTTTTATTATGTTTGGTTAAAAATTTTTATATGTTGCTCCCCCGAAGACCTCTTTAAATTTTTCCTGCCCCAAATTATGAATTAGGAAAAAAAGTTTTAACCAGTAAAATTATTTTCATGCCTAACCAAATATTCCCAACCAGCAGTAGCGAAGAACACGTGTAGAATAAAATTTTTGGAGCTGTGATAATATATATTATATTTTGTGATTTATTTCGAACTTTTCTAATTTTAAAAAATTCAGAGAGATCAACGAAAATGAGAAATCCATTATCTTGTAAACGTCACTCTATCCGTGGAACAAATTTAAAGAAAATAATTGAGCGTTTTCTCATAAAATATTCTGTTTACAGATGATATTAATTTTACCCAGAAATTATATGAAAACTACTTTTTAAGAAATTGTTCATGGCGTTTTATAAGAACTGACGTTTAAGAACATATTTTGTTCAAGGAAAAATCTGTATTTTCAATTTTGTAGTTTGAAAAGTTAACTTTTCAATTTCAAAACTATATAGTTCGTCAAATAGGACCAGAACATTTTTACTGCCCTTTGATACATAGGAGGAAAAATCTTATAAAAATTGTAAGCGGTTTTGAGAAACAGTGTTTTAGAAATTGAAAATCGCCTGTATTTCAATCAGAAATTCGCGAAAACCTCATATTTTTGAATATTTATATGTACCATTATTCGAGATCTTTCATCTACAGATTGTATTAAGGAAAATATATTTTATCTTCAATAGAAAGACGAGACAAAATTACTCTGAACTTGAGTTCAGAGTAATTTGTTGTAACCACAACAACGGAAGCAGACTTGTCAATAAAAATGGCCAAATCGTTCTTTTCTAGATTCGAACTGGAAATAGCCAGCTCAGAACGCCAGGCTGCAACCATTACACCCAGCACACCCGTACAGGTCCACTTGAGTGACCCATGCCGGTACTTCTGGAAGAAAAACACGGAAAAGGGACAACCAATCACAGTGAGCGACGTGTCTCTACGTTGATGTCATAGAGCCTTTGATGTTTCACAGTACAACCCTTTCTTCTAGAGCCATGCCTCATCATGGACGGTCAATTCGGGAGCAGTTTTCGCTCTTGTTGAAGCTGGCAGTTAGAGTGCTGGAGGAGCAGAGCGAGAGTACGGTGTTTCCCCAGTATCACATCGCGTTAGATTAGTGGAGGCAGTCGGGAGGTCGCACGTCGCCCTGGAACTGGTTCATGGCGGGTTTCGACCGAGGCTGAGGATGACCTATGATTGCCGAAGCGCGAGCGAGGCCATTCATGAATTCTGTCCAGTTGAGGCGGAGTGTTAATTTTCCTGGCAGTACACACACTGTATTAAGGCGCCTGCAGGCTTAAGACCCTGACGTGCTGCTCAGAAACAGAAGCTCATAGATGAGCAAATGGTGTAGAAATAGCTGCTGAAGAAAAATATATATGCGATTGGGGGAGATGTTATTTTCTTACGAATGTATATTTTCATCAGCAAATGATGGTCCGATACGCGTCTTTCGCCACCCGGCACTCGACACAATGGGGAATATGTGGTTGGGGCCTGTCGTTCTGGTCGCGTATCCATTGCGTGTTGGGTTGGATGAGCGAACGTGGATAGGAATGCTGCACAGAATCGACCAAGGTCCAAATGGACGGATCTGACCGGTGGGCAGTATGCAGATTTTGGAAAACATCATGGTCCCTTACGTGCGGGTGCTTTATTCTAATGGAATCATTAATTTCCAGCAGGACCAGTCTCCTGTTCACAAGTCTCAATTGGTTCAAGACTGGGTTTGCGAGCCAGGGCCAAGTCGAACTTCTCGATTGGCCTCCTTGCGGTCCCTGACATGAACCCTATTGAGAACGTGTGGGCGGAGACCAAGAGGACCATGTCCGATATTTGGCACAGCCCACAGTCAACTAATGGTGACCATCTATGGGAACTCGTTTCCGATGCCTGGGACGAGATAGTGAGTAGTGAAGGTTTGCTGCCGTGCCGTCAGTTCTCACCCGGCGCGTCGGTCAGGTAGTAGAGAACGGAAGCTTCTGGTCGTCGTAATGATGGACGACAAACCGGCCTATTTAGGGCACCTAAGACTTATTATTAATTACAAAATATTGGACAAATTACTACTGAACATACCATAACGGAAGAAAAAACTCTCTCCTGGATTCGAACTCACAAACGTTAGCAAACCGACAGGTCTCTATGACGTTAAACATTTGGGTAAAGCAGTGTCTATTTTAATCACCACATAGAAAAGTAGTTATATACAATAAAACATATGATAAATGGAACACAATCGTTTCAATATATTTTCTTCATTTTCAGAGGTCGTTCCTTTAAGTTTTAATATAATGTAATTATATAATGCGAACTTTTCTCTATAGAAAATACAAGATTTGTACTTTTTCTCATCCCGTACTAAGAACCACATTGTCATAATAAAACTGGAAAGGGACTTTTAATTATTCGAGAAGAGTCTAATATCTAGAAGTAGGGCAGTTTTAAGAATACTAATGGTGTTAAAACAGCGTACTTTCTCACCCGTATTTTCACGGCAACTTACGCGGAAAAATACTCTAATTTTCGAAAAAGTAGTTAAAAACTTTTTTAAAAAACCTTATTTTAAAATCTTATCTTTAAAGCATAGATTTCATGAAGGGAAAAGATCTCAAACTTCAATATTTTAGTGGTAGGAAGACTTCGAAATAATCTTTTACGATTTTTGAAAAATCAGTTTTCAACGAACATGAGACCTGCACTATTCTCTTAAACGTACTTCATACTGAAATAAATGAAATGTATTCAAATGCCATCTATACCAACGTAATTAGATCCGAATTTGTATAAATGGGCGCCAGAAAAGATAACGCTGAGACTATTATACACGTCAACCTTCAACTCTGTAATAAATTAGTTTCCAGCTACCTCGGTCGATAGGTTTTATAGAAATAATCACTATTGTATGCTAATAGATGATTATCCGATCTGCCATCTATACAGAGTGGTCGAGAACCTGAAAAGCAAATATATTTTTATCTTGCTACTTCATTGCTAGAATTGCCCAATGAAAATCATGTATTCATTTCACAAAACATGGAAAATTTTATTAAACAATTTAAAACAATTTTAGTATTGTATAACTTACCCAATATAAAATTAAACCTTTGTCATGACATCCAACCTTATATGTCTTCGCGCGCTTTGGACCATTTTATTCATCTCCGACGCCGCCGTCCTCAGGCCCAGACACCATCTTCTCTCTTCTTTCTAAGAAGCACTTCAATCACGTTCATCAGATCAATAAACTATTTGCTGCTAGCATTCCAGTCCAATCACTGACAACTTCGCTCAAGCCATCAATGCCCCTCCAACTCGTTCATTGAAATATTTTAAGTCACACTTAGTACTCAAATTGATGTTCTCTCAATATCCATTCCCTAATAGATGCTTACAAGTCCCCAGAAAAAACTCCTAACATTAATTGGAGCACGATCCGTTCAAACCCATGGCATCAGTAAGAATGAATGCCCTCGTATTCTTCACCCCTACAAAGCTCGGTCCATTTTTCAAATTGTTTATTTTCAGATAACATACTCGTATCTAGCCAATCCCTAAATTTCTTAACGAACTAGCCATCTTCACGACTGTCACTGCTTTTGGCCAATCCCGAATTCTATACAAAATGAACTAGCCGTCTCCGCGATTGTCACTGCATGAAGATGTTGACCTTGACGACGTCTTGCTTACCGTTGCTATGCTAGCATATTAACATAATTTATCCCCTTAATTGACGCCATTTATAATAAATATTGTAGAATATTCTTCATTCATATATTGGTATGTCACAATACTATCCAACAACATAATTTAATCAAAGATTACGGAGTTATTTCTTTAAACATTTCAAAAATGTACCAGGAGCTTCTTGTAAAGTACCTCCAAAATTGAATATCGATTTCAAATTCAAGGGGCTGCGACATCAGCCAGATCGATTGGGAGTATCAATGTTGGTGAAAATCAACTGAACGGTTTAGCTGCCAGCGTTGTTCAGGGACGAACGGACGGACAGACGTTTTGCTGTCGGTCGATTTTTTGCTATCAACCACCTACAAAACATGGATTCTGGCTATACCACGATTTGGAGGATGTTTTCCAAAATTTGCGAGTGGATTTATCCATTTTTGTCACAAGGACCTTGTAATATGAGTTTTCTGCAGAAAATTCACCGTTTTTCGCGCAGCATTATGTAGTTTCTCTACTCCGTGGGGAAAAGTACAATTGATTAGTATTTGAGAAAATTTAGATTCACGGAAAATTTGTACGCTTTCACTGTAAAAATATTCCAGATTTGGAAAACATTGATACAATTTTTTATAACTTCATTTGTCGAATTAGTTATACCGAGAAGAAGAGTTGAGAGTTCATGAGAATTTTGTAACAGATTAATAATTGTAATATTGAAAAAATTTCCAGAGATATTAATAAAATGTGACATTTACTACAGTATTTGTAATAACGGTATAGAGTATTCGAATGAAGAGTGTACAATTAAAAAAAAGAGTTCGTTTTCAGAACGTTTCAATAATGCAATATGAAGCAATGTAACGTATCCCCCAAAAATATTGATTCACATTGAATTCAGAGTCTAAATCAACTTGCTAGTTTTATATCAATTTTGAAAAGAATACATAGATTTAGAAGTCAGTAATGATTTAATTTTTTGCAGTACAGTCTGGAAACATAAATTGATCGGCCGTCTGCAGCTAAGTTAGCTTTTGCACAGCTTGGCCCAGCCCTGGGCTGACGAACGGCCATTTTTTTTGTTTTTAATATTTTTGTTTTCTTCCACAAAAAAAAAAAGGAATTGATTTGGATTTTAAAAAGGGGTTTTGTGAACATGAATTTATGATTAAAGGGGGCTGATTTCACCAAATGATGTATTTTGTCAGGCCCGGGGGGCCGCTTTTAACTCGTGATTCTCTATAAAAACTCTGTACCCTTTTTGGAATTTTTATGTGTATTTTATTCTGGACCTGATGTTTTTTTGGAATCCTTCAATCGGCCCATTACCCAGATTGTTTAAAAATTTAGTGGTTTTTCTTAGTTGTTTTACTTGGTTTTCATTTTCCTACGCCAAAAAGATCCCGGGGAAATTGGTTTTTTCCTTTTTTTTGCAGTTATTATATAAAAATGAAATTTTTTTCAAAGGGATCAGAAAAGATTCAAGATTCCCAAAAATTTTTTTTTTTCCCCAATTTTTTTCCTGTTCGTTGCTAAAATGGTTTTTTTAATTCTTTTGTGGGTTTATTGTTAAGGCTTTTTTGAGTCAGCTGAATGATTCTTTTACTTCTCCTGTTGTTTTTCCCAAGGGGCAACGGGGGGCCTGTTCCTTCTATGATTTGGGGAAAAATACGCCCTTTCCCGCCGACGGGAGCCTGTTAAAGAGAAAAGGTGTTCCGTGGGGTTATCGACTTTTTTAAAATTTCCTTCAAAAAAATTTTACCTTCTTTATTATTTCTTGTTCCTCAGACAGTTGAACATTTTCCCATCCTTTTATCAGTCTGGGGTGAATCATTGTGGTATTTTGGAGGTTGTCCGGGGCTCTGTGTCTTCCCCAAATTTTTTTCTTGCTGGTAAGGAGGACCCCCCTTTCCCTTTTTTTTCCCGATTTTGATCTCAGTTAAATTCCGTGTTAATAATTCCTCTGTCTATAAATTAATTCTGCCAAATGTAGCCATGTAGCTCTTGATGTTGTCTGCATTTCGGCTGGAACAGGTGCATATATTCTGGGGGGGTTTCGTCTTGTCATGATTTACAAAATAAAATGGGGCATTATATCTATATTCTTTTCTCGGAAATTTTATTCTCTCGTGTGTTTTCTCGGGCAGTTCCATAAACGTTGGGGACAAGCCAGGGACCAGACAAGAAAGGTTTGGCCTCATTGTTCCCCGATCAATGATCTCACGCCTTCTGCTCGTTTTGGACCCGCGGTAAGGGCCCCAAACTCGTCTGGGAGCCCGTTGTCAGACGAGCCTGGGCTTTTCCCATCCTCCTGCCATGAATCTCTACTAACCACAGCGTGCTATTTTTGGTCCCCCGGGATTTTTTTCCCTTGGCACTTCCTGCCCTTTTTTTTTTTTTTTTTTTTTTATTATTTTTTTAATTCTCCCCTGGGGGGTGCCCGTCGACACCTGGACCTTTGAGAACCAAATCCCTTCCCAAACTCTGGCGGTGGATTGAAGGTGGGTCGGGTTTATATTATATCAATACAAATTTCCCCTCAACATGCGTGCAGTACTCAGGGCGCCTTGTGCATTGCATTGCTTTTGAATGTGCCAGTGGTAAAGGCCAAGCCTGGCGACGTGAGTTATTTTTGGGGGGCCCAGTCCAGAGAGATAACCACAGAATCTTAACAGATACAACCGCCACATGTCGCTCAGTTCTGCCAACCGTTTTTCCCCTTTTTCCGGCAATAAAAACGCTATATTTCGGTCTAGAGGGATATATTACTATAATCCTTTTCCCGTGAAAACTTGTCGCCCTTTTTTGCGGGTCTGTTTTCGACCCCTGCGATCAGTGGTGACGAACATTCCTAAAGGCTTCCCCTTTCGTCCCCAAAACTGAATCCGGCGAAATTGTAGTGGGGCCTCTTCCCCACCATCTCTGATTTTTCAGCTAGGGCCTTTGAACCCCCCAAAGCATTTACTAAATATTCTGTTTGTCCCCAATGCAGAACACCCCCATTTTGTGTTGGAGGTTTCCCCGGGGTTGTTTCAAAGGCAGCAGGGTCCTCTATCTTTCTAATCAAAACGTTTGGTAATTGCGGTGGATTTTTCCACCCTGAATAGAAATCCCCTTCTGTCTGAGCAAAAAGGCCAATTTTTTTAGGGACGACTTTCCCGGTTCCTTTGACTCAGCGAAACCTGCCATCAACCTTCTGGGCCCATTCCTCAGCCTATCTTCTTTGGTGATAAAAGACCCCAGGTTCGCTTCATTAAAATTAATAAAAAAAATTCTTGTCTGGCAAAAATTGCTTCATCACAACCCTTTTCTGAAAGGTATTTGGAAGATTGTTGATTTGCTTCCCAAAGGGACTAAAAATTCAAAAGACCCTCCCCTTCTTTGTTAATAGTCTTGCCACTGAACTGTTGGGATGGTGCAGGGAATTAGAGTGGCCCTCTTTTGATTCTCCTGCAGTGCAGTTCTTGTCCAGTTAAAAACCAAATGTATGAAAACCCAGGTACCCCCAAGTGTTCTTAGACATGAAGTTCTTTCCTTTTTAAAAAGATTTTTAAAAATTTTTTTACCACTTTTTTTGCAAGACTTTATTTTGAATATCATGCCTTCTTTCTTCCTTGTTCAAAAGTTGATCCCGCCTAAATATTTATATGTATCCTTTTCCCCAAATTTTTTTGGTTTTTTGGTCCCATCAGGATGGTTTGCCCCAGGTCAGGATTTTCCCTTTTTCAACACTGTTGCGTTTTTTAAAATTTCAAGCTCCATAGAAATTATTGCTGGGGTCTTAAAGTTAAAACAGCGAGAAAGCGGGTTCTTTTTTTTGGGAAAACAGAACGTCCTGAAAACATGTTTAAATGAGGATATGGAGATATTTGGTGATTTTTTCCCAAACCCCGAATCTCTTAACCTGCTGAGGGGTTTAGACGGGGGAAAAAACCAAGGGGACAGTCTATCCCCCTGGAAAAAAAAATTTTAATCCTCAGTTTTTGGGTATACTCCTCCCAGAAAAGGTGATTTTTATCTTTTTCAAAAGTTATGATGTCGGTTAGATTCAATATTGGGCATTTACTTTGTGAGAAAAAGGACATACAAAACCAGAATGGGGTAGGTTAAAGGGTTTTGGTATAGTACCCATCCAACAGAAATTTTGGCCTTTTTGTTGATTCAACTTTTACTATCAATAATTTTTTGAAATTTTGGCATTTCTGCAACCATTTTTCTCGGGGCCCAAAGATTGTTGGCTTTCAGATGGGTTTCACCTAGTTGCGATGTAAAAATCTTTATATACAAGTTATGGGGGATATTTACTGAACCTGAGTTTTAGACTTGTATATCATAAAACAACGCCTTCATAAAAACGCCGGGAAAGATAGTTGAATCGTTGAATGAGATTAAAAACCTGGGCAAAACCGCATGGTACATGGGAAAAACCCACCAAAAGTTTTTTATCCCCTCAGTACCTGGGCTTTTAAACTGTGTCTCTGATTGAATTGAAATATCTTTCCGTGTATATTTATTATATTAGGGGTGTATATTTTTATGTGTATATATTATATATTAGGGGGCAAATTTGTGGGGTATCACAATCTTCTCTTCCTTTCTGCTATCAAAAATATCATTCTGGGGCTTGGGGAAAGCTTTTTTTATATTACTCCAATATTCTCCCCTCTCCAGCTTTTGTACTCTTTCCAAAATTTTTTTTTATTATTTTTTTTTTTTTTTAAAACTGAAGACAAATTTGATAATTTGCTGTCAATCCATGAAATACACCCCCCATTAAAAATTTTGACTATTTTTATTGTTGATTTGCATTGTTGAATTTTGGTACCTATTCTTGTTAAATTTAATGCTATTAAGGCTAAATGTAAAAAATGGTTCCATTTTACCCGTGGCAAAAATAAATTTATTTAAAGGGCCGTCTGAAAATTTTCGATTTTCGATTTTAAAAGGCATTGAACTTCTTTTTAACATATAATTTACGTCGATCCGTTTTTTAAAAAAACTTTCCCAAAAATTTTTAAAACGTTTTCATATTTTGGGAAGAAATTAAAAATGGGCTTTTATCGCGATGACGACGTGCTTCCTGAATCAACGCCGTGTCAATCCTCGGATGAATAGGGCGGCGTAAGTGAAATTTCGGGCCCCCCTTCCCCCCTTCCGCAGTTGCGTCCTCCACCCCTTTTGGGGGTCCTCGATGCGGCCGAACGGCCCCCGGGGCCCCCGGCACGGGGGGGAGGCCGTGCTCTACAGGTAACCGGTAGTCTTTTGGTTTCGTCCTTTGAATCTCTTTTTTTACTCCCTTATCAAACTGTGATGAACACAACCCCAAAAGGTCTCATATCATCTGTAATAGTCGTATAAAACTTTTATCTTGTTCACATATTTCCTCTTCCTTCGAATACCATCAAACAATTATAATTATAATATTATAAAATTAAAAAAAAATTTTAAAATTTTAAAATTTTAATACCCCTCAAATAATTTTTAAAAAAATTCAAAAAACGATTCATTTAAACTTATAACCTATTCATTTTTTTTTTTTTTTACATTTTTCTTCTAAGATTTGTTTTATTCCTCTACCAGAAAGTATGAGCCCAGATTCTACGACTCTTTTATCTTGCGACTCATTTTTTATCTCAAACGGTTGGTCTCCTTTAATTTTACCTGATGGATCTGTTTTTCCCCTAAAATCGGGGCTAAATTTTAAAAATTTTTTCTTTTTTTAATTTTAAAACTCTTTCCCACAAATTATGTAATCGGACCGGGAAAAAACTTTTGTCGGGCCTGGTAAATAAAAGTGGTAAACCCCTTCTAAATATTAACATTCTTTTAACTCGTGGTCTGCGAAAAAAAACAATAAAGTTTCCTTGATACCAAAAATCGATTGACGCCCAAAAAATGTCTGTCGTTTATGGAACCCAAAAACCAAACCCTCTGCAATTTTCTCAAAAGTCTTAATCTACCCGAAAAAACTCGTCCCTTGGGGGTTTCAACGATATTTTGATTTTTTAGGTATTTTACATTAAACCCCTCACAAAAATTTTTCAAACCGTGACCCAAAATTTTTTGATTAAATTTTGTCCCCGTGTTCCGTACAGAACCAAAAAAAAATGTGATTTATGGTGTTTTTGACTCATTTTTTTGAAAATTGCTAACTACAATTTTTGGGGGGGTTTCCCCAACTATAATATTTATGATATATTTTTTTTCCCTTTCTGAAATCTGTTCTGGCAGACCCGAAAATAAGATCAAGTTTAATTTTTTAAACATTTGGGTTTTCTGCAATTTGGGGGGAATATAGGCAATTAAAACGTAACTTTTTCCAAAAAAGCTTCAATTTTTTTTTTAAAAAATACAAAAAATATGGGGGTCTCATTTCCCCCCCCCCCCTTTTTTATCGAAGATTCAAAGGTCATGTAAGTTTATTAAAAACCAAAGTTTTAAAAAAATTGATGTATATTAAAAAACTCAAAAAAACAATTTTTTTACGGATAGAAAGCTTAAAAAAATCCATTTTCGTTTAACTCATCAATTTTAAATTCAAATTTAGAAATAATGCCAGAAAATGTGTGATGTTTATCAGGCTGCTTTTTTTTGAAATTTATTGTAAAGGGTACTCCCCGTGTAATTGACAAAATTTCTAATAAAAGTTTAAAATGCGGGAAAAAATGCTTTTCATATTCGTTTATTTGCTTTTTTATATATTTTTCCCAATTTTCAATTTCATTCACAAACCACTTACTCTGGATATTATTTATCGTGCGAAATGAGTTAACTCGATTAAAAAAGTCCCAATGTTTTTTTTAATTAGCAAATTTAAATACTTTATTTAAAAAAAGTTTTTTGTTTTAAAACTTTTTGAGTTTTTTGCATGATTTTGGGGAAAAAATACATGAAATAATTTTTTTAAAAAATCGGGGTGAAATAAATATTTTAGTATTAAGAGGTAAATGAGCAAATCTCTTCAATGAATTTTGAGGAAATTGGAAATTACCTCAATTTTCTTCAAATAATTTTGATCATTGTTAATTAAATGAAATTCGTAGAAATAAATTTTCTAGGAATGAAGTAGGTTCAGTTCTGCAGTCACCAACGGTAATATGTAATTTAAAGCAGCACACACCGAATAATACCAACCGTACACCCGTGACTGTACAAAAGACACAGGCACCGCATCCAGTAACAACTCAAAACAAATTTAGTGTTTTCGATTATGAAACAGATTTTCTCCCCTTTCTGATACTCACCACCTTCTCTACCATCGACAAATTCATGCAAACCAACGCAAACAGGTTAGGAAGGCGTCAAACAAAACACGTAAAGCTGCGCATCGTAGCTCACTTGAAAACAAAGACATTCCTACTGAGCCTAAAAACAGGTACTTATTTTAGCTGACAGTCATGGCTGCCATCTTTCCTCCATTGTCAGTGGGAACTTACCCTCCAATTTATCAGTCTCATCTATTTTTAAACCTAACGGGAGGTTTGCAGATGTGACTGCAGAGTTGGACAGCCACACGAAAACACTGACCAATCAGGACACAGTCATTATCATAGGAGGGCAGAATGAGATTAACTTGGGCGTAACTTTACACCTGATCAACATGTAAATAAATTACAATGTCCGCCCAAAATACTAACATTGTAGTCTCGACTCTGTCCTTCTGGTACTACAGACCAACACTATCCAGTGAGATTAAGCACGCAAACAAACAATTAAACTCAACTGAGAGAAACAAATGTCACATTTTTTGAAATTAATTTCCTTTCAGCAAAACACTTCACCCGGCATGGTCTTCACATGAACCTTGCTGGAAAACATGCAGTCGGTAACAAGCTTGCACAATACATCATCAACTCCAGGCCTACGCAGTCTCCTGCCGAAAATCCATCCCTTTCACCTTCCTTACGTTCTCCACCCCCACCTTTATTTCGAACCCTGTCTCTTCCTCTGAACCTACTCCCGTTTCTCCCATTCCCACTACAAATTCATCTACACCTGATGCCTCATTTTCCTCCCAACCTGTGACTGCCGGGACACACTACAACCTTCGACCACGCACTCAAGGTAAAAGCTGGAGTAACTGCATAGCAACTACAGTCAGATGCAGCAAAAAAACATTCGTGTAGGTACTTGGAAAAAAAAAATCATTCTTCACCATAATGTCAATCCCTTTCAAATAAAACTGAGTTTATCGAGGCAGCTCTACAGAGCGATCTAAATCAAATGGATTTTCTTTGCTTTACAGAACATTGGTTATCTCCTAATGAACTTAGCATTTTCCAAATTCCAAACTTTTACCTTGCAGGCTTTTATTGCAGAGAGAGAGAGAGAGAGAGAATCGCATAAAGGTCCTACGCATGGGAGTTCCTGTATTTAGTTAGAAATAATATTCATTCTATCTCCTTGGCGGAATTAAATGTGTATTCCGTTGAAAATATTTTCGAAATTTCTGTTGACATCTTACTACACTAAAAGTGACAATACTTTGCATTTACAGACCTCCAACAAAGAGAACTGCAGATTATATTTTGTTCTTGAAAACCGGGAGCTAACACTTAACAAAGTCAGAAATCGCTTTTTGAATCCTTGTTGTATGCGGAGATTTTTACATTGATTTTCTGGTCCAATCTTGTGAGTAAGAAAAGTTTCTCAATTTAATTAATCTTCAATTTGACATTACAATTAATGTACCTACACGGATCACACAAAATTCGATAAGTCCATTGATCAAATTATAATTAACAAAACTACTACTCAATATGAAGTTAAAACAAACGATTTAGGATACAGTGACCACGATGCACAAATTCTTACCATTATAAAATGCGATCACTGACACAATAAATAATTACGTATGACTAGATTGTTTACAAAAATAAAATAAATTATTCATTGTTTACTTGATGCGGGAGTCACGGGAAGCGGTTTATAATACTGTTGATACAAACGACAAATAATATTTTTCAACCTTTCTTTACATTTTAACACTTGCTTTCCTTTCTAAACGTCATAACATATCTCAATATTTTTTAAAAATTCAAATCATTGTTACGAAAAGTTATAAGGCAGGCTAAAAACATGAAAAACGATCAGCATATTTTGAACTCAAATAAGAGAACAAAAGCAATGTGGCATGTAATAAGAAATACGACTAAATTAACTAGAAACCCTGTAGAGAATGTTGTTTTAAAATTTAACGATATAAATGTGAACGATCCGGCAACAGTGGCTAGTCTCTTTAACCAATACTTTTCGAGAATTGATGCCGATCTCACTAAGTGTCTTCAGCCAAAAAATTCAAAAACAGACAGTTCACCCAAAATTTTAGAGACGATGTTCGTTTCCGAAACTTCTTCCTATGAAATTCTCAAAATAATCGGTAAACTAAAAAATAAATATTCGTCCGGTTTAGATGAATTCCCAGATTCTTTGTTAAATAACGCGTGCGTATTCCATTATACACCCGTTAACACATATATTTATTTCATCGTTATGCACCTAAACGTTTCCAGATCATTTCAAAACAGCTAAAATGAAGCCGCTCTTCAAAAGAGACAACAAAAATGAAATTCAAAATTATCGGCCCATTTCTCTTCTATCAGTTTTTTCAAAAATATTAGAGAGGCTACGTACGAATGGAAACCTTTCTCAGTAAACACGACGTGCTTTCAGATTGCCAACATGGATTTAGAAAATCAAAATCAACGGAAACAGCTATATTTTCTTTTCTTAAAGATGTCGCCTCATCATTGGATCAAAACGAGGCACCTATTAGAATATTTTAGATTCTCAAAAGCTTTGACGTCTTTGATCATGACATTTTACTTTCAAAATTACCTTCATATGGAATTCGTGGTATTGCTCTAGATTGGTTATGTTCGTACCTTAAACAACGATGTCAGAGAGTTGAAATACCTCACTGGAATGATGGAACATTACGTACGCACCTCTCCGACTCTTTGCCCATTGCATTTGGAGTTCCTCAAGGATCGATTTTAGGCCCTATTCTGTTCCTACTTTACGTAAACGATCTGCCCTCGACGATGTGAAACGAAAGAACAGTTCCCTTGGCGGATGATACGAACATCGTTTGCTGTAAAGAAATCGTAAATAGTGCAATATCAGATTTTCAAATTGGTTTCGAAATAACAAATTAATAGTAAACGAAAAGAAAACGGTTTTAATGCAGTTTTCCATTTCAAATAAACAATTCTGTGCTCCATTGAAAATGAACTGTGTACCATTGACTGATGTTAAGGCAACAAAATTTTTAGGTCTCTCAATTCAGTCAAACTTTAAATGGAACGTCTATTTAAATGAATTGAACACAAAATTAAGTTCATTATGTTACGCGTTCAGAATTCTTGCAAATTCAGTCACCCTGCTCGTTGTGTGTATTTCGCGAATGTTCATTCCCGCCTGAGATATGGCGTAATATTCTGGGGAAATACGTCTTATAGCTCCCAGACTTTTAGATTACAAAAAGAATTGAACGAATAATAACCAAATCCTACCCACGCTATTCATGTAAGCCTCTCTTCATTAATCTAGAATTTTTACCATTACCTTGTCTGTTTATTTATGAATCAGTGGTTTTTGTCAAAAATGACTTGCTTAAGGGCGGTAATATATTTTCAGAAAATGCCGATGTCTATTACTATAACACTCGACGTAGAAATCATATTCATCAGGTGATAGTATTAACAGCTCATTACAAAAAATTCACATACAATACATGTACATTATTTTACAACACTTTGCCAGATGACATTAAACGATTAAATTCGATAGAAAAGTTTAAATCCCAAGTGAAATCGTTTCTGCTGCATAACTGTTTCTATACAATTAGACACTATACTGAGCATCACAAGGAAAGTAACATTAATTTTAACAATGATACGTAATGCATTATTTACCATTTGAACTGTACAAATGTGTATAAAGAACCTGTAACAAGTATTGTATTGCAGCCTCCGGGTCAATGACCCCCATCTTGATCAGGTTTTTCGTCCAGTTTCCCTGATCCATTGGGCAAATGCTGAGATGGCCCCTTGTTTTGCTTCTGGAGATAAATGTAACTTCATTTTCTGTGCACGTCTTCTAGAATTCAGTGGGAAATACAATTATTCAAATTATCGTTTCCATGTTGTCGCGCCAGGAAGTATTATTCTAAAGGACAACATGGATAAGAGCCAACATTTATTGCCTTTTTATCCTTGAAAGTAGATTTTATTACGTGGGAGTTTTTTTCTTCTTTTTTTTTCTCCCTTTCAAAATTCAAACTTTAAGTAGTGTAGGGATCACAGAATTTTGAAACTGTGCACACAATTTACTTTTTTCCATAGCACGTCATACGCAGTTTTTAACTTTTTTTGACATAAAAATAAATAAATAAATAAATAAATAAAGAAGGTGTAATTCCTTTACGAAAAGGTTATAATTAAACTGAAAATTCAAATTTCACTTTTAAGATTTATTGCCTTAATTTAAGGAACTGCAAATATCTTTTTGTAGAATCAGTCATATTTTTGTGTTTTATTGGTAACATATTACTGAAACTATCCTTCGAATTTGGATAGGTATATCTACTTTTAGGTCAATAAAATCCACTCCCTGCATAATCCTACCGATCTTACAGTTGAAGCATTCACGCCATTTTCATTGCAATGAACTGCACAGACCTTCGGACATCGGCGACACCATATGCCAATGAACAGATGCCCCTCCAGCGCTCTCGCCAAAAATGGTGACTTTGTTGGGGTCACCGTTGAAGGCGGCGATGTTCTTCCTTACCCACCGCAGGGCTCTCACTTGGTCCTTTAACCCGGCATTTCCAGGGACAGCCTTCTTCAGGAATAGAAATCCTGAGAAAAAGAAGAAAAAAAGGGATTTTTTTATTAGATAGAAAATTATATTTTCATATAATATAAATTTTTGTCTTTAACATTTTTTTCCTTATTTACTTTTCTTATATATCAACTTTTCAGATTTCCGAACATTATCATCATTTCTCTAAATTTTATTTGGTCGCACTCATTAACTTAAGATAGTATTGAAATCATGCGCCGAAAGACGGCGAATTTTCGATTCGTCTGTCATTGCCGGGCCCTGGTACCGAAAAAGTGGAGAAATCCAGGTGCGAAATAAGAAAATAATATCCTCTAACACGGCCGGTCGTCAGAATTCGTGTTTTGTTCATACCATCATACCGAAAAATCGAATGACGGCAAAACCTCTGTCTGTTTGTACAGTTCGTCACAGGCAGCGGTCGAGTCAACATCGTGTTGTACGCAGTGACAGTATTCGTTGTACGTGGAGAGCGTGTGATTTTCTTTAGTTTGTTACTAGTGGACATTTTAGTGAACAGCAAATACTGCAAGAGTAGTATAAAACTGTTTTACTTTCCTCCCCTACGGGGGGATAAGACGTGAAATGACCTCGCATCGGCTGAAGGGAAGGCCTCTGACTGCAGGAGACAACCCGCCTCAGGTCGCACAAACTGGAGCAAATATTTACAGAACTCTATGTATCCGGACAAAGAACAAGGATTGTTAATTGATGGGAAAGACTATAGCTCATCACTAGAAAGGTATGTAGAAGTCTTAGTCTACTATTGTTTCACTACGAAACAAAATATACGCGTCGAAGATCTCGAACAGCAGAGTGTGCATCTTTCTCAGCAGTAAACAACTAGTTAATAAAATAACAGATAAATATAAAACTATTAATATTGATGGCAGTGATCAAAATATGCGACCATTTGTTAGTAAGCAGTGGCGAGTAGTTCTTTCAAATGTATATCCAATGATCCCTAATGCTATAATTGAAGAAGAACTTGATAAATTGAACGTAGTGCGAAGTTCACAAGTGTCATTCCTTCGAGCGGGTTTCGGAAAAGAAGAATTCACACATATTTTAAGCTTCGTAGTAAAATGTATGTACCGGAAGACTCACTAAACAAATTACCTGATTCTATAGCAGTTGAGTATAAAGGAGAGAAATTAGGTTTATATATCTTGGCAATATTAAATGTTATCAATGCAAGGAAGAAGGCCATGTAGCAAGAAACTGTAAAAATGTAGACATTATTAATTCCAATAGCAATGTAGATTTAGTACAAGCAACAAACGTGAACATTGAGAACAAACACAACGATAATTCTACTTTTGATGAAGACTTTCCCCCATTTGAGACTGATAAGACAACTAAAAGAACACTGTCGCAGATCACAAGTACATCTAGCAATAAAACATCTGAACTAACCTGAATAGTTCGAAGAAAGAAACATGAGTTTGCTAAACCTGCAAAAATGAAGAAAAGAAGATCAACCGTGAAAACAACTCTGAAAACAAAAGTGAGAAAAGAATATTAGTGAACAGTTAGCTCCAGTTAAAGATAAATTAGAAGTAACCTCCAATGTTCTTAATTATGAACAACTCAAAGATTTTTTGGAAGATACGTACGGAACTAGTAATGGTATACAATTATCCCTTAACTATACTAAGGAAACTGATATGTTGATTGCATTGCTTAGAGATATGTACCCATTGCCAGAGGACAGATGTATGAAGTCTCGTTTTACGAGAATCATGAAATGGTTGAAGGATCCAGTTGTTTCTGATTCCTCAAGAGCATCCTCGGAGAATGAATGTTTATCAACTGAAGAAGCAGAATGAAAATCAAAATTCTGCAATGGAACGTGAATGGCTTCCTGACTGACACGATACGAGTTCTTCCAGAAACTTCAAAATGAGAATAACGTCGATATTTTCTATGTACAAGAATCTAATTTCAAAACTAACTATTGTAAGCATATCAAAGTCTTACTACAAAAACATTCGTCATGTGTGAATGCTAGTGGAGGCAATTTATGTTCGTGAATCGATAGTGGTAGTGAAGTGCAAATAACAAGTGATCTTGAAGTGGGTGTTGTCTCGATAAATATAGGAGCTAGGAACATCGTGCTATGTAATATATACATTCCAATGTCATTTCAAGTGCGTAGCTGTGAACTTGAAAGTTTAACTCAACAAGTTAAAAAACCATGATATTAATAGGTGATTTTAATTGTCACAATGCACAATGGGGCTCAAAAAGAACGGATACTAGGGGAAAATAGGTGATTTTTCAGATAAAGAAGACCTTGTTCTATTAAATGAAGACAATAAGCCTACATATTTTAACGTGGCAACAGGAAATGTAAGCACTATCGATCTAAGTATATGTACGCCGAATCTAGTAAGATATTTACAATGGAATGTTCTCGATGATTTATTCAACAGCGACCATTATCCTATCACCGTGACCTTCGAGGACACACCGGAAACTGAGGTTATTTATGAGCCCTGATGGATTTTCAAGGAAAATTTGGGAATAAAGCAAATTATTGATGAAAAAATTAATCATTTAAACAGTAATGATGATTCTGAATTCAATCAAATAGATGTAAACTTGGATAGATTTGAAGAAATAAATGACCACAGCCGAGGAAACCATTCCGAAAACTACTGGCAAAATACAAAGGAAGTTACCGTGGTGGTCAAATGACTGTGAGGAGTCAGTAAAGAAATATAAGCAATTGTTTAATACCTATAAGAGGCACAATACTGATAAAAATAACACCCGTTTCAAGTCTCCCAGAGCAAAGGAAGGAAAATAATAAAAGAGCCAAAAGAAAATTTTGGGAGGAATTTATTTCATCCATTAATTCCAATACAAACAGCAAAGAAGCGGGGAAAAGAATCAACGCCGTAAATGGAAAAATACAAAAGTACCAGCATTACTTCACTTACACTTCCGATGGTACCAACTTACATGACCCTTGTGATATTCAAACACTTTTGGACATTATTTTCATCAAATTCCAGTGATCAGAATTATGATAAAACCTTCATCAAGTACAAAGAAGAAATTGAGAAAATTGAACCCGATCTTGAAGAAGAAAGCACAGTAGATAATGATACTCAACATTTAAACGCTCCTATCACACTCAGAGAACTACATGAAGCAATACGCAAACTTAAAAACACCAGTGCCGGCCCTGATGGAATTACCAATGTATTCATCAAGAACATGCCTTCATCTGCAATAAAGTATCTGTTGCATGTATACAATCTGATTTACATTTACAATGTATTTCCTAAAATTGGTCTGAAGTATCATTGTACCGATACATAAACCAGGAAAGATAATTTTTGATAAGCAGCTACAGGCCTATTGCAAGATGCTGCTTATGTAAGCTTCTGAAAAATAGTGAATCAGAGACTGAGGTGGTACTTGGGAAAAAACATCAACTGATTACTCCATATCAAAGCGGTTTCCGAAAAAATCGGTCAACAATGTCTTGTTTCACTAGAAAACAGCATATACAACGGTTTTGCTAATAATATGAACATATTAGTTTTAAACTTAGACATAGAAAAACGTATGAGATGGTGTGGAGAATACGGGTTGTAAATATAATAACGTGGGCTAAGATTAAAGGTAACATTAGCAAGTTCATTTACAATTTCTTAAAAGAACTCTCAATCAAGAAGAAAACTGGACTCAAGATTTCCAAGACAAAATCCACCCAAACTCCAGCTGTCATCAATATGTATGCGGATGATAGCAATATTAGCATTTCTGGAAAAGATATTACATCATTAGAAAAAAAAGGCGCAAAACATCTTAGACGCAGCCATGGAATTTTCAAAGAAAACTGGACTCAAGATTTCCAAGACAAAATCCACGTTCATAATTTTTTCTAGGAAACGATCTTTTAGAAGAAAGATAGAGTTCAAAATAGAAGAGCATAAGTTGGAACAGAGTAAGGAAATTAAAATCTTAGGAATGATTTTAGATGAAAAGATGACATGGTTCCACATATCAAAATTTAAAGAATGAGTGCACCAAAAGAATGAGCCTTGTCAAAGTCATCAGCCATACATCCTGGGGAGCGGATTATACGATTATAAGAAGAACTTACCAGGCAATAGTTATATCCAAATTGGAGAATGGCTGTATATTATATGATGCGGCCAAGAAGTGTATCAAGAGATTGCTGGATCCTATCAATAATATGGGAGCGAGACTGACGTGTGGGTCCTTTAAGATTCCAGCCAACTAAGAGTATTTTGTGTGAAACCAATTTATTATCTTTAGAAAAACGTGAAGAAACCTAATTATGGGATATACGATCAAAGTAGCAGCCAAAAATTGAATCCAATAAACAGAGTATTTTGAATATGCATACAAACATTACAGAACATTAAATTATAAAAAAAACTCTGAGGTCCTTAGCAATCGGGCAATTCAAATGTTAGAGAAGATACAAGAGAAACTTCCACCCTTAGATTGCACCTTACCTGACTATGCCCTTGGGTAATACGAGACATCAACGTTATTGAATTGTCGAACATCCTAACAAGCAGAATGCAAATCTTCGTGAAATATTGTCCAAATAAAATGAACTAGCAAATATGATGATTACAACACAATTTTTACTGGTGGTTCAAAGAATCTAAACAACGTAGGTTGCGCAGTAATAGCTTCATGTGAGGTGATCACCAAAAAATTTACCTGATGACTTTTCAGTGATGTCCAGTGTTCTATATGCCATTGTAGAGGCCCTTACATACATTACAAGGGGTCAATAAAAAAAGATTTATGATAATAACAGACTCTAAAAGTGCTGTATCTGCTATAATGAATCTATCTATTGATAATGTATTGGTCCAGAGATAGTTGGAAAAATCAACCAACTAACAGTGAGGAAAAGAAATAACGTTGAGCTGGATACCTTTGCACGTTGGCATTGCAGAAAACGAATTGGCAGACAGAAAAGCTAAAGAAGCAGCACGAAGCGTAGTTAGAAGTGATATACCAGTAAGTTATCAAGAATATCTCAAGAGAGTCAAGAACAAATTAGCTGATCTTGACACTAATGAATGCAACAACTTACAGGGGTGCAAATTAAGATCAGTTAGAAAGTTTGAAGATGATAATCCAACGGTCAGCTTCTGCAGAAACGATCAGGTTGTCTTGACAAAATGAAGAATAGGAAAACAAATTTTCTCACAGCATTGAACAGGAATGATGCTCATAACTACAATTCATGCAAGATTTCTCTTTCAGTAGAACATTTGCTTGCATGCCCTAAGTATGAAAGTTCAAGAAACAAGTACAATTTAAGTTCTCCTAAAGACCTCAACCTTCAAAGAACAGTGCATTAAATTCATTAGCTTTATAAGAGAAATTGAAGTTTATAATAGTATTTAACCATAAATGTATATTTCTGAGCTACTGTGTTATTTTGTAGACTGTGTAAATATAAAAGTAGTCGCTAATAACCATATGTAGTTGATGAGACTTCAAATGAGTAATGAGATGAGTAAATCAAATCAATCAATCAATCTGTCTGTTTGTATGTGCACAACGCTAGAGCATAAACCGTTCAGCCGATTTTCTCAAAATATTCCCCAATCGTTCTAGCTGAACGCTCCTTGGAATTTGAAACCGATATTTTATTTTGGGAGTACTTTATATGAAGGCCCAGGATATTTAAAAATTTAAAAAAATGGCTCAAATTTTGATTAAATTTTGTTGTTGAATAAAACGGAGGACATTTAAGGGAATGGTGGAGGTCTCATTTTCCTTGAAATCCTCATATTCGAAAATTGCAAAAATTATAACTACAAATTAAATATAGAACTTTTTCCCTAGACAGTCTGCTGTTCAAAATTAGCTCTTTAAAATGATAATGTATTCTTGTTTTTAAAAACGAGTAATTTTGCTAATTAGCTTGAAATTTTCAATTGCTTTTTCAAAACCGCTCAAAATTTGTTCTTAAAATTTTCCACATCAACAATGGACGGTAAGAAATATCAGACACATTCAAACTTTGAGGCAGCACACAGACGCAGAAAGTTTGACTATAAAACATATATATATAGAATCCTATCATTTAGAGCAAAATCACGAAATTTCTTGAAAGGAATGCTAAAATTCCTTTCAAAACAGAAAATCCTTAATATTCTAAATGTATAGACAAGAATATTATAATTCTCATTAGTGCTTCATACTATAAATCTCATTAGTGCCTCTATTCAGAATTTTTAATAATAGTTTTAGTTATCTTTGTTTTTTTTCTCCCACAAAGTTTGCGTCTTACATATACGTCTGTACAGTTTAATGAATGCTAAGTTATTTGGGAAATTGGTGGGAATGAGTCTGAGTCGTCAAGTCAGAATACTCACCGAAGCAGGTCAACCTGTAGTTTATGGTGACGAGCACGACGTCCTCCTCCATGAGATAGTCTGGGCCATAAACATCGGGTTGCCGCGCAAAGACGAAGCCTCCCCGTGGACCCAGAACATGACGGGCAGTGGTTTGGACCTTCTGGGCAGCTTGGGGAGTGTAGACGTTGAGGAAGAGACAGTCCTCGCAGCCTCGGTACTGAAAGTCGTTCCTGTCCAGTTGGGTGCACATGCAGCCCTCTTCAGTGGCGTCACGGACACCATCCCACGCATCAGGTTCTTGCGCGTCCTGGAGGAGACATGTCCGAAAGATTTATGAAGTGTGTAGTTACATGCATTTTCCGCCAACATGTTTACATATTTATGTATGTTTCATTGTTTTCCGGAATACTGTTGTTAAATTAAAAAAGAAGTTGAAATTTTAGGGTAAAGATGAAACATTTCTTTTCTGTAGGATAAGTCTTTGTAACTTATACCAGTTCCGCTTGGTAGCGGGCATGATGAATGGAGTTCTCATTTATCTTAATCGAACATGTTCTCTAAAATTAAAAAAACTTAAGTAAATTTTCTGATATTACTTGAATATCATCGATTAATACTGAACTCTTCCAATAAATTTAAATCGAATGATACAAGACATTTTTTAAATTATTAAAAATGAATATCCTGCTATTAGCGAAAGAATAGCCTTGTACTGCAGTATGCTCCATCTACGTCTCTCGCTGTCCTGATGCGTATTTAAATAGAGATACATCATCATCAATATTTAAATAAACATACTGTAATCTAACGCAATTTTCATTCCTCGAGTATCTTAAGAATTGACTGTTATGCGTTACTCCCAAATTTTGGGAAAAGTGAAAGCATTATTGGTGTAAGTCCTGACATTTGAAGTGACTAGTGACTTTTTCTGACAGCACTTTTGCCAGATGTGTAATATTATTTTAAATAGAAGATGTTCTGTTGCATTATCCTAAGTTGAAGTCTTAAAGGGTTGTGAACAAAATTGTATTAATGAGAAAGAGCGTGAAGAGAGGTGAACCTTCACTTTCCTTTACTGATATGTAGACAAATATATACTTTCTATTCGTAACTTATATTGTAATATTTTACTACAAGGAATGTGTCAAGATTTGTTAATTTCTGTTGGCGATGAGATCCTGCAGTTTCTCTGTGTTAGTAATATTTAATATCACAGATTGTGAAATAAATAACTGAGTGGAAGGAGGACAGTTACACAGCTGTTTCTACTGCCACAACCTTTCAGCAAAATGTTTATCCATGAATTTTTTCTGGTCGTGATTTGTATGATGTAATTTCATAGGATGCGACAGGATTGCTATGTGACCCTGCAGGGTAAAGAGGGCAGAATGTTGCAATGATTACTTTATGGCAATGAACTAGTATTATCATTTATGAGTTTGGGGAATGATATCCATACTGTCTTGAATATTTAAAAAGCAATGAAAAGCTTTGTTAATTTTGAGTCTTCTTTTTCCAGTACAATTTTTGTATAAATGGTACAGAATGTTTATTTCATTGTTTACATTTTAAATTAAATTTTTATTGCTGTGTCTGGATCAAATTTGGATTTACATTTTTTTAATTGAAAATAAGGGAATTGTTATAACGAATGTACACTCCTGAATTGTTTTGGTGCAAATGTGCATAATTGTTGTACAGATTATCTGGAATGAAAATGTTCATTCCACACACAGACACCGCCATACAGAAGGAGCGAAGCGCGCGGCAGGCGCACACTGCGCCATCTGTCGGCGGCTGACCGAGTTTTCTTCACGAAGACGAAGGGAGAAGCAGTGGCCACCTCCGAGGTTGCCCGGGCCCATCTCATAAATATCATGAGACACGACGAAAAAGGGTTTTCTGTTAATCCGGCGACGCGGGCAAAGCACTAGTTCTAAGAGTCTGGTAGCGGTGAACGCGGAAGTTCTCTAGAATTTGGTAGTAAAATGAACAATTGAGTGGTGTGAGCGTGGAGGATTATTGATATAGGAGTGTGATTGTAATACGAACATATTAGTAATCAGCAGCAGCTCATTAGAAAGAAAGTGGTCGGAGCGAAGTAAGAACAGTGAACTTTGAGGTGCCAATTACTGGCATACCAACTGAACGAGGACGCGGCGCGGAAAGTAACGCCGTCTAATGAAAAAGGTTATTCTTATTGTCAAATAATCTAGCCTGGGCCTAATCAGGGGCTGCAGTGATTCCAGCATAATAATCTAGGAATAAGTTAATTTAAAGTATTTGAATGATCTTAAAAATAAAGTTTGGTATGATCCCCATAGTAGAAATCTGTGTTTCCATGTTTGCCTGAACCTAGGCCCATTCGCAAAAGAGAATTCCTGTCCCCATAACTACA
The DNA here is from genome assembly GCA_964035755.1 of Teleogryllus oceanicus. Taxonomy (NCBI): domain Eukaryota; kingdom Metazoa; phylum Arthropoda; class Insecta; order Orthoptera; family Gryllidae; genus Teleogryllus; species Teleogryllus oceanicus. The sequence continues at coordinate 230,960 of CAXIVR010000010.1, forward strand.
AATTTACTGCGGCATAGGACGAACGACGGTTCGTCATAATTGCGCCCGAACAGTCAGGAATTGCAAATTTAAGTAATGTAGCTCTGGGGAATCACAAACATTGGAAAGATACAGTGTAGACAAAATGAGATGAAATATTTAATTGTTAACCTGTTAACGGAATACACGGAGTAATTAATGTTTTCAAGCAGCTTAAAAATATTTTTAAAGAATACAGAGGTTCTAATAACTAGAAAATTATAATTTAATGCACTGTAATTATGTAACAAGAAAAGTTTTAGTAATAACTTATAGGCAGCAAGAATTCAGCATTGATATGTGGATGAGGTTAAATGTGCATATGGATGTATTATAAAATAATTTTAAGATAATGGCAAGCAGTTTATAAGTGTAAATGTTGCTTATAATTTGCTTGCTTTAAATTTCATGTAACAGGGTCATTGTAAACAATTCATAGATGTTAGGACAAAATCAGTGGATCAGTAAATAAATATAATTATATGAGGTGGTGTAGTACTTAGAATAATTTCAAGGAAAATGTGCAGTATGTCCAAGCAAACAACATGTGTATTAAATTCATGAGTACATTCCAATATCCTACAATATGTAATGAGTGCTAATACTAATTGGTTTCATTCTGGTGGGTATAAATTACTGCATTTTAAACACAGAAGCAAACTTTAAATGAATACATGAATTGTTTGATGTGTTGATTTAATTTGTGCATACCACTTGGTTAGTTTATTGGTTAGGGAAATCCAAGTGTAGTATTTTAAGGGTATATGCTGAATGTTTAATTTGGCAAGGTAGTACAGTATAATGGTTTCAAGTGTTCAAAACTAAATTATTTGGTATTATTGTTGTGAAAAACAAAACTGGGTGACTTATCGAAGCACAATTTCATTAACAATTCGAAATATGATCTATTCCTGCCGGGATTGTCCCCAGTTGTCCCTGATTTGATAGCAAAATAACAATTTTGACATAGATGCAAATTAATTGCTTAATATTAGTTTAATTTACTTTAGTGATAAATATACATTGGTCTTTGAATTTTAGTTTCTTTAATTGAAATGGTTCCCAGCTGTCCTAACGATTCGAGAAAGACATATTTTGCATTTTTGCAAATGTAATATCATATAACAATTGAAAATATGCAATTATAATCGTTTTTAATGGCAAAATTCTGTAGTAAACTGGTCATTTGATAAAGTTCATAAATTGTGTTTGGACAAGAAAGGAATTTAAATGTATTAAGAACGTAATTGTTCTAAAATTAGTGTTATTTTATCTGATATCAATGTAATTTCTTCAAAAATTATTGTGTTAACAGTGGTTAATGCTAGTGTTCATATATTTCAACGAATTTACTTTCCTGTTCTATACAAGTGATTCTTCCATGTATTTTTATTTGAAATACTTCCATCTGAACAACGGCGCATGCCATTTTGTACGTCGTAATTGTGTTAGGCACTCCCTGCATCGAGATTGGCTACGATGGTTTAGGGCTCCGCCTGCGACGTTTCGTCATGACAAGGGCTGGCCAACCATGAAAAGCTGAACTTAGCCGCAGACGGCCGCGATCAATTTATGTTTCCAGTACTGTACATTTCATCATACGTGTACAATACTTGAAAGACAGTAATATTACAATATAAGACAATAACAACTAAGATACCCAGGAAGGATCCTCAGAAAACACAATACAATGTTTGGGTTAAAAACAAAATTATTTAATTTAGAAATGTTGGAACCTACTTTACAGCTACTTAAGGAGGATATGTAGGTCTTTAGAATATCTTGTTTTTATTTGTAGGAAATGATTCTGATTTACCTAGTGTACAAAGGAGTGGCTGGGCAAGATGAAAGAGAAGAGAAATTAGAAGAAAGTTTTAAAATCCAAGTTTCAGAGGAATAGGAGTAAGTGAGCGTGGGAAAGGAGTAGCAATTGTAGAAGCAGACAATGGAGCAATAGAGAGATAAATATTTATGGGAGACAAAAGGTATTTTGAAGGGCATGCACTGTTCCGCAAACAGAACGAACAAGTGTTACATTTATGAAAGGATATCAAAGGAGCTTCCACTTATATAATAAAGTGTAGATGTAAGACAAGAAAAATATTAGTGTTCATTGGCAATATGCATTTATTTAATAAAAGAATAAAAATGCGAATATGAAATATTCTGGTTTATGAGAAATATAGTTAGTTCATAAAAAGACTTATCTGAGTTAGAGTAATATCAAATTTGTCAGCACCATGAGTAGTTCAGTAATTCTAAACTATCATTAATAAGACATTCTAAATATTTAATGAAACGATTAGTGCTATCTTTTGTTTAATGTATATTATCTTTCTTGTAATGAAGTGTCAATGTTTTGTTCTTATGTGTTTTCCTTGTTTGTTCAACCTCCCGAGCCCATTGACGAGAAATACAGTTTTAAATAATTAAGATATATTTTAATTCTTTGTATACATTTGCTGTGTTCTTAAATTTTATTCTTGATAAAATTAATTACACAAATGATAGAAAGCTATCATAGGTACTAGACGCAAACTTTGAAACCATGTTTTACTTGATTGTATTTTGTATTTAATGGTATAAATTCAGATATTTAATATAATGTATAAAATCTATTATACTTCACGTAACTTAAAATTAATTAACATGTTGCAAAGAGTTCAAAGGAATAATGACTTAACAATTCGAAGCTGAAATCCTAGAAATGATAACTAAAATAAGTAGTTTACAATATATTTTATTATAGAAATATGAAAATATTATGTATATAAAGAAATCAGTAAAATATTTAAATTAATAAAGTGATTAATAAAAACGTATATTAGTAAAATTGTTTGAGAACTATATTTATTTTTTTCAACGTAATCAATATTGTATGTCAAAAAACTATATATTGATACTAGAATTTGTATACATACTTCAAATTTTATTAGTTTGTAATAAAGTGGATTAATGAGAAAAAATAACCGTTAGTTTAAATAATGAATATTAGCAGTCAATTCATCACTTACGTGAGCGAATTGAAATGTACAACCTTTTTACTTTCTCGTAACAATCTACGTATATACAAAGTAATATACGTAGTATAGAAAAGTTATGTAATGCTGAAAAATGGATTTCGAGATTTGAACGGAAATAGTATCGAAAAAGTGTTTTTACAAAGTCCGTCCGTCTGTCTGATAATAAAGAAAGAACCGGACATTTTGATTTTTTTTAAAAACGGCCCCAAAATTTTTCTTAAAATTTCAAATAAGAACAGAGAAAAATACACTTACAATGCTGGCATTGGTTTGATTTTCACAATTACTCAGAATTTTCGAAAATGGCAAAAGTTTCACTTTTTTGACCTATTTTATATAAATAGTTCTTTCATAAGGTCATGAAGATTTTTTGAAAATTTTAGTAGTTTTCGTGCAAATTGTGCATGCAATATTTTTAATTAAAGAACTTGAAGATTTTCTTTAAAACGGTTCCAAATATTATCTTTAAATTTATGGTAGAGTTAGTGCCTAATAAACCCTACAATGACATAAACGCCATATTGCTGTATTCTTTTGTTGTTGTTTTTCCAAAATTAAAAAAATCATTTTATAGACCTGTCTCCCATGTTATTTACATAAGAGGCAATTTCTTCACGTTAATGTTCTTAAGATAACGTATGCTTGAAATAATTCCCGAAAATTCAACAGTTTTCTGTTAAAATGATCTCAAAATTCCGAATTTTATAAAACGCTCAAATGTCATTTCCTCAAAAATGGGTCGAATTTTATTCTTCAAACTTTTCAAGCAGATTGTGGCAATGGCACCATTTAATATGCGTAAAGTTCATTTGAATGTATTCTTTTGTTTTTTATCACAATATGTCTCACGCCGTTAATATTGTAACCAATTTGCGTCATCTGCCGGCGCCACCCCGAGCTGTCTGTGATCGCGGGTTACGTCATTTGCCGGCGCTACACGAGCTGCCTGTGAGTGCGGATTACATCATCTGCCGGCAGAATAATCTGCCGTGCGCGGCGTCCGGAAAGTTCTGGAAGGCACTTGCCGATACGCGGCGGCCGGCGACCGCGAGTGAGTCTTGAGTCCGCAGTGGAAGCTGAACTGTGAAGTGTGTGCATCGCGGTGAATAGCAGTGCAGTGATTGTGCTCAGTGACGTGAACCGTTGTCAGTGCATCGTACTGTGGTCGGTGACGTGAACTGTTGCCAGTGCATCGAACTGTGGCCAGTGCTTAGGACTGTGCGAGTGTGTAAGAGAAGAGTAGTGTAAATAAATAATCAAGAGAAGTGTAGTGTAAATAAATAATCAAGTGTTTTCAGTGATCGTGTTAAGAAACAAAATAAACGTTTTTGTTAAAATAATACGAGACTTTTAATTCACCACCTAGAAACGTAACAATATGCACATTTACATCATTTGCATTACATAATTTGCATTGCATTTACAATTGCAATTTACGACAAGGTTTTACCTTTCTTTAATATTCTTGAAGTAATATTTCGGTCGAACTATTAGGAAAGCAAAAAGTGGCGAAAATGTAAAAAAGTGTACTTTGTGCGACGGTAGAAGGCAGCTGGCGAGAGAATGGGGCAAAACCAAGCCAGACCAGACCATGGAAATTAGAAAACTATACTACGAGAAAGTCTGTGCCATTTTGTAGCAAATGTAGTTACTTACTCGTATACTTGCTATATACGGAGTAATATACGTAGTATAGACAAAGTTATATGTAATGCTGCGGAAAATCGCTTTCCAGATTTTAACGGAAATACACGTTTTGGGGTCCCCTGATACAGAAAAAGTGTATTTTTTTTCAAAATGTCCGTCCGTCTGTTAACACTGCTAGCGCCTAAACCATATGTACAATCTTTTCCAAATTGAAGAAAGCGTCGTCGATGGGGCTCTAATTGAAGCTTTGAAATTTTGAGCAACATTTTAAAATTTGAGGTACTTTACATGACGTCCCTCGAATGTTTTAAAACTTTTCTCAAAAACGGCGACAATTTTGTTCTTTAAATTTATTGTAAGTTGAGAGCAAGATGCACTTATAAAGGTGGCATAGGTCAGAATTTCACGATTAACTTAAAATTTTGAAAATTGCAGAAGTTTCAATTTTCCGGCGTCTTCCTACAACTACAAAATTGAAGACATGGATTTTTCCTTCAAATGAAATTTGTTATGCGTAAATAGTTCTTTCAATTAGGTTACATAGATATTTTGGAAAGTTTAGTAGTTTTCGTGCAATAGTGCGTGCAATTTTTGCAATTTTAAAAATGACTAAACCAAGATTTTCTCAAAAGCAGTACCAATTTTTTCTTTTAATTTTGCTGAGGTTAGTGCAAACGAACCTATGCCGTGACATAAACGCCATATTGATGTATTTTTGTTTTTCAAAATTTCAAAAATTAATTTTTTTGACTTGCCTCTCACGACTAAAATTTACAATAAAGGCGATTTCTTCATATTTATGAGTTGAATTGAATTTGCCCTATTTTACGTGGCGAGACTCAGGCCATGAGGCCTGCTCTTCCGTCTGACCACGCAAATTTCGTTTCACTCCTTTCACCAATCATGGGAGAAAGAAGGTATTACTTGGGCGACGAAACATGCGATTTGAATTCGGCTCAGAGGCATCATTTAGGCTTGAGGATCTTTTACATGCAGTAAATGTACTAACATGGGACAGCCGAAGGAAGGCGTACGAAGGATTTTTTCGCCCTTAAATCCACGGCATCGATCGGGTTTGAACCCGCAAACTTGGGTATAGCAGTCCGATACGCTAACCGCTACACCATTGCCGCCGCATTTATGAGCGCATGTGCTTTATATAATTTCATACAATTTTTCTCAAAAACTCAACAGTTTTCTGGGGAAATATTAGCACAATATTTCGAATTTTCAGAAACGCTGAAACGCCATTTTATCAAAAATGTGTCCAAATTGATTTCTTTATATTTTTACAATATGTAGTGCTAATTGCACTGTTTATTACGATGTTAAGTTCATTTTGATGCATTATTTTGATTTTAAAAAATTGCCCAAATGTATTTTTTTTAAATACTTCTCACGCTGTTAATACAGACATTTCCATCAATTTGTATGCATTATGACATTTGTGAGTGGATGTGCTTGAAATGATGTCAAATGAATTTTTCGAAATGATTCCTGCAAAAAAACATATTTTTCATTTCGCATTTACAGTAATGCTTAATCGCCATTTTCTTAAAAACGACTAGGAATTTTTCAATGAAAACTTCTGTTTAGGACAAGGTTTTACTATTCTTTAATATTCTAGGAATTTTTCAATGAAAACTTCTGTTTAGGACAAGGTTTTACTATTCTTTAATATTCTTGAAGTAATGATCCAGTTGTACAACTAGGAAAGCAAAATATTGTGAAAATGTTTAAGAAAATGTAGATTGGGCGAGGATAGATGGCAGTTGGCCAGAGAATGGAGCACGACCGTATTGTCAGACCACACCAAGGAAAAATTAAAAAATTGAGACGGACAAGTCTGTGACATTCCATAGCACCACTAGTTAACAAGTGTTTTGAGGAGTTGGGGCAACATAAGTTGGAATGTGTATATTATTTCATATTTATTTGTTTGTTGTGGCTTTTAACAATTACTTACTTATTTTTAACAAAAGCTTACAAATTTATGTACAATACGTTCACAAATTACAATCATAACTTTTGGCAAACATATTACATTCTAGATTCGAAATTGACAATTGAACAATATAACCAAACTGCAAATCCATGCTAATTCTCGAATCATTGTTTATTAAAATCAATTCTTCCATGAATTATAATGTCGAATGTAATATGTTTGCCAAAATTAATGATTCCATATTATCAATTCAGTAAACATAAAGTCAGACATGGGGAACAACGCTCCGAAAAAAGATAAAATTTTAGTATGCAATTGTGCGACAAAAACGGTGAACATGAATGGATATAGTGAGTTTAGGCAATGATGTTCGTAATAATAACAATGCGTAACGGAAATATTTTATGTCGCAGTATATTCAATAATAGGACATTTGGAGGAAATATAGCACGCGATAGACAGATAATCGCGTTACTAGTTGCGTAATGAAAATAGGATGATAGGGGAATGAAAGGACATGCTAAGAAGATATTAGCGAGTTCAAGAAATTTTTGGTAATGTGTGGGGTGATGGAGAAACGCTGCGGGAGGATGGATTTGGAGGACGCTGCGTAGTATACAGCGAGGACGGCGCGCAACAATGGTTTGCTGCGAATTACAGCGTTTCGGCAAAAGGGAAGTTCATGAAACTTTGTTTTTGTAATGGGAATTCACATTTGAAGGAGAAGAAAGATTAAAATTAGCTTCTGTACAGATCCAAGTTCTGTCTTAACGTAAAAATAGATTAAATAGATATATATGCAGAATGCGCATTCGGGTGTGAATGAGTTTATTTATAATTGTCAGTATGATTGGAAATATTTGAATACATGTACATTATTTTACAACACTTTGCCAGATGACATTAAACGATTAAATTCAATAGAAAAGTTTAAATCCAAATGAAGTTTCTGCTGCATAACTGTTTCTATACAATTAGAGACTATACTCAGCATCACAAGAAAAGTAACATTAATTTTAACACTGATACATAATGCATTATTTACCATTTGAACTGTATAAATGTGTATAAACAATCTGTAACAAGTATTGTATTGCAGCCTCTGGGTCAATGATCGATCAGGTTTTTCGTCCAGTTTCCTGATCCATTGAGCAAATGCTGAGATGGCCCCTTGTTTTGCTTCTGGACATAAATGTAACTTCATTTTCTGTGCACGTCTTCTAGAATTCAGTGGTAAATACAATTATTCAAATTATAGTTTCCATGTTGTCGCGGCAGGAAGTATTATTCCGAAGGACAACATGGATAAGAGCCAAACTTTATTGCTTTTTTATCCTTGAAAATAGATATTATTACATGGGAGCTTTTTTTGTTCCTCAAAATTTAAGTAGTATATGACTTAGTGTAGGGATCACAGAATTTTGAAAATGTGCACACAATTCACTTTTTCCCATAGCACGTCATTCGTAGTTTTAACTGTTTTTTTACGTAAAATAAATAAAAAAAATTCTTTTTGACGATCAGTATAGTCTCTAACTGTATAGAAACAGTTTTGCAGCAGAAAAGATTTTACTTTTAACTTAAATTTGTGTAGCAATTTGAATTGTTTAATTTCATCTGGCAATGTATTGTAAAGTAACGTACATGTATTGTATGTGGATTTCTTGTAGTGAGCTGTTGAACATGATTTCTACGTCGAGTGTTGTAACTATAAATATCAGTATTACATGAAAATAAATTCCCACCGTTACGTAAGTCAGTTTTGACAAATACTACAGACTCATAAATAAATAGGCAAGGCTTAGGTAGGTAGGAATAAATAGGTAAGATAGGTCTGGGCACTAAAGGATGAGCTTCCCCAGAATATTATACCATACTTCAGGTGGGAATGTACATTTGCAAAATACACGCAACGAGCTGCATGAAGGCTGAAAGAATTCGGAAGAATTCTGAACATAATGAGCTTAATTCAGTGTTTAATTCTTTTATATGTACATTCCATTTTAGGTTTGATTGAATTGAGAGCCCTAGAAATTTTACAATACAGTTTACACTAAAAACACTACAATTTAACACAAACAACACAAATTTAACAAACCTCAAAAAACACTACAATTTACATATTACAATTAGGAAATTCAACACAATGTAACTTTAAATTATTTTAAGACATAATAATATAATAAAAATATAAACAATAATAGCAATGATTACAATAATAGCATTAACTCTACAGTTTATGGCTGACATGCACAGTTATTTTAAACTATTAAATGCACGACTACACGACTTTTAAATTACACTTCACTTCACTTTCTACTTCTATATTGCACTACACTTCACAACACGTCACCATACTTCAATACAATACTTTTTTGATTATAATTATAAATGTAATAAAGCTACGCATTTAATAATTACCACAATAATAATAGCAATAATAATAATAATAATAACAATAACAACAACAACAATAATAATAATAATAATAATAATAATAATAATAATAATAATAATAATAATAATAATAATAATAATAATAATAATAATACAGCCAAGCACAGAATGAGGCATCCCAAATCAGCAATTGAAAGGGTAACGCTACCTCCATGCAAGGGAGGAATGGGTATCACGAGTGTCCTTCAATTACACTGCAAGCAAATTCAAGACCTAAGAGGAATGCTTCCATTCTAAGCAGGATAGAAAGCACATGTATGAGATATTGTGCTCTGCAGACGTAAATATAACACCATTAAAACCGCAAAACCAAAACCAAGATCTGGAAAATGCCACAGCAAATCTGGAAGAAAAAATACTGTCATGGAAGCAGAAATCTTTACACGGTTCGTATCCCCATCAGCTTGAGGATACAAATGTTGACAGCACATTTTCGCATCTTTGGTTAACTGCAGGTAACTTGTATGGAGAAACCGCTGGATTCATGATGGCCATTCAGGATCATTGCTTTTACGAAACTACAGAAAATATATATTGAAAGAAACACTGAACGATAAATGTAAGTTATGCTCAACGGGGCAAACAATTGAGCACATAACTGGGGCATGTAAATTCTTGCTGGAACGGAATACCTGCGACGACATAACAACTTTGCAAAAATCCTCTACCAATCTCTGGCTGTTAAAGAACATCTTAGTGTGGAAAACGTACCATACTATCAGTACCAACCTCCCACCGTCTTGGAAAATAAATCCATGAAGATGTATTGGGATAGGGAGATTAGAACAGATAAGACCATCACTGCAAATAGACCAGACATTATAATTGCTAAATAAAACCAAGAAGGGAAATCACCATCATCGATATTGCAGTACCACTGTCACATAATCTCCACTCCGCATACACAAACAAGGTCACAAAATACCAAGAGCTAGCAGATGAGATAAAGAAGATTTGGAAAGTAAAAAAGGTTCAGATCCGTCCCCTGACAATTTCTATAACCGGAATAATACCAAAATCCCTCATCAAACATCTGCAAGAATTGAATATAAAGCATATACTAGGAACAGTACAAAAGCAGTCATTCTAGACACCTGTCACATTGTCAGAAAAACTGTCACTGATGTGTCTGATGTGTAGTGTTAGAGGTCCTGGAAATAAATGAAGATCTTGCTCGTTACTTGCTCTGAGCCGTACGAGTGAGCCTAGCCACAATGATATCTGTGGCAGGTGAATGTTTCCCCCCCCCCTCGCGTGGGAGAAGTGCATAAGTCATAATAATAATAATAATAATAATAATAATAATAATAATAATAAGGGGGGGCAAGTCAAGTCCACGTCCCAGACCTTCCATATTAGAGATAATATAGATGCCAACGGACCTCTGTGAAGATCAACGGGCCAAGAAGCGGAAGAGGAACCAGGTGTCCCAACGGTTCAAGGCGCGGAAGAGTCTACAGAGGAGTATACCTCTATAAAATAACCAGGGTTCAGCTGGTTCCGGCTGTCAGTACCCTGTCAGTACCCTGCCTAGGGTTACAGGTGAATCCGGCGAGGGTGGCGTCGAAGCCGTAGTGAAGGTTACCCTAAGGGAAAACCTAGAAAAACCTTCTTGATCTTAACAATCAGTCGTATTTACTCGCGGTCTTTCCTCCGAAGACCATCCTGTTTCTATTTTCCAACTTGAATACCAAACATGATGGGAACACAAGGAACGAATCCACTACGGGCACCAGTCGCAAGGCTGGATCTACCTAGTCATCGGATTCCGGTGGACCAGAGGAAGAATCATGTAAAGTCTATTCATTGAGAATCAGAACTCTTTCAGACGTATTACGTACAAAACACACACACTTCATCGGCACTTAATGCAAACACACTCTTCAAACTGGGCAAGATAAAACAACTTACAGACATGCTGAAAAATTCACAGCAAAATTCTTGCAATCCAGGAAACGCGATTTGCGGACGAAAACCATTTGACTTTGAAGACTACAGAATCTACAAGGGAAAACCAGCGAGTTAATATGGCCAACTTAGAAGATTCTCAAACAGTTAGGTACAGGATTCGCAGTCCACAAATCCATCAAAGATTCAGTTTATCGACTTCAATTCCACTTCCAGAACGCTTATCAACGCGCTCTCCGTCAAATCAGCTAACAAGCATATACCCTGATCCAGCACACGCACCCACAAATGACTATAACAAGAAAAACTCCCAGAAAGTAGACGACTTCTGGAATGAGCTCGAAGAGATGACCAACAAAATTCCCAAGCACCATGTAATAATACTATTAGGCGACTTTAACTCACAATTAGGCAAAGAGAGAAAATTCAGAAAAATCACAGGAATCCATACAGCTCATAAGAACTAACGAGGAATAGGAAAGATTGATAAGCTTTGCGAAAATTTCAGATTTGTAATCATGTCAACATAATTCGAAACCCAAGAAAAAACTATTCAATTAGATGTCGCCCAACACAATGCTGGGGAAAATTCAGGTTGATCATGTAGCCATCTCTAAGAGCAACATAGTAGAAATTCTGAATGTAGAAAACCAGAAGAGAGCGCTTTTAGATCAGACCAACACCTTCTGCAGATAAATACCAGGTTACAACCCAATAGGAGAAAGCCAAAATTAAACAAAGTGTTCAGGCCAGACCCGAATATTTAAAACTCAACAAAATCATCTTACGAAATCGCTAAACAAACACCACAAATTGGACAGAACCTTGGCGGACGTCCTCAAATCTAATAGAAATTGGGACAACCTCCGAAAAGGAAAACACTGAGTGGTGGAGATGTAATGCAATGACCAAGCAATAGACGAAAGAATCAAAGCCTGGAAAAACTTCAATAGTAACAAAACATCGGACAAATGGCAACAATTTCTGGAGATCCGAAAACAAACATCAAAAACAATTCGGAGGGAAAAACGTAACTTTGATAAAAGGCGACTAGATGAAATAGAACAAGATTTTAAAAAGAATAACACCAGAAATTTCTATAAAACTTTTAAAGAACATCTCAGAGGATACCAACCGCCTAATCTTTGTTTCAAGAAACCAGATGGCTCACTAGAAACCAACACGAAGAATAACTGCCAAATCCTCGCTAACTATTTCAACCAACTTCTCAACTGCGAAGGTCCCACAGACCTTCATGTCGTTTTAAAGGTCTCCTTCATGGACGTTTTAAAGGTCTCCTTTAAAACGTGCACACCAATTTTCGACGCTGAACCACCAACCATCAAGGAAATAGTAGAGACTATCAAAGTTCTGAAAAGCAATAGAGCCCCAGGAGAAGATGGAATTATTGCAAAACACTGAAAATTAATTGATGACAGACTAATGAGAAAAATCCACAGGAGCATACTAAACGTTTGGGAAAGTGAACAGATCCCTTCTGAATGGAAATGCGCTATCATCTACTCACCTCCCATGAGAAGAGGACAAAACCGATCCAGGAAGATAATTACAGGAATCTCACTCTGCCGGTCCGCATGTGAAATTCTCTCAAAGTCCTCTTGAATAGGTTAGAAGAACAAGCTGATAGACAGGTAGAGGAGAATACCAGGCTGGTTTCCGCAAGGAATGCTCCTGCATAGAACAGATCTGGAATCTGAATGATTCTCCAGATGAGAAACATCAAACACAGTGGTACGTTTGTGGACTTTAAGAGGCCTACGACTCCATGAACAGAAACGCTCTACAGCACACTAGAAGAATTCGGTATCGACAGAAGACAAGCGCACTCATCAGCAGAGCTTTGCTAACACAATTTCCAAAGTTAAATTCATGAAGTTTCCGAACCATTGAATCAAACTGGACTGCGACGGGGTCACGGACTTTCGTCGTTGCTTTTTAATATCCTTCTCGAAAACTATCAGGACTTAGGAAAAAGAAGTTAAAATTATCAAATTGAGAATAGAGAATAGAGTTCCATGTGAAATGCTTAGCCTTTGCGGATGACCTCGCATTTCTCACAAATAATAGAAAAAACCACAGACGCCATAGAAGAAACTACGAAAATTGCATATAAAACAGTCTTCAAATTTCGTACGAGAAAACACAATACATAGAAAAGTGCCACAAGACAAACTGCCTATCAAGAGCAACCTGCAGGACAATCATACAAATTACCGCATTTTAAATATCTAGGAAATCGTTCAACCATCGGGGATCAACCTAACGAGAGAGAGAGAGAATAACATGAGGAAGAATAAAGAAAATTGCAGAGAGCATACAAACTCATGGAACTATTACAACAAAAGTTCATATCCGTGCGCAAAATTAAGACATTAAAACACTGTCGTACTTCCTGAGGCACTATATGCCGCTGAAAGGTCACAATTCGGCGGGCAAGCGAAAATCAAAGAAAGAGAGAAACAAGAAGGTAAACTTCTCTGAAAATTTGTTCAACCGATACTAGAACACGGATTCTGGATGAAGAAAACATCAACAGAAATTTATAAACACACTGATAAGATTAAGGGTTCATTCAGGAAACGAAGAATGCAATTCTACGAACGTATTCATAGGACGAATGAAAACAGAATTTCGCGGCGTATTCTTAAAGTCATCAGCTCAGGCAGGGGTAAAACAAAACGGATAAATGACGTAGAGGAGAATTTCAGATAACACATATTAACATTAAATTATGCGAAAGATAGAGCAAAATTCAGGAACTCATAAAACATACAATTGAAACCAGAAAGCAAAGAGGCCAGGATGTAAATGGACAGCAGGTGGAGAAGCAACACAGTGAACTTACATGAAGAAGAAAATATGGGGCCCAGAGAAAACACAAACAATCATCATAAAAAGGAATTCAAGTTCAAACGCTCTCTTTAAAATAGGAATAATCGTGAATATATAATAATAATAATAATAATAATAATAATAATAATAATATGTAAAATAACTGTTACACTAAAAGCCTAACACTAAGTGTAGTTACCAAAATTATGAGTTAATTTTATTTTAAATCTTCAGACACCTCGAGGAAGGGTTTCAAGGCTATGCGAATGGCGTATTCAGTCGTTATTGTTCTATTTGTAAAAAGGTACCAGCATCATTTCTCTGTGGCCTAAACTGAATTTCGTGCTTGTGATGCCCTCTACTAAAGTACGAGGGTCAACCGAGTCGGATGTAGATATCTTTCCAAGCTGGATAACCGGCATACGCGTTGTACAAGGCACAAAGTCTTGCCTTATCCCTTCTGATTTCTAGAGACTTCCATTCTACTTTCTTCCTATTGCTTCGGAAAGTAAATTTATACGCTCTTCTCTGTACTCTATTCAAACATTACTTTTGTGAATTTCTATAAGGGTCAGCACATAGCCCGGTATTCCATTAATGTACGAACAAGAGATAAATAAACAAATTCTCCCGCTTTCGCAGTACTCTTTTTAGTATTCCCATAGTAAAATGTAAGGACCTTCAGGCTTTCTCTACGAACTATTTATTGTCATGCCATTTTTGTCCACCAATAAATGTAATCTATTTCGATCACCCTGCAAAATATCCTCATCTCCTTTTGATTGAATAACTCAATATATTATACAGTCATCTGCAAATAGCCGAATCTTGGAATATAAATTGTCTGGCAGGTCATTCACAAACGCGAGAAACAAGAGAGGTCCACTAACGCCTTCTTGAGGGATCCCTGAAGTTACCTTTGCTAGAGTTGAAAATTGTTGTCCAACTCGGACTTTGTTTCCTTCGAAGAAGCTCATCAATCCACACCACAACACTGGTGTCAATGCCCGATTGTATTAATTTATGAACCAGTTTATCGTGTGGGACAACATCAAATGCCTTCGCAAAATGTAATATTACGGTATCCACCCTTCCACTATCAACTTCATCAGCTATATCCTGAAACAATGATACTATCTTACTCTCGCCAGAGAAACCATTCCTAAAACCATGCTGTCCCTGAAATAGCCATTCTTTTCTTTCCCATTCTTGTGTAATATAACTAGTTATAAAGTGTTCCATTAGCTTACATTCAACTGACGCGAGTCTTACCGGTCTATACATGGCTAAAACAGTTTTCACTACTCTTCAAAATCGGAACAGTAGCTAGCTTCCTGTCATGTTTCGCACATGAGTGTTATTTGTGACATGAAAAAGTATGTGCTACGACACTCGAGAAGCCATCGTCAACATCCATTGAAAACCTGCTATCTTTAAGCAAAATCTATGTAATATTTAAGATAAGACATCAATGGTTGGTACACTTTTAATACCTTTTGCGCCTTAAAAAAGGTAGTTTGTACATACAAAGTGTGATCCCATGGCCATGAGGAAGCTCGCTATGAAACAAAAATTGTAACAAACCTTAAATGTGGTAAACCTTTATGCTCCAAAGCATAGGTAATTTATTTATGACATAGAAATCCATTATCTTAAAACCTCTTTATATTTATTTATTATTAAATTCAGTTCTTTCCAGTTGTTTTCTCTGTCATAATACTTAATTATATATAATGGTGGCCGGCGGCCGGCGGCGACGCCGTGGTCACCGCAGAGGTGGCCGGCGACGACGTTTAGGTTCGGTGCGAGACCCTCGAGGCGCACCGGGAAATGCTGGCCGCCCTGGAGGAGAGAGCTGTGGAGTGCCACACGTACTCCACAGGAAATGAGAACTCTCATTTCAGAGCTTACATGATAACCTGGAACGTATTGGGTTTCAGGTGAAAAAACTGGAGAGCCAGCTGAAAACTGAAAACCAGCCAGCGGCCGGGACGTCGGGGCAGGCCTATCCCGCTGGTGATCGCCACGCTGGCCGACACGGAGTGTCACTGGGCGCTCCCAGAGGTAAACTCCATAAGTGGGCTCCGCGTGCGCGTGGAAGTGTATCGGTCACCGCGCGGGCCCAAGCAGTGCCACAATTGCCTGGATTTCGGGCACGTGGCACGAAACTGCAAGCGCCGCACGCGCTGCAGGAAATGTGGGGAGGCCCACGACGCGGAGCAGTACCCGCTGGGGCCAAACCCCCAGCGGAGAAGCGTAGCTACTCCAACTGCCTCGGCGACAACCACGGCGCAAAATACAAGGGTTTCCCCGAGTACAAGCGCCGTTGTTTCAGGGACAATGCGGCTCAGCAGCAGCGGCATGAGAGGCAGTAGCGGGACCGCCAGCGACGCGCCCGCATCAGCGAGAGGCGAGCGGCCGACACGCAATCGGAGGCGTCGCGTTGTCCCTCACGGGAGCACGATCCTTCGCGCCGCCGCACCTCTACGTCAACGGCAGCCTCCGCGGTCTCAGCGTTCGCAGAGACGCGTACGCCCCCGCGCCTAGCGACAGCAGCGACGCCAGGAGCAGACGTACCCCGACGCTCTGGCGCAACGTCCCCGTCACGCCCGGGAGCGTCACCCGGCGGCCGCCGTCGCGGCCCGCGAGGAGCGTACCGCACGCGTGGAGCAGCGGATGCGGGCGGCGGAGACGACCCCAGTTCCCGCCACCCGGAGCGAGCATCACCGGCCGCGACCCAGCTGAGTGGCCGGCGGTCATTCTTAAGGTGATAGTGTCACAACAACTTGTGCACTCACACGAGGTGACTGCGGCCGCTGCGGCGGGAGCGACGGAGGAGGCACGCTCTTCCTCGTCCTCACCACGTACCTCCCCCGCACCTTAAATAATGCCTATTTCTCTTTCTTTTTTACAGGAATAGAGGCAACGTTGCATTTTGGAACTGCAACGGCATCAGCTCGCGAGCGAGGCAGTCAGAACTTCAGTTTTCTCGCTCGGCAGAATATTTCAATAATGATGCTGGGTGAAACATGGCTGAGTCCACATCTTTCTTTTTCTATTCCAGGCTATATTTGCTACAGAAATGCCAGAGTAGCACTAGCAGCAAACGCGACGAACCCTCACATCGGAGGCGGAACTGCTATACTCATAAGACGTAACATAAATCAAAATGTTTCAGCTTTACCGCAGCTGCAGCACGCTGAGGCCGCTGCTGTTGTCGTGCAGACGGAGCGCGGGCTGCTGCACCTTGTCTCTCTCTAAGCTCGTCCCGAGCGCTCCGCGGAAACGTGCGCCCTACTAGCCGCAGATATTGCAGAACTAGTCGAGGCAAACACAACTCCAACAATTGTAGCTGGCGATTTTAATGCCAAACACACGGCCTGGAGCTCCCGCATCACCTGCCCTCGCGGCCGTAAGCTGAAAGCAACTGCTGATGCGAACGGCTGCGAAATTTTCGCTCCCACTACACCAACCTTCTATCCCTACACGACGAATGGCAAGCCCAATGTTTTAGATATTGCGCTGTGCCATAAACTCCACTGCCCTCCCATATTGACCACCATTTATGAACTTTCCTCAGACCATTTCCCTGCACTGGCGGAGAGGAGGCGAGGCGGCACGACTCTGTCTACTGTACCTACGACGCAGAAGCGACTCACAAATTGGAAACAATTTCAGATAGAGCTGCAGCAGCATATCCCGGACGCGTCTGCTCTTTCAGATCCGCAGCAGATTGAAGCTGGAGCAACAAAATTCGCCGAAACTGTGACTGACAGCCTCAACGCAGCAGCTGAGAAGCAACGTTCCTATAAGAAGGAGCAGCCACTTGCCCCATTTCTCCTCAATCTAATTTCTAGGAGAAACAGAGCGCGTAGAGTGTGGCAGAGCTCGCGGCACCCCGCTGATAAGCGAGAGCTGAACCGATTGAAGCGTAAAATTAAAATCGAGTTAGCTGAATTTCGCAATCAGAAGTGGGACAAATTTCTTTCAGGCCTCAAACCTGACAATTCATTATGGAAAATCACACGCATGCTCTCCAGGAAACCTGTTACAGTGTCGCAGCTTCAAACCAGCACAGGAGAATACGCGGAGTCAAATGAGGCGAAAGCGGAACTTCTTGCTAATGTTTTTGAATCTCAGTTTCAGCCGGTCGAGGAGGCGCCCCCAATACCGCACGTTGTCGAAGTGCAACAAGCGTGATGGCGGCAATGCACGCGCACGCTGACGAGCCGAGTTTCACTGATGAAACACGAGTTAAAGCAGCCATTGCAGAGCTGAAAGCTAAAAAAGCTCCCAGCCCAGACGGCATCTCTAACGACATCCTGAAGAAGCTGCCACAGCAAGTCATAGTGTTTTTGGTCGCCCTTTTTAATTCAATAATTATGTTTCAGCACTTTCCGAGTCGGTGGAAACACGCACATGTCATAACACTACATAAAAAGGGAAAGAACCCGAAACTGCCCGAGTCGTACAGGCCTATTAGCCTACTAAATACACTCGGAAAATTGTGCGGACAAGTAATTTTAAAAAGAATTCTTAAATTTGTTTCAGAAAATGCACTAATGAATAAGGAGCAGTTTGGCTTTCGCGCGGGACACAGCATCAGCTTATGCGAATTACAGACCGCATCAGACGCAATTTCAACGAGAGCCGATTTACAGGCGGAATGTTCCTCGACGTTGCCAGCGCATTTGACAAGGTTTGGCACGTCGGTCACCTTTACAAACTCCATTCGTTGAACCTTCCTACCAACCTCCTGACTCCTTTCCTAGCAAACAGAACGTTTCAAGTAACGCTTCTCAATGCTAAATCTATCCGCCGCGCCATACGGGCCGGAGTGCCGCAAGGCAGCGTGCTAGCTCTTACGCTCTTCAGCCTCTATGTACCCTTTCCCTCAGATAAAGTGGCCGGCAAAATTCTATCTTCCACACCGCGCCGACAAACTTGGACACCCCCCTCGGCCGGGAGGGCCCCGGGGAGGACGCGTTGACCAATCGCTGTAGGTAGGAGCCACAGTTGTCTGCAATTGGTGCAACATCCCAGGGGTGGAAAGGAAGTTGCTTCAGGGAAGGGCTGGTTGTTTACGTACGGTGGAAATAAGTCATATTTCCTACCGATGGAGAGATTTGCCTGCACGTTCATACGACAGAAAAATATTTCTCAGCAGGGTTTCCGTCCAGAATTATTGTCAATTGACCCGGAAATATGTATTGCAACATTAGTACAACGTTGCAATCCATTTTGCGCTTCCAATAAAGTGCAATTTAAGTCTCACTTTTTAAACTACAATTGATACCAGATCAACATACTATTTCAGTTGGTTATAAATTATCGATCTATTGCAAAATTGTTAATTCAAAATTTTCGGCTTTTGGGCATCGGGAGACCATCCCCCTTTTGCTTTTCAAAAGTTAGAAATTGTTTATAAATTTTCAATTGTTGCAAAATTTTTATTGTCTCATCTGAGTGGTGTTTAAACACATTACAAAATTCGGAATTCGATCGGTGTTATGTATTTCGTTCTCGAGATATATGTAATTATTTATAAAAATTAACATCTTAGAATTACCCCATTTATTTCACTTAACACAAGCATACTGAAAAAACAGTTCTCAATGTTGCGCTTTGTTTGCGCTTAAAAATACTTAGCTTATAAACAAATTGGCCAATTGAGTACGCTAAATCCGTCTTTTTATGGGAGTATAGATATAACTTTTATTTTGTTTTATATTCTCTTTTAAATGCGGCAATTTGCAAGTGATATTTATCAAATAAAGAGGAAACTGATTATATACAAATTATTTTTGAATGTGCATTACGTCGAAATGAGTGTTTCTGCTTTTCTATCAAAGGGATGTTGAGCAAGCGAATAGCTATAAAATAAAAAATATTTATTTTGTGTTTTGAAAAATCACATGAGTAGAATCACACATCACAATATTTACACAAGTATAGAAATTTCTAAATGAACGTATATAAACTTTAAGTTAATATTTTCAATTCAATTTATCATTCAGTAAGTCAGGATCATCTTTCTAAAACTGTTAATTAGATGATTTCATTGCATAATATTCAAATCAGAGCTAAAAGCATCATGTGCTAAATCTACGCATTGTTAATACATATTTTTAAACTACATTAATATATTTAATATACATTTTAAAACGCTTTTAGATTGTGAACGTTTCAATGAAATTTCATGAATTCCTAAATGCCTGAAAATAAATACTTGTAAATTAAATTATTGCCAGCGTGTAAAAATACTCAACAAACTCACGTACTTGATAAAACGAGTTGATACCTAAAGAAAGCAAACAAATGTTATAACAATTCAAAGAGATTTAGCGTTTTGTTTACAGTTTGGTAAATATCAATGCCGTAGCATTTTCAATGAAAATACGTAGAACAGACTTGATTGCTCTGGATTCAACCTTCAGCCTTGGCAGACTACATTTCCAGTATCGTCAGAGTTCGAAGGTGGTTTGTTGGATAGTACTCTCCATTCTACGAAACTGCCGGAAACCCTGAATTTTGCACGACCATCTGTTTTTGGGAGAACGGCGGTTTTATTAAACGAAAATAGGCCATTCAATTATCTAATGTGATTCTTTGAAACGTTTAACCATTATAAACTATCCTAAGAAAATATCAAATAAACAATGTTAAGGTCACCAAAAAGCTTAACATTGCCTTTACTATTTGAATGTTTCAACATCACCAAAACCTACAAAGCCCATGTTTTACAGGTTATTATAAAACCAATTCAATACAAATAAGCATTTATTCACCTTATTATTTTGTAAAACACTCAAATATCTACGATGTTATTTGATTCATGTCTTCATCGAAGATCTGCGATTAAAAAAAAATGATCAAATGAAAAACAATGTTTCTTGCTTCATATAATGCTATCTTGTTTAACAGACATGTAATTACATCCAAACATTCCGCATATTTAAACATCCAAACAAATGAAAATTTTCAAAATTAAAATAATCAATAAAACGTTGATTCATCAGCAAGGATTATATTATTAAATACATTTTTGTGATTCATGTGCTCCTGTGTGAATTACTTAGTAAACGTGATTCTTTTGAACCAGTTTCTCAGAATAATACAAAACCTGCTAGACACATACACTAAACATAATAGTTGTCAAATAGTTATTTACGACATGAGTATCGTAAGATATCTTATTACAATGCAGAATTGGAGAATTATCAAACAAGGCTCTTAAGCCGAAATTGTTAACCAATTGAATATTGTAATATAATGTTACCATTTGAATATCTTAGAAAGACGCAATTTGTAAAAATTCATGTGAACTATAATTTTGTTTCGTTGACTCCTTATCCTGCAGAAGATATGCTTGACAGTACTTATGTTAACATCTGTCATGGGTTTAATTAATTAATTTGCAGTACGCAAATTATTATTTTTGGTTTTAAAGAAGCATGGATATACAGAGTGTCGGGGAAGGAAACGTCGAAACTTTGAAAAAAGCTGTTTAGACAATTTTAATCATATTTTGTCTAATAAACTACAAAGATATTCTGAATGGCTGAGCTGCAATAAACACGCAAATGTTGGTTTGAAAATATGGTTTCTACGCAAAAATTTGCATTCTAGAATCATACAAACAGACCAGAAACATGTAACATGTTTAATATTAACAATATAAATTAATATATTGTTCAGAAAGAAAAATTAACCGAGAAATAAAAAAGCAGTCGAATTGTGTAAATTGGGTGCTTTTTGCTACAGTTGAGCCCACTATTTCTAAATCAAATCATTCATTTATTTTGTTAATAATAAACAATTTAGATATTAATGAATGCTTCTACAACGCAAATAATTGCCTGAAAACATATATCAAAACCAACTTTGGAATGCTTATTGCAACTAGCCATTTGGAATATCGGTAGTTTATTAGACAAATATCATAAAACCGTGACATTTTTCCCCGAATATCCTGTATATACAGGGCTTGATTTCTGTCGGTACGCGACGGAACGGCGTTCCGGTTCTTTGGAAATAATTATTAAGTTATATATACATAACTATTGCTATTATATTAATAATTAATTTGAGGCGCGTTTCGGGGCCTAAGAGTTTAAAAATAAAGCATTGGATATATGTATCCTGTACTCTTATGACGATACTGTTCTCAGTTACGTCAAGTTTTAATTTAGAATCAAAGTGAATGGTCTAAGTTTACTCACCTGAATAAGTTTATCTTATTATACATACTAGTGAAAAAGTGTTTTATATTTCAAAACAAGTGTTGCTTCAACAGCATGTATTTTCACGTATTCCGTAATTGCTACCTGTAATGTTCAATACGGACTATAGACCTGCAAAAAGAAACAAATAAAAAAACACCTACTGCAGCATAAAATATTCTCTACTCGCCAGAGTTCGAACTCAGGTCTTTAAAGTGTCATCACAGCACGGTTCACCCTGCACCACTGGATACACGACAAGACTACCTCCTTTCCGATGCTAAGAGAAAGTGACGCATTTGCATTTGCAGTTCAAAAAAAAACAGAGTCTTTAATTTACCTTAATACAAGATCTATTTTTAAAAAGAGATTTCATTAAACAAAAATCTCTAGCGTTAATATTGTTTCGAGCAAGTATTGTGAGATCCAGTCGGAGTTAATGTTATACAGTAGAAAATTAGAACAATATAATACACTTTAAAATTGTGCCTCTATGTCCAAAATTAACAAGAAAATGTCAAATGATAGAAAATATATTCTATTTAAATGACCGCGCAGCAGCCTCAGAATATTACAATATTTAGGAGGAAAAAAATCAAAACTAAAATGCCTAATTTTTTGAGTCAAAAACGTTACCGCCGTGATATAAAACTTTTGATGTTACTTCGTTATTTTTTATGACACGATATTTTTGAAAATAGGTGATCATTAAGAAAGAATTAATCTTTTTTTCTGCGTTAAAATAATGCAGTAATATTAATCGTGTCATGATATATACAGCCTCAAATTTGTGGGGCTAATATGATACAACATAAGAGAGCTAATGTGATACGGTGTCGGGGCTATTTTGAAACGCTAAAAATTAACACGCAGACAACTGGAAGGATTTTTTTATGTTTAATATTACATCAAACGCTAAAATTCTGATTTGATTTTGGTAAACTATCAAGTATTTATCTGAAGGAAGAGCAGGCGACAATTCTTAAAGATTTCCTCGTTCTCCTCCCTACAGTACATGGTGATTCACTTACGATTATCAATTGGCGGGAGCTTCAACTGTTTCAGTGCAGTTACTGATTTTTCACTGGAATAACAAGGAACCAGGCCTACAATAGAATCTAACACCATCCCTTCAACTCCAGATATCAACTGTTCTACTCCAGTACTTTTGAGATAATACTGTTGGAAAAAATTAAAAAAAGTAGCCATCAAAGAACAAAGGCAGTTAGACCCAATAGCAGCAATCATTACTAGTGAAGTGGATCATTACTAGGAAAGAGTGGAGTGTTTAATTTACAATTGTTAATATTTATTTTAAAAGAGATTTCTTGAAACAAAATCTCTAGCGTTAATATTGGTTTTCGACAATGTTAATAGGAATTTATTTGAAATTTTCGAAAATTCAAAATCGTTCACCCAAATTGAACGCCATCTTTAAACGGCTTATTGCTTCCGAGGAATGGATTTACAGGAAAATTGGAGCTCTTTTTGAGAAAATTATGTAAATATGATGGGGTTTGGTGTAAAGTACCTTCCAAATTAAAAGATTCGTTTCAAATTCGAAGTTTCGTAATATTAGCAAGATCGTTCAAAGAATATCCATTTTGATGAAAATCATATTTACTTTTGGCTCTAGAATTACTCACACGAACGGATTGACAAGAGGTTTTTGGAAAATCACTTTTCAGGTTCAAAAAACAAGCGTTTTGTGAATTGTGTATAGAAAATACTAAAGAACAATACCAACAATCCACTTTTTTCAGACAGCTACTTACAAAACGTGTTTTCTGTAGAATTTCGACACTTCCTCTACAGCATTACGTAACTCTCTTTACACGTGGATGTAAAATATTCCAGCGTTACTGGGATTTGAACTCCGGATCCTGTAATATGTAGGTCTGGCTCTGACCACACACAGTGCCTATATTGCATAACCTCACCATGGCGTTGTTCACAGGCCTCACCCTCCAAACGTTTTCTTTATTTACCTTTTACTACATTAGCATTAACCATTGATTAGTTATAATAAAACATAAGACCTTAAAACAACTATTTGTGCGTAATTCATCGTAAATCGCGAGCAAACTCGCAAAATATTGGTCGAAATGTAATACGCTCATAAAATTTCTTGTCAAGGTTTTCTCATCAAAGTTCAAAGACTTCCACAAAGTTCTTCATCAAAGATATATTTCTTCTATCTTTTATAGTGTAATACCGGCCAAAGCCGCCGTACGTTATATCTTTCCCATTCATGTCGACAACAATGAACTTCTCGGAAACACACCTCAAATATCCATAGTTGAATATTATAACAACGAAATATCAAAATTTTGTAATAAATGTTCCTTCAAAATTACGGTATTTTCTGTTTTTCTTTCATGTTATATTTAAATACTATTATTAAGAGAGAAAACCTCATTGGGATAATTTCAATTAAATCGATGCAACTCGAAGAGTAAACTCTCGTGCGACTCGCGTTTACGCTCGTTCCTTTCTGTACTCAGAATTCATCTTGCGTTAGGAGTAGGGATACCCCAAATTAAGAAAACGTTCGTGATATTCTCCCCGCAGTACATTACATACAAATTTTTAACTGTTTTTGACATTAAATAAATGAAATATGCAACGTCGTAATAGCTCCATGTCCTTCCCGACAATCAGCAGAATTCAAAAGAAATTCAGAATGACAGCTCGTCAAACGGAGCGGGGGAAATTCAAATTTGCTATTTCAAAAATTTGTCAAATTATCTAAAGTACTTATATTTTTAAACAATTGTACGTGATCTTTTTTAAAGGACTGATTATTTTAAAGGAATATTTGAAGATCTGTTTTTGATGAACACATTTCATTAAGGAAACAAACTATCTTCAGTATTTCAGTATTCTATATTTCGCCACATGAGTTAACCCTTTTTTCGTTACAACGGCTCAGCATTAACGAGTTTCCTCATAGATCCTCAAGAATAATATTCGAATATTGTTGAAATAATGCTTTTATTATATTTTCCTATAGATTTGCGAAGAATACCTAGTAAAGAAAGGAGGTTCCTTTCTTGTGTATTTATTTTATATTGTTAATAAATCTCATAATACTATTTGCTGATTTTTCAAATTTGAAACTGATTGTAAATTTTCGTTGAATAGAAACAACGAAAGCATTTTTCTTATATTCTGGCTAAATTACGTAGTAAGAAGAAAATATTATGTAATCATGCGCCGAGACAGCGATTTTTCGACAAAAAACTCAATTCCGAGCTCTGGTAACGACAAAAGTGGATAAATGTTGTTCCTATATAGTAAATTACTTCCTCTAACACGTTGTGTACTTAGAATCCATGTTTTGTGGGTCCTTGTTACTCAAAAATCTATTTACGACAAAACGTCTGACTGTCTGTCCGTCTGTAGTTAACACAGGCACCTAAAAGCCGTTCTTTTTTAGTCAAATCTGTGATATATGACAGTTTAAAATAATCTTTGTGACAGAGAAGTGTCATAAGAGTTTCTGTGGTGTAATGGGAAAGTGGGTAAGCCCACTGCTGAAGAAAGTTGTGAACGTCAGATCCGGAATCTCATCCATGGCGAATAATGTTTGCGGTAGAAACAATTTTGCGGTTAATTGCATAGTTATAATCATTTGTATCATTTAAATATCACGCAAAGCATGTGTTTTTGAGGCGCCACTACTTATTTTTAGTGTGTTAATGTCTTTAGAATCAAGTACAAATATGCCGCTATTGCAATTCTGACTTCAGAACGAAGCTGCATGCGCTCCCGTGTTTCAAGTCTATGTTATCGCAACTTTCCAACTGTGACGTACTTCAGCGCCGTAGCCGCCGAAAGATAAGACCGGGAACACTGCACACCGGGTTCTGAGCTTAGCTTCTGGTTGAAAATGTTTACAAGTAAAATGAGCTATGTAGTTGCGTGTATTTTGTGCGTTTGCATTCTTATTCCTAAAATTTATATGCGACACATGTGGCGTTATCTAATTAAAAATCTAAATTCAATGAATATCACGATATTATTCTTTTCGTAATAAATTGTGCCTGGACAGCGTGCTTAGAAGTATCTGTGGTAGCACAGTGCGGTCGAGCCACGCCTACGGACTTAATGGACCCAGAAGTTTCCGATCCTAGTAACGCTGGAATTTTTAATCTCCGTTACTGAGTGTCAAGAAGAAGTTACGTTATGCAATATAGGCACTGTGCGGTCGAGCCAGACCTACCACAGATTACAGGATCGAGTTCAAATCCAGTAACGCTGGAATATTTTACATCCACGTGTAAAGAGGTTGCAGTAATGCTGTAGCAAGGAGTGTCAGAATTTATATAGAAAACACGTTTTTGTAAGTAAGCTAGTTCGAAAAAAGTGGATTGTTGGTATTCTTTTAGTATTTTCTATGCATAAGTCTGTCAAACAGCATTTTGAACCCGAAAAAGTGATTTTCAAAAACCTCTTTGTCAATCCGTCTTCGTGTGAGTAATTCTAGAGCCAAAAGTAAACATGATTTTCATCAAAATGGATATTCCTTGAACGAACTGGCTAATATTACGAATTTTCAAATTTGAAACGAATCTTTTTAATTTTTGAAAGGTACTATACACCAAACCTCATTTATATTTTTCCATTTTCCTAAAGCGCTCCAATTTTCTGTAAATCTATTCCTCAAACAGTTAAAAATGCCGTACGTTCAATTCTGGGCGAACGATCTGAATTTTCGAAAATTTCAAACAAATACCTATAAACATTGTCGAGAACCAATATTAACGCTAGAGATTTTTGTTTCATGAAATCTCTTTTTAAAAATAAATCTTGAATTAATGTAAATTAAACACTTTTGAAAACTGCAAATGCAAATGCTTCACTTTCTTTTCGCACAGAAAAGGAGGAAGTCTTCTCGTGTACATGGTGGTATAAGGGGAAACGTGTTAACTTTAAAGACCCCGAGACCGAATCCCGGCGAGTAGAAAATATTTTCTGCTGGAATAGGTTTATTTATTTGCGTCAAAAAAACAGTTAAAACTGCGTTTGACGTGCTATGGGGAAAAGTGAATTGTGTGCACATTTTCAAAATTCTGTGATCCCTACACTAAGTCATATACTACTTAAATTTTGAATTTTGAAAGGGAGAAAAAAAAAACAAAAAAAACTCCCATGTAATAAAATCTATTTTCAAGGATAAATAAGCAATAAATTTTGAATTTTGAAAGGGAGAAAAAAGACTCCCATGTATTAAAATCTATTTTCAAGGATAAATAAACAATAAATTTTGGCTCTTATTACTTCCTGCCGCGACAACATGGAAACGATAATTTGAATAATTGCATTTCCCACTGAATTCTAGAAGACGTGCACAGAAGGGGGGTCTGAAACGTAACCGCCCCCCGACTACAAATGGGCGATCCGAACACGCTCGTAGATGGATCAGAATTGGACGAAAAACCTGATCGAGATGGGGTCATTGACCCGGAAGCTGTATTACAATAGTTGTTACAGGTCGTTTATATTCATTTATACAATCCAAATGGTAAATAATGCATTATGTATCATTGTTAAAATTAATGTTACTTTCATGTGATGCTCAGTATAGTCTCTAATTGTATAGAAACAGTTATGCAGCAGAAACGATTTCACTTGAGATTTAAACTTTTCTATTGAATTTAATCGTTTAATGTCATCTTGCAAAGTGTTGTAAAATAATGTACATGTATTGTATGTGAATTTTTGTAATGAGCTGTTGATACTGTCACCTAATGAATATGATTTCTACGTCAGTGTTACAGTAATAGAATTCGGGATTTTCTGAAAATATATTCCGCCCTTAAGCAAGTCATTTTTGACAAAACCACTGATTCGTAAATAAAAGACACGGTAATGGTAAATTCCTACATTAATGACGAGAGCTTACATGAATCACGTGGGTGGGATTTGGTTATTATTCGTACAATTTGTTTTTGTAATCTAAAAGTCTGGGAGCTATAAGATGTATTTCCCAGAATATTATGCCATATCTCAGGCGGAATTAACATTCGCGAAGTATACACAACGAGCAGTATGGAGGCTGACTGAATTTGCAAGAATTCTGAACGCGTAGCATAATGAACTTAATTTTGTGTTCAATTCATTTAAATGGACGTTCCATTTAAGGTTTGACTGAATTGAGAGACCTAAAAATTTTGTTGCCTTAACATCAGTCAATGGTACACAGTTCATTTTCAATGGAGCACAGAATTGTTTATTTGAAATGGAAAACTGCATTAAAACCGTTTTCTTTTCGTTTACTATTAATTTGTTATTTCGGAACCAATTTAAAATATCTGATATTGTACTATTTACGGTTTCTTTATTGCAAAGGACGTTCGTATCATTCGCAAAGAGAACCGTTCGTCCGTTTCGAATCGTCGAGGGCATATCGTTTACGTAAAGTAGGAACAGAAATAGTAAAGTAGGGCCTAAAATCGATCCTTGAGGAACTCAACATGCAACGGGCAAAGAGTCGGAAAGGTGCGTACGTAATGTTCCATTATTCCAGTAAGGTATTTCAACTCTCTGCGATCGGATTCCATATGAAGGTAATTTTGAAAGTAAAATGTCATGATCAATGACGTCAAAAGCTTTTGAGAGATCTAAAAATAATTCAATAGGTGCCTCGTTTTGATCCAATGATGAGGCGACATCTTTAAGAAAAGAAAATATAGCTGTTTCCGTTGATTTTGATTTTCTAAATCCATATTGGCAATCTGAAAGCGCGTCGTGTTTACTGAGAAGGGTTTTCCATTCGTACGTAAAAAGTCTCTCAATATTTTGAAAAAACTGATAGAAGAGAAATGGGCCGATAATTTTGAATTTCATTTGTTGCCTGTTTTGAAGACCGGCTTAATTTAGCTGTTTTGAAAATATCTGAAACGTTCCAGTGCATAAAGATGCATTAAGTATGTGGGTTAACAGGTGTATAATGGCATACACAAGTCTTTAACAAAGAATCGGAAGTCTTTAACAAAGAAACCGGACGAATATTTATTTTTAGGTTACCGATTATTTTGAAAATTTCATAGGAAGAAGTTTCGAAACGAACATTGTTCTAAAATTTTAGGTGAACTGTCTGTTTTTGAATTTTGAGCTGAAGACCCTTAGTGAGATCAGCAGCAATTCTCGAAAAGTATCAGTTAAAGAGACTAGCCACTGTTGCCGGATCGTTCACATTTATATCGTTATGTTTTAAAACAACATTCTCTACGGCTTTCTAGTTGATTTGCTAGTATTTTTATTATATTCCACATTGCTGTTGTTTTATTATTTGAGTCCAAAATATCCTGATCGTTTTTCATGATTTTAACCTGCCTTGTGACTTTTCAACAATGTTTTGTATTTTTAAAGTAGATAAGGAATCTTGAGATACGTCATGACGTTTAGAAATGAAAGAAAGAATTCGCTTGTTTTACAAGATGTCCCTTGTGTTATCCAGAATTGCTTTTCCATGAAATATTTAATTCTCGTTTTTGAAGAGGAAAGCAAGTGGTAAAATGAATGAAAGAGTTGAAAAAAGAATTATATTTGTCGTTTGTATCAACATTAGTATAAACCGCTTCCCATGACTTCAAGTAATCAATGAATAATTTAATTTTAGTTTTAGTAAACAATCTAGTCATACGAGTATTATTTATTGCGTCAGTGATCAATTTATTACAATGGATAGTGCTAATTGCACTATTTACTATGACTCGAAGTTCATTTTGGTGTATTCTTTTGTTTCTCCAAACATTTCATATATGTACTTTTAAATGCCTTGTTTAAATTATCGAAAATTTTAAAAGTTTGAATTTTTTTCTGCGACTTTCTTCTACTACAAACATGAAGTCAGAGATTTTTCCTTCAAATCAAATTTGTTCTTTCAGAAACGTCAGGTAGATTGTTTTGAAAATTTTAGTAGTTTTCGTGCCGAAGCAGTGCGGAAATTTGCAATTTAAAAATATCAAATACATGATTTACTCCACAACGACTCAAATTTTTTCTCTACATTTTTGGTAGGGCATTGGGCCAAGCAAACTCTAGAGGATGGCATAAACGTCATATTGCTCTATTCTTTTTAATACAAAATTTAATTCTTTTGACTTCTCTTTCACTTCGGTAATATTCGTGGCAATTTCTTCACGTTATTGTACTTATTGTACATGTTCTTTATATAATGTCAGATGCAATTTTACGAAAATTCAACAGTTCTGTGTTGAGTTTAAAGTTCCGCATTTTCAGCAACGTTCAAACGCATTTTGTTTTCAAAATGGTCCCAAGTTTTTCAAACGTTTCAACGTATAGTGGTAATGGCTACTGTTTAAAACGTCGTAAAGTTTATTTTAGTGACTTCCCTAATTTTTAATAATTACTCAAATGTATTTGTTTTTAATATATTTCACGACGCTAGTGTGCACATTACCATCGATGTGTATACATTATTGCATTTGTGAGTGGAAGTGCTTTGAATGACTTCAAATACAGTTTTGAAAATCTCAATATATTCCTGTGAAAAAGGGCAACAAATTTCTAATTTATAGTAATGCTTAATCACCATTTTCTTAAAAAGTCTCCAAATTTTTCAATAAAAAATTCCATTTGGAATAATGGTTTACTCTGCTTTAATATTCTTGATGTCATATTTCGGTTCTATCGTTAAGAAACTGGAAAGTTGAGAAAGTGTCAAAAAAATGGACTTCGGGCGACGATAGATGGCAGCTGACCCGAAAAAGGAGCTAGACTTTAAACACACCAAGAAAATTAGAAAAATTCGCTATGTGAATGTCACCCCACAAAACAGGAATTCTGGCTACACCACGTGTTAGAGAAATTTTTGTTAATTTGGCAACTGAATTTACACACTTTTTCGTTTCAGGGCCCAACAATTAATTTTCTGCCGAAAATCCGCCTTTTTTCGTGCATTACATACCTTTCTTAAACTACGTATGTATGTATACGAGTATATATGTGTATGTATACGAGTATGTATGTATCGAGAAAGTAACTAAAAGGGCTACAGAATGCCACACACTTTTTCGTATCAAATTTTCTAATTTCCTGAGGACTGACTTGAAGGTCTTGCTCCATTCTCCAGCCAACTCTCATCTATCTTCACCCAAAGTTTTCGGAAAATTTCAATTTTTAATAGTAGAACGAAATATTGCTTTATGAATATTAAAGAACAATAGATCACGTCCTAAATACAATTTGTTTTTGAAAAATGTTAGCCGTTTTTGAGCTAATGGCCATTAAGCGTTACTGTAAATGTGAAATAGGAAGCTCTTTCTCACAGAAATCTATTGAGATTTCCAAAACACTTCATTTGAGTCATTTGAACACACTCACTCACAAATGCAATAATGTAAAGAAAGCGTTGTAAATGTCTAAACAGTGTAATTATCTATATCCGCACAAATAATTCGAAGAAATAATTTGTAGTCATTTTGGAAGAATGGCGATTGGCGATTTGAACAGAAAACCGTTGAGCTTTGAAAGATTTTGTATGATATTATTTAAAGCACACCTGCTCATAATTACAATAATATGCATAAATTACCTCGAATGCAAGTATTACTAACGTAGAGACAAGTCAAAAAAATTTAAAAATGTAATTTTTGCAAAACAAAGGTAGAGGATATTGGAGTTAACGTATTCGTAAAGGTTCGTTTGGAACTGACGTACCAAGAATTTAAAGGAAACATGTGAAGCCGTTTTGAGAAAATCTTGTTTTTGTATTTTTTAATTGCAAATATCACACGCACTATTGCACGAAAACTAATAAAATTATCTAAAACATTTTACATGATTTAATGAAAGAAATAATTATGAAATAAATATATAAAAATAAATGTCTTTATTGGTGGCAGGCTCAGTCATTTAGCCTGCTCTTCCTACAATACTTTATAATATATATTACAATAGTACATAATAAGGAAGTCATTCAATGAAAATACGCACGCAATTTGGATGAAGATTTTCACATGGATGACAGGAGTGAAAGGAGGAGGACGAGTTTCATAGGAAATCGGAAAGAATAGGGATGAATGGAACGGTAGAGAAATGAAAGAAAAAAAGAAAGAAAAGGGAAAAAGAATCAGTGAAATGTTAATAAGTTCTGTTAATTGGTTCATTGAGGTTTTGAAGAAGCTAAAATTGCGCAGTATTTTGAATTACCCCTAGAACAACTAGAAAGGAAGGGAATCTCGCCAGCATACAAGCGAAGACATATCAAGTCAAGAGTTCAAGCCCTGAGAGAAACTGAAAACATTGAGAGATAATGATAAATGATTTTGCGTATATTTCCTAATATTAATAATAATAATTATTATTATATGATAAAGTGTAAAACTATTTGGTTTTTAAATAAAGTTAAAAAAAATTAAAAATGTGGATATAATCAATTTATTTTTAGGAAAAGTTAACAGTTAAAATATTCACAAACTAGCAAATTGTAAAATTTTAGAACTTAGGAAATTTTACCGTTTAGAGTATTCCCAAGACCCTGAAAACCTGACCCAACATATCTCACCCGTAAGCCAACGATTTATTCTACCTTTATTCCTGGGACTGCAACAGGGACCATCCGGCATGCGCCTTGAGCTATTGAGTAAACTGGCAAACCTCAATCAGGATGGCGGCTTAAGAGCCAAGAACAATACAAGTAAACAATTTCAGTGCACACAAAATACAAAGAAAGAAAAAACGAAAATATTTTGAATTTAATATTATATCTAAATGTACGGCGCAGTTTGTAAGAGATGAAGCACTGGAACAGAAATTTGCAATTAGTGAAACACATGTAGACAAAATTAAAAGCATATCATTATAATATTTTTAATACATACAAATATGAGCAAATGCTCGTGCATAGTCACACACAAAGCTACATACATCTGCGTACTGCAATAAAAGTACCGTATGAGATGTAAGTTTGTTCTTATATGTTATTTAAAAATGGTTGAAAGAGTTTAAGGCATAAAAGGTTGAAATATGATCGTATTTTTGAAGGTCGAAAATAAAACGAATACATGCATTTTGTATCTTACGTTGATGTTTTAGATTTATGTCAGTTAGTAGGAAATCGCAGTAATCAAAATGAGGCATAAGATGGGATGTTACAAGGGTCTGACGAGTTTTTATAGGTAAAAATGTACGCATGCGTTTTAGAACATGCAGGGACGCGAATACTTTTTGACAGATTTTATCAATTTGCACTTTCCCAGTTAATACTTTTTTGCACATTCCACGGTATGGGAGTTCCATTTATGCAAATGTCAGGAGAGCGGAGATTGATAGCTTTTAAGAGTTTCTGGAGCCGATTAGAAGACACTGATATTTATTGGCGTTAAGTAGCCCCAATAGATGACCAAGGGACAGACTGTGAAGGTCTTCGTTATTTTTTGAGCAAGTTCAAAAACGCGAGAGGGGGGTCCTAATATACAATTGGAGATCATCAGCGTACGTGATGACGACAATTTTATTGATTTGTCTATATCATATACATAAATTAGGAAAGCAAGAGGTCCTAACACTGAGCCCTGTGCGACGCCGCGTGCTAGTGGCAAGATACCCGACACATTGTCACCGAACACAACTTTTGTTGCCGCTCCGATAGATAGCTGGAGAACCATTTGAGTGTGGATGAAGCACATCCAATGTTTTTCAACTTTGCTAATAAAATATCGTGGTCGACCGAGTCGAATGCCTTGCTAAAATCGGGAAAAACGAGAATTGTGATTTTACCGCTGCCCATGGCATTTCTGGCGTCTTCAATAACACTAAGTAGCGCAGTACCTGTGTTTACCGGGGCTAAAACCTGACTGGTTTGTATTTAAAATACAAGAATTATGAAGGTGATGATCTGCTTCGCGATCACCAGAACTTTGATGTATAGGTAAGATACTAATTGGGCGGTAATCAGCTGGTCGTAGGATTGGCGCTTAAACAATGATTTTCATTTGAAGAAAAATTCTATCTTCAATTTTGGTAGTTTAGAAGCCATGAAAATTTTTCATTTTACAATTTTAAGAACTTTAGAGTTAACGGTAAAATCATTACCAATGCCACCATTGAAATATATTACACTCTATTCTTAGGAGACTTAAGCAAATATTGGAGCCGTTTTTGAAAATTTTGAAAACGTACGAGCTTCCTATAGAAACCCCAGATTTTAAAATTGTTTTCCATCCACAAGCTTCAAACAGAGCCAAATCCGCAATTCTTCAATTAGGAAGGAATCAGACGAATGGTTGAAGCACTAATGTGTACGAACCGGACTGACGGACGGACGTTGTATGCTACAATTGGTTTTGCAGCTAGGGCCTAGAGCTAAATTCTAGGTACACTACGTGTTAGAATTCTGCTAGCAACTGGATCTTCATTGGATTTTAGGACTGGCAGTTTCTTTTTCTATCGGAATTCGCATTTTTTCGTAGCATTTCTGCTTCTATACTACATGTTTATTCGTATACATTTATTTGTGTGTATGTGTGTGTGTGTGTGGCATAACTTGTCCAATAAAGGGCAAAGACCTCCTATGAATTATGCTGAGTTACACAGTGAGTTGTCTTAATTTCTAAAAGTTCACTCAATTTACTAAAATCGATTGTATGCATATGGATCATCATCTTCTTTTCTTCTTCTTCTCCAGACTTGCCTCCTTATTACTCTGATGATCTCGTCCAGTGGGATAACTGCTTTGCAGAGCTCATTTATCCATATTTCTCCTTGGTTTCTCCACCCATGAGGTCAGGTTGTGTAGTGTTGGTATGTTTGCTGGTCTGTCTTTTATAATGTCCTCCCCAATACCATTTGCTTATTTGTTTATTTGTTTATTTATTTATTTATTTATTTTACGTCAAAACAGTTAAAACTGCATGTTATGGGAAAGTGAATTGTGTGCACATTTTCCATTTCTGCGTTCCTATCCTTAATTTTGAATTTTTGAAGGGAGAAAAAACTCCCATATGTAAATCTGGCCTGGATAAATAATGATAAATTTTGAATTTTCAGGAAAGAAACAAAACTTCCATGATAAAATCTATTTTCAAGGATAAATAAGCAATAAATTTTGCATCTGTGGCACCGCGCGACAACATGAAACGATCGTTTGGTGTATTCCACCGTTCAAGACATGCACAGAAAGTAAGTTACATTTTATGTCAAACAAACAAAGTGTCTGGCATTTGCTCAATGGATCAGGAAACTGGACAAACTGATCGGATGAGGTCATTGACCCGGAAGCATGGTAATGGATTATTACAGGTTGTTTATATATTCTTATTCAGTGGTAAATAGTATTATATCATTATTATTAAGTATTACTTTTCTTGTGATGCTCAGTATAGTCTCTGGTGTATGAAACAGTTATACAGCAGAAAAGATTCCTTGGATTAAACTTTTTTCTATTAGGATTAATCAATTTAATGTCATCTGGCAAAGTGTTGTAAAATGATAGCATATATTGTATGTGAATTTTGTAATGGGCTGTTGATGTATCTGCATTAGATATGATTTCTACGTCTAGTATTTACAATGAACGGGCATTTCTGAAATATGTTCCCTTTGACAAGTCATTTTTACAAAACACTGATTCGTAAATAAAGACACGGTATGAAATTCTAGATTAATGAGAGCACATGAATCACGTGGGTGGGGATTTGGGTTATTATTCGTGATTCGTTTTGTAATCTAAAAGTCTAGGTGCTATGGATGTTTTCCCAGAATATTATGCCATATCTCAGGCGGAGTGTAACATTCATAGTATACACAACAGCAAACGGCGGTATGGGCTGACTGATTGCAGAATTCTGAACATAACGCAATAGACAATTTGTGTTGTTGTTTTTAAATGGACGATCCATTTAAGAGTTGACGTTGACTAAAAATTTGTTGCCTTAACATCAGTCAATGGTACGTTCATTTTCAATGGTGCACAGAATTGTTTATTTGATGAAACTACTTGACTGTTTCCACCTGTTTACTATTAATTTATTATTTCGGATGTTAGAGCAATATTCATTGCTATTTACTGTTTCTTTATTTGCAAAGGATGTTCAATATCATCAAAAGTCGTTTTCCGTTCAGATTGTCGAGGCATATCGTTTACGTAGTAGGAACAGAATGGGGCTAAAATCGATCATAGAACTCCACATGCAACAGGCAAAGGAGTCGGAAGGTGCGTACGTAATGTTCATCGATTTCAGTAAGGTATTTTCAACTCCGTTCTTTTTAAGTATAGACCTGCTTAATCTGAACAATACCACGAATTCCTTATAGAGTAATTTGAAGTAAAATGTCATGATCAATGACGTCAAGCTTTAGAGATCTAAAAATAATCCAATAGTATCATTTGATTAATGATGGTGACATCTTTAAGAAAGAAAATATAAGTATTTCCGTTGATTTTGGTTCTAAATCCATGTTGGCAATCTGAAAGCGCGTTGTGTTTACTGAAAGGTTTCATTCGTGCGGCGAAGTCTCTATTTTGAAAAACTGATAGAAGAGAAATGGGCCAGATAATTTTGATTGTTTTGTTGCCTTTTTGTGACTCTGTTTAGCTGTTTGAAAATATCTGGAAACGTTCAGTGCATAAAGATGCATTAAATGTATAGTTATGAGATGCATTAAATATGGAAGTATGTATAATGGCATACGCACAAGTCTTAACAAAGAATCCAGGAATTCATCTAAAACCGGACGAATATTTATTTTAGTTTACCGATTATTTGAATTTCATATGAAGTTTGAAACAATTATTGTATTCTAAAATTTTACAGTTGAACTGTCTATTTTGATTTTGTACTGAGACCTTAGTGGATCAACAGCAATCTCGAAAGTATTAGTTAAGATTAGCCACTGTTGCGGATCATTCACATTATCGTTATATTTAAAACAACATTCTCTACAGGTTTTCTAGTTGTGATTTGGTAGTATGTTTTATTATATTCCACATTACTTTTGTTTTATTATTTGAGTTTCAAAATATCTGATCGTTTTCATGATTTAACCTGCCTTATTTTCAGCAATGTTTGTATTTTTAAGTAGATAGAAATCTTGAGATAAAGTCATGACGTTTAGAAATGAAAGAAGAATTCCTTGTTTTGCAATTATCCCTTGTGTTATCAAGGTACTTTCCATAGAATAATGAATTCGTTTTTGAAGAGGAAAGCAAGTGGTAGTAGAATGAAGGGTTAGAAAAATTATGTTGTCGTTTGTATCAACATTGTATAAACCACTTCCCCATGACACAAGTAATCAATGAATAATTTAATTTTAGTTTTAGTAAACAATCTAGTCTTACGAGTATTATTTATTGCGTCAGTGATCAATTTATTACAAATGGATAGTGCTAATTACTCTTTACTATGACTCGAAGTTCATTTGGGTTCTTTGTTTCTCCAAACATTTCATTATATGCTTTTTAAATACCTTGTTTACAATTATCAAAATTTCAAAAGTTTTAGATTTTTTTCTGACTTTCTTTACAAACAGCAAGTCGATTTTCCTTCAAATCAAATTTGTTCTTTCAGAAACGTCAGTGAATTGTTTTAGAAATTTTAGTGATTTTTCGTTGAAACAGTGCAGGCAAATTGCAATTAAAGGAAATATCAAATACATGATTACTCCACAGCGACTCCAAATTTTTCTCTACATTTTGGTAGAACATTGGGCCAAACAAAGCTCTAGGATGGCACAAACGTCATATTATATTCTTTTATTACAAAATTTAATTCTTTTGACTTCTTACTTCAGTGTGTGTTGAGTTTCTTTACGTTATTGTACTTGTGTACATGTATTCTTTATCTAGTATCAATTTAATTTACGAGAATTCAGCAGTTCCTGTATTGCAGAGTTTAAAGTTCCACATCTTTTTAATTCTGTAGATGGTGGCATTAGAGCGATGTTTAGCATTTTTTCCTGTTTCCATTTTCCTCTGGCATCATTGTATCATTTTATTTGTATTACTGTGGGATCATGTTTGTGATCTATAAGCAATATACTAAAGATGCAGTCCATTACCTTTTAATTGGAGTTTATCTTTTTATTGTGAAGTGAGAGGATCTGGGAGTCTTCTCAGCTAATTTAGTTCTTCTTCTTATTCCTTATCTCTCTATTTGTAAATGATATTATATTTAGATAAGCAATTCTTTATATTCTATGTGCTGTCGTTCCGTTAATGATTTGCGATTCACTGGCCTCATTACTTTAGTTTTCGATATGTTCATTTGTATTGATCTCAATTGCCTGCATTTATATCGTATAAGTTCTTTAAATTTAGGTGAATAACCAAATGAAGCAATGTCGTCTGCAAACGGGTTGTGTCAATATCGTCCAGTCCAACATTTACACCTGCTTGTAGCATAATTACAAGACATGACCGTACACGTGCTTGTGGCATAGATTACCTGCTTGTTTGGACCAATTTATTTACGACACGACTCAACAAACTATTAAATAATTTGGAATATTCAGATCCCCTTATCTTCCTCTTCTCTTAATTGGAAATATTTCCATAACAATCTATTTCTTACTTTGTAGCCGTGTGCATATAGTCATTTTAAAATATTAATATATTTGCTAGGGACTCATGATTCTGAGTGGCAGAGTACCAAATAGTGTTCTACAGTCAAAGGCCTTTGTCAAAATCAACCATTTCATGTACATTTTATATTTAAATTCATGCTTTTCAGTGATCTGATTGACTGTGTGCAGTGGTCTGCAGTGCAGACCCTGTTCGAAAACCTACTTGTTCCAGTGGCTGCTGTTAGGCTCAGTATTTAGTCATTTCTTCTTGTCAAGT
The DNA here is from genome assembly GCA_964035755.1 of Teleogryllus oceanicus. Classification (NCBI taxonomy): domain Eukaryota; kingdom Metazoa; phylum Arthropoda; class Insecta; order Orthoptera; family Gryllidae; genus Teleogryllus; species Teleogryllus oceanicus. The sequence goes on from CAXIVR010000010.1 coordinate 269,843, forward strand.
TAGAAGGTTTACATGGACCTCAGACTAATTGGCATATGATTAGTTGATGTAGATAGTATGGTGTTTGACAACGTATTAAACGTGAGGATAGAAGGCAGAGCAAATTATCAGAAGCCAGGCCAGAGGAGGACCACCCTGGAGGTATTGGAAGGCCAGAGGACATGGGACGCCCTGGGATGTGAAGGATTGGTTACACTGGGAGAGTGAAGCGCAGGGCTGAGACAAAAGGGTATAATGAATGGCTAACCCGACGCTGAGAGGCATCAGGGAAGAGAGAGAAGAAGAGAAGAAGAGAAGAGAAGAAGAAGAAGAAAGAAGAGTATTGGTACTTGTGTACTATTGTAAGGGAGTTCTTCGACTTAAGTATGGACAGAAAGTTTTGACAATTTCTTTGTTAATTTATCATATTAAACGATTAAATTTGACAGAAAAGTTTAAATCCTTTAAGTAAATATTTTATATGTATTTCTATACAATTAGAGCTGACATAAGCATGTAAAGGGAGTAACATTAATTTTAACAGTGATATTTAATGTATAATTACCATTTGGATTATATAATTCGACTAACTTATAGCAAATGTTGTACACAGTTTCTAGGTCAATGGCTCCATATCGATCAGAGTTTACGTCCATTCCCAGTCTTGACAGATACTAGAGATGCTTATAATATTTCTTCTGGACATAAATGCTAACTTCATTGTCTGTGCGATTAGTGTATCTTCATGTTGTCTTCTAGAATTCAGTGTGTATGTATTGTAATCTTTTAGAATGCTCAGTTCTTAAATGTATTCTCTCCATATTATTTCAATAAGTATTATTCTTCGATGGACATGACGGAATAAGCCACCTTTGAAAATATATTTTGTATCAGAACAATATTTTTGGTTGACAATCTTGCAAAATCTCTCATTTCTTTCTTTATTTATTAAAATTAAGTAGTATATAGCTTGAGTGATGATTCTTTGAGTGTTTGATACAAAAATGAAATAAAACAGATGTTCCAAACATCCTAAGACAGTTGGCAATGAACTCATCGCCTGACATTAAAGAAAATCAACAAGTTATAACGCATTATCAGTACAGTATAGACCAATATAAATTAGACAAATTTCAATGAGTACATTTAACAAATTCATCAGATAGCAGTCCACAATGGTCAACAATTAAAATATCAAATATTCCTATACAATGTATACAACGGTACTATATCTGCCTATACCGATTTTTAAAAATTAAATTTAATTGCAAATCAATTAGAAACGTATTTTACTGAAACTTTATACTTATCAACACATATATCAATTTTCTTAATAAGAATATTAATTAATTTATATCTTTTCTCCTCATAATTCAGTCCTTTAAAGTCAAATGTGTTTCTCATAAGTTAAAAATCTTAAAATTGTGATGATACAAACTTCAGGTGTAGTTCTATTACAAACAAAATGACAAAGAATTTAATTTACAAAATTTTATAAACTAACAAATGCCTTCCATTCAATGTTTTACGTATTCTTTTTCCACAATCCTGATTAATACCATTGTACATATATAAATCAGGCGTAATCCACAGTTTTTACTTACACTAGAGACCTGTTAGTCTCTTATGTACTATCTAATTTAAAAAAACTATTACATCTCGCGTACCTATATGTTAAAAAATAGAGTATTCTGCCATGGCTTCCTTCAAACCACTGAACCGATTGTAGTATTTTTCCTTTCTCGTAGAGAATGTGATTGCTAGATGTGTTATCAGATATTGTTTGTGTTGATTCACCAACATTTTGGTGTAAATTAATTAATCATTTCTTTAATAGTAGGCTTATCAATGGTCAAATATTTTCTTCAAGGTGGCTGTTTCATTCAATATATGAGTCGATGTATGTGATTGCATGCTTCATGGTGGCGCTGCTTGATACTGTTTGATTATTTGGTTGTTTGTTCGTCAAGGTTTGTTTCACTGCAATAATTGTATTGGCATTGACAGTTTACATGTGTTGCTTTGTAGTGTATTTATGAGAACAGTTGGACAGTGGATTTTGCTCAGTTGTACTGAAGTAGTTAAGTTGTTCTGAGTTATGTGGAATTCCAGAGATGTTGCCCGCGCCCCAAAGACACAAATAACACATTAAGTGGAAGCAGGGAAGAGAAAGATCAACGTATAGGTGTCATTAGTGAGTCATTTCCTTTTCTGTTGGATGTTGTCTGAAATGTCAGTTTTGTTCTACTTAGTACTTCCTATGTACAGGTCTGCAAACAAGTTTACTCTGCTTATTGTAAATGGAAAATAAGTTTACCTTCGAGCAATATGAGAAAATCAAAGAGTGTTTATAGAATGGTGACACATAAAACTAGAAATAATATCCATCAGTATGTAATACTCAGTCTTTTAGTTGCCGATATTGCATTGCCACATAGTCATGAGCCATGCATTTAAAATTTAGGAAATTTGAGAACTCCACAACACAGAATGTCTCTTCGTTATACCTGAGATCCAAACAATACACACATATTGTAGACATTAGTCTAGGCTGACATTTTACATTATCTCAGATCTCTGTCAAATTTTGACGAGTTCTCACTAGTCTATAACTCAATGTTATTCCGTTTACCAATTTGGTTTTCCGTTCTCATTATTCGACTTCTCACCGAATTGCCACGTGTTTATGAATTAATAGCTCAAACTTTCTGGAAGATATACACAATTGGATTATCAGCAGTATTGCTCAGAGTTTGATGATTTGGCATTCTAGTTATTATATAAATTTCATTCAATCGAATTATACATTTATTCAAAATAATAAATAACAGTGCCACAACCGTAATTTTCCGTATGCGTATGACCATGACTTACATGCGCATGCCAATTAATTATAATACATCTGTGTAAACAACGAAAACTAAACTATTCAGAATAAGATTTTGGAAGGCTGGATATTCTCCTCCCCATAAAACAGATACATAAATAATTACTAATATAACTAATTGAGCGTTATTAATAATAAATCTTCTGGTACCAACTCTTTAACAAATTATTCCCCTTATCAATATTTCGATCAGGAAAAGTTATCACAAAAAATTCATTCCCACTTCCCCAAAGATATAACGAATTCGTTCACTCCTCTCAATAAATAATTTTCTACATTATTACTAAATATGCCTTCTCTAAACTAAATTACAATAAAATACAAATACGTTTTAGATCTCATTTACTCAATATATTATTATAATAAAATCATAGTACCAATAATTGTGCTATGAATTCAACATCTCCACAAGATTATGTACACATTTATTCAGCATTCTGATAAAATGGAATTGGAAATAAATATATTGTAAAAAAATATTTGAATTTTTAACAAATATATCTTTTCAGTTAAGTAAATTATGAAAGACATTAATTCTTGATAATAAATTACACATAGTGCGAGACAAATTTCGATAACATAAAAACTATACTATCAAATCGTTAGAAGGACATTTCTTTAAAAATGTTTGGAAAACAATATGTAATTTCTCAGATCTATCACTTTTCATTACATTAAAGATGAAGGTATACGAGTGTCTTCACGAACGCAAAGGATGAGTTTTGGCTTACAATATTCCTGGTAAGCAGTATGTGCGAGTGTAAAATAATTAAAGTTAACAATATTACGATACTGTTATCGATGTAAAGCAAATGCAAAGTAAGTCAAAAATCTAATAATGAATTTAATAATAGTAATTATTAACACTTTAGATTATAATGTTCACAAATGTAAAATTGTTATATTACCGGAATGTCATTATCGTCTTCTGTATTTCAATTGCGGCGTTACAGCAATAGTTCACAACAGCCAACAATGACCGCTAATTTATTCATATTCTGCTTCTTACAATTCAAAGTCCACAGTCAAACAAATAACGTAATATAAATATAATAAACAATGATTTAAATATGTAAATAGCCACAAATTCTAGCATCAATTGCCCAAAAAATTAGGGCAGGCGACTGAAAGAGCTAGCTATCTTATTTCCTTATTAATAACAAATGATTTAAATAATATCTAGAAATAATTTCAATGTGAAACGAAGAAAAATATAAAATAATATTCATATTGTAACACCCATCTGCACTCAAAGAGCTCTCCAACTGCCTCAAAAAAAGTGAAGCTTCGATCATGAAACGCAGTTTTCATTTCAGGACCGAGTGGGCGATTAAGTTTAACGCCCAATCGTCAACAAAATATATTCATATTTTCGAAACATCAACATGTCCTTATTTGAAGATTTGTTTTGATAGAGCATTTCATTAAAAAACATATCTTCATAATTGTATTTAGAGAAGACGCGAAATTTTTTGAGTTTTCCAATTTTGATAGATTTTCTTCCAAAATGAGACCTACCATAATTCTCTTAAATATTCTTCAGACTATCAATAGCAAAATTTAATAAAAAAAGACAGCATCTTTTTTGAAAATATCTCAGGGCTTCATGTAAAGTAATCAAAACTAAAATATCGGTAGCAAATTCGAGGCCGTGACCTTGGCTGATCCGATTGGAATATATCAATTTTGGAAAATTATGAAAACAGTTTAACCGCTAGCGTTGTTTACAGACAGACACATTATTGCCATCAGTCAATTTTCCAGTATGAAGGACCCATAAAGATGGATTCTGGCTACACCACGTGTTAGAAATTTTTTCTAAATTATGCAACTGAAACAACGCTTTTCGTTACCAGAGCCATAAAAGTTTTCGTCGAGTTCGCCGTTTTTAACATTTACGTAACCCAGTCTTGCCAAGAGTTTTCTTAAAATTCGTCACCGAAAAATACTTATAGGAAAATCAATGAGTCACCTTTTCTCCACGGAATTTACTAGACCGATAATCTGAACAAATTGTCCAATTTCGATCTATAAACGGCATTGAACTCTTTAAATAAATTCACGCTGCGATGCCGGTTTTCAAAATGGCTCAAAAAAATTAAAATGTTCTTATAGTTTCGGAAGAAATTAAAAAATGTGGGCTTATAGCGCGATGACGACGTGCTTCTGAATACAACGCCGTATCAATCCTTGCAAATCGGATGAATGGAGCGGCGTAAAGTTAAATTCAGGCTGTACCTGACGCCCCCTCCCTTCTCGCTTCACGCAGACACTCGACCTCCTCGACGCGTGAACATTAGGCCCGGCGGGCTGCGGCACAGGAGAGGCCGTGCTCTCAGGCGGTGATGGTTCGTCGCTCAAATCTCAATGTTTTCTCCACTTATCAAACTGGTGATGCTGTAACTGACAAACGGTCTCCTTAATATCATCTGTAATAGACTGTATAAACATATATATCATTCACATATTTAAATCTTCCTTGAATGCCATCAAAAGTTATTTGAGGGCCTACTCAAATATCAATTCCAGTTGGAAACTGATTTCAAAAAATTAGACTAATTGTGTGTATATATCATTAATATTCATGTCCTATCTTATTTCCTTTATTTAACCTAAGATCTTCCATTATCATTCCTACAGAGAATGAGCCGAAATTACATGAGCTCTTTGTCATGACTCGATTTTGATCTCAAACAGCGTTTATCCTTGATAGACTTCACCTAGTGAATCTGTTTTCCTAAGTAAGGTTAAAACTGTTTTCGTACTTTCAGTCAAGAGTGGAAGAAGTGGTAAAATAGCGCATGAGCAGGATACATCCTGAATCAACACTGTAATAAACATTAAAATATAATGTAGAATCGTGACATGTCCAGCTTGTAGTCAGTTATGTGATATAAATGGATTCATTATCATTTATGTAAACTTGAAAGATTAGAATAAGTAATTCCAGCGCGTCATTTGATACAAACACGTAAATGATAATGTAAAAGGATGTAGTGTATAAATCATTGTATTATTTTACACACACACACACCAAACACACACACACACACACACACATATATATATATATATATATATATATATATATATATATATATATATATAAATATATATGTGTGTGTGTGTCTTCAATACATTAAATTCATGATGCTTAATACAACTACAACCCCTAGACAGAGACACACACTGAAGATATCAATCTATGAGGATAAATTATGTTTCATACAGTTTATTAATTCAGCAGCTTTTACGTTTCACATTAGATACCATTTTCTAAACATCGTATACGCTTTTAGTAACATTTAATCAGGCAGTAATTCTATTTATAAGATTTATAAGTACTAGTAAACATGGCATACCAATCACTGTCAAACCTCGTATTAGGAATCAGAATGAAACGTATTAAATCGATCCTCATCTAGGTGTCAAAGAATAGGGATGCAACATTGATGTTATTATTTCAAAACATAGTTTTGTATAGACACATGAACATATTTCGTAAAAAATTGAAACATTTATCAAACCTGATATTTATTATCGATGCTGATAAGTTGTTGTGAATGAAAGAACTGATATCCACAATTTTATAAAAGTTTAAAATATGAAATGTTATTGCCATTATACCACTGTCAATATGTGTTGAATAAGACAGTGATTGTAACATCCTCATCCAGTGACTATCTTGGCCAAAATGACTTGAATTTTTCTGACATTTTCTTACGTATGTCCTACCGTACGCAGAGCAGTAACATAAGCCTCTGGAAATGTAAGGTCTCGCCAACTTCCTGTACCCATTTGAGGAAGTTGTGACTCATAAGATGACCCTGGGCGATAGTTTTTAGGCTTAGTTTCGCCGTTGTTCTTTTTACTTTCTTGCATTTGTCTAAATCAATATTATCGTTAACAATCCGCCCGCATCAAAACAAATTATCTTCCACTGAACTTGATCAGTGTATTTCGTAGGTTTTGAAGTTTTAATTTTAGACATTGATATTTGCATTTGTATTACTTGAGCATCATTCCTTCCCTTCTCTTGCTATCCGAAACTGGGAGGCACGCCGATTATTCATGAGTTCTTCCCTAATAATGTGGGATGTACATGAAACACTGCGATCAAACACACTGTTCAGTACAGATGATGTCTGGCCTCAAGCTCAGTCCAGTCAAGCAGCGGCTGTAGGCATCTCTCGCTCTCTACGGTCCCAATTCTTGCAGGTCTGAACAACGAAATGGTACTAGACACTTAGATCACTAAACCATCCATTTAATATTTATCTGGATGCTACATGTGGATGCTTAACTGTTCATGCTCCTCAGACAGACTACACTTTTCCTTTTCTTTTGTAATGCTTGCATGTTAGATTACCAATTTGTACCCTTACACCTTTTGCCGCTTCTTCTATCATTTTCCAACATAATATTCTTTCTAGAATTTTTGTTCCGACTCATATTATGTCAAATATTTTATATTCCATTTTTGGATTTGGCTTTTAGAGAAAGTTCTGTTTTCTTTCAAAATTTCAACTATTTGCCTCCATTTGTACGTTTAATATTTTCTTCATTATCCATGCTAAAGCATCTCTTTTGTTATCTCAGTATTTCAGCTTTACCCACACAACAGGATGAAATACATTTTCTCGATTATTTGGATGTAATTCTTACGCAAACGATTTCTGACGGAACGGCGTTCTGTATCTCGCTGATCGAGTATTTACATTATGTATAAATATATAGTATTTCTAATAAATTATCGATCATTTTGGGCGCGTTCCGGACCTAAACTTTTAAATTAATCCTTGATATCTGCCTTTATGAATTTGTAATTTTCTTTCACTGGCACCAAATTATTCCATCTCTTTAGTTTCTGTACAGTATCAAATTTGTTGTAATTCATAAGTATTTAACTTCGCCTGCCATGTATATCACTTCTCCGTTAGTGTTTAGGCTTCTGTTAAAATAGTAGTTGGCATGATATTTTCTTTAAGTGTAAGTTCATGGTCTTTAAATTTTATAATAAATACTAACCTCAACATTACATGAATTCAATTAAGTACCGATGAAACATCTGCATAATTTTAGTGACAGCATTTTGGGTGCTCTCAAAGAGGTAAAGTGGACCAACTGTTTGCTCCTCATACATTAAGCTCCTTTCTATTTCGTGACGCGGTGCCGCAGGGCACGCGCTCAGTGTGATCACCCTTCTGAGCTGGAGCTGGGGTCCACCTCTGGCTGTTCTGATATGTTGACTTTCTGACCTCACCAGACATCTCGCCGCGTTCTTTGACGGGCTGCGTGCCACACTAAGACAATTCGTGTATACAAGCGGCTGGAGGGCGTTGAGCAGTTTTCAGTGGGCGAGAACGTGCGAGTGACGAAGTGGAGATTATATTTACTATGCAATTAGTGGAATCATTCGCGTTTCGTTAATTATTGTTAACCGGTACATATATGAACAAAATAATGAGTTGTAATAAATAGCAATTATAGGGATATTAGTTTTGTCAACGTTTGTGAAATGTTAACTAAAATAACGTTAGTCGACATTTATGGATGGTAAGCTATTGTTTTTCATTGAAATACAATTATAATGCCATATAACCTTTATGGACGTCCATACTGTTTCGACGTCCTGAAATATTTTAACAGTATAAGACAGGTATTTGAAAAGTGCAAAATACCAGTATTTGCAGTCTGTGCTTTTCGGTCCCTATATTCCTCGTTTTCAGTTTACACTCCCTGAGTCATAACAGTGGCCGGAACATTTCTTTAGGTGCGCATTTGTTATGTTCTTTACTTCTTTGCATTTTTTCTTTTCTTTATTTATTTATTTAACGTTAAAAAAACAGTTAAAAATTACATATGACGTACTATATTTCTGGAAGAAACACCTGCTATCGTCTTGATACATGGATACCCTGCTGGGTTCTCTGACTTTATCCTTTCTTTCTTAGCAGAGAATATAATGCGAAAGAACGAAACATTAGGATACTATTATTGTGTGTATTAATGGCAATAATAATATCTTCGGCAAGATTACTAACAATTTGTGAGACTCATCTGCTCAATGCGGTGAAAATCACGAAATCTCTCTACAGGTCTGATTTAGTTTTATAGAGCAGACAGATTGTTACTCTGGGAACCTCCGGCGCCAGGCAGGCGTTCTTTCAGCGCCCGCCGCAGAGAACTAGGCTCAAAGTGGCCGTGGGGAGGGTTCAGGATTTCAAATTCGATGGCACTGGAACAGTGGTTTCTCGAATATCGTTACGAAATACTCCTCCGATTCACTGATTGGCTGGCTTACTCAATTGCTCTTCTCAACTTTATATTTCTCGCGCTCCAGCCCTCGTCCTGCGCGTTCGTTCATTACCTCATTTCTTAGTCTTCGAGTTCTGGAATTTCAAGCAATTTGTTGGTATCAATTTTCGTGATGGTACCAGAACATTTGTAGTATGGAGGAAACAACATGAGCAGACCAAGTGAATAAATCTTCTGAGAATTACTACAAAATCGAAACAATTTCAACTAAACTGACACCAGTTCACGATTGCATAACTTTCTTCTTAGATTAAGAATGGAAGAGGAAGAAGTAAATGTTAACAATTTTAAATTCTATTAATAAAATATTCATTCAGTGAATTTAAATAAATACTCTCTGCCTACTGTTTGTATAGTTGTTATCTCTAGCAGCAATTAAAACAATGGTACGCACGTAGAAAATAAGGACGACAGAAAGCTTTTTCTTAAATATCTTCCATTGAGACATTCTGGAATTAGTTAAGATAGACTATAGGGATTGCTAAAATCACAACAAATTTAAAGAAACGTTTTTCATTAATAATTTCAAAATGGTAGATTTATGAAATTGTAGAATCAACAAGTGCTAACAAAATACGCATTTTCAAAATATATGACGAAAAATTTAGATATTCGGTTTAACAATTGCCAAGATCTAAATTTCAAATTAGTACACAGAAACATAATTACATTTAAGTCAGTTAGACTCAGCCAAGAGATCGTCAGGCGTGCCGCGAAGAGAATGTGCAACGTTACTGAGGTTTTCTGGCTCTACATTTCTCTATAGATTTCTATTTATCTTATTTCAGTGTATGATATGGCGTTGGATTCTGGAGACATCTGCCGGCACGCTATTTTACCACTTCTTCAAATTTGTCCGAAAGTACGAAAACAGTTTTAAAACTATTTGGGAAAACAGATTCATCAAGTGAAGTATATCAAGGAGACAAACACCGTTTTGAGATCAAAAATCGAGTCGCAGGATAAAAGAGCTCGTGCGTAATTTCGGCTCATTCTTTCTGGTAGTGGAATGATAACGGAAGATCTTAGAAGTAAAATGTATGTAAAATAAGATGTTTTGACAGTGGGCGTGATTGTTAATTTATAATTACGATTTAGACAAAACGGCAAAAGAAAGTAAAAAGAACAACGGCGAAACTAAGCCTAAAAACTATCGCCCAGGGTCATCTTATGAGTCACAACTTCCTCAAATGGGTACAGGAAGGTGGGCGAGAGACCTTACACCTAGAGTGCTTGCGTTGGCTGCCTCTCTGCGTACGGTAGGACATACGTAAGAAATGTCAGAAAAATTGGGTCATTTTTTGGGCTGAAGATAGTCTACTGGATGAGGATGTTACAATCACCGTTCGCTTTATTCGAACACATATATTGACAGTGGTATAATGCAATAATATTTCATATTTTAACTTTTTTATAAAATTGTGATTATCAGTTCTTTTCATTCACAACAACTTATCAAGCACATCGATAATAAACATCAGGTTTGATAAATGTTTCAATTTTTTTACGAAATATGTTCATGTGTCTATACAAAATCTATGTTTTGAAAATATCAACATCAATGTTGCATCCCTATTCTCGACACCTAGATGAGGATCGCCGATTTAATACGTTTGCATTCTGATTCCCTAATATGAGGTTTATCAGTGACTGGTACGCTACGTTTTACTAGTACTTTATAAATCTTATAAATAGAATTGCTGCCCGATTAAATGTTACTGAAAAGCGTATACGATGTTTAGAAAAATGGTATCTTAATGTAGAAATGTAAAAGTTGCCGAATTAATAACTGTATGGCAAAACATAATTTATCCCCTCATAGACGGATATTCCTCTTCTAGTGTGGTGTTCCTGTCTAGAGGTTAAAGTTGTATTGCTATCATGACAATTTAATGCATTAAAAATACACACACACACACACACACACACACACATATATATATATATATATATATATATATATATATATATATATATATGTGTGTGTGTTATATTATTTCACACACAACAAAACACACACACACATATATATATATATATATATATATATATATATATATATATATTTGTGTGTGTGTGTGTGTGTGTGTAGTGTGTTGTGTGTGTGTGTTGTACAATACAATGATTTACACTACATCCTTTACATTATCATTTACTGAGTTTGTATCAAAATGACGCGCCGGAATTACTTATTCCAATCTTCAAGTTTATACAAATATAACAGAATCATTTTATATCAACATAACTGACTAAAGCTGGACATGTCACGATTCTTAATATTATATTTTAATGTTTGTTACAGTGTTGGATTCAGGATGCATCTCGCCTGCGCCTATTTTACCACTTCTCAATTTTGACCGAAGTACGAAAACAGTTTTAAACTTTACTTAGGAAAACAGATTCACCAGGTGAAGTCTATCAGGGGACAAACGCCGTTTGAGATCAAAAATCGAGTCGCAGGATAAAAGAGCTCGTGCGTAATTTCGGCTCATTCTTTCTGGTAGTGGAATGATAACGGAAGATCTTAGAAGTAAAATGTATGTAAAATAAGATGTTAGGACATGGAATATTGGCGATATATACACAATTAGTTCAATTTTCTTTGAAATCATTTTCCCAAATCGGAATTGATATTTTGAGTAGTGCCTCAAATAACTTTTGATGGTATTCGAAGGAAGACGGAAATATGTAACAAGATATATAGTTTTATACGTCTATTACAGATGGTATGAGACCGTTTGGTTGTGTTACAGCATCACTAGTTTGATAAGTGGAGAAAAATATATTGAGATTGAAAGGGACGAAACCATTGCCTGCCTGAGAGCACGGCCTCCTCCCGTGCCGCAGCCCGCCGGGTTTGGTCGTTCGGCCGCGTCGAGGGAGGGTCGAGTGTCTGCGTGAAGCGAGAAGGGGAGGGGGGCGTCAGGTATGTTTTCCGAAATTTAACTTTACGCCGCTCCTATTCATCCGATTTGCATGATTGACACGGCGTTGTATTCAGGAAGCACGTCGTCATCGCGCTATAAGCCCACATTTTTTAATTTCTTCCCGGAACTATGAAATCATTTTAATTTTTTTGAAATATTTTTTGAAAAATCGGCATCGTAGCGTGAATTCTATTTTAAAAAGGAGTTCAATGCCGTTTACAGATCGAAATTCGGACAATTTGTTCAGACGTTATCGGTCTAGTAAATTTTGCTTATTTTGGTGCTGCCTCGTGGTGGCGACAAATGGAACTAGTGTCGGTACATTTAGCCTTAAGCGCGAGAAAGTAAAAACTCAGTCTGTTTTCATTCACAAATTTAATTGTTCATAAAAAATCTATACAGAATTGCAAGGAAGTTATTTTTGCTTTACGCCTCCTCTCGTAGTGCTTACGGCACCCCGGGCTGTGCTTCTGGTTGGGCCGGCGCTGCGGCAGCGCTTGGCCTTGGGCTTCCGCTCGCGCCGCTCCGTCGAGCGCAGTTGGCCCCGGGTTGCCCTCCTCGTCCTTGCGGTACCTGTCGGCGCCGGCCGCCAGCAGCGCCAGCATCGCCGCCACGTTGCCGCTCTCCACGGCCGTGTGCAGTGGCGTGCGGCCGGAGCGGTTGGCGCGCTCCAGACCGGCCCCCGCCGCGATCAGCCGCACCACGCACTGCCCACTGCACACAGGAAACAGCTGCAGAAAACAATCGCCAATTTGATACGACTAATTTCACTCACTTATTTTCAATTTATAGGATATATCTTATGTTAATTGGTGTGAGGTCTTTGGTCTCTGCAATTAACATAAAACGTTCTTTACTCCAACGAAAACAAAATTTCAAAATCATTTTGCACAATAATACATACGGTATATCTTCGTTCGCTTCTCTCACGTCACCAACTAAATGATCTGAAGTCGTAGGCTTCCGCGGCCACAATCATGAAGATGTTGGCTGTCCAGGTGACGCCGTGTTGACGGCTGAATTGCCGATACCGTCACTGATTAAAAGTTGGCGGCCTGCTCCTGGTGGGGAGCTCTTCCGCCGGTGGTTTCTCTTAATGTATTGGTTAATCTTTTTGCGGCCGCCTTATGATTTTCTCGTGTTTGGATGGCGCGCTTTGTCATTTTCTGTTAGATGATTTCTGATAGAATTTCTGTTAGATGGTGAGAAATTTTTTTTGCATTTTTCTTCGCTCATTTTCTCTTAGATGCTCCCAAAAAGAAGTGATGTTGTTTCATCTTGTCATTTCCCGTGCCTCTCTTAGATGCTCCCAAAATACACACAACTACATAAAAGATGAATGAATGAATAACTGTGTATGTACCTAATTTTAATGAAGCTAATCTAATCTAGTGAATTTATTTCTATGAATTTATACCCAGCAAGTGAAGATAATTTTTAATCTAACTAACCTAATATTAAACGTAGAATACACAAATATAGTTACGGCTGAATTGCCGACGTTTCGATCATCGTTTTGTGATCTTCTCCAGGGCTGGTCTGCGCTCGGGTTTATATTTGGATGGGAACCAAGGTTGAAACCGCACCATGCCGTCCGAACCCGGATCGGCCTATGCCGTCCGACCGTGGACCGCACCTTCCCGCCCGACCGCTCCGAACCGTCCGATCACGCGCCGCGCCACCTGACTCGACCGGTTAACGGGAGGCGGTTCAGGGCTGGTCTGCGCCGGGGCGGTCTAGCTACGATTGGCCGTTTCAGCCAATCGTACTTGGTTCCCACCCAAATATAACCCAGGCGCAGACCACCCCGGCGCAGACCAGCCCTGAAGAAGATAAGAAGAAACGGTGATCGAAACGTCGGCAATTCAGCCCTCAACGCGGCACCACGCAGATAGCCAAGATCCTCATAACTAAATGATCGTCTGCTATATTATTTCAGTAGAATACATACCTTTTGCGACTCTGAAAGGCAACCAATCTTTTTAAATGAGATCTCCAAAGAAATATAAGTTCTCGGAGACGTGAAGAATTGCATTTTGATTCCTAAAATGCGAAGAATCTTTTGAAAAAAATCATATCTAAATATTCATATCAAATGCAACCCGCAACACCCATAGAGTTGTCAAAATCTATATGGTTAAATAACACGTAAACGAATCGTTCTAGAGCCTTAATCCGGGAGTGCTCGCAGTAGATATGCGAGATACAAGACACGGCAATTTGATGTTCCTGAATAATTCCTTCATTGTACCTTTCTGAGATCGCCTGGCCTTTAATTTTTATAGTTTCGCTTATCTTTTCCCATGAGCATGTTGAAACTCGATCGCTGCGCGGGGGATATCTATCATATACGGTGACTGCAATAGCGTCAGTGCGTTGTGAACTCTGGCCTGAGCGGAACGTCTCATGGCATTATTTTCAGCCATGTCTTTGACAAGTGCCTATTCATAAAATATAATAATTTGCCTTATCTACAATAGACTGTCACAATTTCTTACCAAAGAGAAAGAAGGCGTCTATAGAAAAATGAAAAAAGTGGGAACCTTTCAAAATAGAAAAAGGATAAAGACTTTTTAAATATTTCTGTGAAAATGTAAATTATATATTTGTTTAGACCATGCCAAAATAATTTGAGGATAATTGTATTTCATATTATTTAATAGGATGATATGATGTTTAATGAGTTTTTCGTGTACTTTGTCTACCTTTCTCGCCATAACGTTTCAGACAAGAATTCTGCAGTGTAATATTCATTAACAATTGCATTGAGGAACATGTACAAACTGAATAATATATGAATTTCAGTGAATGGTCCTTCGGTTCATTCGCATTTGGAAAATACCACCATACAAAATACCATAATATTGCACCTATGGAGAAGAGATACATTGCGGGCATGGCGTTAGTCCACTTATTGCAGGCACTCCTGGATTAAGGGGAGGCATCTGCAAAGTTTAATGAAATTTCATGAAAACATCGATTTTTGGTTTTTATTACTGTAAATACGATCGCACCATGTAGATTGTTGTCGCTGAGTCAGATTCATTCTGAGATGCAGTTAAATGCCCTATACAGTGATTTAAATGTCCATGCGCGCTGTGAACCACACCCCCTTTCTGCACACTTAAGTGTTCTTTTCCGAATATTAGTAGAATAATATTTGAAATTCGCGGTAGTTTTTGAAGGATCTTCTTGTAGAGTCCTTGAATAACACCTGAATGCTGGAAATAAGTGCGGGAAGCATATTATTATAGTGAATACAGTGCTCTGGTGTTGGTCCTCTTGTTTCGTTATAGTGGTATTCGTATAGTGTTATGTGATTTATATTTTATTACTTTTTTTTGGTTAGTTACTTCGGGTTTTTCTTCAGTATTTATTCAGTCTTTTCGATAGATGTAAATTAATTTTTAGTGAAATAATTGTAGGTTTGGTCGTAGTTATAGTGTAATAGGATAAAAGGGAGATGAAATACCTAGTCATAAAAATAACATGAAAACTTTTCTTTCTTCAGAAGTTGTAAAAATAATTGCTGTGAGAAAAATACTTGCTTCTAATAAAATATTAGAAAGATGCACTTGGGGAAGAGCCAAATTCTAATGAATCATTCCACATTAAAAAAAAGTTGGATTGTTGTATCACAGAAGCTATGTGTGTTTAACATGAGATGCCAAATTGTTCAAAATGTAAAGATTCAAGTTTAGGAAGTTCATCCAGTGAAGCGTCAGAGATAATAAGTGCAAAGTGTGACCAACGCAGACGCAAACACACTGTTGAATCCAGTAAACGATCTGTGAAATCTGAAAGGAAAAAAATTGAATTATCCAAAATAAAAAAATTCAAAAAGGCAGTAGAAGGCTTCACTTATACGGCTGATAGTTTTTTGGGTAATTCAGAGTCACAATATACATGTATATCTTTAATTTGCAGGAAAAAGTAATTTGTTGAATTTAGAGTATTTAAAACACCTCTTTGGCCATAATTTTTTAAATATTCTGTTAAAAGTATTACAGTAGCTGAGTATATTAATAAAGAATATAATTTGGTGTTTTATAGTGCCCACATTAATTTAGTTTCATTCTGTCTTCAAGTAAAAATATAAAAAAGTCTGCACATTTGCTTTTCAAATATTGAACATTTTTTAAATAAGAAACTGTACAAGTTATTTATGTAATATAAGCAAATTTTCATCTTATAAGTGTGAAGATTATGTGATAAACATATTAAATTGATCAACAAATATTTCGTACAACTAAAGTGTTTTTAACAAACGTTGCAAAAATATGAAAAACATTGTTCAAAAAACGTTTATGTAAAATACAAAATAAATTGGTGTCATTGTTACTATTAATGTGTTCATTATGAGGTAAAATTTTGAGATTTGAAAGAGAATACCTTTGAGCAATTCTATTGTCACAGATGCCTCCCCAACTTGAAAATTTAGAATCCAATCCTAACAAGAACAGAACCAATCCTAACAAGACACAGTCATCACTCTTCACTGTACACAACTGTGCATACTTGGTCAATATTGTTTCTTTCTTCTTTTTGGAGAAACACATCAAAAGATGTAAGTGCTCTCTTTCCATCATTGTTTGATTTAGTTTCTTGCTCTCCCCTTCTCAAATTTTCTTGAGCCTGCTGTCTTATCTTTCGGATTCACAGCAAACCCTAGCAATTTCGTGGAGATGGTTTCTGAGTCTCAGTCGTCCCGTAGCTCTTTTAGCATCACGGCATAACTACTCGCAGCGAATTTCCCTTTCATCAAAGTGAAGTGCACCCACCTTCCAAGAACTGAGATAGAATAAACAGAGCAAAAAAATATTTCTCTTAAACGGCTGCACAATACACATAAAGAGCGATCTCTATCGGTATCAAGCAACTATTAATACTTCTAATTGTTACTCCGAGTGTATTTAGATATATTTGAATTAATGATTATGCAAATAAATCTCATCAGTTGGCGCAAACCACGGTGTACACAGAAAGCACACATATGAGTTGGAAAAATCTAAACCATCTAAGCGGGACTTTACAAAGATCGCCTCCAGCACCGAGTAATATAGTTGGTATAGGAAAATATCGATAAGCGCCGGGCCAGCAAAAGTGTAATTGATTGTTCTTAAGTGTCATATCCTGTGGATTAAGGTGAGATCACGTTTCTTTGAGACCTTTCACCTCAAAATTTCAAGGCCGTAGAACGCTTCTTTCAGGGTTATTTAACAATATATATTTTCAGTATGCTCTCGTGTGCTGCGGGTTGCATTTGAAATGAATATTTTGCTGCGTTTTTTTCTACAAATACTTCATATTTTTAAAGTCAAAATGCAATTCGACGCGTCTTCGTGAAATTCACATTCTTTAGAGAACTTATTTATAAATATTGGTTGCTTGTGAGAGCCGCAAAAGATATGTATACTACTGAAATAATATAGGAGTTTGTTTTGTTGTTTATATTAAATAAAATCCACTCCAATATTATTTCAATAGAATAGATGAATTTTGTGCACACGCAACTGATCTTCATAAATGATGTGTCTAAAGAAAGATAACTTCACGGAGACGTGACGATTATCTGACGACAATTTGACTTTGAAAATATGTAAGATATGTTGAAAAAGGGAATCTAAATATTCTTGTCAATGCATTCGCAACTTTCGGGCAACTTTCGGGCAATATTATTAATATGTATTTATTTGAATTGCTCCTAGGCGAAGCGTTGTAGGGCCTCACAATAAGGAAATTTTAAGATGAAGGACACTAAGAAACCTTCCTCGCAACATAATGTATAGGACGAGAGCTTCTTGGAGAGTCTATTATATTTTGTTGGTTTGATGCATCTCGCTATTAGCTCACGTGTTAACTTGGCATTGACAACTTAAAGTAGCTTTCTCGAGTTGTTTCTCAAACACTGATTAAGCTTCACCTGCTTCACAAACATAACATATGCTCACGTGTTTATGAAACGCTGAATGACTTTCAGATTCAGACAAAGATTGTATTTGCTTCAGATGTTTCTCATGCGCTGGACATGATGTAAAGCCCACCTGCGGTCGTTGTAGGTGGCGATGTGCAGCGGCGTGAAGCCGTAGCAGGTGGCGGCGGCGGCGTCGGCGCCGCGACGCAGCAGCAGCGCCACCACCGCCGCGTGCGCTTTGGCCGCCGCCTTGTGCAGCGCCGTCCACTTGAGGCTGTTCGAGTAGTTGACGTCGGCGCCCGCGTTCAGCAGCAGGCGAACCTGCAACCGGCACATAGGAAACATAGAAACTTCGAAAATAAGCTCTTAAGACAATTTTAAGCATCTTTTCTCTAATAAAAATCTCCTTGGATATTCTGAATGGCTGAACTGTAATAATCACTGAAACGTTGGTTTGAAAAACTACTTTCTATGCAAAAATTTGCATTGCAGAAACACATCAACGCTCCAGAAAAATCTATGCCGCAGCAGTATCCAAACAAACGGGCCACGGACTGCGCGCGATCTGTCCTTCCTCTTCCTTGTCCTATCCTCACCCCTTACTTACACATACACTAACATGCATTACACTACCACACATGCCGAGAGACCAGTCGGCGGCTTAGAGCTTGTCCCGGAAGGGAGCGCCGGAGCGGTGCCCCTCTGGTGTAATGTAACTTCGCCACTAAGGGAATTCATCTAAAAAGTAGTTTAGTATATATTGAAACGTGATTACTAATAATAAATGTAAATCACGCTAGCTCGATCGACGGGTTCTATAAAATAATTGTTGCTACTTACTCCGCAACCAATTAGTCAATCTTCCATCCATACGGAGTGCCTAGGAATCTGAAAATAGTTCTGAAATGTCTACTCAAGAATTGCATGTAATGGCAAATGAGAATCAGCTTTCTTTGAAACTATGAATTATAATTTACTAGCAGAACCCGGCAGACGTTGTCCTGCGCTCTCTTCCTTCACTCTCTTTTCCCTCATTCTCTCCCCCTCTTTTTCAATCTACCTTTCCTCCTCGATTTTTCCCTCCTCTCTTTCTTCCTTTCTCCTTTTCTATCTCTCTTTCCATTTCCTCGTCCCCTCTTTCTCGTTTCCCTTCACTCTTCCCCCCTCTCTCTCTTCCCCTTCTTTCTCTTCCCCCTTCTTTCTCTCCCTCCTCTCCCCCTTCTTTCTCTTTCCATTCTTTCTCTTCCCCCTTCTTTCCTTTCTGCTTTCTCCCTTCTCCTAATCTTTTTTCTTTGCCATCTATCTTTTCCTTCTCTTTCCCTCTTTTCCCTCACTTTTTCCATCCCTCTATTTCCCTCCCCTTCTTTCTTTCTCCCTTCCCCTCTCTCTTCCCCCCTTCTCTCTCCATCTTGCATTGCTGGTTCCTCCTGGCCTCCTCGGCCTCGCCCCGCGTCACACGGCAACGCCCAGCAATAAAGAAGCTGGTTCCCATGATTCGGAATTGCATTTAACTGAAACGCCGTCTTAAGCTGCAGCGCTTTCTAGTGGAGTTACAAAAATGAACAGCATAAAAATATCCATGAAAACACATAGATGTGCCAACTTTCATGGAGATCGGTCTCAGGGCCAGCCCCCTATGCTTACTCTGTGATTCTACCGCACCGGCGGAATATATCAGAAACCCGTCTCTTAGCGACAGGCGAAAAATAACGACCGTGGTGAATCTACCAGCATATTATTTAAATTATTTCTTTTCCGCATTTGTGCTTTAATCACAAATTTTAAGGGACACGGTCAAATTGATGAAGTGGAGCCCAGTGGGGGCGGACAGCCAAGCCAGCACCCGACCTGAGCCCCTCTAGGGGGGGGGAAAAAACCCCCATTGACTATCAGATAGACGCCCCTGGGGAACAAAAATACAAAAATGGGGGCGGGGTGGGAAGACTTTTATGGTTTGGGATAAAATTCAAAAAAACTCGGGTGAGAATCACTTTTCACAAATTCAGAAATATTCTAAAAATATTGGCGCTTTGACAAATAAAAACAATGGCACATAAAAAAAAATCAAATACAGAATACTTTGATAAATAAAAAAACACAAATAAACAATACACAATTTCCTATTTTCATCTAAAAACCCAATTTTTTAAACAAACACACTTTCAAATTAAAGAACTTTTAAAATTTATTTTACAAATTTGGGAAAAACACACAGAAAATAAAAAAATTAATATTTTTCCTTAACATTTTTTCAAAAAAGGGGAAACCTTTTCTCTTTTAAAATCCAGAAATTATTATTATTATAATTATATTTACACAAACTTTAATCACAATTTAAAATTTGATTTTGAAACCCTTTTTAAAAGAAAAGATTGATTTGTTTCACGTATTAGAAGTCGGAAACAAATGTTTTTTTTTTTTTATTTTTTAAGCGGGTAAATTTTACCCTCCTTTTTTTCTTTCATGATAGATACAAAAAGGGCTTTCTTATTAAACTGAATCACTCCTATCCCTACAAAACATTTTATTTGGAACGACCATGTGTTCTCGGCCCCGGGAGCGTCCACTTTCTTCCTTCTCACCTTTCCCCCGAGCTCCCGGCCTTGGGTCGTGGCCTCGTGAGAACCCCGTTGCCCCTCAAAATCGCCTTCTTTTTCCCTCGTTCAAGTTTTTATGCGAATCCCTTAATGAATTTTATTTTATTTTCGTTTAAAGTTAATGACCAACGGATATTCAAAGTGAAAATGAACCCAAAATCCCCCTTTTATATGAGACCAACTTCAAGAGAGTATTTAAATATACGAAAAGCTGTGAGAGAAAAAAAAAAAACGGGAAAGAGAAATGAATGCAAGCTTTTAAATTTTCCCCATCTATTCAAAACTCCATTTAAATTCTTCCATTATAAATTCAAACATTTCTTTTTCCTTTCTTCAAGTTATGTTTAAATAATTTATAATAGAATAATTCCCTTTTTCTGTCTTCTAAAAGGTTTTCCTCAGAAAAGCAAACTGAAGCCCCGGAAAGTCACTTCCTGGGGTCCCGTTTTCCATACGTCCCCCCAGTTCAGCTGCTCCCTTCAAAAAAGAATTTTTTCTTTCACCCGACCCCCCGGTCCCCTTTGGTCAAGGTGCGGTCTCTCTTGTTCTAAATTTAATTATCTTTCCCAAAATTTCCCATCCGCTTTGGGCCCGGCGTTAAAAATATTTTTTTCCCCTTTTTTTGGGGCGGTATGTGCGTTTTGGGAATCTAAAAAAACGGGCGGCCCAATAACCCCTTTTTGGGAAAAAAAAAAAGATTTTAGGGAGTTTTCTTTGCCGAAAATTTTTCCAAAAATTATGCTTTTTCTTTTTTTTTGATTTGAACGTCGAGCAATCTTGTTCTCTTCCTTTTTTACTCTTACCCTTTTCTTCTTCCTCATCTTCCTTCTTTTTTTCCCTTTCCTCTTTTTTCTATTTTTTTTTTCATGATTCTTGTCGGTTATTTTATCTGTTTGTTGTTTCATCATTTTGCCACTTATTTATTTTTTTAAATGGCCCAAAACGTAAATTTTTTCCTATTGTATTCCTTTCATCTATTTTTTTGCACCGGAAGAAATATTTCAAGGCATGGCGAAATTAGGAATAAATGGGGGAAATAATTGGAAACCCTAACAAATTTTTTTTTTAAGTTGTTTCGTTTTTTTTGGGGTGCAATTTTATCTATCTCTATCCTTCCATATTCATTTTACCCGTTAACGGGGTCCATTAATCCGGAACTTAACTTTTTTGGGGGAAAATTATTTTCCCCAAAACAGTTGAAATTTTTTTCAATCAGAGTTTCAAAAAAATACTAGCTTAGTCGTGTTCTTCAAATGTCTTAGAATAAAACCGTATAATATAGAAAAAAACACGTTGGACATCCTCTCCAAAACATTTTTTTAAAAAAGGGGCGTGCTGTTCTTGAGTCCAAATGGCATTCTTTTGAAGACAAAAAATTCCCCTGAAAAATCCGTATATTGTCTACATTCAGGTCTACCCTATTTGCAATATGCAGTAAGTCGGTTGAACTCAACCCGTCCGGATAATTGATTAAACCTCTACACGTAATTCGCCTACGGTAAGGTAACGATTCAATCGCCTTGCATCTAAACACAACCTTATTTTCCCCATTACTCTTTCACGAGCACAGGGATTTAGATAAGAGGTTTTGGATTTCATGATGATACTTTTTGACCAGGGTAGCAATGAGCTTACCCATCTTCCTTATTTTTTTCTGAAGACATATTGGTAACCCGTGAATGGTGTTTTATCTGTTAATTTATTTCGAATTAAAAAAAATTTTTTACGGGATTCTTTTTTTTCAAAACACCTTTGATTCTGAAACTTCAGAACTTTTTTTTCGATATGCTTGAATTATCGTTGCACAGTTATCATCAAATAAATTAATTGTTGATAAACCCAACCCCTTTTTTCCCTGTTGTTCTTTTTGGGTTTGGGCGGGATGGCGTGTCGAAACAAACCTTTCTAATTTCCGATTTCCGTCCAGATGTATTGGTCCTGTTTGGGTTGGAAAACCCCATCAAAAATTTTTTTTCACCCCCAACGAGGTCCGTCTTGTCAGCATAAGTTTGTTTTTTTTTTTAATGTTTCGGTTTTAAGTTCCCCTGTTTCTTTTTTTTATTTTTTTTGGGTTCACTTCCCCTTTTTACACCATTAGCATTTCCCCTTTCTTTCAATTTTCTTATACAAAAGTGGCATCATACAACTATTGCGTTTTTAAATTTTTTCAGTGACATTGGAAAGATTTTGAATTTTTCGTCGAGGAAGGAAAATATTTAATAAACAGACAATTTTTTCATCCGGGATCGTCGGAGCATAATTTGAAAAAGCTTTAAATTTTTCGTTTATTCCTGATGGAATCACCCCTTTTTCCACGTTCCATAATTACGTTCTTTAAAATTGATTTGAGTTTCGTTTTTCCCAAAATCTCGAATAAAATTTTTCTTTGAGTTCGGCCAAAATTTTGGGAATTCTAAACTTCCCGATTCGTGCATTACCCCCCAACATCTGATAAACGATTCAGTTTTTTACTGTCCGGAACAAATTTAAAGAAAAAAGTTATTCCCTTTTTTATAAATAACATGGGTTTTCATCTCCCCCGCACTGAAATTGGGGGTAACGGCAATGAAACATGTGGGGTGAAAATTCCCCCACTCGGTGGTAAATTTTCTAATTGATTTTTGTTCTACTACTTCATTCTTATAAAGCATTAATTTGATGTTGTAGAAAGCCATCCTTTCGAAAGTTTATTCCCCTATCTAATTTATTAGCTTTAACCTGAACTTGTTCAAACAATTTTGAACTTTTTCCCTTGTTCCCACTTATCTGCCGTTTTTTCGGGGGTTATAAGATCCGATTGGTTTGATCCTGTTTCAAATTTTTCGTTCGTCCCCTTTTTTTTCTAATTGGGCCCAGCTCCGTGAATTTTTTCTAAGTTCTCGGGTTTTTTGGGAATTTTTTTGAACCCCCCCTTAAATTCGACCTTCCACTGCCCGCAATTCAGTAAAAGTGCTTTTAAATTTTTTAACTTTTATTATTTTTTTTAATTTTGTGTCGAAATTCCTGAATTTTTTTTTCCCAAAGCATTTTTGGGGTTTTTTTCAATTTTTTTAAAGATTTATTGCCGAATTATTTTCTCTAATTTTGGGTTTCCCAAAATATTTTTGCCAGTTATTTCCCAATTTGTTTTCCCAAAATAGCCTTGTTCTCTCTAGTTTAGTTTCCAAAATAACCCCAATTTTTTTTGGTTTCCCTTTTTTTCATCCCGCTATAACTCACATCTAATTGTTGCAAAAATTTACCTTTTTAAAGTTGCATCATTGAATTAGCCCTCTGAGGTTTCGTTCTTCCTCATCCTGATCTCGTGTTGGCGTTGGCGTGATTCTGTCGGGGACGTCTCACTGGGTTTTCCTGCCGCCCTGTTCTACTCCGCGTTTTCCACGATCATCACCGGGCTCCCCAGTTTCCCCTCGCTATCTGATTCCGGAAATTCCCTTCCCCGGTAAATTTTAAACCCCTTATATTATCTGCCATTTTTAATCTATTAACTGCCTGAACAATAATTTTTCCCAGACACCATATCTCACAAAAAAAATTTTACAGAAATACCAGAACAATTTGAAACTGATAAAACTCTATATAATAAATATCCCCGAAAAAAAAAACCCCGAAATAATTTTTTTCCACACTTGTTCGAACCCTTTTCAGAAATTTTTTAACTGATTCAATTGTACTAGAATTTAGTTACACCAAATTTTGGTTCAGTTTTCCAAAATCGAGTTTTCGTAAATGCATCCAAAACGGCCCCCCGCTGGGCCAATTGAGCCAAGCGTGGCGGCGCCAAGGGGCACCCGACCTGAGACGTCGGGGTGGCGAAAACAAATTTACCGATGGCGACTAGCTCATATAGACTCCAGTGTGGGAAAAATAAAACAAAAATAGGGGGGGGTGAAGATCGTTTATGGATTGGGCAAAATTTCAAAAACTCGGGTGAAATACTTTTACTAAATTTAGAATATATTCTAAAAAAATTGGGTGCTTTGACAAATAATAAATGGAAAAAGAAAACAAATACAGAATATTTGACTGAAATAAAAACACACTAATAACACAATAAAAATTTCCCCTTTTTTATTCCCTAAAAATTGTTTAAAAACACCTTTCAGAAACAAAAAACGTTAAAATATTACTTTTCAAAAATTTTAAAAAACAATTTAAAATCAAAAAATTTAAAACTTTTTTTTAAAATTCTTTTACAACAAAAGGAAAATCTTTTCTCTCTAAATCCCGAGAATTACTATTATTATAATTATACCCTTTCACAAACCTAATCACTATATTACAATATTTGATCTTGAAACCTTTTGAAAAAAAAATTGATTTTGTTCTAGATTAGAAATCGGAAACAAATGTACTTTTATTTTTTTTTTTAAGGGTAAACTTTACCCTCCCCTTTTTTTTTCTACGGATAGATACAAATGAGTTTTTTTTAAACTGAATCATTATCCCTACAAAAAAATTTTATTTGGAACGACCCTTATTGTTTGGCCCAGAGCAGCCCACGCTTTTCTACCCTTTTCCCAGGCTGCTTGCCTTAGGGCGTGGCCCGGGGGAGAACGCCGTTCTCCTCAGAAATCGCCTTCTTCTTCTCGTTTAAATTTTTTTTGCTTGAATACCCCCAGAATTTTACTTTATTTTCGATTACATTAATGACCAACTGGGTATTCAAAGTGAAAATGAATCCGAATCCCCTTTTATATGAGACCAACTTTGAAATTTAAAATAAGAAAAGCATGTAGAGAAAAAAAAAACTGGAAAAAGAAATGAACAAGCTATTAATTACTGCCATCTATTCAAAACTACTTCTAATTCTTCCCTTATAAATTCAAAATTTTTATTACCTTTTTTCAAGAAAGTTTAAATAATTTTTAATAGAAAATCCCCCTTTTTGGGCTTCGAAAGTTTTCCCCAGAAAAGGAAACTGAAGTCCGCTGCAATGTCACTTCCCGGGGTACCGTTTTCCATACGTCCGCCCAGTTCAGCTGCTACCTTCAGAAAGAACTTTTCTTCATCCGACCTCCGGTCTCGCCTTGGTCTAAGGTGGCGGTCCTCTTGTTCTAAATTCTAATTATCATTCCAAATATCCATCCGCGTTGGCGCGCGTTCAAAATATTCTTTTCCCTCGCTTTCTTAGGGCGGTATGTGACACGTTTTCGGAATCTAAGAAAACGGGCGGTCACAGAAGATCCTGAAAATATTTCGTATGTATTCATACACTCATTTTTGTGGATGTTGATTACATGTCTTCTCCCCCCAGCGGGCAACGATCGAGCCGGGACAAACTGTGCGTGTGGTCATGTAGTGCAAAAAAGTGTAAGTAAGGGGGGAGGGGAAGAGAAAGAAAAGTGTCTCACCTCGTCCGCCTTGCCGTCGTGGGCCGCCGCCAGGAGGTAGCGCCCGAGCGCGGCGACGCGCGCTGCTTCCTCGTGGTCGGCCGGGGCGGCGGCGGCGGGCGCGGCGGCTGCACGCGGTGGCGCGAAGGGGCGTGGCCTGGGGCCGGGGCCGGGCCGGGCCGGCGGCGGGGGCGAGGGCGGCTGTCTGGAGGCGGCGCTAAGAGTGGCGCTGCCGCTTGCGGAGCTCCGCGTAGTCGTCGACGAACAGCTGCTGTCCTGCGAATGCAAAGAGTCTCTAGCCAGAACCTTTCCTCCTCTTAGTGTTACTTCCCAACAACTCTTCATATCACAGAATTAGTGAAGCTATAAGAGGACACAATTTTTCGCATAATTTCTAACCTTAGTAATTTTCGAAAATTTATAGTTCAATGAAAAAGAAACCTGCCTCATCTCTGGCGAAAATCCATGTTGTGGTGGTCTGTAAAGCAGCTGTGCACTGCGTATTTTTCCCTTGGTGCACTGCTCCTGTGCATACTGTATAATAGTCATCATCTCTTGTTCACTTTTTTAAACGTTTTGTAACGTGACACCTACATACATCCGCTTCTCCTCTGTTGCGGCATTGTCTGAACTCAATATGCATTTCAACGTCGCACACATTTCATTATACATTTTACATTTAAGGCCTGTTAAAATATTTCGCATGGTGTAAACGTTTACACATTCATGTTAAGCACGCATTAATTTCTTTACGTACATCACGTCACTCGTACTTCGTGAAGTGGTGCATGTGTGAGATACGTAACGAGATCCGGGAACACATATGTTTTTTTAAAGTGACAGTGGTGAATGCTATGATAAAAGAGACTTTTCATATCGTGTTGAATTAATGCTGGAGTAAGAGAAATGAGGATGCAAACAAGATTCGGTCAGTAGCAGTGAGTGGAAATCAATTAATTTAATTTCCAATTTCTTGCTGGAGGTGTTTCTCATTGAATGTCAGCTCTTGAAATTACCCAACGCAACCATCTTTAGTCGTAAATAAATATCTTTCGTATCGCCACTAACGAATTGTTAGCTCGTAAAGAATTAACGCATGAAATAGTCCTAACACAATCATGCTCAATGGTAAGAAAACCCATTTCTTTAATTGTGGCAAAACTTAATACATAATAATAATAATAATATAATAATAATAATAATAATAATAATAATAATAATAATAATAATGTTTCAGACATAACCCACAAAAAATATTAGGGTTACATTCTCTAAAGTATCGAGTGGTCATAATCTGATTATTGATTAGGAAAACGAAAGGAAAAGGGGTTATTGATTAGGAAAACGAAAACGAATTAAAGGAAAATGATAATATATTGTGACATACCAGACTGTCACACAATATTTTCATGGGAATTGGGGACAAACATTTATTAAATTCATCATTAAAAAGTGTAACTGTTGAGGGCATAGGCATGCAGGCAGGGCGTTCCTTAGCAACCAGGGGAAGCGGAAGTAAATAAACATAGCGCGGCAAGTAACGGACAAAAGATTGTGATAGACGGGCATGTAGGATTGGTGGTAAACTAGTAATGGGGTATGATGTAGAAGGAAACTAGAGATGGTTTTGTAAAACAAGAGACAAGAAGGTATGAAAGTTATGGAGGGTTGAACTTCGTAATATTTGAGGAGAGGTGCTATAAACCGCGTACCGTGCAAATCGTACTGAGAGGTGCGATAGATGCGGGACTTGGTGGAATTTGCGGGAAATAATTGATTAGTGAGGACTTATATTTTGTGTCCGTAATTCTATTTGGAACTTTGAATAATTCTAGCACCGGGAGTCGTAAGTGAAACAATAAGTTGAGGAGGACATTTACCCGGCAGCGGACCGAGAACAAGATACAAGAGAGAAGATTGGCCGGAGCGGTGGATTCTTCGGCCTCATCGTCCAAGAGCGCATGGATATATAAATAGTAAGAATTTATTAATTAGCGCTATTTACAATTTTTACTACCGGTCATGACCAAGGTGACATTTTATGTTACAAAAAAATTAATCGATAAATAAACTTATAACGTTCTCATTCTGAAAAAGAAAAGCTGATTATCATTTCTTTGGCATCTTGTGCAATCCACAGTTTAATAATTTCTTTCCAGAAACAAATTTCAGACTACTTGCTTCTTCCGGATGGAGAGTGGATCGAATGATCGTTTGCTAGGAAGAAATTAAGTACCGACGACAATTATTTTCGTAAGAACCAAACCGGCTGAGTTAGAGGATAATTATTTCTTTACATGTGTTTGGGAAATTTAAAATCGCAACCCTTTCCTGGCGCCAAAATGATTTCCAAATAGCGAGTTGGCAAAATTCTTGATTATAATAAAAAAAACAACGGTTGCAGAAATGATTTAACAGAAACGCAGAGCGTTTCAGTATGACCTAGGATATTTAAATGCTTGGTATCAGGTGAAAATTCTTAATTTCCTCCAGTTCATAGTCAGTGATTTGGTCAATTTCCAAAATTGCGTGTGGATTATAATAAAAAAAACAACATATATAGACTCAGAGAGAAAATATGGTTATATTCATGTGATATGTCATTTTTATTTTCTCGTATACGTAGGCAGTACGGAGTTTTTGTTTTCTCGTATACTTCTCGTATACGTACGGTTAATATACGGAGTAATATACGTATAATATAATATAGAGAAAGTGATGCAATGTTGGAAAAATTAGAATTTTGGTAGAAAAAAATTCATTTCTAGGCCTTCGTAACGAGAATGTATATAAATTCAGTTGCTAAATTGAGAGAAAAAAAATCCTCTAACACATGGTGTAGCGGGGATCCCTGTTTCATGGGTCCTTCATGTCGAAAAACCAATTGGAATCAAAACGTCCGTCCGTTTGTCCGTCCGTCCCTGTCCGTCCGTCTGTGAACACTGCTACTGCCGAAACCATGCATAGGATTTTTTTCCAAATTGAAAAAACCTCTGTCCATCTAGCTTGATGAGCATTCTTTATAATTTGGGTGTACATGAAGGTCCCCGGACATTTTCAAAATTTTATCAAAAACGGTTCCAAATTTTTTCTTTAAATTTTTTGTAATAATAGAGTAAAATGCAGTTATAAAGGTGGCATAGGTCGGATTTTCACGGTTAACTCTGAATTTTTGAAACTTGCAAATGTTTGATTTTTTCAGCGTTTTCCTACAACTATAAAAATAAAGATACAGATTT
Organism: Teleogryllus oceanicus; assembly: GCA_964035755.1. Lineage (NCBI taxonomy): Eukaryota > Metazoa > Arthropoda > Insecta > Orthoptera > Gryllidae > Teleogryllus > Teleogryllus oceanicus. Next base: position 299,037 of record CAXIVR010000010.1, read on the forward strand.
TTCCTTCAAATAAAATTTGTTGTCTATTAATATTTCTTTCATTAAGTTCATGCACATTTTTTTCATAATTTTAGTAGATTTAGTGCAAATTTGCGTGCAATATTTGCAATTTTAAAAATAACAAACAATTTTTTTTAAAAATACGGCTTCAATTTTTTTCTTTAAATTTTTGGTAATGTTAGTTCCAAACAAACCGTATACCATGCCATATAGCTCTATTTCTTTGTATTTTTTTCAAAATTGGCAAGAATGTAATATTTTTACTTTATTAAGATTATTGAGATTTCATTCACTTTATTGAGATTTCTTCAGATTATTATATTTATATGAGCATGTGCTTTAAATAATGCCATACAAAGTTAATCAAAAAACAGTTTTCGGTTAAAATGAGCTCAAATTTCCACATTTTCAGAAACGCTCAAAAGCCAATTTCTCAAAAATTGCTCCAAATTATTCTAAAAAACATTTTGAATTGATAGTGCTACCCGCACTGTTCAATTTGCCGTAAAGTTTATGTTAGTGTATTCTTTTGTGTTAATTCTGTTAAAATTGTGTGTTAATTTTGTGTTTCTGTTAGAATTACACAAATGTAATTTCTTTGAAATATGTCACACGCCGTTTTTATGCACATTTTCTTATTCTATTTGTAAAAATGATTGCATTTGTAGTGGAAGTGCTTCAAATGAGTTTAAATGAAAGTTTTCGAAATCTCAATAGATTCCTGTGAAAAAGAAGTTTAAGTTTGGCATTTACAGTAATGCTTAATCGTCATTTTCTTAAAAACGACTTTAACTTTTTCAATGAAAATTTTCAATTATGACGAGGTTTTACTCTTATTTAATATTCTTGAAGTAATATTTCGGTTCTACTATTAAGAAACCAAAAAGTGGAGAAAATATTTTAAAAAATGTACTTTGGGCGACTATACTTGGGAAATGGCCAGAGAATTGTGCAAGACCTTAAAGCCAGTCTACACCAAGGATCTTTACAAAATTTCCTACGTGCCATTCTGTAGCACCTCCAGTTTTTAATTATTGCATAAAATATAATTTTGTTAGAAAGTGTAATAACTTATTTGATTTTCAAGTGGTGTAGCAAAGTCCATTATTGTAAACAGTGCAAATTAAATGTGTAGAATTAATGTCATGAATTTTCAATTCATGTACGGTGTTTCTCCATTTATTTTTTTAAATATGGTTTTCTCAAAATTAAAATTTTAAATAATTTCCCTTGATTCTATCAAGAAACCAAGATACATTTGAATTATTATGACTAGTGTATATGTTAATTACATTGTACTACATGCAATAAGGTATTAAAAGCTTGCAAATGGATCATAACTGAAGCATATTACTTCACTTTAGATAATTTTTCAATACTATTATTGTTTTCTATTGTGTATGAAGGTAATTTTTTATTAAGTTTAATATTATTCTACTTTATTATTTAAATTTATGTAAATTGATGTTATTAGCATAATACTGTAACGAATATTGCGTAATCTGCCGGCGCCTTTCCGAACTGGATGGTTACGGGGTATGCGCGGATTGCGACATCTGCCGGCGGTCCCCCGAACTAGATGGTCCTGGAATGTTCGCGATGTTTATCGCAAGTTCCAGAAATTTCTAGGCGGTCTCCAGCCGAGTGTAAATATGTGGCGGCCGGCGACTGCGAGTCAGTCTGAAGTTGAAGCTGAGCTGTGAAGTGTGTGAATAGCAGTGCGGGTTGTGCTCAGTGACGTGAACCGTGGCCAACGCCATGAACTGTGGTCAGTACAGTGGACTGTAGTCAGTGCATCAAACAGTGGTCAGTGCGGCGGACGGTGGTGAGTGCTTAGGACTGTGCATCAGTTCAAAAGAAGTAAACAGTGACAATAAAGTATCAAGAGAAGTGTGAAAATAAATAAAGAGAATCTGTGCCGTATCAAGAAATAATCAAGTGAAAACTAACTGTTCTTAAATCAAGTAGTTTTAGCATGCCTTTAAGAAACAAAATAAACGTTTTTGTTGAAATAATACCTGTGTTTTAATTCATCACATAGAATCGTAACAAGACATTCATAACCACATTTATAAAAGACCTGCAGCTCTCGCTGATTGCCCTTCAGTTTCTTTTGTGTGAAGTATTTCTTTCAACCGAAGACAAAAGTTATTTAGGAAAAGTTTGCTCATATTGAGTTATGTGAAAAATTCCCAGTGCGCAGCATATCTGAACATTGCTTGTTCACAGCAAACTGCACAGTATGTCTTTAATATTATCAACAAGGCTACACGTGTAATAGTCAAACTTCTAAAGAGCGATTATAGTTATTAAAGAAACAAGGTTTATTTGGACTACTCTATAATGTTTCAAAACTTTATTTACAACGGCCCTGTTTTTTTATTTCATTAAATTAATCAACAGGTAGGTATCAAATATGTTTATTTCAACAATAGTGACTCTTATATTTTTATTGATTTGTCATTCATCAATTGATTTATGAATTGATTACGCATCAATCATAGAAAATATCATTATCTTTAATAATTTTAGTTTATTATCAATCTTTGGGCCACTGTTTAATATTGCATCAATGTTAGTCGGTAAAGTTAACTGTAAGAAGTAATATTATAATAATAATAAATAAAGAAATTATAAGTAATAAGAAAAAATAATAAAAGAAGTAAGAAGTAATTAAGACGATAAATGTTTGAAAATTCTCATTATTTTTTCCTTCGTTTTCGGATAAAAAGTAGAACGCATTTATTTAGCTCATAATATCACCTGAGTATGTTATTCAGTGTTTAGTGCACCGTTGTTGACATATTAATAACCATTTTGAAATAAGGGTAAACTATTTTTTCTTATCAGATGTACACAAAGCATAAATGAAGCCACTTTCCTGTTCGTGTTCTAATCTGAGATGTTTTCATATATTGATAGCAGTTATTTGTTGCAAGAAGTACATGTATTCCTGTATAAGCAATCTTCCCTCTTCAGACATGTGAAAACATTGGAATTGGCGCAAAATATGGGCGTATATGTATATATATATATATATATATATATATATATATATATATATATATATATATATAATACATACATAGCCCTGGTGTGGGCTGTCGCCACTGTGGGTTGCATGGTATGGGAGGCCGCGCGCCTGCGAGGGCTCAGTTCGTGGTTCCCCCCCCCCCGCCCAGGCGGCAGCATCGGCTGAAGCGGAGGGGCAGCAGTGAAAGTAGGGTTGCGGTCGACGAAAGGTGTGCCGTGGTCAGTTGGAGGTGAACGGTCGGCAAAGTCGGGAGTGTGAAGCAGTGCTGTGTTGGTCGTATACGGGGTGTAGCCCGCCACCACAAAACGTGAGAGGAGGTAAAATGGAAAATTAATGTGTGAAAGTATTGTAGGTGCGAGTCCTGGCATTTGAAGTGGCAAGTGACTTTTTCTGACTGTTCTTTTGCCGAATATATAATATTTCTTTAAATACAAGGTGTTCTGTTGCATTTTTTAAAGTTGAGGACTTAAGATACTGAAAAATGAATTTGTGCATATTGTATCAATTTTCAATCTCTAATAGCATACGTGAATTGTGAACCGATCATTTATTAATAGGAAAAGAGCTTGAAAGGTGAACTTTCAATTTCATTAACTGGTACTGTTGACAATCATGTGCTCTCCATTTGTAACTTATATTGCAATTTACTATTATAAGGAATGTGTCAAGATTTGTTAATTTCTGTTAAGTTGGGGGGTGAGATTCTGCAGTTTCTCTATGGTAGTGCAATATATTATTGAATATCACAGATTGTGAAAAAATAGCTGATTGGAAGGAGAAAAGTTACTTTGCTATTTCTACTGCCACAACGTTTAGAAAAAAAATTATTCACGAATTTCTTCTGATTGTAATTTGTATGGTGTGATTTCATGGCATGTAGAATTCGCATGTGGCAGGATTGCTATGTGACCCTGCAGGATAAAGAGGGCAGATTATTTCAATGATTACATGTATGGTAACGAACTAAGATTATCATTTAAGAGTTAAGAGAATGATACTCCAAAGGGTCTTGAGTATTTAACAAAAGCAATGAAAAGCTTTGTCAATTTTGAATCGTCTTCTTCCTTACAATTTTTGTAACAATGGTACAGAATGTTTATTTCATTGCTTACATTTCTATTTAAATTATAATGTATGTGATTTTGTACAAAATTGGATGTAAATTTTTTATTGAAAATAAGGGAATTTTAATAAAGAATGTACGATTCTGAAGTGTTTGTTGCAAATGTACATAATTGTTGTATAGATAATATGGATGGATAATGTTCATTCCAAACGACAGAGTTATTTGTTCAAATAAAATAATTTGATTTTTTTTAAGCTGGTTGTCTATAATTTTCAGAACTGCTCTAGAAATATTACTTCTGTGTTGTTGGTTTTCATTTCGGGAAGCGTGGGAGCAACCAGGCCAAGAACTCCGCCCCCTCCCGGTCCCCTTGAAGTACGACCCTCCCCCGGCGGACGCCACGTCGCCGCGCGCGCACCGCGCATATATATTGTAATTTTTTAAATAGCGCGCGACAATGTTAAACTACGACCAAAGCAGTAATAGTACCGCTGAACTCCAAGGAAGTGCGCCAGGAAGAAAGGATATTCTATATCAGATTCTGAGTAAAAGTTCTGAACGCACTCACGGAGTAGAAATCAACATCCAATCAGGAACCGCTTTGAAGAATTTATGACGGCGCGATCAGCACCGCAGGGAAAAGCTTCCCTCTCTGCTGTGAACCTTCGGACGGAACGGACCTGGTCTGTCTTGCGTTGTATTTCGCTTGGACATTCCAAGTAGTGAGTGACGTATATTCGTTGGAGACCGCCGTCGAGCTGTGTTGCTTCGCGAGGTCGGCGAGCAGCAAACCGACGAAGGAAGGTTTTTCACGACGCAAGAGGCTAATTCGACCTTGGACGCAGCGGGGCCATCGCCGTCTTCTGGAGTGGCAGGAACGTGTCATCGCGGCGACGTCGTGAGTTAAAAAGACCAGATTTTAAAACTTCAACAAAATCCCTTTTAAAAGAACAGTTGAGAGGAGGGGAAATCACGCATAAGAATATAAAGAATTTACCTCACGCCCAGACAGAGATAGTCAGACATTTAAATCATCGGCTATTAAGCATAACTTTTCAGTATTTTTCCATCGTAACGAGAATTCAGATAAATTGTTCATGCAAAAAGGTGTAAAATTTATTCTTTTAATTCTTTTGTTTAAATACTATATTTGTTCTTCTAATGAATATTCTTTTCTGCAATTCATGATTTAAATTGTTTTTAATTAAATGGTAAAAAGGTTAATAAGTTGCGTGACAGTAAAACCGCTCATTAAAGGGATCTCATTCATTGTACCAGTTTATTTAAAAGGTATATGCAAAGTACATATTGCACATGTAAATTTTCTTTCAGCAGTGTATGTGATTTGATGTTTTTTGTGAATTGTATAAAGGTATTTCATTGTGTTTGTGTAAAAGTGAAAGTTTATATTGGGTCATTCAAAGTATTTTACAAATAGAAAAGGTACAACTGTAGTTGATCAATATGTAGGAAATTGCGGAACACTACAGCAAGTAAGACGAATTTCTAGGTAATGTGTAAATAATTAACGAAATTGTGTCAGAAGATTTAATAGAATATATCAAAAGTTTGTTAAAGTTAAAAGTTAACTTGCCTGTATTTATTTTAATATTCAAAAGGAAGATAAAAGACGAACCCACTCCTGTAGGACGATTAGGATGTAAGTAAATCTTCCTAAATTTTGATGTGACATTGATTTAACAGGTCACAGGTCGAGTAGTAACTAAGTTATTAGAGTGATCCGCTCATTTGTATCCCATAGTAGGGAGCGGTCACATATTTGGTGAATACGGGAGGTTCGAAATTGATATAACCTCGTCATATGGTATTCCTAAAATAAGTGAAAGGCTACAATATATATATATATATATATATATATATATATATATATATATATATACACAATGATTTAGCATGAAGTAAATTGTAAATTTTCTATTTATTTATAAAATATTGGAAAAGGAACATATGCACGTTGATGGTAAGGGTCGAATCTCATCCATTCATGGTTTTTGTACAATTGACAAAAATGTAGACAGTGTAATTAAATGTTTTTCCTATCGGGCAATTTTGACTCCAACAAATGAATATGTGGATCCTGTAAATTTAAATGCATATGTTGTGAAATTAAATTAAAACATTTTTCAATAGACATTGTTCTTTGTAGTGTTCAATGCATGGTCTACTGTTGAATTTTTGAACTTTATTGAAATACCTGGTGTACCATTCAATAAGCTGTAGTCAAATATAGGAGTTGCTGTTCCTTAACTAACAAATTTTGACGAGCCATGGTTGTACAATGGTATGTAACTGAAAGTGAAGGAACTAAAAAATAATTTTGTTGAATGTGAAATACAAACTGGTTGTGAAAACAGCAATCTGTATTAATACCAAGAATTCCCATTATACCTACTGATTTAAATATAACTAACAAGAGTTCCCATTATTTATTCATTTTTATTTATTTTACGTCAAAAACAGTTAAAACTGCGTATGACGTGCTATGGGGAGAAGTGAATTCTGTGCACATTTTCCAAATTCTGTGATTCCTACACTAAGAAATATACTACTTGAATTTTTGAATAAAAAAATGCTCCCATGTAATATCTATTTAATATTATAATCATCTATCAAGGATAAATAAGCAATAAATTTTGGGCTCTTATCCATCATGTCCTTCGTGAAGGAATAATATTTCCTGCCCCGACAACCTGGAAACGATAATTTGAATAACTGTATTTCCCACTGAATTCTAGAAGACGTGCATAGATAATGAAGTTACATTTATGCCCAGAAGCAAAACAAGGGGCCATCTGAGCATTTGCTCAATGGGTCAGGGAAACGACGAAAATCTGATCGAGATGGGGGTCATTGACCCTGAAGCTGCGATACAATACTTGTTACATATTGTTTAGAACTATACAGTCCAACTACATGCAGTTGGACTGTACAATTCTAAACATAATTCTAAACAAACAATAATCATTAATAATTATATGTATACTGCTTATTTTGTACTCTTTCCAAGTCGTATTGCATTGTGTTTTATGATCCTTATTACTGTAATTAAACGTTTAATTTGAAATTATAAATAAATAAATAAATGATGTAGAGAGATTGGCAGTGCTTTGCACTTTAAGAACGGCATGTAGGCTTTCTTAGTCTCCTACAGTAATAATTTATTTATTTAATGATTTGTGAAGAAAATATGTTAATATAGAGATAAAAAACACCAAGCATTGTACATTAATAAATGATAAAAGCTATTTTCGTAATCAAATTCCTTATGTTTTATTAAAACAAAAAATATTGCACAGAAATAACATATTTTCATTAAACAAGAAGAACATGATAATTGACAAATATTGGTAATAATTTATCAATTTATTTACTAACGTAAAACATTAAAAGCCTTGGGTAGGTGCGGTAAAAGTGCGCATTTTTGTTTTGGGGCTAGTTGTGTCGACATGAAACGTTGTTCATTTGAAACTGGCGTGCCATTTTAGATGGGCATTCCCTCCAACAATTCCCAACCACCAGGACGCCAAAATGCCTTGGGAGATATTTTCCTAAAATTTGCAATTGCACCATCAAATGGGGCAAACTTCCGCAGCGTGAAAAGTTTACGCCGGCAACATCAGTCATTGTGTAATGAAAAAAAGTGCGTAAATTTCGGAAAAAGGTTGTGTAAGGAATTCAAAAGTTAGGTTTCCTCAAAAGTAAATGAAAAAAAGTCATCTTTTACTTCAATTTTTCAAATGGGACAAGCATCCGCCTGCGGATGTCTGCCCCATTTCGTTTGCAGATGTTTGCCCCATGTTAACAAAATATATTAACAAATTCTCTAGACAATAATAACACATGACGTCAACACGAGAGGCTATTTCTACACCCTATTATTTGTGTTTTGGTATAACATGGTGAAAAATATGAAATTTCATAAACACTAATTATTAAAAACTGCTTAATTTTTATAAAAATTCCATTGAAACATAAGAAAATGAACTTACGTCGTTTTATCGGTGATAGACCAAACAAAAGCAAAGTAACTTTATGGGACAGACAAATTGATTTTATTCCGACATTGCGCTCTAACGGCAGCAGTCAACAATAACCCGGTGATCCAGTTAAAGCGTAAATTACAAAAACAAGATTTTCTCAAAAATTGCTCCAATTCTTTTCTTTAAACTTTTGGTACGGAGAGTGCTAAATGCACTCTATAAGATGACAAAAATGCCATACTCATCTATCCCTTGTTGTCCTTTTTTCAAAAATCACAAAAATGTAATTTTTTAACTTCTCTCGCATTGGGAATATTTACATTAGCGGCAAATTATTCACATTATTGTATTATTGTATTGAGTACATGTGCTTTAAATAATGCCTTATTCAGTATCTATGAAACTCAAAGTTTTCTATTAAAATTAACTCAAAATTCCGCATTTTCAGAAACCCTCAAGCGCCATTTTGTTACAAAATGGCTCCAAATTTTCCTTTAGTGCTATTCACTGTTTAATGTGCCATAAAGTTAATTTCGGTGTATTATTTTGTTTTTTTAATTACACAAATGTTTTTTTTAAACATCTTTTACGCCGTTAATATGCACATTTCCAGAGATTTCTAAACGCTTTTGCATTTCTGAGTGAAAGTGCTTCAAATGACTTGAAATTATACTTTTCGAAAACTCAAGAACTTTCTGTGAAAAAAAGAGCTTTAAATTTTGCATTTACAGTCTAGTTTAAATGGCATTTTCATTGAAATTCCAAAATTTTCAATGAGAATTGCTATTTAGAAAGAGGTTTGGCTCTTCTTTAACATTTTTAAAGTAATATTTCGCTTCTACTTTTAGTATATTGGAAAATTGAGAAAATTTCAAAATATGTACTATGGGCGGCGATAGATGACAGCTGGTAAGATGATGGGGGCAAGAGTAATGCATAAAGGAAATTTTCCATTCGTAGATTCACTTATTGTTGTTGTTTTTTTATTTAAAGTTACATCAACGGCAATGTTATTAGTGACTACAAATAAACATGATCTACGATAATTAAATCAGGATTGAAATTACATAGTGAAAATACAGTTTAAACAAGAAATAAACAGTGATTTACAACTGACAGACAGACTTATAAATCGTTATATACTTTTAATAATTTACAGAATGTTAATATTTTATCCTGAAAGTCGCTAGAGTATAAAATATTTTCAAGATGGTCAGTCTGTAGGACTGATTGGTGTTCATTGATATACTTTGTACATGACTGAAGGATATGGAAAATTGACAGCTGTTCATTGCATGATTCATATTGTAAGGGAGCTGTATGATTAAACAAATGTAAGTTAGCTTGGTGTGTTCAGATCTGTTTCGAGAAAGTGTCACTTGATATTTGCGATTGAATTTTTTGTTGGTTCTTAGTTTATGAAAATCATTAATAATTTTATGTATACTGCTTATTTTGTACTCATTCTAAGTCGTATTGCATTGTTTTTTATGATTCTTATTGCTGTAATTAGAGTATGGAACTCACTACCCATATATCTATAACAAATTAGTGGTTTCAAGTAATTTAAAACTCAACTCAGTGATTGGATTAAAACAATTAACTATAAATCACACAAGCTCCTATTCCCATTTTCACTTTCTAATTAAACACCACGTACTCTATCATCACTGATCAAATTCGATTATTTCACGACGTATTTTTTCAAGACGTCAAGCTCTACTTTTGTACGTTTCTCCTCTTTACACTATCGCTGAAAGCCCTACCGACATATCTTCCTGTCTTAATGCAATGCCCTGAAGCAAGTATATTACATTTTAGATAAGATTTTCATGCATTTTCAGACATTTTCTTGCTACGCAGTATATTGAAACATACCCCTAACTGCTACAATTATTGGGCGATTCGTCGTAACCCGTTTCCAAATTTCTAATAACATGGGCGCCAGGAAAAAGGTTACGATAATATTTTAACTATGTTAACTATGGGTCACGTCAGAAATAATCGCTATTATCTATTAATAGCCGATTACCCGATCTGCCATCTATACAGAATGGCAAGGAATCTGAAAACAGAGATTATTTGATCTAGCTACTAATTAGCTTGAATTGGCCAATGAGAATCATTTTATCTTTCTTTCAAGAGAAACTTAATGTTTATTTCCTATCAAATGCAGCAAATTAAAATGTAAAAAATTTAAATTGAGAAACTTTCTTAGTCATGACCTGGTTCGAACCTTATACTGCGATTCTGGTCTTCGCGTCCTCTTGATTGGTGCCACCTCGAAGAAACGTCTTCCCTTCTTTTATTTGAAGCTCCGAAGTCCAATTACCACGAATTCTCTTCTCTTCTTTGAAAACGAACACCGCCGATTCACCGCTTTGCACCACTCAGATATTTGTTCCAGATCCACTATATTATGTCTGATGCCCGTTCTCACCGTATAAATATCCAGTGCCTTTATGATTACACAGCAAAACAAATCTCTCAGTTCTATCTTCCGTTTATAGCAAGAAAATATGCAAAGTCCGGTATCGTTTGTGAACCGCATACATTTATAAGTTCAAGAATGATTAGAGTTCACTCGCAAAAAAAACCTCCAAGTCTTATTTTGATGGACAGCAAAATATTCGGAACTCGACACGTTCCCCAAATCTTAGAAGTATCACAAGTTCACTTCTGGTTCTGCCACGAAAATATTCAGAGTCCCAATATGTCCCTCAAGTCCGATTCTTGCTCTACCACACGAAAAAAAAGTCCCAACACGTATTGTAGACCCCCAAAATTATTATAAGTCCTAACATGCACAAATTAATCTATTCGCGAGCGAACTGCTCACCGTCACGACATGCGACCGAATGAATTTTTCCTCTCTTTTAAAACCCACAATGCCTCGCCTTTCTTTTATTTCGACAAAATGCCAAAACTTCCGTTTTCCGTCGACGCTTCTTCAACCAATCCCCAAATCTCTTATATTTCCTCCTACTCACGCCGCCACCTCCACGGTCAGATGAATGTTTGTTTATCCTGACAACAATCACGACGTCGTTACTATGGCGCCATATTGCTTATTATTTCCCCTAACCATTTCGCCCATTTACGACAAATATACTGTAATAAACATGTCCCTACATTGGTATGTCACAATATATCTTGTTCATCTGCCTGCTTTCTGTTTCTGTTTCTGTTTCTTTGTCTGTTACAGATTATCTTCCAGACTTCAGGCAATTGCGTTCAACTAGGAATGCATTTTCAATAGTACATCAAAAATGTTATATTCATATTATCGTCTTTTCCCCTCCCCACCTTCCCCAGTTTTCCTAATTCCTTTTAAATCCCTCTATTTTCCTTCTGTCTTTATACTTTTCCTTTAATCTTCCTATTTTATTCTCATTCACTTGTGTTACAGCCCTCAGCCGCCATCCTGATTGAGGTTTTCCTGGGTTTACACAATCGCTTAAGGCGTATGTCAGGATGGTCCCTAGTTTTGCATCTCAGATATTGTGACATACCAATATGTCACTGAATATTGTACAATATTTATTATAAATGGCGTCAATTAAAGGGGATAAATTATGTTAATATGCTAGCATAGCAACGGTAAGCGAGCCGTCGTCAAGGTCAACATCTTCATGCAGTGACAATCGCGGAGACGGGCAGTTCATTTTGTATAGAATTCAGGGATTGGCCGAAAAAGCAGTGACAGTCGTGAAGATGGCTAGTTTGTCTTGCAAGAAATTTAGGGATTGGCTTGGTACGAAGTGTTATCTGCAAATAAACAATCAAAAAATGGACCGAGCTTTGCAGGGCTGAAAGAATACGAGGGACATTCATTCTGACTGATGTCGTGCTCATGAACGGATCGTGCTCCAATTAATGTTAGGAGTTTTTTTCTTTGGGGACTTGCAAGCATCTACTAGGGAATGGATATTGAGAGAACATCAAAATTTGAACACTAAGTGTGACAGTGGAGCTTAAAATATTTCATGTGAACGAGTTGGAGGGACATTGAGGGCTTGGGCGAAGTTGTCAGTGATTGGACTGGAATGTTAGCAGCAAATAGTTTATTGATCTGATGAATGGTGATTGAAGTGTACGTCCGAGAAAAGAAGAGAGAATATGGTGTCTGGACCTGAAGACGGCGGCGTCAGAGATGGATAAAGATGGTCCAAAAGCGCGCGAAGACATAAGGTTGGAACGGTCATGACAAACGTTTAATTTTATATTAGGTAAATTTATACAATACTAAAATTGTTTTAAATGGTTTAATAAATTTCCATGTTTTTGTGAAATGAATATATGATTTTTCATTGAGCCAATTCTGGCAATGAAGTAGCAAGATAGAAAGATATTTGCTTTTCAGGTTCCTCGACTCAGGTAGTTTGTTTTAAATATATTCAGTTTATTTCAATATAAATATAAAATATGCCCTCCTTTTTCTTTAAATTTGTTCACAATTGAGGCATTCGGGTATATGAGAATTTCTGACATTTCACCAAAGTAAAATTATTGACTTACCACGGATCTCTTATAAATAAGAAACAAGGTGTCTCTTTTTATCATGTTAGTTTTAGAATCCGGAAAACTGACAATGAAAATACATTCACAATTTATGTTTCATTAGTTATTTGTAGCACACTTCTTCTAATACGATCGTTGAAATTTTGTAAGTAACGTGAAATGTCAGTTATCACTATTTCCGCCCGAATGCCTCAATTGTAATTATGTAAATGTAAATATTTAAGTGGTTAGGCGGAAGAACAGGCCTTACGGCCTGAGCCTCGCCAGTAATAAAGACCATATTATTATTATAATTATTATTATTATTAATTATTATTTCGGAATTCCAAGTATCCTTGATGGAATGGACCATATTGTGGAGGTTTTTTCTTGACTTGAGATACACAAGAAAAGTCGGTATTGGGCTTGCGTTCGTCATTAATTGGATCAACTTGCTGGGGAGGAGACCAGAAAATTAGCAGCCTTTTCCCTTATCTATTTAGAAGATAGCACAGTTCCTGAATATTAATAACCACTTCCGACGTCTGATTTGTGTTGCAGATTTGGTGAACAATAGCAGTAGACTTCTTGTTAATAACACTATTTTCATATGAGGAGTGGTTAATTGTTTCCAGTGCAGACATGAGGGCGTACTTCTCTGCTGTAATAGAGCTACAGTATTTGTGTAGCTTATCAGGAATTCTCAATATCCAAATTAACTACAATGAAATATTGTTTGTTCATGAATGCCTCTTGGGTGTAGGTATCAACACAATAAATATGACGTAGTAGGTAGTCCTGGTCTAAAACCAAACTGATTGTCACTTATGATCTTATTATTGTCCAGGAACCATCTAAGGCGTTTATTGATTATCTTCTCTAATATTTTGAAAGTATTGCATTGAAATAGGCCTATAATTAACAGCTTTATATGCTTCTTTCCGTTTTCAGGATGAGAACAACAATAGCTACAATTTTTCTACCCAACCTCCACCTGAATGAGAAGAACATTTGTTCATTATCTATCCTAAGAGAACAATCATATGATTTGCAACGTTGAGCAATGTATCAGCTATGTAGCGTAGACCTTCAGTTGTACATTCCGAAGGGGATTCCACTTGACATGATAATGTCACCTCATGTTCTACGTTCGAGTCATCCTACGTTCCTGTCATCCTCATGTTCTGTGCTTCTTCCACATAGGAAATTAACCCATTATATAAGTAAGATGTGAAGTATGCATTAACATGTTGGTTAACAGCCACTTAACAAGAACTGTTTAATGTTATGTTTGTAACATTTCTGCTGATTATAAGAAGACCTAAGCAACTTTTGAAGTCAACAGGGGGAGGGTGATAGTATGTTCGTCCTATAGCTCTTTTCTAGTTAAACAAAGTTTCCAGGCAATCTTGATTGAATCGAAATTAAAGGACATACATTTTACAGTTCACGAAATCAATAGGGTCGTATTTTCTAGCGCGGAGTATCTGTAAACCCAAGACTTAGATAATTAGAAAAGAGGAATATAAGAAAAGTATTACAATAATACATTCTGTGCAATACAATATATTCGTCAAAACGTTGTACCAGCAATATGTTTTGTCAGAAAGTGCCAAATTATGAGTAAAAGTAAAAATAGCACTATGAGAAAACCTTAGGCATTAAACAAAAATATTGAACCAGATAATTTGATATGTTTGGAAAAGCAAACTTCATGGTAAAAAAAGAAATAGAATATCACTATAAGATAAAACGAGAGTAAGAAATCAACCGACAACACTGATTATATACATTTTCCGATGAATGGTCTGTTTTTAAAATGTTATTTTTGTTTTCTAAATTATTATTATTATTATTATTATTATTATTATTATTATTATTATTATTATTATTTCATTATTAGACAATTACGGACGTAGGAACAATATATCCATGTCAGTGATTTGCCCATAATCATGAAGTTATCTATGGATAAAATAATGATAAATCGTATTATTTTGAAAGCTTTGCCATAGAAGTTATAGAGATGGGCTACATTGACAGATGTGCATTGAGTCTCTCTCTACCACATGTAACGTTGCAATGAACAAAGACACCTGAGGCGAGTGAGAATATTTACCTCCGATTCTTACACAAAATATCTCCTGCTCTCACTTTTCCTGCTGTATTATCTTCTCCATCTGTATTCTAAAGATAGTTTTGTTACCACATAATGCCGTTCATGCAGACTTAAGACTACTTACACAAATCTCCGATAGCGATACTGTATTACTCCCAAGAAAACAAGAGGGATTCAGATTCTTGTGCGTAATACGCAGCTTCTCAAAGCAAGTTTTGGAAATCTATAACTTGTATATTATTGAGGCTGCAAAATAGCTTGAGAGTTTTTGGAAGAGCACCTAGCATCTATGAAGATGTTTGTGTTGAAAGCCCTGCCGCTTTTACTTTACAAGGAAAAGTTCTTGTCTGAACGAAAAGAAAATCATTCTCTATCGTAATACATGCTTGCGAATTAAGCTTGCGCGCCAATAACCCTGCTGGGTTCGCAATACCAACCCCACACAATATAATTTTCTGTCACTAGCATAGATACGTGCGCATGAGCTTTTTACTCGAGCGAGGCGAGTCGCCGCGAAACTGATTCGGCCACCTCCTTTTGAAACAAAGCGATCCCATCGTGTCTTGTTTGGAAAGACGTCTGATTCTCAGAATGACGACAATAATAAAATAATCTTTGTCTAGCCGGCTCTTGATGTCCATCCAGTGGCAAGCTCTGACGCCCTTCTTAGAAAGTACTTCGAAATTTCAAGGCAGTTCATACGCAAAATGCCTTTCGCTCTGGAAGCCTTCCCGCGGTTTTTGCACAGAAAAATATTATAAGTTCAACGCGGGACGTTTGAAATATATATCCTTTGCTGTTAATTAGCGAAATGCTATAATTGATTGAATTGAAAGTGCGGTGTCAAATTTCAATTAATATTGGCAGCCTATGGTTCAACATATTATTCTTCAGCGATAACCCAGCCTTACGCGCTGGCGTGAGATCGGTAGTCAATGTGAAAAGCCACATCACGAACTCATTGTAAAATAATATGAACCTGAAATATTTGCAGTTTTATTACGTGTGCATAATACCTGGCAAGGAGGAAGCTATTTATGATAAAACAATAGAAGATGGAACGCAGACAACGTTTGTGAAAGAAAGGGAACTGGAATATTTCATTTAACTCAGAGAGAGGTGCTAGGATGGTAAGTTTTATATTTAAATGTAACTCACAAATTGAAGTCCTCGGTAAGTGTAGGAGACAACACGGAAAACAACAATTGATTCCTGCTTACGTGAAAAGAGGTCAAGAAGAGGCTGAATCAGCTCAACTTCGTTCATATATTCTTGACTTTGTCTTCAAAACTCGTTGTTTTATTTGGGAGTGGATGAACCACGAGACTTTGCGAAAAAATAAATCAAAAAGCTTCCCTCAAAACGAAATCTAGTATACCTTGTGAGGAAATTAGCTGTTAGGGAAACTGTTTTATGACTCGCGAGAAATCGTAATGATGATTTTGGCCGTTTTCAGCATATTGCATAGAAGCAGTAAATGACCTGTTAGCTGCTGATGCACATGCTTATTTGTTGTGCTTGAAAGCACTGAATTAGCCCCCAAAGAAGACAGAAACAAATTCATAGTCAAGCCCCCCATTGAGGTAGAATCAGCGATGCAAACTATTTTTAGTTTTCTTGGAAACAGTGACGAGGAATACTAACCATTGAAGAATTTATGAAACTGATAGACGGTGATTTTCTTCCACATCCAAAAATAGTTCATGCAAATGTACCTTTAGTATGTTTCAAGGATTTACAGATACTCCGCGCGAACAAATACTTCCCTACTGATTCTATGAGTATTGGAGTGTTAATCATTTATCAACACCTATAAGGATTTACAGGAATTGTGAAAAAATTAAAGGTAATACAATGGTTATTTTCAGCTATAAAGTTAGTGTATTGTGATAAAGAAATTCAAAATGAAAGTGGAATTGATGCAGAGAAACATAGTGCCACATGCCCAGAGAAATAAAGTCACTAATTCTTCCCGTAAAATAATGTTACAAACGGGGAACAAAAAACTGAAACAACATTAACACAAGACCATTTACACATACATTTCAATATATGAAACAAATACTTGTGTGAAAACTAAGAATTACAAGAATGATTTGGAATAATAATAATAAAATAATAATGATGATGATGAAGTAAATTGAATATTTACGATCCTCTCTGTAGGAGAAATTATTCGTCTGAAGGGTTAAACAAATGTCTGGAGGTAAAGAAACAAAAATATGTCCAAGATATTACAAAATTACATAATTTCTATTGATTACTAAAGAAAAACATTATTATGTAAAATTGTGTCAACAAACTTATTCCAATAAAAAAATTAAGAAGTGATTGTCCAGACACTATGTCGACACCGAGACCGGGTGTTCGCACAACGCAGCAAATGCAGCGTTCGGTGTTTTTCTGTTTTGGTTGGGTTGATAAAGTACATTCGAATTGGAGGTTGTTGTTGGCACGAAAGTAAAATTAGGGATGCAGTTTGTGGATGAGAAATTGTGAGAAGGTGAGCGAGATGAGGTGTTATTGTTGGATCTGATTGTGGGGTTGGTCGGTTGTGAATTTTTAGAAGGTTCTACATGTTCGCTGTGGGAACATTTTTACTGAGCGTAGGTCTCCACTTCGAGCTCCGTTACAGGGGTGGGGTTCAGTTAGTTTTTTATAGAACGAACGTTTGCACGATCTGGCCCGTTCCAATTACAGATGAACAGACAGACGCTTTGCCGTGCATCGATTTTCCTGTATGAAGGACCCACAAAACATGGATTCTTCCTACACCACGTGTTGGCGAAATTTTTACTTTCTCGCCTTTTTTCTATATTTAGCAATAGAATTTATCCACTTTTTCGTTATCGGGGCCCGGCAATAAACTTTTTTTTCGGAAAATTCGCCATTTTTAGCAGGATCGCAATACTTTCTTTTCTTACGTAATAAGTGCGACCAAGCAGTGCACATTTATTGATCATTGTCACTGCCCAAAAATATTTGGGACATTAACAAGAATGGTCGATTCTCACATTCTTGAAAAAGCTTCACTTGACTGGTCAAGAGAAAGAATTTTAAAAACCGGTTTTTCTAATACATTTAACTGTTTTTGACGGCAAACAATCAGTATTCAACTTCTCAAAAATGCTGGTTGCAACACCTTAATCGTATACTCCTTCTCCAGTTATACGAGAATATTTTTATATTAAGAAAATGTAAATAACTATAGTATTGATATTATTTTAAGGCTATCTGTATGTACTAAATTTACAGAACAAAGTACATGTTTCGCGGATTCCTCTGTTTACTCAACTGACTCAGTATATTTGAGAAAGAAGGCTGCTCTGTTTCAGGCAGACCCTAGCAATGTCTGATGTTAATAAATAAACTTAATCGCATTTTGTTAGATTTCCATTTGAGACCGTATGTGTGTTTCTGCGATTCATTAGATGCAGTACGTCTCACGGCTGCTTTATGATTGGACGTCATGATGCATCGTATCACGCCCTGCAGTTCGAACAGCGAGTCCAGCAGGCAGCAGGCTGCCTACGTGTTCCGGTGAACAAACTATTTTTACAAAAATGTGTGTATTTGTATGTGTGAGCTACTTCGAAACTTCGTAGATATATACAACATAAGCGTAGAATTACTTGAATATATTTTACAATTAATTCAAGTGTCCACCTGATGTAAAAATTTAAATTTGATTTTTTATTAATTATATTTTATTAACTAATTTATTATTTATTATCTTTTTAATTAACTTTATTATTTTATTAACTTTTCTAATACTTATTATTTTATTTAAAATATATTTTATATATTTAAATAATATGTTTACAAAAATTATAATTATCTCATGAATTCACAACTTTTTTTGTTAAACCGAAGTGTAATTGTATTTTTCTGAAGGAAATGGTATTTGAGCCAAAAAGGGTATAGCCAACTTAGGCGGTGAAAAAGTGCTCCAAACCAAATCGATAATCGCCATGCTCATATGAAAGAGAATACAAAATGACGTACATTCACAAAAAATCAGCCTCCTAGGGCAATCTGTTCCAGAGATACGACAAACGTGTCTTGCATGTTTTATTTTTTATCAGCATCTATTGCGTGTATCAGGCTGAAAATTGCGCAGAGACGGGGAAACATAATTCAATTTGAAGGAATTTTTGTCAACGAATTTTGACGCCCAATTCATATAGAATAAAAATTAATAAATTTTTAAAAATCAGTTTTGACTTTATAACGTTGGAGTACTGTCCCAATTTTTCCCTCTAAAATGGGTCTTATAATATATATTTTTTCAAATTTATAAACAATGTGTAGGGTAGTGAAAAAATTAAAACCAACTTTTTCTGTTTAAAAATGTGTAGTTCGCGCCTTGAACAAACATTTCACGGCCTTATTCGGCTATACCCTTAAACTTTAGGTTAAACTTTAGCATAGGCATGATTCTTCTAAAAAGAATTGGTAATATTTCTGTAAGGGGCGAGGTTATAAAAGAGAACTAGTGGTGCTACAGAATAGCACGGACTTTCTCGTATTAAGGTGTTATAATTACCTTGATATGGACTGGCTTTATAGTCTTGCCCCATTCGCTTCCCACCATCCATTTATCGCCGTCCAAAGTAGGTTTTTTTTTAAATTTTTGGTTTCAATTTTTCGGTTTCCTAATAGTAGAACTGACACATTACTTTAAGAATATTAAAACACAATAAAACATCGTCCTAAACCGCAATTTTCATTGAAAAATTTGAAGCTTTTTAAGAAAATGGCGTTTAAGCGTTACTGTAAATGCGAAAATTGAAGCCCTTTTTCACAGAAATCTATTGAGTTTTCGAAAAATTAATTTGAAGTCATTTAATGTATATTCACTTACAAGTGCAAAAATGTATACAAATTGATGGAAATGTGCATATTCACGGCGTGAGAGATGTTTCAAAAATTACATTTGTGTAATTTTTGAAAATAAAAATAGACTACACCAAAATGAACTTTACGCCATATTAAACAGTGCAATTAGCACTACCCCCTTAAAAAGTTTGAAGAAAAAATTTGGAGTCATTTTTGAGAAAATGGCATTTCAGCGTTTCTCAAAATGCGGAAATTGAGTTCATTTTCGAAGAAAACTGTTGAGTTTTCCAGAAGTTTTACCTGACAGTATTTAAAGCACATGTACTCATTAATACCTTAATGTGAACAAATTGTCACTAGTGTAAATATTAACAGCGTGAGAGATGATTCAAAAATTAAATTTTTGTAATTTTTGAAAAATAAAAGAATAGAGCACTATGGTGTTTATGTCATTCTATACAGTACATTTAGTACTAACCATACAAATACATATTAAAGAAAAAATGTGAACCCGTTTTTGAGAAAATCTTGTTTTTGTTATTTTTTAAAATTGTAAGTATTGCACGTACTATTGCACGAAAACTACATTCTTTTTCAAAAAAATCTACATGACCTTAATGAAAGAACTGATTATGTGCAACAAATTTTATTTGAAGGAAAAATATCTATCTTTAATTTTGTAGTTGCAGGAAGACGCCGAAACTTTAACTGTGAAAATGGGATCTATAACACCTTTATAAGTGTATTTTACTCTCTTCTTACAAGAAATTTAAGGAAAAAATTTGGAGCCGTTTTAGAGAAAATTTTGAAAAAATATAATTTTTGGCGTGAAATGACTCATATAGAAACTGAAATACAAAAATAAAATAATTTACGGAAAATCCTAAATTGTTCACTGTATATTTACCGGTTACTGTCCATCCACTGTATATTTACCAGTATCGGAGGTCGTGTGTTGCAATGGACTTCAACTTCATTTTCTGATATCGACCTTAACTAAGAAACGTAATACATCACATAATTACGAACACTAAATTTTTTGTAAAGGGCCACATGTGTCAAAAGATTGTTGGGCATGTAAATTGTAAAATGTATTAATTATGCTTACCAGTATTAGAATGTTTATTCAAACAAAATACTGAGTGTAGAACTATGCACCGCAATGTTTCCCTACCCACCTCGAAGACCTGCGGTCTCTTCACAGGGTCAAGACATATGGCAGAACAGCACATATTTTCTCGCATTATTTCAAACGTTTGCAATTTTCGAAAATTCTGAGTTCAACAAATCATCATCCATTTCTCCATTATGGAAAAAATTAAAGAAACATTTGGAGCCATTTTTGAGAACATTTCGAAAATGTTCAAGCTTCATGTAAAGTACCCCAAAAAATCAAATTATCTGTTTCAAATTCAATGAGCCAGTTACATCGAGCGGAAAATATAAATTTGGTGAAACTTCTACTTATTATTTTGACGCTAGCGTTGGCCAAACAGGGACACACGTTTTGCAATCAATCAATTTTTCTGTTTTAAGGACCCATAAAATGTAGATTCTGATTGCACAACGTGTTAGTGGAAGTAATTACTATATAAAGAAACAAGATTTATTCACTTTGTTACCAGAGTCCAGCAATAAATTTTCCCTTCGAAAATTTGTCGTTTCCGGTGCACGATTACAATTCTTTGGAAGTAAGGGGAGAAAGTAAAAGTGGGTACATAATTTTGTCTTTAGATGTTTTTGGTAAATGGTCTTCCACATCCCCCTGCCTTCTTTCTACATGCTCTCTCCCTCCTTGTTCTCAATTTATTTAGTTTGTTGTTGTTTGGAGACTAATCTCAAAGGAATATTTTTATTCTCGAGTTAATTGTGCAAAGTCTCCATTTCTATATAATTGATTTCAATTTTATTTTCTTACAGTTATAAATGATTTTTCACAATTTGGTTTTTTAATGTCTCAGTTTGAATGCCTAATTCTAGTATGATTACTATCAATTTATCCAAATTACTTAATTCGAATATAATTGATTAAAATGTTTAACTGTGCCTGTCTCACCTGGGCGAGGGCGGCTGGCGCTGGGGCGCGCGTGCGGCTGGCGCTGCGGGGCGGCGGCGGCTGCCGGGCGGCTGCGAGTCGGACGAGCTGTCGTCCGTCGAGTAGGAGGTGGAGGTGCTCGAGTCCGACTTATAGTGCACGACGGACGACGTGTAATGGACGTCAGGAAGCTGTGGGGAAAAAAAGTCTCAAAACAAAGAAAGAACAGCAATAATGTGCTAGCGTCACCCCAAATGCAAGCTCGCCAGGTTATCACATTTTTTCAATTACAGAGTAGGACATTTAGTGTGAAGTAACGAAATGTTGTTTAATGTTGCAACGAAATGTAAAGTAACACGTAAGGCCCTCATTGGTAAGATTCTTGTCATGCACTGGTGTTTGTCATTTACACAAAACCTTGAATGCTGCAGAACATATAGCTACAAAACCCCAGAGCAGGATGTGTAACTTACGAATCAAGCTCAGCTACTACGTAAAAAATCAGGTGCCTACATTCGTTATAGAACATTGCCCAACATCCGTTCATTAACAAAAAGTGTTCATTATGAATCCCTTAGAGGCCCAGGATTTCCTAAACTGAATTTTCACATTCTCTTAACTGAACATTCAGAAAAGTGTATTTTCCTAGATCCGTCCTTGCTTTCTGTATTTTATTGTGAGTAGTCGCCCCTTCTTGAGTAACACGGAATTTCGTCTTTCACTGATAGCTTTTCATGCCGGTTTCCATAGGTTGCCTTATGTACGACTTGAAGACGTGCAGCGTTTGTACATATAACTAGACTGCAGAAATTCTTGTAATTACATGTTTTTACTGATTAAGCATATCAAATAGAAATGTGTATAACTTTACTTATCTGCAAAAATAAAACAACAGCAGTCCAATTTTATTTTGTATAATTACATATTTCTGATATATTTTCTTTAACTGCATATTTTCAAGTATGCAGCACATTTGTTTGAATATCCCAGGTTTTTGTGTAAAAGTGGATCGAAGTAGAATATTTTCGTATATTTCTCTTTGAAAAGGAACGGGAATAAAGCCATGCCAATGCTACAATACCAACATAATATTTTCGTAAGTCTTCTGATAATATTGTTTTTGTTACACTATAATGGCTTTACTTCCTTTACCATTAATCGCGCGCATGAACTTACTGAAGTCTCTTGACTGATACGGCATCTTATAACAATGCTAGTGATTTTTCATAATTTGCGCCATTTTATTCTCTGTCTTCACCTGAACATGCTGATATATAGTTTATGCATGTTCTCCTACGTTTTAGTTCATAAAGTAATGGAAGAATAGTATTTTAAGGGGAACCCTTGAAAGAATGGAATGTGGAAAAATTTTTTTAGATATTTGCAAAGTTCGATATATTGTTTGCAATTCATTCACTGTTAGTTTACGACTATTTGCTGTGTTTATTCGAAATAAAATGCTTGTGAATAAAAATTAAAGTAAATGCATTGTTGTAGTTTTATTTTTTGGAAGTTATTATACACAAGTAATTGAATTGAATAATAATAGATGTAAAGTATTGTTCTGTAAATAGAACGCCTATTGTAGTGATGAAATAATTTGGAATAGCTGAAACCGTGCGAGTACATCACACAGTGAGAGCTGTAGAAAAGTTACACCAGAAAATACTGCTTATCCATGTATATTTACGTGTTTTATATTTACCAAGATTTTTACACGTATATACGTGGATTTTGGACTATCATAGCAAATACTTTCCTTATCGTAAGAACTGAATTGTTTTTTATTTATTTTATGTCAAAAAACAGTGAAAGAACTGCGTATGACGTGCTATGGGGAAAAGTGAATTGTGTGCACATTTTCAAAATTCTGTGATCCCTACACTAAGTCATATACTACTTAAATTTTGAAGTTTTTGAAAGGGAGAAAAAAAACTCCCATGTAATAAAATCTATTTTCAAGGATAAGCAAGCAATAAATTTTGAATTTTGAATTTTGAAAGGGAGAAAAAAACAAAAAACTCCCATGTAATAAAATCTATTTTTAAGGATAAATAAGCAATAAATTTTGAATTTTGAAAGGGAGAAAAAAAACAAAAAAACTCCCATGTAATAAAATCCATTTTCAAGGATAAATAAGCAATAAATTTTGGCACTTATTACTTCCTGCCGCGACAACATGGAAACGATAATTTGAATAATTGTATTTCCCACTGAATTCTAGAAGACGTGCACAGAAAATGAAGTTACATTTACGTCCAGAAGCAAAACAAGGGGCCATCTCAGCATTTGCTCAATGGATCAGGGAAACTGGACAAAAAAACTGATCGAGATGTTTTTTTTATTTTTTATTTCATTTTTTTATTTTTATTTTTTTATTTATTTATTTTACGTCAAAAAACAGTGAAAAACTTAATGACGTCACTGAAATTTTAATGCTTAAGGATTTTTTCAGATTACTAATCATAATTGGAATATGGAACGTTTGTGAATTTTTGATAATTTGAACTGAATGTTTTTGAATTTTGAACTATAATATTTTAAATTATTATTTACAGTGTACATGGATATGCACCGGGTGTGATAATTACTGAGATGGATACATGTATTTCAGTAACATTAGCCAACATGTCAGCCAGTAAATCTTACCTGACAATAGAATGTAACTTATAGTAAACAAATATAATACTCTGTCAAGATATTGCACCAGTGATGAATGCATATTGGTGGAAATGCACCACATAATAATTCTGTGCTTAAATGGAAAAATGATTTGTCACGTTGCCATGACATGACATACAAAATGACATAAGTCACTCTTGTTTCTCAATCTTTAGGAGGCAAAAGGTACGTTTCTTATGTAGTTTAAGGAAAAACAGTGGTGGCAAATTGCCACAAGACAAAATCCACAGAGTAGTTTGTTTTAATGACATCTTGATGCTTAAAATTGCTAGCATGGAAAAGTTTTAAAAAGTGACTTAACATTTTGACATCTTTACAACAGATTTACAGAGCGAGATACATGGATCTATTACATTACGTTCTATAGATAATAGTACTTACCAATATAATTTAAGTAATATGAGCTAACAGCTTACGGAACATTAATCACACTTCCAAAGACTTCAGTTTACAACAAATTTAAATAACATACACGTGATCCCTCTTCCTTCAATTGATTGATTGATTTTTTCGTCTTTCGAGGCGCGTCAACTGCTTCGCTCATTAGTCCCGTTAGTGTAGTGCATGTTTTTTCTCGAGAGATGGCGGTGATTTTCCCCCGCTGAATGGCGAGATCCGGCGCCGACCTACCGTCGGCTGGTGGGGTTTCCCCCTAACCAGGACTTTCCCACCAGCGGGGCACCGCCCCAGTCGGGACAAGCTCTAAGCTCCCGACCGGTCTCCCGGAATATGTGGTAGTGTAGTGCATGTTAGTGTAAGTGTGTGTGTAAGAGGAGAGGATAGGACAAGGAAGAGAAAGGAGAGTTCGCGCGCGGTCCGTGGGCCGTTTGTTAGGGTTCTGCTCCGGCATTCGCCTGGTGTTGATCGGAGAAACCACGGAAAACTAACGATCAGAGCAGCCGGCCGCTAGAATTCTCTTCCAGATAGCGACTGAATTCGACCTAGCTGAAGAGCTAGAGTCGAAAATCCTGCCGCTGTCAGGACTCGAACCTACGACCCGGTCAGATGTGCTGCAGTGACATCAGTTGATGCACTGAGCTACCGCTACCGGTTCTCCCTTCAATATTACGATTATGGTTATATACAGAGAATCCAGAAGTAGAAAAATAACAATTCTTTGCAAATTAGTTTATTGGCCATAAACAAACAATCCAAAATCGAGGCAAAAAATTCCAAACCACATGTTCCGAAGATTCCCTTTTTACAGCGCCGAAGTCACAGTGCAACCGGTCTTCCAGAAGCAAGCCACACGTCAACAGAAACGTTTCCACAATAACTCTTTTACTGCACTAGCGACACGCTCTTCACTGAAATCTGACATTGTCTGCGCTCCTGGCTCGGGCCCCCTATATATCCCCCAACCCTCGGTGAGTGTATGCGCTTCCCCCCTCCGTGGCCGGTGTCCGTCGCAGTCCGGTGCTCCGGTGCGGGGCGCCGCCGCTCGCCCTGCGCCTGGTGGCGCCTCTCCGTTCTGCCTATTTCTCGCCACAGTGGGTCGAACCTCCTGTCTCCGGCACAGTGTGCCCACCTGGCGGGCACAGTGCTGTATACACAACACCCCTATTGCGGACTGCGTCGATTGCGCAACATGCTGCTGCTGCTCCTCCGTCCGTGCAGTCGTGAGAGGGCGCGTGCTCCTCTTGCAGGAGCTCCTGTGGTCGTGTTGGGGAGACGTCTGCTGCTGTGCCTCCTTGGAGACATTCCACTCGGTAGAGGCTCCTCTGGCTGCTCTGGCTCGAATTCCATCTGCTGGTCTGTTGTGGAAACTCTTGGTTCCCCAGCTGCGGCGCCCCCTGCTGTCGCTTCGTCTCGAAACCCAACTGTTGTTCAACACTACCGCCCCGGCGCATCTCGACCTTCTTGACCGTTCTTGATGAGGATTCCTCCGCCTCCCTTTCCCTAGCATTCGCCTCAACTGTACCTGGTGTCTTCTGACCGTTTCCTGTTTGCACCCTGTAGCATCCAATCCCTTGCACTTCTACTACTTTCGCAGGTATCCACTTTAATAGGTAGCTATTTGTACATCCCCAACATTACTTTTTCTCCCATTTGAAATCTTGCATCTTGTATCTCTCTTAAAGGAAACACTCTTGAAGGTTACACTCTTGAAGGAAAAAAGGGACAATAGAGTCCCTTTTTTAGTAAGGCCCTATAGTATGAAAGCAGTTCTACTACTGGTTCTTGCTGATCTTTGTCCTCAAATTTACTTATTCATGGTTGACTTAAACATTTGTACTAAACGTTCCGCCTCTCCGTTGGAACGAGGAAGGAATGTTGGGGCTAATACATGGTCAATACCGTTCAGCTTACAAACATTTTGAAACACTTCTCCCGTAAACTGTGGTCCATTATCGGATACTAGCGTACTTGGTAGTCCCTCTATAGCCAGTATGTGCTGAGGATCCTTGAGAGTTGTTTCTGCCGTACAATTGGTCATGCGGACCACATCCTGATGCTGCATCTACCACCACTAAAGACATTCCCCCTGAAATGGGCCTGCAAAATCGACATGTATTCTATCACTATTCTTCGATCTATATATTTATTCATGTATTCTATCTGTGGCTCCGGACATGACTTGAAACTGCTCTTCGGGATTTTCTGAAATGCTTGGCTTAGTTGGCAGAGCCTAATTTTATTTTCTATATCTCTGTCCATTCCTGGCCAATAACAATACTTCCTTGCTAGTTTCTTAGTTAGAACGATTCCCCAGTACCGTCTGTGAAGTATTTATAATACTTGCTGGCGCAAGGAGCGCGGTATTACTACTGTAAGCTCGTCCCGCACTCTCAATAACACTACTTCCGCTCTTGTTTCAACCTATCCCTCAGTTTCCAAAATGCATTCTCTTGCACGTTGCTGCCTTGCCCCCTGACACATGAGAATAAGAAGTTTTATGAGGATGACACTTCTTATCCTGGTCAGTCGGGTCGGAGTCCGTATGTGCCGCATTTTTGCGCTGATCCACCGGGAAATGGTTCACTGCCTCCTCTTGCTTCTGGTCAATTTGTAGGCATTCCTTTTCGTGCTCGTCGATCTTGCTGTCTGGGCCCATTGTTAGTCTGGATAAAGTATCCGCATTCCCATACTGCACTGTTCTTCTGAAACAAATATTGTACTTGTTATCTCTTAAAAACAGAGCCCATCTCTGCAGCTTCCGCATAATGTTGTCTGTAATCTTCTTTGCTGGGTGGAAAAGCTCTACTAACGACTTGTGTGATCAGTAACTATAAAATAATAATAATAATAATAATAATAATAATAATAATAATAATAATGTCTTTATTAATGACGAGGCTCAGGCCATAGGTCCTGCTCTTCCGCCTAACCACTGAGTCTACATTGATACAGGGTAGTAACATACAAGAGGGGAGGGAAATCTGTACATTTAGTCTGGGAGTGCAAAACTAGGGACCATCCCGGCATACGCCTTAAGCGATTGAGTAAACCCAGAAAACCTCAATCAGGATGGCGGCTTATGGCCGAACATTAATATAGAAGAATATGGTATGGATAGTAGTGAAGGTGAAGAGATGAGGCGTTTAGGGAAAAGGGTCGTAAAGACATAAATGGGGAAGACTGTGAAGGAAAAGGAAGGAAGAAATAGTGAGGAAAAGGAGGAAGAAGTAGGTGGAAAAGTAAAATTTATCCATAAGCTGTACAGAAATGTTACGTTTGGTATACATTAGCACTTTACATAAATATACAAACATTTGTAACAGCAGAGAAGCACAATAGGCTCCAAGTTAATAGTACCAGTAATTTAAAATATAATATTGACAGAATTAAGAAACAATATAAAAGTACAATAGGATATAAACATCAATTCTAATTATTTTTAAGGCCAATATATTGTAGATATGATAACAATGATGACACTGCAAAGATAGCTGTAAGTATTTTAGCATTTATTTGGAGCGTGGCTAATCACTTTTAAATATTTTATTTGAACAATTTCATTAGGATACACAGAAATGTGTATCCTAACACATGTAGTTGTAATATTTTAGATGGTGTGAGAGGGAATGAAAAATGAGAATAGAGTAATGAGGTTTGGGGCGGAATTTTGAATTTAAAGAGTAAGGAAAGTGCGGCGTTTAGGGGGGCGGTGACCGGGTGCTTGGTATTGGGAAAGGTCTGGAGGATGAAGAGGACTTTAATGCCATTCTATATGTCGTTATACCTTACCCAAGTATTTAATTCGTTTTTGAATTTACGTAAAGTATTCGAATGTTTTAGACTCCCTGGTAGTTTATTCCAGGCTCGGATAGCTGTAGTTGAAAGATAGTAAATCTTCAGTAAGAAAGAAGTCGTGCTGTGACGTGGTACACAGAGCAGAGCTGAACTGCGAGCTCGGTTTAATTTCAGAGGATTGAAATTACTTATTAGACGTGTTACATGAGAACCGTGTAAAATTTTATAGAGAAGAAGTAGAGAGTGAAGTAACCGTCTTTTGTCTAGAGTAAGCATATGAAGTGAGTCAAAAAAGTGCGATACATGGTCGTATTTTCTTAGATCAAAAATAAACCGTACGCATGGTTCTGTGCTACTTGAAGTTTACGTTGTAATTTAGATGTCATGTTTGTCAGAAGAAAGTCGCAATAGTCAAAATTGGGCATAATAAGTAATTTGATGAGTGTCTCACGTGTACTAATTGGTAAAAGCGTTCGCAGGCGTTTCATCGAATGCATTGCGGCCAAACCTTTACGGCAGGTTCAATATACTTGCGAGTTCCAGCTGAGGGTGTTGTCAATAAACACACCTAGGTTCTTGACTTCGGAACATCAAGGTATAACGGCGTGATTTATATAAATTTTAGGCAGAGTAGAAGAGGTTCATAAGCTTTTCGAACTGATAATCATGCACTGTGATTTATTTGGGTCTAATTGTAACTATGACAAGCTTGTTGCCATATAGGTATTCATTAAAGTTTCTTACCCTCAAAATAACTGCCAAAGCTTCTTTTTCTATTTATACGTACCGACACTGATGTACATTTAGTTTTGGATGCAAATGAAATTGGGTACTCCTGTCCTAGCTCATCTCTTTGGAAGAGAACAGCCTATCCTGTAACCTGAGGCATCCGTTGCCTACTGGCAATCTCCTGTCCGTCCTGCAAGGGTCAAAATTTCTTAGCTTGATTGCCTTAATTAATATTTCCTTGATCTTTTTGAAAGCCGAGTGAGAAGCTGGAAACCGAAGAAACTTGCCCTTTTTCTGCGTAATAGGTTAAGTTGGGCTGCTTCCTCTGCAAAATTCGGTATGAATTTGGTACAGTAGTTAGCTTTTCCTAGAAACGATTGTAATTGTTTGATGTTCTTTGGAGCCGGCAAATTAATAATAGCTATTGTCTAGACTGTGTAAGTCTAATACCTTCCTTATCTATCACATGCCCTAGGTACTTATGACTGGGTTTAAAAAATTCACATTTGCGCAGTTTAGCTGTAAGCCCCACCACTTGTAATTTACTTAATAATTTCTTCAAATTGTCCATCTGATATTTATAGGATGCAGCCGTTACCACTATATCATCTAAATAGTTCATGAATCCGGACACATCTACTATCGATTGTTGCAGAAACCTTTGAAAAATGGGGGCCGCGGATGCTACTCCAAAAGGCAGCCTTTCGAAAAGTCCAAGAGGTATATTAACTGTAAAGCATTTTCTCGTTTCTTCGTCCAAAGGGAGCTGTACGTAAGCATCTTTTAAATTTACTTTAGAAAAATATTTGCCTCCTGCTAACCTTTGAAACAATTCTTCCGGTCGGGGAATGGGGTACTTCACTATCTCTAGCTGTGAATTTACAGTCGGCTTGAAATCTCCACAAAGTTTTCTGTTAAAATGAGCTCAAAATTCCGCATTTTCAGAAACGCTCAAACGCCATTTTCTCAAAATTGGCTCCAAACTTTTTCTTCTAATTTTTCCTAAGGATAGTGCTAATGGCACTGTAAAGTTCATTTTGGTGTATTCTTTAGTTGTTTTTTTTTTCAAAAATTACAAAAATTTACGTTTTAAAAATATCTCTTACGCCATCGATCCGTATACATTATTACATTTGTGGGTGCAAGTGCTTTAAATGAGATTTTCAAAAACTCAATAGATTGAGTGAGCTTCGAATTTCGCATTTAGAGTAATGTTTAATCACAAATTTCTTAAAAACGACATCAAATTTCTATGACAATTTCAATTTAGGACGAGGTTCTTCTCTTCCTCAATATTCTTCTAAATTCGGTTGTACTATGAGTAGAGCAAAAAGTTGAGAAAATGTAAATAAAAAAGTGCTTTGGGCAACAATAGATGGCAGCTGGCTATATAATGGCGCAAGTATTAAAGCCAGACCACACCAAAGAAATTAGAAAACTTTGCTACAAAAAAGTCTGTGCCATTCTGTAGCACCTCTACTTTCTTGCGTTTAAACGAAAAGACGCATTGTAACCGTCATTTCAGATCAACAAAGCAGCAGATAAACATGGACTGATTTATTCGTACAAAACAAAGGCATATAGTGATGTTCCTGTGGAAATTCTCGCAAAAGCTAAAAGAGCTACGGACAGTGGTTTATTTATTTTTTATTTATTTATTTTACGTCAAAAAAACAGTTAAAAACTGCGTATGACGTGCTGTGGGGAAAAGTGAATTGTGTGCACATTTTCAAAATTCTGTGATCCCTACACTAAGTCATATAGTACATAAATTTTGAATTTTGAAAGAGAGAAAAAACTCCCATGTAATAAAATCTATTTTCAAAGATAAGCAATAAATTTTGGCTCTTATTACTTCCTGCCGCGACAACATGGAAACGATAATTTGAATAATTGTATTTCCCACTGAATTCTAGAAGACGTGCACAGAAAACGAAGTTACATTTATGTCCAGAAGCAAAACAAGGGGCCATCTCAGCATTTGCTCAATGGATCAGGGATCCGGAAAAAACACCAACAATGGTTTCCAGAAAAAACACAAAAAGAAATATATGAAATGTTTACAGTGTATTTGAGAGTTATATGGAAAAAAACTTGGAATTGCGCTAATGAAACGTTTTTTTTTTTTAGATTATTTGTCTGTACTGCCAAAGTTATTTAGAATATTTCATTACATCAAACAATAACATTTCAATGATGTTAGCAATATCTTATATATCTTATTACTACGAGTAGTACTGCTACTCAAGAAGCATATATGTCTCTAAAAGAAAGTGATACGTAACCGAAGAATATGAGTGCCTGTGGCATTTATAAATTTACAGCAACATTCCGAAATTGCAATTTTCATATCAGAGAAGCAAAATAAGGTTTATATACGAGTTAGTTTACTTATTTTTGCATTAAATCATTTATGTATTGTATTTTTTTCATATTGATTTTAATAAATCGAATTCATAAAAATGTACATGTTGTATTGGTATTTGAACGGACCATAAAATACTCAAAAGGTCACAGCGTAAAAAATCAGAATAGCCCGCAAGGGTATTAACAATACCGTTACGTGTTTTGTTTCAGATACGTAAACACACAGCAACGAACTAGTAACCAATAAGTAATAAATAAATAAATAAGTAAATAAATAAACAAATAAATAAATAAATAAATAAATAAATAAGTAAATAAATAAAAAGTTCGTCAGACGAATCCCGGGAACTTGAAAAGTGCAATTTAAAACCAATAATGTTACGTTAAATTACTCATAATTTAAATAATTGTACCTGATGTGATTTTTACTTTCTCGCTACTGCTTACGCAGTAGAGAGGAATTAAAGTACAAAATTACGCAGTAGAGTAACGAAAAAGTGGATAAGTCCAGTTGCTAAATTTAGAAAAGAAATCAACTAACATGTGATGTAGCCAGAATTCGTGTTATGTCGTTCTTTGATCCCGAAAAATTGAATGACAGCAAAACGTCTGTCTCTCCGTCTGTGAACAACGCCAGGGACTAAATCATTCAGCCGATTTTTTTCCAAAATTGACATTCCCCTGCCTATCTGAAGCTGCGGTCTCTTGAATTTGAAACTGTCATTTTAATATTTGGGGGTACTTTACATGAAAACCCTGAGACATTTTCAAAAGCTTTAAAAAAACTCTATTCTTTTTGATAAAATTTTGATGTTGGTTGTTTGAGGAGAATGACGCTTGTCTAATATTCTTTTAAAACCATGATTTTTCGAATACTGCAAAACTTCAATTTTTTTCAGTCTTCTTTCAATTACCATAATGGAATTAGAAATATTTGCATTGTTCCTTAAAGATAGATTTTGAAATATGTTCAGGCAAAATTTTTCGAAACTTTGAGTATTTTTCGTGTAATTTTGCGTGAAATATAGGCAATTTTTAATTTTGTTTGCAGAAAATGTTTTAAAGCATTTAAAAGAGAATAAAACAGAGTACAGGATTCAATAAAAAATGAAAAATATGAAATTTTATGACTTTCACCATTTTGAGGTATCGCGAGAAAGAACGTGCTGTTGTCGTACCATTAGTTTAGAACAGTTACATTTTTAATGTAACAATATTATCTCTATCTTCAATATAGCATCTCTGCAATGTTAGTTTTTGTTTGAAAATTTGGAAAAAACAGGGAATGCGCCGAATAAGAAACTAGCATACTTTTATTTATCGTACTCTGCTCATTTTACAAAAAAAATTAAAGAAAAAAATTGGAGTCGATTTTGAGAAAAAATTGTTTAAAATGGTTGTAAAAGCAGCTATGTTTCACGAAAATTAGACAATACTCATATTTTCGAAAAAAAATTGTCCTTATTTGAAGATTTGTCTCTGATGAACACTTTATCTCGGCCAATATTTTAGTTGTGGGAAGACGCCGACAAAAATTTGAACTATTGCAATTTTCAAAAAGTGAGGGACTCCAACGAATATGAGACCTGCACTATTCCCTTAAATGTTCTTAACACTATCCAAGAAATAAAATTTAATCAAAAACGTTGAGCCATTTCTTGTTTTAATTTTGAAAATGTCCCAGGGGCTTCATGTAAAATTCCCTCCAAAACATAAATATCGATTTCAGATTTTTGGGTTCGCAATATCAGTTACATCAATTGGGGTATATCAATTTTGGGGAAAATCGGCTGCACGATTTAGCCGCTATTAGTGCTCACAGAGGACGTACGGACAGATGCCGTCAATCGATTTTTCGGTATCAAGGACCCACAAAAAATGGATTTCGCTACCCCTAGTGTTAGAAGATGGTTTTTCTAAATTTAGTGTTACCAGGGCTTTAAAACTTTTTCGTTACCAGGGCCCAACAATAAAAAACGTTCTTCTGAAAATTCGCCGCTTTTTCACGCAGAATTACATAACTTTCTAATGCGTAAGCGCTAGCGAGGATGTAAAAATGACGCATAGTTTACTTTCGGTACAGATTTCATTGTAAATGGAACAATCAATTTTACTGTGTACGTAGTGAAACAACTAAAACTGTTAGTGTAAATGACTAAGGATACGCTCAATGTTTGACGAGGATCCAATGATTAGAAATTGGGGAAAGCCCAATATTCCTAAACTTTCTAACGGCATCGACCGTTTTGCAGTGAATTATTCTGTTGTTTTCCTAATGACTGTCCTCAGTTAATCGAGACACGGATAATCTCAAGACTTCTTATGAAATCTTATCTTAAGATGAATATTTCTGTTGTTGGTCGTCATTCTGTTGTTGGTCATCGTAGCGGTTGGATGTGCTTTAGCGGAGCTCCGGGTGAGACAATGGGTTGCTACCTGCAGGAGTATCGGGCGCATCGGGGCGTGGGCCGCGCGCTTTTCCTCGTGCGCAGCGCCGGCACCTCGGCATCGTTTCGCGGGACGGTGCAGCTGCTGGAGCAGCGTCGTTGTGTGCGACCACGATAGCGGTGCTATTATTATTGGAGGTGTCGAACCTAATCCGGGACCTGCAGTTGAAGCAAATGCAATTCGCATCGTGAGCAGGGTGCAACAGCAACCTAAAATCGGAAACAGTGGAGTTGTGTGGACTGCGGTACCATGCAAGTTGTTGTAAAATCGGGACATGGATAACGGCAAATGGTTTTGCAACAAGTGCAAAGAAAATCGAGTCCGTCTACTGGAAGAGAAACTGGACTGCTCTTCTTCAAATCCAAGAGTTGCAGGAGTTAAACGCAGCCCTGAAGGAGAAACTCCGAGCTGTTGCAGTTGGAGACGCCGCGCAGCCAGTCGTAGAGGCTCCAACTACGAGTAATTGAAGACTTACGAGAGCCATTCTCGTAATTGGAGACTCGATAGTCAGGCACGTAGGCCATCACAACAAACATATAAATGCTGTGTGCCTCCGGGAATTGAACTGAGCAGCTACGAAGGTTTGTGAAGAATAGGAACTCGAAAGCCAGATACCGTTGTACTACATGTCGGTACTAACGATCTTAGGAGAAGAAATCTGACTTCATCATGGGGATATGGGTGACGTCGTGATGAAAGTGCAAGAGAAGTTCTCAGCGCTAGAATATATATCAGTGGATTCTCTGGCGTCGCGGCATTCCGTGGAGACGGGTTGATGTAGTCAACCGCTTGTACGAATGGGTGGCGCAAACTAGAAAGGTGTTTTTTCTTTGACCCAAATTCTTGGTTGCAGGACGGCGATTTCGGTCGTGACGGCTTGCATCTTAATCGCTCGGGGTCCAAAAAGCTGGGTGGACTCTTCTCGCGCGTAGGAGGCCCAAAACTTTCCGCGACAAGCTCGTGAGACCGCATGGCGGTGGCGGCAAGGGATATCGAATCCCATAAAATGGTTTGTGTGGGAATGTCGGCGGCGGACTGCAGTGCGGCGAGTGACGTAGCTGCGACCTGCAGTGTCGCGGTGACAGCGGCGAGGGACGGCGACGCGGTGACGGCGGCGAGGCACGGCGACGCAGCGGCGACGAACAGCGACGCGGCGGGGACGACGGCGCGGTGGCAGCGACGACAAACGGCGACATAACGGCAAACAGCGACGCGGGAACGGTGGCAAGAGACGGACTTCCACTATGTAATCGCGCAGAAGGTGAGTCTCTGGTCTTTCTGCAGGTTAATTGTAGGAGTATTTATAATAAAACTGTTCATTTCTGGAACACTGTAGAATCTTATAATGTAGATGTCGTGATAGGTACGGAATCATGGCTTAATGCGGAAATATTAAACGCTGAAATCTTCAGAAAACTTTTTAACATTCAGACGTGATAGAATAGATCGCATTGGCGGGTTTTTATATGCGTAAAAGACAACTTTGAAGCAGTAGAGCTTGGGTGGATGACAAATTTGAAATAATAGGTGTACACATTCGAGATAGAAATTCAAAACCAATGGAAATTATAGACGCCTATAGGTCACAGAAAGATGGATATGAACCGTTGCAAAGGCTTGTAGAGCGAACCCGCTAATCAGGAAAAGTGGAATAAAGTCATTATCTGAGGAGACTTAAATTTACCGCACGCTACCTGGGAGGGGATGGGGCTGAAGGCGCCGCCCAACGCCTCGTTAACGAGTTGGTTTGGGACAACGGCTTAACGCAGGTAGTGACTAAACCGACACGCGATAATGCTTTACTGTTTCGAATCTGAATCAGTGAAATTATCGCTGATTCAATCAGTGAGCGCAAAGTCACTGATATCTTCAGTCGAAATATGTAGTTTCGCTGACAATCAGTGAATATGTGAACCTTTCATAATGACTGCCAGCATTTCACTGGTTGTCAGTGGTAGAGCGCCTCATCGCCGCGCCACCGTACCGACCGGTCCAGTTATTAAGTGCTGTGTTGTGTGTAAGCAAAATCCACGACGGATCGAGGAAATAGAGGTTTCCTGTGAGAAAACTGACCTGTGTCTGAAGATTGTTTTAATTGCGTTAGGTAAGTAGTTTTCGCTTTTCTTTGACTCGTCTTGTTGATAACTGTGAGTCGTTTTATTTTATGGTGAACATTTAGCCATACTAAGAAATAGGTTATGAACATGTGGTTAATACAACGGATTTGTTTTTATTATTAACTTGGAAACTTCTTATGCAACTTAAAAGTTTTAATGTGACTGTTTGGTGATACAGAGTGAAATATCTGACGTGCAATGGATAATTTCGTTTATGAAAGTTGTAAAAAGTCCAAAATGCTCTCGATTACACCACAGAAGAGCCGGGCATGCCAGCAAACTACTAACTCTTTCTTTGGTTTTTCCAATTTAGTTTAATGACACCAGTCCAGGAGTGGAGTTTTGAAGAAGTGTAAGAGAAAGTGCTGGAGCTAACTGGGGAGACTAACACTGTGAATATTTTGAAAGGTATTTTAACTTGCCAAAGACTGCTGTAATACTGATTTATTTTGATCAGTGTACCTTGCTTTCCTTAGTCACTAAACACATTATATTTTACTCATTTACATGGAGGCTAGTTTGGCAGAGTGAAGGGGGAGTGCAGATGGTACATCTAAGCCATTTGCCACTCCTGAGGTTCCCTATCATAATTCTGCTAGTATGATTTTGTATGTAATCTGAAAATAAAGTAACCATTTTTTCTTCACATAACTTCTTGACCTATCTATGTTTCTGTTTTAGGAGGGCTCTAATTTGCAACTGGAGGAGTTGGAAAGGAGAAAAACATTCAAGAAAAATGTCCAGCAATATTTGATATGGGTGAAAGGATAGAAAAACTATTCTTGTTTTGTTCAGGGTGATGGTTTTAACATCTGCTCTTTTTTAATAATAAAATATTCCTTCACCCATTCCTTCACCCAAACTTACTTTTTAAATTAATATTTACAACAAATTTGGCATACTCAACATTAGCATTTTTTTCATTTTTAGCAGTGTATAATGATTATATCGTTCGAGTATTTAATTTGAAATAAAAACTCAGTTGGGTTTCTGTATTAAACCCTCCTCCTGGGAAATGAACAATGCTTCTGCAATTGTTCAATTATCAAACCTACCATTGAGTTAAGTTTTGTTATATCATAGAAATTTGATTCTTTTGTTCTGTGTCTGGTATTGACTTCATAGATTGACTTAAAGATTTTCCCAATATTGAGTATTGTCCAATTCTAAATTCATCATTTCTTCATATTCAGGCGATTTTCATGTTATATGTACACAAGATCTCCTTTTTTAATTCAATTTGTCTCCTGTGTAGGTCGAATATTTTTTTGTTGTCATTATGAAGTTTTTATTGTATTCTTGAGTGCTATTTTCCTCTCTCTTTCTAAATCTTCGTCTGTGCATTTTATTTTTAATTCATGTGGTAGGATATTTATGGTTTTACCCTCAAGAAAGTATTTTGTTGAGACTTATATTACTGTATGTTCTGTCTCATATTTCTCACAGCTTTTTCACAATAGTTGTCCATAGATAGCAGTTTTTGTCAGTTTCATTCATAATACATTTTATTTTATTCACCAAAGTCTGGTTTAATCTTTCATTGAGACCATCGGCATCTATGGAGTAAATATATATTTTATTTTTGTCTTTATTTGGAATTGTTTTAATTCTTCTGAATTTATTCCTGGATATTGATCTGTTAGTACCATCTGGACATCATGGTTTTTTATTACTTCCTCAGTTAGTTTTACGAAATCATCAACGATTTGATTTTTTGATGTTAAAATATAAGCATATCTTGTGAAATGGTCGACCAGTAGGTGTAGGTATTTTTTTGGTGACCGGGATCCTCCGTAACCTCTGATGGTATCTATAGAAACTATCTTGAAAGGGTAGTTGTTTGACCTAGGTGTGACATTAATCCAAATTTTGATTTTCTTCATGATTTATTCTTTAAGCCGATGTCACAAGTTTCACAAATCTTCTATGTTTATGTTTATATTTTTCGCTGTAAAGAATGGTGTTACTTTATTTATCATCTGCGCTCTTCCGAGGTAACAATAAGTATTGTGTACATATTTTAGTAATATTTTACTAAATTCTTCTGATAATGAGAGTTTTTCTCTTCTTTTCAATTTTTATAATAAATTTCATTTTAGAATATTAGTTTTTCTTATTGTTTTGTAGTTCTGTGCATCTTCTTTGATCCTTTTTATGTCTTCTAATTTCAGTGGGTTTACAATTTTTAATATGTCATCTGAATTTTCATCAGGCTCTAGAACTGGATGCCTGTTTAAACAGACTGCCTCTTCGTTTAATTTTCCAAGATTATATTTAACTTTAAAATTGTATTGGGACAGAGAGTATGTCAAATCACCAGTTCTTAATGTGTTCTTGCTTTTATATTTAAATTTTTTAAAGGTTTATGATTGGAGTGTACCAAAAATTCTCTTCCAAGTAGCAATGTTGCCAATATATCACAACCTCTTTTATTGCCAAGCACTCCAAGTAAATTGCTTTTTTTTCCTTTTGAGCTTCACTCAATTTTTTCGAAAAATATGCCACTGGCTTATTATCCCCATTTTTGTCTTGTTTTAGTACAGCTCCTTTCTTTTTGCTGCGTTCTTTTTCAATTGTTCCTTTCCATTGGCATGCGTTTGAGTGTCTTCCATTAAATATATTGATAATAAAATCATTGGCAATTTTTCTCAAATTTTTTACTTCAGATATTTGTTGCTTATCTTCTAAAACTTCCTTAAAAAGTTTCCCAATTGTTTCATCTGAGGTACTCGGGTAGATTTTTGAACTTTTTCCTTTGTAATATCTTTTATGTAGTATTAGTTGTAAAATTAAATTTTGATAGATTTTCTGATAAAGAAATCCAGACTTTTCGAACTTGATGTGTCTTTTTTTAAAGTATTTCTTACCTTATCAAATATTTGTGTTGTAATTAGCTCCTTGTGAAGGTTTGTGTTTTGGAGTTCATCTGGTAAGCCATTTAAAATTTTTACCTCGAGTGAATTAATAGCTTAGAACTTGCGCTTCTTGATACATACCATCATTCATCAATTGTATTCCTGTCTTTGAAATCAGTAGCCAGGTGCCTCCATTGCGGTGTCAGGTATCAGTCATTTGTTCGGTAGCATGGCAGATTCGAAATTTTAGGAAACAATACACAATAGTCTTTGTTTTCTTTATACACATATATGTGTATATATACATGTGTATACATATATATGTATATATGTACATAGGAACAAAGGCATGGAGTGCTGTTAGCATTTCCAATTTTAAGCTTGCAATTCTGCTGATTTTAATTATGAAAATTATAATTAGCAGAGGAAGCTGATTAAGTTGCCCTAAAACTTGCCAAATACTTGTAATAACACCAAACGTTTATTTGTATTTTACTTTAAAAATTTTGACAGATTTAATGTCCTTATTTATTTTTATTGTAAAATTACATAAAAATCCATTGAAATGTATTTATATATATTTAAATTATAAGAGTCCTTTCTTTCACTACTTTCTTCCCATCTTTCGTTTCAGAATTTGTTGTATTGTCACCGAAATTGTCAATAATATGTACTAAAAATGAAGAGTGTTAACTGCAGGTCAATTTTTCTCCTAGTGAGTTTTGAAAAGTTCCTGAACATCGGTTGTTGTTGTATGTTTGTTGTATGTTTCATTGGTTGTATGTTGTATGTTTTTCATTGGTTTAAATAAAGACTTGTATTCTCTTATCTCACTTAAAAAGGCAGTGTCTCCCTTTAAAATTACCTCAATTCCAACATATCTCTTTACCAGTATTCCTTTCATTGAAAAGGCAATTGTTTGTAAGTCAATGATGTAACAAAACTCTCCTTACCCCAAGGATAATGTGACTTAAGAACTAAACCATAACATTGGACAATTTTTTTCTATATGATAATGTTGAAGACAATACATGAACAGATATATCAATTGCTCATATAAAATAGAATACAGATCTGTTATTACCTCAATTTTCAATTTTTTCTGAGTTAAGATATTGACTCAATATCTTACCCATAATATGTATATTTATATTGTATTTGTTTTGTAGTTAATATTTACAGTGCTGTTCAAGAAGATCATTTTCCCATAAAATCTTTCAATAAATTTGTGCCTAATTAACTTTGACTTTTATACTGCACAAACCCAAAAATCCTACTATTGAGATATCAAGGGAAAAATACTTCAAATACAGATATAAATTATTATCATATTTATGATTATATTATATTATAAATTATTATGATATAAATTATTATTATTATTATTATTATTATATTTATTGTATTGTATTTATTAAATTTTTATATTTTTGAAGGATTTGCTTAAATAGTGATTATCCTTCATTTTTTGATTCAAAAAGTGGACCCGTTTTTCACTGATTCGTTCAGTTCAATTCACTGATTGCCGGTGGCAGAGTTATAACTACCACAATCAGTGAATAGTCACTGTCAATCAGTGGTTTTTCACTGATTCAGGCTAAGAGAGTGGACGTTTTCCTTATTCGACCGGTGGACAAACTTCTTTCCTGCGAAATAATTCCTGGAATTAGCGACCACAAAGGAGTCCTCCTAAAAATGTGCAGAGAGAGTAAGCGAAATGATCCCGTAAAAGAAAAAAATTCAGTTTTATAGAACAGACGTTACAAACATGCAATTATATTTGAAAAGCAAATTTTCAACTTGGACTTCTAGCGGATGTACAGTAGAACAGATACGGACAAACTTTAAGAACATAATCTTAGAATGCTTATTCGTGCCTACCAAGAAACTACGGTGCCATTCGGATCCGGTCTATTTCAACAAAGAAGTGAGGCGACTGAAAAGGAAGGTTAGGAAAGCGCATAGTAAACATAATGTAAACAAGGAACAGAAAAATAATTTTCTACAATTATCTAAAGACTTACTAGAATTAAAGTTACATACCCAAGAAAATTATCTAAAATCAATTCTAAACGATCGATTGCACTGATGGCAAAATTTCTTCAAGTATGTAAGACATAAGAAAGGGAACAAAGAAGATATTCCAGCGATCTCTGGAGCTGACGGTTCGTTAATTACAAATGACAGCGAAAAGGCGGCTTGTTTAAATGGGGATTACGCATGGGTTTTCAAGCCGAAGGATCAGATTTCAGTAAATGAAACAACACCCGCAATAGAAACCTTTAGAGTCGATGCAGGAATTATTAGAAAAAGGATGGCGAAAATTAGGAGAAATAAATCTGTAGGTCCTGACAGAATACCAGGAGAAATATTGAAATTGGGAGGGGAAGCCATGATTCCTTACCTTGCTCGGTTAATGGACGTCACTATAAATATAATCGATTCCCAAATTGGAAAGAGGCAATTGTAGTGCCGATTCACAAGGGAGGAGACAAAAGGATAGTTAATAATTACATGCCTATACGTTTGACATCAGTTGTATGCAAGCAGATGGAACACATGATTGAGGAATATATTAGACGAGTCTGGAATAAAACTGACTGGCTTTTTCAAAATCAACACGGTTTTCGTCCTAGCTATTCGTGAGACAGCCAGACTATTTCTTTATGTCAGGACATAGCAGATTCCTTACACGAAGGGAGTAGGGTCGATGCAGTAATATTAGACTTTTCTAAAACATTTGATCTGGTTCCACATGGCCTTTTAATTGAAAAACTGTC
The DNA here is from genome assembly GCA_964035755.1 of Teleogryllus oceanicus. Taxonomy (NCBI): domain Eukaryota; kingdom Metazoa; phylum Arthropoda; class Insecta; order Orthoptera; family Gryllidae; genus Teleogryllus; species Teleogryllus oceanicus. The sequence goes on from CAXIVR010000010.1 coordinate 340,803, forward strand.
AAAAACTGGATTAGATCATCGAATAATTTTGTGGATAAAAGAATTTCTTACGGGCCGAACTCAAGCAGTCAGAATAGGTGACAAACACTCATTAAAAGCCGATGTAACCTCTGGGGTCGTCCCCCAGGGGAGTGTGTTAGGGCCATTGCTATTCTTAGCGTTTATTAATGATATTGCAACTGGAATAGAATCGAAAGTTAGACTTTTCGCCGATAATTGCATAATATATAGGAGTATTGGCGCGTCTTCGGATGAAAATATTTTACAGAACGATCTTAACTGTTTATGTAACTGAGCGTGCAGAAATAAGATGGAATTAAATCAGGAAAAGAGTAAATTCATTTGTTTTACCAAATCTTGCTCGAATGTACACTCGAATTACAAGTTAGGAAGTAACGATATACCGCGTGTAAAAAACTGTAAGTACTAGGGTTTGGTCCTGCGTAGCGACTTGGGTTGGTCGGATCATATTAACAATACGGACAAAAAATCATGGAGGGCGCTGCACTTTGTAATGCGCATTCTAAAAAACAGTAGTTCGAATGCCCGATCCTTGGCATATACTACACTTGTTTGTCCTATTTTAGAGTACGGAGCGGCCTGCTGGGACCCGTACAGAAAAGGGAAAATCGAGGAGTTAGATAAAATTCAAAAACGGGCCGGAAAGTTTGTAAATCATGGACGCGTTGATGGACGAGATGAATGGGAACCCTTATCTAACAGACGGGAATGGGCGCGTTTATTCGTAATGTACAAGACATACAAAGGGGACTCAGCATGGGCAGACATCAGTAAAATATTACAGAAACCTGATTATAAAAGCAGAGGAGACCATCCCTGGAAAATACGATGTAGAAAGCAAAGAATTGATGTAGGCAAGTTCTCCTTTGTGAATCGTAGATTGGAACAAACTACCTGCAAAAGCACTAGAGACTTTTCTTTCTAATGTAGGGAAATTTAAAAATATACTTAATTCTATGTAGGTCATCATTAATAATACTGGGACTTTTATTATTATTTATTATTATTATTATTATTATTATTATTATTATTGTTCTTATTAGTTACATTATTATAATCGTTATTATTATTATTTTTAATAATATAGTCATGTCCCTTATACAGTGAAATGAAGTGAAGTGGAATGAAGTGTTAGAAAAGCTATGTCAACTTATAGATAACTCAAAATTAATTATAACTGGGATATCAATCTCTAATTCTAATTGTAATTATATTTGTAAATATTCGTATTAGTTTTGTAATTGTCGTATATCTAGTTGTGATAATGTTTGCCACCGAGCATTAGCTCAAAGCTAACTTTAATAAATCTATCTATCTATCTATAATTCCGCTCAAAATAATTTTTTTAAGAATATGATTTTAAGACAAATAGTGTCTTCTACGAAATAGTCCTTAAGTGATACAACACATTTCTGCCAGGGTTGTCCGAGTCCTCCAAGTACGTCTGAAACGCAGTTTTCGCTATAGCTCCTTCAGTGATTCTATTTTTCTTTCTTCAATGTTGGCAAAACCTCTTCCATTCAAGGCTTTCTTAAACTTCGGAAATAGGACAAGTTACAAAATGTCTTGCAAATACAGAATCTGAGACATCATAACGGTGTTGCGTTTGGCCCAAAAGTTTAAAAATAAGTACTGAATTGTGAGCAAGTGCGCTCTCAGGATGGAACTGCAATGAATTGTTTCGCTATAAATTCAGGTTTTTCCTTTACAGTGCTTCTCGCGTGGAGTACTACTTTTCATTAACTATACGATCAGTGGCAAGAACTCAGGTTGCTATTTGCTGTTGAAATCTATGACAACAGTAAGCAAAATCTTCGAATTTGATTGCATTAACATTTCTTCACTAATTGTGACTCGGAGCAATCCGTTATCGTCATTGCCTTTATTCAACATCCCATGAGGGATGTTCATTCGACACGGCTTTTTGGCCAAAATTCAATGATTTTGGAACAATTGTTTGCTGCTACATATTTCATGCCCTCCAAAAAACGAAAAAATTGAAATTGGGCTCCGCCCAGTTCCTTAATCGTTGATCATTGACACCGTCAGCTTTAGATGTCTCTCTATGTATGCGGTAAATGTGATTTTTCCATATACAACATATGCACTCGTATATTATAAGTAATTTAAATGTTGACTGTACAGAATCCTTTACTAAATGTTTGCCCTCGATTGTTTTCTAATAAACAATAAAAATATCATTTTTCGTACCCGAGGTAATCTCGTACCCAGTGACTTCGGTCACTCACAAGTTTGTACAAAATAAGACTCCAAAAGGTGTAGTGTTCATGTTTTTTGCGTAAAATATACAATTATATTTTGTTGATAACTAATGAACACAAAGAGAAGTACTTCCTTGTATTGTATATTTAATAATATAATTTTTATAAGGGACATGTACACGAAAAAGGGCCTTGTAAACGAAAAAAGAACTTTTCTAGTCAAAAACTTTGAAGATGATAATTTACAACAAAATATATAAGATATTTTTTGTAGGAAATGTTGTCTTCTATAATTTTATATAGAACTTACTTTTCGGTACGATTGAACACATGGAGCTACCGAATGGCACAGACTTTCTCGTAGTAAAGTCTTCTAATATCCTTGGTGTGGATTGGCTTTACTGTCTTGGTCCATCCTCTTACCAGCTGTTATCCATTGTGGGAATTCTGATTTGGTGTTGTTGACGTTCTTATAAGAAGAAATAAAAGAGATCATCTTTGTCAACATATTAGCTTTATTAAGATTGCCGGCTATCGACGGCTGTGCCGTCATCGTCAGTATCGCTGCTTTCGGCAAAAGTCGGTCGATTGTGCCCAGAGGAAACGTGACACCGCACAGAGGAAGTGGTAAAAACATTGGTAGAAAATATTTTTCGGAAAAGAAGCACGTAGTTTGCCTTAGTAGAACAAATAAAATACACACTCTCTCTTTCTCTCTCTCTCTCTCTTTTCTCTAATATATATATATATTGGGGTGAGGCACCTAAGTTGGCCACAGCAAATATCTCCGAAACGGTTTGAAGTATCGGAATCCAGTTTGCGCCAATTTGATGTAGATGATTGGGGAAATAACATACTTAATTTCCTGGTTTGTAACTGTTGTAGTTTTGGAGATATTGACACAACTTTAATTTTTTAAATGGAAGTATACAGTTTTTTCAGCATCATTGTAAAGATCTCAGAGGCGAATACAGTGATAGTGATATTGTTAACATTTGAAGAGATACTTTTTTGCAAATATGCATGGTTTTCTCAGCACCCACGGGATGGACGCGGGAGAACGCGTTCCGTAGACGTTTTCCTTGTTGGAAAATGCGTCTGACCTTGTTTGTGCCCACAGATTTCAACTTTGTACATTCCCGTGTCCAATCTCGCCTTCGCAAGCCAAAAGTGCACTCGACTGAGCATACCTACGTTAAGTGATATCGACATGAAACCGGACGAAACCGTGCAAGTGACAATTAATATTAATGCAATTTATTTAACAAATTTAAATTAATTTAATATGACGAATAATAGTTGCACATTTTTCTGTACTATACTAAATAGGAAAGTAAGTGAAAAATAGTGTCCTTTAGTAATTTTAATGGGTATGGAATGAGATAAATTCAAGTGCTGAGAATTCTTGTACTTCAGATATCATATTTCAGTAAAAAATACATTATGTATTAATCAAAGGAAGAGGAATCTAGTATGAATGCGACAACTTAATAATAAAAGAGAATCAAAGACCAAATTTACATTTTATGAGCGAGTTCGAGCAGTGTCAATTTGGCCGCTGATTATCTTAATTGAACAATAAATGCCTACCATGGTGCAATACGAACACAAATTTTATTCTCTAAATTTTATTTACAAAGAATACATTTTTGGTATTCTTTAAGTCAATACATGGAAGTCAAACAATTAAAGAAAATATTGACATTACAAGTTCATTAACATGCATAAAAACAAATTTACTTTCCCACAAAATAATATAATGCGGGATTTTGTTCACGTCATGTGCTCAATGTGTTTACCGTCCACAGCAATACACTTTTGCAACCTCGTTTCCAGCGACCGACGCACGGATTGGAACGTCTCTTGCTTGATGTGGACGCAAGCTTCTTTTATACGCCTCTTCATGTCTTCTGGAGTCGTAGGAACGTTTGCATAGACAATGTTCTTCAAAGTTCCCCAGAGGAAAAAATCGAGTGGTGTGAGATCAGGTGAGCGTGGAGGCCATTTTGCTACACCACCTCTCCCTATCCACCGACCTGCATACATTTCGTTTAGAATTTGCCTTGAAACAATATCAGAATGTGCAGGGCAACCATCGTGCCACATATCAAGACGCAACTCCAAGGGCATTTCCTCTAGCAGCGTTGGCAAGGTCTCTTTGAGGAACTTTGAATACACTTGACCTGTCATGTTTCCTTCAATGAAGTATGGACCGACGATAAAATCATCAAGGATCCACACCAGACGTTCACACTCCACTGCCGCTGATACTCCACTTGACGAATCCACTTCGGGTTCTCCGTCGCCCAATAGTGCATGTTCCGTAGGTTCATTTGTGCGTGATTTGTGAATGTCGCTTTATCGGTGAAAAGTATTTTGTTGAGGAATTTTTTTTCATATCTCAGTGACATTAGAGCAAATCTACAGAATTGCACACGTTGTTCATAATCATTTTCACTCAATTTCTGGTGCAGGCTAACGTGGTAAGGATGATATTTGTGCCGGTGCAGTATACGCAGAACACTCCTTTGACTTATACCACAAGCTCGGGAAATATCTCGCGAACTCACATGGCGGTTTGTAGTTACATATGCCATTATATCAATTTCCCTCTTCTCATCAGTAACAGGCTTCGTTCTCTCTCGTGGTTTGGAATTCCAATTGCCGCTTGATAACAGTCGTTGGCATATTCTTACTAACGTTTTTCATGACACAGGCTTCCGATTAGGATATCTTTCTGAGTACATTTTCACAGCTTGCTTTGCGTTTCTTCCACACTCACCGTACACAAGAAGAACATAAAGTTTTTCTTCATTCGTAAATTTCATCATGTATGCCTACGCTCAATTGAAACTGTTTAAAGAGTGTCAAACTGTGCTACAATTATGAACACTCGCTCGTGAACAGTTTCATGGGCGAAGTGAAAAGAGATTTCAATTTCAGTTTACAGAGCGCAGCGCTATGACGGCAAGAAAGGACAAAAACTATTTCCGCCTGCCGGAAAACAGTTACGAAATGGCGTGGGTCACGTGGTTTTAGAGGAACTGTACAACACATTTTTTTCTATAGTTTCTCTCCAAATATTAGGAAAACTTATATTACTGCATTTGTCTCTTTGAGATCTTTACAATGATGCTGAAAAAATGTATACTTCTATTTAAAAAATCAAATATATGTCAATATCTCCAAAACTACAACAGTTACAAACCAGAAAATTAAGTATGTTATTTCCCCAATCATGTACACCAAATTGGCGCAAACTGGATTCCGATACCTCAAACCGTTTCGCTGATATTTTCTGTGGCCAACTTAGGTGCCTCACCCGGTATATATATATATATATATATATATATATATATATATATATATATATATATATGCACAATTTAAGTATTTTATTGAATTTTGCAGTATTACAATATATCAAGAATATTATGAAAGCTACTGTTTCATGAAGAAGCAAGTGAATCCTTCGATCCTTGCTGTCTGATGAGGTCAGATGAGTGGTGCAGGCTACTAATCCTAGGCTATCCCTACCGGAGAGCGGCGAAGTGCCGGCGGCGTCGGGTCGTCCAATGCTTTGCTGTGCTGCCCGCCGGCTGGCGCCTGGAATCGCGGCGCGCGAGCTGCCTCTCGCCCAGACTGCGCAGGCCTCGTTTCGCTCAAGTCGTCCTCAATCCATTTTGACCTTCGGCCGTTGCGCGACGTGGCGGACTGGTGATCGCCGGCGGAATCAGATCGCTTTCCTCGGGAAGATTCGTCGGAAGAGTTCAGGCGCCTTGTCGGTTCACAGACAGACTTGGTCGAGGAATGGTAGTCGTCTGAAGTGTGGGTTAGTAGCTCTTGAGGAGTTTCTGAGCGACAGTCATGTGGGACTGTATCCGGAGGCAAAGAACGATATTCACACTGAGTCCTCCAACAGCAGTCAGCTTGCGATCTCAGCGAGCTCTCCCGTGAAGATAAGGAAGAGCGGTCCTGAGGTGAAATGCAGCGAGGACAGGTAGGAGATGCGTGATGACCGCGTGGAGCAGCAGAGCAGCTGTCATTGGGTGATTTAGAACAGTTTTTGCGGAGAATAAAATCACCTCGCCGAGATTGCGAACAATCGGAGTGTCGGTGTGTTTGATGTTGCGGTGGCTCGTGACCCGCTTCACGCGATGACTGGTGACCGCTGGAGGATGACGAACGTCTCGTGGACGGTGACAGTTGGAAGATGCTTGCAGGTGGTGACTGTCGCGTATCTGGCAACACCAGTCGTCGCGGGCTGAGCAGACGCGGACGATAAAGGCTCTGCGATGAGCTCTGAGCTTTCGGATTTGCATTACGGGGACCATTGTGACCTGACTGAATGGTGATCGGGTCCAAAGTGCCACACTTGGAGGAAGGTTGAGCGGGTGGATCGCATGGGTGTGGCAGACTCGGGGACGACCTGTGCGCGTGACAAAACGCAGCAGGGCGTTCGTGTCGGGAGCGGAGCTCGTTGTCGGAGGAGGCTCGGCCGTGAGGGGCAGCCGAGCGACGAGCGCTCTGGAGCGCAGCGCGGCCGCGCTCCTTGTCCCCGTGCAGCGAGCGGTCGAGCCTTGGCCCCCGCGCCCATCTGGCATCATGGTCTCCTGCATCTGCCCCACCGTCTGCGCGATGGAGTGGATCGCGTCCTGCAGAGCGCTGTGCTGCGCGCCCGCCCCCCCCCCCCCCCCCCCGCCCCGCCCCCGCCCCCGGCCCCGCCGCGCGCGAAGGGAAGCCGTCGTCGCCGCCTGCGCCATCGTCCCCGCCGCTGCAGGTGCTCATCGCAGCAGGCACGAAGGACACGAGCAGGCCTTTCAACCTGCGGAATAACACGGGAGTGTGAGAAATGAGCGATACATTCACGGCTGCATCTGGACGAGTGAATTTATCTAAGCTTTTCTCTTGTGTGAGTGATATTTACTACATTTTATGTATGGTAACATAATTAGTGACAAATAATTCTTAAGTTCAGAAATGTATTAAAACAATAATTTCGACGAGTTTAATTCAGCAGCTTATTTGCACGTTCATATAATTACAAATAATACAGGCTTCATATACCTTGTTGATTTACAAAGAGTGTAGTGTTGTAATTGTAGTGGAAATGTCTCAAAGTTCTGCACCACTATAGATAAACCTTTTCTGTTTCCTTTGAATGGCTGGAGTGTTATGCGGCCAAGGTGTACTATAAATCCCAAGCATCTAAACTTTCACTGAGCGTCGTACGCATACTGTACAAAGAAGCCCATCAATGCGATTACCTGAGCTATGCGCCAGCAGATGGTATAAAAAGCTTGCTGCTAGATTTATGACTGAAGTCATGCAATAGCAATAGAGTGAAATATATGGTTTGGGCGAGGGGGATCGATTTAAACTGACAATGTAAATAAAATTGCTTCCAATATAGTCCAGATCAGGTTCATTGCGTTTTCACCCCGAGAACCCAAGAGCAGTTGCGCCCGACTCTCGATGCGCCACTGAGAGTCAGCGTAGTGATATCAGAAAAGTAATACATTCTGCTCCGAGCAGCGGTCGGAGAAGGGTGTGTCTGGAGCTCCGCTCGCCGTTATCGCAAGCCGCCGTGTTATCAGTGCCACACCCCAGCGGACGGACGGCAACCGGTCGCCGGGCGCGGCTGACGGCCGTTACTGCCGCATTGCGGCAAATCAACAGTGTTTGTGTCAGTGTTTTTAACAAAAGTGTCGTATTTTCAACTGAACTAAATCGTTATACTAGTGCAAACTCCATCATCGGAGTATAAACTGCGTCATGGCAGAAGCTTCAGACTTATTAACACAGTCAGTCACAGAAGCAGTTTCAAGTGCGCTCAGCGATCTATACCAGTATCACGACAATCCTCCCACGCACCTACTGCAAGAGGTCTATCAGCAGCCGGACGTCGAATCTATGGAACATCTTTACTCAAATCGAGATCAACCCAACAATCCAGAACGATAAGTACGCAAGGGCAGCAACCAACAAACGTCCCCGCCTAAATCAATCTTTACCCACTCCAAATCCTACCTCATTTTTTCCCACAATGTAAACGTCCCTATAAAACCACCAACAAATCCTGCCACTTCTAACCCAACCACAATCAAAATTTCTCCCATATTCATACACGACGTTCAAGATCATCCAAACCTTCTCAAAACCATCCTCTTAAAACAACCGGTTTCAAACCCGTAACCAATAAAAATACACCCAAGTAATTGTAAATAGCATAGAAGATTATAGGATGTTAAGACAAAATCTACAAGCAAACAATTTGAACTATCACACGCACCAAGATCCAGGCAAACAAACGATGTCAGTAGTGTTACGAAATGTTCCAATAGACTACAGCGAAAAAGAAATCGAAGACGAACTGATCAGAAGGAACCTTCCCATTCTAAAAGTGATCAGACTCTCTGGCTTTGACAGAAAACCATGGCCATTGTGTGCAGTCACCCTGGAAAAGAACAGCAATGCCCTTAATATTTATAACCGGACTGAACTATTCCAAGCCATCATCTCAGTAAAAGAAAGAAGACGCCGCCCCGGACCAGTTCAGTGTCGAAGATGTCAAGACTTCGGACATACCAAGAAAAACTGCGAACTTCCTGCGAAGTGTGGTCGCTGCTCCAAAAATCACGCCACCAAAGACTGTACTGAAGGTAACCTGCAGTGCGCAAACTGTACAAAACCTCATCCAGCCAGTAGTCGTGAGTGTACCACATACCAGAATCTGCTTCACAGAAAAGGTATCCCATTCAAAATGCACCCACACTCCTCGCAATCCCCCTTTTCGCATCTTTCCCCCATACCCACATAAACTCCTTTCAACTTGGAAACGACTCATCAGCACAATGGCCCCTCGCTCCTCCAGAATTCAAACTTTGAAATTCCAAGGCAACAAACTAGAGCCTATGCCAATGTCAGCATCCACCGTTACCCTTCGTTACAGCTCACTATCATCCCACCCAATCATTTCTTCCCAGCTCACCCCAGATGATCCAAATAATTTCCCAAGTAGTCAAAGAATCACTCACATCCATCCTGAAAAATCTTATTCCCACTATCATCAACACCATAATACAATCCATTTCACCTCCCCAAACCCACCTTAAACATGCATCAAAAACCACCTTTCAGTATTCTTTCTTGGAACGCCAATGGAATAAGATCAAATATCCTTCTCCTTAGTCAATTTATCCACTCCAACCATATTTCTGTAGCCTGCATTCAAGAAACGCATCTAATCCCATCAAACCGAATCTACATCCCAGGATACACCATATACCGTGCAGATAGACCACGCAAACGAGCCAGTGGTGGTGTTGCCATATTTATTAAGCAAAATATATCGCATTACCAAATTCCTTCCATACCAAACTCTCCCTTCGAAAATGTACGAATCACTGTCAAAACATCCTCCGGCGCGCTGCTCATCATCACCTCCATTTACAAACCACCAAATGTGCCTTACTTACCCAACTCAGTTAATGCGTTCTTCCAACAAAATCAACCAACGCTCGTAGTTGGCGACTTCAGCGCCAAGCATACAGCTTGGGGTAGCAACATCATTACTACTTCAGGCATTAGACTCCTCAACGACATAAATAATCTAGGTTTGGAAATCCACGCCCCCTACTCCCCTACTCGCTACCCATCCTTGCCCAATCAACTACCCGATATAATAGATCTCGGATTATCGTTATACCTCCCAACAACCATAGCAGTGGAAACCCACATTGCGCTACCCTCCGATCATCGCCCAATCATATTCAGACTAGGACTTTCAGCATCTTCAGTTAAAACGCTCTTCCCCTTCAACCTAAACAAAACCAACTGGCACTACTTCCAATCTCTTTTAACTCAATTGCTTCCCCCAATAGAAACCCTACCCACTCAAAATGAAATAGACAAAGCCATATCTGTACTAACCCATACTATTCTCGATACTCTTGAATTAACCACACCCTCACCTAAAAATCCAAATACCCTCCCCCCCCATCCCTACAATACTTCTAAAACTCATATACCACAAGAGAACCATTCGAAATCATTATCATCGCCATCGAACTCCTTTTCTAAAATCGTACTTAAACCGCCTAATTAAAATAGTACGAAGACTCCTTTTCTTAGTCCAAGCTCAATATTTCCACAAACAAATCCAAACCGCACATCCAAACGACCACCCACTTTGGAATCTCACACGGCGCCTTCTTAGAAAACACAACCACATCCCCTCTCTCCAAACACCGTTCACCCTCGCCTCATCCCCTACAGATAAAGCCAACACTCTAGCTGACTATTTCTCTTCTTATTACCCCAATTCATCCCATTAAATTCATCTCCATTAGAGGTAGCTTCTATCCTGGCCAAAAACGTACCCAAAAAATCCTTTGGTCCAGATAAAATCAATACTTATATTCTAAAACAACTTCCATTCAATGCCATTATACATATTACCCACATCTTCAACTCCTCTTTAAGAATTTACTACTTCCCCGCAGCCTGGAAATATGCACATGTTATACCCATTCTAAAGCCCGGCAAAGACCCCTCTTCTCCATCCAGCTACAGACCCATAAGCCTTCTTCCATCCATTAGTAAAATATTCGAAAAATGCATTCTCTCTCGCCTAAAAGCTTACCTCAACGAAACGTCAGCTATTCCTAACCATCAATTTGGCTTCCAATCGCTTGTCTCAACAAACCATCCGATCCTTAAACTTACTGAAGACATTCTCGAAGGTTTCCATCAGTTTTCACATACAATAGTCGTCTTTCTCGATAACCTTCGACTCAGAATAGCACCCCGGCCTACGATTCAAACTTCAAAAACTTGGAATCCCACTGTACCTTATACTCATTAAAAGCTTCCTCACGAATAGATCCTTCTCCATACGACTAACCGATGCGATTTCTGTCCCTGCTCCTATCCTAATAGGCGTACCTCAAGGCTCTGTATTAGCTCCAACGCTCTTCAATATCTTTACTTATGACGCACCGACCACCCCTCACACCTCCCTCGCTCTCTTCGCCGATGACTAAGTTGCATACTCAACAAACCAAGTACTAGATGACGCAACCATTGACATTCAAAACCACCTGGATCAAATCTCCGATTGGGCCAGCAGATGGCGCATCAAATTCAAGCCAAACTCTTCTCTCTCCGCCGACCACCCTTACCACCACCTATAGAATACAAGTCCACACCAATCCCTTGGTTACCATCCAACACGCCAGTCAAATACCTCGGAGGCCTCTTTGACCGTCGCCTAACCTGGAAAGCCCACATCCACCGTAGACTTGCTCTAGCCACACAAAGAACTCACCACCTTGTCCCAATACTACGTCGATCTTCTCCCCTCCAAATCCAAACCGGTACCCATCTATACAAAGCTATGATCAGACCTATACTAACATACGCATGCCCAATTTGGGGTTCAGCAGTCAAATCTCATATCCATAAGCTCCAGACCTTTCAAAATCGTTTCTTCAGGACCATCACCAAAGCACATACCCAATGAACTACTCCATCTCGAGCTCGGCATACCCCTCATTACCACCAACATCAAGCAAAGCGCCCTTAAGTTTTATCACAAAATCCCTTCAATCCCACAAGCCCTCCACTTCCAATTAGGGAAACAAACCCCAAATAGAGCACGTATCCGCAGGAAACTCCCCAGACACTTTTTCGACCCACCCTAAGCATTCACACACCCACAACTCCTCTAATTAATCCTAACCAAAAATATAACTTGTAACTAAACTCAATTCTGTAATTCTATATCTTATGTAATTCCAACCCATTGTAAAAGAGGCTGTACGCCTAAATGCAAATAAATTAAAAAAAAAAGAAATGTAATAGTCACAGGCATTGGTATGAGTTATCCATCCGTCAATGCAGTCTCCGCTACTCACTACATGCTTTGCTACGATAATGCTGCGGAAAATCGATTTCGAGATTTGAACGGAATACACGTTTAGGGTATCCTCTGATAACGAAAAAGTGTTTTTTTTTTCAAAACGTCCGTCAATGTGAACAACACTAGCACCTAAACTATACGTGGGATTTTTCCGCACTGAATACACCCTTGTCTATCTGGCCTTAGTCGAAGCTCTGGGATGTTGAAAAACATTCATTAATTTTTGGGGATACTTTACATGATGACATTGGAACATTTTCAAAGTTTCCTCAAACATTTCAAAAATTATTTTTTAAATCTCTTGAAAGAATAGAGTAAAATATACTTATATAGGTGGCAGTTGTCCGATTTTCACTGTTAACTCTGAATTTTCGAAAATTACAAAAGTTTGAATGTTCGGCGTCTTCGTACAACTACAAAATTAAAGATAAAGATTTTTCCTTCAAATGAAACTTATTCTCCGTAATTAGTTAATTCATTAAGCTGATGTGCATTGTTTTGAAAATTTTAGTAGTTTTCCCACAATATTGCGTCCAATATCTACAATTTTAAAAAATAACAAAAACAAGATTTTCTCGAAAACGGCTCCATGTTTTTTTTATTTAATCTTTTGGCTAATTCCTACTACTACAAAATTGAAGATAGAGATTTTTCTTTCGAGAGAATTTTTCTCCATAGTGTATTTTGACCACACAACGTGGTAGAGGAAGTTATTTACAACTTGCAAAAACACGAAATATCCATTTTTGGTATCAGGATCCTACACTCCATTATTTTCGGACGAAAAAATATTTTTTTCTGCTGCATCATTTCTCTGTACTACGTTAGTAGTCCTTTCAACAGGCATCGATTCTATTCACTGTGCAGAATTTCGTAAAATTAACTTTATTCCTGCAAACTGAGGTATTTTTTCTAGCCAAATGGCTCAATTGGCCCAATTTGGCATCCCTAGTTTTACAATTGTTTATACTAAGTAAATACGACACATTTCACTTGAAGAATCATTCCAATTCCTTCATGAATTTACGTGTTTATAATTTGTTGTTCATCTCCTACATTTATGAGAGAAAGGTTTAATATATCAACACACCAATGTATTAACAACTGACGTTATCGAAAGATGTTAGAATTGCAAGGGTATAGCCGAATAAGGAAATGAAAAGTGACCTCAAATCAAATCGATACTCACTATGCTCATACGAAAGAGAATAAAAAATGCCGTCGATTCACAAAAAAGCAACCTCCTAGGGCAATCTGTTGCACAGCTATAACGAGAAACGTGTTTTTCATGTTTTATTTTTTTCTTAGCTTTTATTGCATGTATCAGGGTGAAAATATAGAGATACGGGGAAAATAGTCAAATTTTGAGATATTTTTGGCAACCAATTCTGACACCTAATTTAAATAGAAAATAAATACATTTTTGAACTGTATTTTCGACGTGATGACGTTGGAGTACTGTGTAAGTTCTTTTCCCCTAGAATGTGTCTTATAACGTTCTATAACATATGTTCTTTCAGATTTTTAAATAATGTGGACGATAATACAAAAAATCAAACTTATTTTATCAGTTCAAAAATTTGAAATACGCACAAAATGTGAGTGGAGAAAAACGCCCTTACCAATTTTTAAACATAGATTCAATCACCACATATGAACTCGAAATTTTATGTGTTACATCATTTATGAACCACACTCAATCGGACTGTCCATGGTGGAAAGAGATGTGTGGGCATCGCACATCCGACTTCAGGCATCGCGCATCCAGCTTCAAGCACCTGTTTCCGTCATAATATTAGCGTGAATTTTAAATGCCAAAATTATCGCAGTTGCAAGGCATTGAAACAGAAACAATGAAGCACTTGTAATTTTTCAAATATTGCATCTTTTATTTCAATTACATTTTTATCCTGTTATTTTTGGTGGGTCATCGTTGAATATTGTCATTTTACGCCACTTTCAAAATGTTTCTCAACACTTCTTGCTCTCCATGTAACATTGCAGAAAACGTCTGGTCTCGCTTTTCAATCGTGTTGTGGTCCGAAACGCAAACTGGCGCTGCGCAGAAAGAGCAAAAATCGGTGCATCAGAGGAACCCATCATCTCTTTCCACCACAGGAATATCGCCGAAAGTATATTATTCTGAACGTGCGAGCGGAAGTCGCAACCTGGGATGCTGCTCCTACATAGCTGCGGTCATTTACTATTTGGCACACGGTCGTTACTTGGCGAACATTTTTAAACCATCAGCAATTTTGAGTTGACTATTTATACATAAAGGTACGCGCCATACCAGTTATTGAAGAACACAGTGACAATGATAAATTACCAATTATAGTCTAATTGTCAATAATTAATATATATACAACTGAGTAATTTAATTTATATTATAAACAAATTATTAATATACATAAAACCGAGTAATTTGATTTATATTAGAAACAATACACAAATCTTAAATCAAAAGGGATTGATGATTTTATTTCAATATTATAAATACTTTCCACACAAAGACAAACATTTGTCAGCAAAAAGTTGTAAATCAAACTTTTGTCTGTGAGACTTTTCAATACTTTAAATATAAATGTTTTAAACATTGGGGGGAAATTCCTATCACATTTTGGCGCGAATTTCAAATTTTTGAACTGATAAAATTAGTTTTAATTTTGTTTTCACTATCGTCCACATTGTTTAAAAATCTGAAAAAATATATGTTTCAGAATGTTATAAGACACGTTCAAGCAAAGAAACTGAGACAGTACTCCAACATTATCACGTCGAAATACATTTCAATTTTTTGTCTATTTGAAATCGGCGTCAGAATTTGTTGCCAAAAATGTCTCAAAATTCAACTAAATGTCCCCGTCTCTCTAATTTTTTTTAGCCTGATACATACAATAGAAGCTAAAAAAGTAAAACATGAAAAACAAGTTTCTTAGCTTTGCAACAGATTGCCCAAGGAGGCTAATTTTTTTGCGAAACGACGGCATTTTTTATTGTCTTTCGTATGAGCATCGCGATTATCAATTTGGTTTGGGGGCACTTTTCACCCCCTTATTCGGCTATACCCTTTATTTAATAAGCATCCAAATCATTTTGGAATATTTTTTTCTTGTATCCAGAAGATTTTATCTTGCTGACAAATAAACATCTTTATAAACAGCCTCTTCTTTTGTACATTATTTAGTATAGTGATCTCGTCCAATATCCCATATTGTTTCTTCCTTCTTACTTACACGGAGTATATTTACAAAATAATCCCTCTTCTTCTAAAGTTTCGTCACATTTGAGACTCACCTTATGCAATTACTTTTCGATGTAAATCGATGAATCCTTTAGCCATAATTTTGTAGAAGATACTTTAAAATAATGAGACTCATCTCCATTTATCCAAATATACCAGCATATGATCAACGTTCTAGTGCACTGCAGTGAAGAAAACATTAAATATATAAAGCTGAAAACATAATAATTGTAATGTGTAAGTAATGTACATTGTTTCAGTCTTACAAAATCAGTATCATAAGCCTATTTTTCGAAAATAACTATTTTATGGATCGGGATACATATATATTCATTTTGTAAAATTGACATTACTAGAGGTGATATCCCAAAATATCGAACATCATTGCAAAATCCAGGAACCTAATTTACGAATTTAGTATAATCACATTATTTTGAACCAGAATACCAAAATTTGTCATTTATAACCACAAAGAACACCGCACTAAAGCGAATTGCAGTGGGCCGTGACAGAATAATGTTTTAGAGTTTGTTATGGTTCAAGTATAACAGCATAAAGAATATACTCGGGCCAGCGTAGCGGACCGAACTACATAAACACCAAATATGTGAGTATTGGCATCTTGTTAGGATTGCCAACTTTTGAAACGAAGAGTTTTTTATTCGACTCTCAGGGGCGTTTACACGTAGAGAGTTTTCTCTCCTAACTTTCCGGAATTGGTTAGGAGACACGTGTAAACTCTCAGGAGAGCGATCTTCTCTCCGGAGACATGACGTCACAGATCTTCGAAGTTTCCATAATTTAAAATTGATTCTTTCAAATCGTTTATACTTAACTTCACAAAAAGATTCTATAACAAATTATCAACTTAACCATTTTTCATAACTTTACATTAGGTCAAAACTATTATATCGGAAACTACTTTTTAGTCCTCCATTAATAAAAACTAGTTTTATCTTATTAATCTAAAAAATTGCAATGCAATTGAACAGGTAGTAAATAATTTTTTTTTTCAAGATCCTCTTCCTTCAATTCCTCCATCAAAGTTTTATAAATACTCTTCTCTGTAAAACGAATCACCCACACTTGTCACTTTCTTTTTCTCCGCTTCTTCAAAATTATTAAAGCGGTACAGGCATCTGCAAGATGTCACATTCTAACCTCAAATTGCTCGCCGCTGCTCATCGGCCGCTTATTGAACATGGCGGCGCCAAAAAACATCTAGAGATATTTGTATCAAGTGTAAACAGCCAGGAGATACTTTTCAGGAGAGATCTCAGGAAACTACTCTCCCGGGAGTTAGGAGCCTCGCGTTTCGGGAGATATTTCCATTCGTGTAAAGGCATCTAAGAGAGTGTATCTCCTAACTTCAGGAAAGTTAGGAGACTTTGTCTATACGTGTAAACGCCCCTTTACAGAACTACAGAAGGATCTACACGAATACATACAAAAAGCAGAAAATTGGAGAATGAAAATTAAGCTGCAAGCAAAAATGTTCTTTCTTCGTGGTTATACTTTACAGTTATACATTGAATTGCATGTGGTTATACATTTCAAAAAATTGTCGTTTCGTGATTTCCTATGCTAGTCCAATTTGGTGTAATGATGCTAACACTCATTTAAATAACATTTAGATCACACGAAAAACATTTCTTCCAAGATTACTGAATGCACCATGTAATGCATAAGTAATAAACAGATGCATAGAGAATTAGAACCCACTTACGGATTAATTTAATAAAGTATCTAAGCATTGTTTGAAAACCTACTACATCCACCATGCGCAGCAGAATTTCAACTTGAAAAAAGAAACTACCCTGCAAAACAAAACCAAGCTACTCCAAAATAAAATCACGCTACGCCAGTACGACCCCTGGCTAAAGTACGGATCTATTGAAAAATAATAGAAAATCCACAAAGGTTAAAAAGAAAATGCTATTCTAAAATCTCTGCTTTTTAATTATCTTGATCTTATTTCCAAATAATAATGGGGCTTAGTTTTAGACTCTTAGAGGCCAGTGACTATAACCTCGTGTTAATAAGAACTAGTGAAAACCTCTTGAATAGTAGAAAAATATACCAGGCCACCTTTTATGAAAATAAAAAAAAGAAGCCAGACTCGCTATTTTTATATTGTCGGATAACAGAACAGTTTCTTGTCCAGTACGTGAGTATTTCGCAACATGACTTCATTTAAATATTACAAAACGTGTAATTGATTCCTAATTATATAGTAATAAAACATTTATTTACGTAGCATGTATAAAAGTATCTGATAATTTTAAATTATTATAAATTTAAGCATAACAGCTTCAATACAACAATCAAGCATAAATCAAGCATAAAAGCATAACCGACACATCAACCAAGGATAAAGCCCCAAAACATTTTTAAAAAAATGTATTCTCAAGCCTCGATCATGAACAAATGATGAAAAATGCTCTCTCTCTCTCTCTCTCTCTCTCTCTCTCTCTCTCTCTCTCTTCTCTCTCTCTTCTTCTCTTTCTTTTTCTTTCCTTTTTCTTCTTTTTCTTTTTTTTTTTTTTTTTTCCCTTTTTTCCTTCTTCTTTCAAATATGATCATGTTCCATTTTTCGACAATATGAGTAATTCTGGGAAATGTTGTCTGAATTAGCAATTTTTTTTCCTTTAATTTTTTTTAAAAATTAATTTAATTTTCATCTTAGTTAAAAAAAAGGTGCAGGTCTCATGTTCGTTAAAATGCATGTTGGATTTTTCGAAACGTATTTTTTGTGCAATTTTGCGTCAAATATAGTCGCCCACTTCGAATTTCCTGCGCTCAGTGAATGAAATCTGAAAATTGCTACGAGACAGTTCGATGTTACGTAAGGTAAAATTTGTATATTATTTCATATTTCTTTGTCCTTTTTTTCGAGCTTTTGTTATACTTTACAAATTAATCTTTTAGAAATTGTTTAAAACCTATTAGATAATCCAAATTATTTTATTGGCGCATTTTATTTCATGTAACCTGCAAACCTTAAATGAAATTAGCTCAATTAATTTTCTATCGTAAAAATACGATTTAAATGTAGGATTAAAGAAAAATTGTTAGCCTTCAGGAAATATCAGATTCGAATTCAACAATGGCATTACATCCCGCGAGATGGCAGCTGCAGTTCTGTGAATTACGCAGCGGCGGCGGATCATAAATAAATGCTCGGACAGGCAAAATCTTACTGGACAGCGGCTGATCCCGAGAAATGTATGAGGATATGTCCCACTTCAATCCAAAATGTTTGTAATTATATTCAATTTATTCAAAACTATTGTCACACTGATATCAAATCATTATTTCTACGAAGCACGCGGAAACAGGAAATCAAGATATTGAGATTCTGAACTAGTGATGCTAAAACAGCACGTACTTTCTCGTCCCTATTTTTACGAAAAATTACGCGAAAAGTACTCAAATTTTCGAAAAAATGGACATGGCTTTATTTCAGAATCTATTTTTAAGGAACACATTTCATTCAGGGATAAATCCTTATCTTCATAAATATAGTTGTAAGAAGACGCCGAAATTTTTTTTGGGTTTTTTCAACTTTCTAAACATCAGAGTTTTCAACGAAAATGATACCTGCACCATTGTTTTAAACTTCCTTCACACTATCCAACATTAAAATTTAATCAAAAAGATGGAGAATTTGAATTTCAATTTTGAATTTGAATTTTGAAAATGTCGCAGGGGCTTCATGTAAAGAACTCCTCCCCCACATTGAAACTGATTTCAAATTCAAGGGGCCGCGATATCAGCCAGATCGATAAGAAATGTATTAATTTTGGAGAAAATAGACTGGATTGTTTAACCGCAAGGGTTTTTACAGACGGACAGACAGACGGGCAGACGGACAGACATTTTACTGTCATTCAATTTTTCTGTATTAAGGACCCACAAATTATGAAATCTGGCTACACCACGTGTTAGAGGGTTAATTTCTCAAAATTTAGCAATTGAATTTAGCACTTTTTCATTACCAGCCCTGTAAAGAGAGTTTTTCTGCATCGATTTTTCGCAGCATTACGTAACTTTCTCTCTACTTTGTAGTGAGAAAGTAAAAAATGTTGCGAGTTTGTATTGCTCTGGAAATAATTCAGAAATTGAATTCGATTGTTTTTTCAAGCGTTGAAGATTTACTGAATTACATATGTAATCTTTTGAGATTTCATGTTTTTATATAGCTCTTGATAAATTTTTCATGACAAAATATCACCCTATATTCCAAGTACTCTCCTTAATTGACAATAAAAGGCATGGCCAACCATAAAGAAGAACTTTAACTTCACTATCTGTTAGCCATCTTACCAAGAAGGATTGAATTTTCTTGCAGTTTTCTCCCCAGCACAATGTACAGCCATATTCAACGTAGAAGTAGGTTGACCATTATCCAAAATTTGTCTTTTTTACGTCGTTAAGAGGAGAAAGCGCACGCAATTGATTCGTCTGTCACAATACTGTATTAACCTAAAATCTTATTTAAATATAAAAATATCAAGTAACACCAATCCGCAGCTTATTAATTTAAAATGGAAAAATAAATACTTCCTAAATATTAATCACTTTCTCCGATTGTTAACTCTTCAATAAAACTGTAAATACGGCTTTCAAGTGAGTGGAAATCGGAGTGTTCCGTGGGGTAGGGAACAAGAAAATTCGCTAGCCTGCAAACAACATGCATGTGTAAGGTACGCATCAGAGCACGCTGTGGCATCATGGAGAAAAACACACAGACATTTATAAGTATGTACAAGCTCTTTTACACGTATGTACAATAACTTAATTCTGCTCCGAAACTACACACTTTTGAGTATTTCCCTGTGGATACCCCACATAGCTAGGTAGGCCCCGCCTCCACTGACGTTTCTCCCGCGCCACTACCGTGACCTCGTCACCCGTGCAAGAGGCACGACACGGTCCAGCCTGGGCGTAAAGTTTTGCGCATCGCGCGAGGTTTCCAAGACAAAACCCCCGTGTGAGCTCGTCGGCTCAATTTTATACCTAGAGTGTAGCCATCACGTGACCGTCCTTGGTTTAGGAGGGAGGCTCGCGTCTACCACGTGACCTTCCAGGTCAAACTGGCGTCCACTTGGTCTAACTATATCCCAACGCCGGGGCGCCAAGGCTATTCAGTCCGCAGGTATGCGATACTTCCGCTCCTCCTCCCACCCACGGCCGCCAACGCGACGCTACAATGCTACTGTTTTACGCTCACTACAGTGCTTTTCTCAGAATGCCAAGTGAGGCAGCGCCCGGACGTGTTTACCCTGAGATCTGCAAGCGGGCGCGTGTCTCTGCAGGAGGAGACAGATCTCATGGAGCACGGGCTGTGCGAACACGCTTGAAATGGAAATATGACGAGTGCCACGATAATTATACATTCCATTTTGCATTTACAGTTGAATAATACTTACACCATGTTAAAATTGTAAGAGTCATTTATTTTTTATATTATTATGAAATGTATTGAATGTATTGAACATAATTATTAGGGTAGGTTGCGTCTACCTTGCCTACGTCAAGGAGCTGCCACTGGAATTACGCCTCATTGTTGGGACATGATTTTGCTGTAAGAAAAACCGGGAGTGGTAGCTCAGTGCATCAACTGATGTCACTGCAGCGCCTCTGACCGGGAGGTCCTAGGTTCGAATCCTGACGGCGACAGGATTTTTGACACTAGCTTTCCAGATAGGTCGAATTCAGTCGCTGTCTGGAGGAGAATTCTAGCGGCCGGCTGCTCTGATCGGTAGTTTTCCGTGGTTTCTCCGATCAACACCAGGAGAATGCCGGAGCAGTACCATACCAAACGGGCCACGGACCGCGCGCGATCTATCTCTCCTCTTCCTTGTCCTCTCCTCTCCTCTTACACACACACTTACACTAACATGCACTACACTACCACATATTCCGGGAGACAGGTCGGGAGCTTAGAGCTTGTCCCGGCTGGGGCGGTTCCCCACTGGTGGGAGAGTCCTGGTTAGGGGGAAACCCCACTAGCCGACGGTAGGTCGGTGCCGGATCTCGCCTTCCAGCGAGGGGAAAATCACCGCCATCACCCGAGAAAAAGCAAGCACTACACTAACGGGACTAATGACCGAAGCAGTTGACGCGCCTGGAAACACGAAAAATCAATCACTGTAATAAAACGTCTATTCAGATGATTGAATTTGAAATACTCTTTCTAAATAACAACATTGTTATCGTCTTCATTTGTTGTTATTATTTACAATAACTCCAAATTGATTATGTTACAATTTTATCTGGAAGCTTTCTTGTTCTCAAATCGATTACAGTAGTCGAGATTTTTTTATATAGTTCATCTGCTTGTCCTCCTTTATAACAAAATTAACTTCATTCATATATTACGTGTGCAAATATTTTTTCCTTCCCTATCATGACATACATGGACATTTTTATATTCATTACTGTTCCTTGCTAACTTCAATCCTACGATACATTAAATTAGTATATGCTTCACAACTTCGCCTTCGTATGATAATGACTTCCATTTCTTCTTCGTTGTTCTGGTCTTCCTTCTTGACCGACGGAAGATATAATGATTTCATTACCATTCTTCCCTTCGTTCAGCCAAAACATCAACCCACCATCTTGCGATTCTATCAAACTTCCGCTCAAAATATAGTCTATACACTTTCGGTACTTTTCCACTATTAAAATATATATTATAAACTCAATTAAATGTACGAAGGGCGTTCAATGAGTTATCTACCTCGGTATCATACGTCTTACGTTACATCTTAAGTTAGAAGAGCTGAGCGTGCACAGGCAAGTCGGGACATGTCTTGGTATGATTCGGCCTCAGTTACAAATCAGTCTGCTGTAAGCTCTTGATGTGAGCAGATGCCCGGATTAGTACCATGCCGGTTAAGAGAGAAAATGAGAGATTTCGAACATCGTTCACAAATTTACTTTGAATAATACAATTTCCTCACAGAGGAAGGGAAGTAGCCTAAGGAAATCCACAAGAGGATGTTGTGTATGTTGTATATGTTGCGCCTAAATACTATAAAGTAAACTTTTGGGCCAAGCAATTTAAGTGGAGGAAAGAATCAATTGAAGATGTTCCATGTTCAGGGCAGGCTGTGGAAGCATATTCTAAGGAAATGTGCCAAATGTGGAGACCATAGTTTTTGAAGATCGTCGTGGTTATTTATTTCATGAACGTGTAGCTCAATATCGTCATGTGTTATAGCTCATGAACTTCATATTTTAGCTAGGATGGTTCATAGTATCATCTGTCTATCTGTACATAAATGTTTACTCACAAATTACAATGGGGATAAAATATGGGTTCACCATCGTCATCCTGAAATTCTCCAATACCAAAAAATTTCGTGTACAGAAGGCGGATGGAACCAATCATGGTCACCGTTTTTGAGACACATGATGTTCTGCATATAGAAGTGGTACCACACAAGGCAACCATCACTGGAGACACCTATTCTTCGACTATCAGGGTTTTACGTCAATCAGAAGCACCATGGGAAGTTGTCTACTGCTGTTGTTGCTCCATGACAACGCACCTGCACACAAGTCACGCACATCATATGCTACTGTGGCTCCGTAAACCTTAATCATCCATCACATAGTCCAGATCCGGCTCCCAGTGACTGCTCTTTGTTTCGAAACATGAAAACATTTCTGCTTAGGCGAGGATTTGCTGGTAATGAAGCAGTTAAAGAAGATGTAATGGGATATCTGGACAGTCAAGATGTTTCCTTGTATTCTAAGGGAGGCTAAACGGACCAAGAGTGTTGGAAGTCAAGGGGAACTACATTGAGAAGTAATGATGGGAGCTTCATTATAAAATTTCATATTCATGCTCGGGTAAATAACTTCTTGAACGCCCTCAACTTTAAAATATTACTTAATAAAACCGTGCATCAGCAGCTTAACAACCGTTCATATACCGTTCACATAACCGTTCAACCGTTCACATATTCTTATCGTTTGCTCTAACACGTTCGCTTTTTCAACTATCTTTCTTGACCAAATACATTCACAAAAGTGTTACTTGTTGATATGTTGGCGTACCTCGTTCACACTATGTTTATTTCTCCTATCCTCTTCTATTTATTTAACACTTAGCGTCTCGTTTACAACACTCAATGTATTGTTTCTGATAATTACCAATTTTATTTTACACTTTTATTCTTATCTTACACGGAAATCACTCAATATGTGTCCCATTGTTAAAATATGTCTCTATTTATTTTGATTGATAGAATAATTGCGAATTCAAATTAATCAGAAACCAAAATTTAAATTCAATTATTGCAAAACAGAATTTCTGTCAAGGTACCCTTCTTACTCAAACTGCACCAAATCAGTAAGTGAACCTCGATTCCAGCTCCGACTTGCCAATTCATTCCAGTTCATACACGTTCACTTCAGAGGCACACACCTTGCAAAATGTTTAAAGCTAGATGAAGTAATTTCCCATTGCCTGGTTATTCTCTTGTCACAATCCTCTATTAGATAAAAAACAAATTAATTCTAATTGTAGATTTCAATGCAAGTGAATTAAATTAATTTTATTAAAATTTATCCAATATCGTCACACTTTCCCGCCCCCTCAGAATTATTCTCAGCCATTTCACTGGATGGGCTTTGAAAACTTTCTTAATGGCTACAAACGTAAGAGAAACCTATGTTCAAAAACTCACTATACATATATATATATATATATATATATATATATATATATATATATTTCGACGTCACTGTCGCCGTACGTGAGAGCAGAGGGGTGATCACAACTTTTATTTTTCTCCTCTTCTGGTAGAGATAGGAGAAAAATTCTGAGAAAGTCGCCTTTCGAGACAAGAAATAAAGATTGAGTGCCATTCTTTCTAAAAAATATTTATTATCTTTCAAAACAAAGAAAGCGTAAATAAATCCGAAGATTTCCTCCACCCAGTCTTAAGCGTGACCACTGGTCGGGAGGGCGTAGCATTCGCCTGGGTGCATCGAGACACCACACGATGCAGCGGCGGCAGGCGCGAACAATTCCTTGAAGCCCTGCCGAGGCCGCGTCGGGGTGAGGCGGCGACCAGGTGGCAGCGCGGGCGCGCGGCAATAGGTTAGGCACGGGCAGCGCCTCCAGAGCCTAGCCCAAGAAACATCCGGGCGGCGCAACCACCAGGCAGGCACGGGCCAAGCCTCGCCAACCGAGCGCACGGCGTCTCCTCGCCTTGAGCAACGCCGGTGCCACGCGACGACAAGGCAGCAAAATGGGCGTCAGTCAGAATTCTTTCTGGTCCCAGCCACGAGCTCGCCGACCACGTACTATCTGACCGTGCTCATTTCGCCAACTGCCTCGCACTCTCCACTGCCCTCACTCAGCCCTGCCCCTACTGGCCTCCCCCCCCCACTGCCCCACTACATTGCCCCTCCGCAGCCCCATTCACCCCGCCGTCGTTCCGGAGCAGGCCGGGACGTTTCTGCACCAGTGGCAGCAGCTGTGTATTTCATTTATCTTCCCAGTTCAGCTTTTTATCCTTTGCCATGATTTTTACTTTCTCGCACTACGTATATAACAAGTAATATACGTAGTATATAGATGTGTAATGCTGCGCGAAAAAAGGCAAAAAAAAAATCACAGCCTCTGGCGGCAAAAGAGTCCATAAAACCAGTTGGTAAATTAATAGAAAAAATTTCTCTAACACATGGTGTAGCCACAATACCTGTTTTGTGGGTTCTTGATGAGAAAAACTAATTGGAAGCAAAAGAAATTGGAAACTAATTGGAAACATTGGTCTGTCCGTCCGTCTGTGAACACAACTAGCGCATAAACCACATGTACGATCGTTTCCTAATTGAAGAATACCCAGTCGATCTGGCTCTAGTTTAAGCTTTGAAATTTTAAAAACATTCTTTAAAATTTGGGGGTACATAAGATGAAGTCCCCCGGACATTTTCATAATTTTCTCAAAAACGGGTCCAAATGTTTTTTTTTTAATTTCTTTTAATAATAGAGTAAAATATATTTATAAAGGTGGCATAGTTCCAATTTTTACCGTTAACTCAGAATTTTCGAATATTGCAAACGTTTGAATTTTTTCGGCGTTTTCCTACAACTAAAAAATTGAAGATTGAGATTTTTCCTTCAAATTAAAATTGTTGTGTATAATAAGTTCTTTCAATAAGGTCAGGTACATTGTTTCACAAATTTTAGTAGTTGTCGTGCAAATGTGCATGCAATATTTACAATTTTAAAAAATTACACAAACACGATTTTCTCAAAAACCTCTCCATATTTTTTCTTTAAACTTTTGGTAGGGTTAGTGCCAAACAAACCCTATACATAAACACCATTCTATTCTTTATTTTTTCAAAAATTTTAAATATGACATTTTTTACTTGCCACTCACGTCGGTAATATTTACATTAAAGGCAATTTCTTCACATTATTATATTAACGAGCGCATGTCCTTTAAATAATGTGAAATAATGTTTCTGGAAAACTCAACCATTATCTGTACAAAGTGGCTCAAAATTCCGTATTTTCAGAAACGCTCAAACGTCATTTCCACAAAAATGGTTCCAAAAGTTTTCTACATTTTTTTAAATAGATAGTGCTATGTGCGCTGTTTAATATGACGTAAAGTTTATTTTGGTATATTCTTTTGCTCTTTCAAAAATGACACAAATGTAATTTTTTGAAATACCACTCACTAAGTTAATACGGACATTTTCATAAATGTTTGTATGCATTGTTACATTTGTGAGTAGAAGTTCTTTAAATGATTTGGAATTAACTTTTTCGAAAACTCAATAGATTTCCGAGCAAAAGAGCTTTAACTTTCGCATTGACAGTAAAGGTTAATCGCCATTTTATCAAAAACGGCTAGAAATGTCTCAATGAACATTTCTATTTATGATGACGTTTTACTCTTCTTTAATATTCTCAAAGTCATATTTTGGTTCTACTACTAAGAAACCGAAATGTTGAGGAAAGGTGAAAGAAATGTACTTTTGATGACCATACATGGCAGCAGGGCAGAGAATGGCGTATGTCCTTTAAGCCAGTCCACACCTAAGACATTAGAAAAATTTGCTACGAGAAAGTCTGTGTCATTCTGTAGCCCCTCTAGATTTTTACTGTAATTTTTCTTCAAAATCGGATCTTAAAATAATGTCACATTCAATTCTTCGAAAATGTGATAACTTTTTGTGTAATTTGTCTTCAAACATAGTCGCCACTTCAAATTCCTTGCGCTTTTTGAATGTAATTTGAGAGAGTTGTTTTGAGGCTGATGAATGCTACAAGTTAGAATTTGTATATCATCAGGAAACGTATATGGAAATATTAAATAATATGGAAATTCCCTCCTTACGTAGCATTTAACTGACTCGAAGCACTTCCCAAATTACGTTGAATTTAATCAAAAACGTTGGAAATAGTTTTTTGAAAATTTTGAATATGTCCCAGGCGCTAAATGTAGAGTACCCTCAAAAATTATAATAACGATTTCCAATTCATGGGATCGTGACATCTGCCAGATGAAGGGGGATATGAATTTTGGGGAAAATCAGCTTGACGGTTTAGCCACTAGCGTTGTTTACTGAGGAACGGAAGGACTTTTTGCCATCTTTCGATTTTTCGGTGTCAAGGATCCACAAAATATGTTTTGGCTACACCACGTGATAGAGGATATTTTTCAAAATTTAGGAACGGAATTTTTCTACTTTTTTTTGTTACCAATGTCCAGTTTTTCTGACGAATATTCGCCACTTTGCCCCACAGCATTACATAACTTTTTATGGCGTAAGCGGTAGCGAGGTAGTAAAATGGGTAAAAATGGTTAGTACTTTCGTGAAAATTGATGAAAATGTGATGATACTGGTTTCATAGTTCGTGAAATTGTGGACTTTTGGGAGAAATGGAGATCATATTGGGAGAGAGAAAAAGGAGGTAAAACAACAAAATGAAAACGTATGTCGGGTTACGTGAAATATAACAAGCAGTGGTTCCTCAAAATATTGAAGAGGTAAATAGATAGTCAAAGTTCTACTCCACACAATAATGACCAGCTTCAAACATCTCTTTCTTCGTGCATTGTAGGTTTTTGTTTGATAATGGCTGTCTCATGTGCTATTAAGCATTGGTACTCCCGGATTCATGGGTATTTTCGTATCACTGCAGTTGCGCGGTGTTGCCATATGAGCGCCGATGGCGGTATTAAAAATTGTTATTTTCATGCATTGCTCACGCTGTTATGTCTAATTGTCCTTTGATTGTGTGGTTTTACCGAAGAATTATTTATCTAATTGTAAAATATGTGTCATATGATAAATAATGAATAGAAGTAACAATTTTACGTAAGATTTATGACAAATTTCAACCAAAACTATTTGTATTGATCCCTATTGTACTATTTGTCTTTTCGTATTTTTAGATCCAGTATTCTTGAACACATTTCTGTATAAAGAGAAATGTAAAAGCAAGAATGTGAGATTCCATCTGGCAGGTACTAGGAGAAACAAGCATTCTCTGTTGACTTGAATAGAGAGACAGGGCCTAGAGGAATATATAATTGAAGGGGAACTCTCGCTGTTTGAGAGTATGAGCTAGAGGATGCGCCCGCGTCGGCTTCGTATAGCGGCATCTGTTGTAAGGTACAGGCGTAATTTCAAACACTACTTAGGTCATTTCCTCGTCGTGCGAGCTGACGAAACTTCTACCACTGATTTCATCCACGCGAGCAACTCGGCCCACTACAATAGGTTGTTATCCTGGGCGACCCCCACTATAGTATGTATTAAGCCACCATTAGTTTGCAATCTGTATTTGCTGATGTACTTTGTTTTCAAGTGTTGCAGATCAAGATGGCGAAATGTGATTCAGGATGCGCCAACGATGTTTGGCAGGATAAAGAAAAAGTTTCTTCACGTTTCCCTCCGATCTTGAAAAGTCTGTAAAATATTTGGAATTGTGTTAATCAGTTACTACAATTGAAAAGGAAATATATTACTGCCTGTTGCATTTGACTGATTTATCGAACCCATAAAATAATTACATTTGTCAGTCACACGGCCCGTTTAAAAGTAATAATTTGCTTATTGTTATTATGTGTATTGTGTTTAGTTCATCAATTGTTTCATTTCCATCTAGAACTGTGCCATTACCTGTATCACTCCATACGTTTCACACAACATAAGAGCTTTTTAAGAAGTTTTTGTATTTATTTATTTTACGTCAAAAATAAAGTCAAAACTGTGTATGACGTGCTATCAGGAAAAGTGAATTGTGTGTTCATTTTCAAAATTCTGTGATCCCTACACTAAGTCATATACTACTTAAATTTTGGAAAAAAAAGCTTCCATGTAATAAAATCTATTTCCAAGGATAAAAAGGCAATAAATTTTGGCTCTTATCCATGTTGTCCTTCGGAATAATACTTCCTGCCGTGACAAAATGGAACGATAATTTGAATAATTGTATTGCAATGTGCACTCAATTCTAGAAGACGTGCACAGAAAATGAAGTTACATTTATGTACAGAAGCAAAACAAGGGGCCGTCTCAGCATTTGCTCAATAGATCAGGGAAACTGGACGAAAACCCTGATCGAGATGGGGGTCATTGACCCGGAGGCTGCAATACAATACTTGTTACAGGTTCTTTATACAAATTTATACAGTTCAAATTGTAAATAATGCATTATGTATCATTGTTAAAATCAATTTAACTTTTCTTGTGATTGTCAATATTCTCTAATTGTATTGGAACAGTTATGCAGAAGAAACGATTTCACTTGAGATTTAAACTTTTCCATTGAATTTAATCGTTTAATGTCATCTGGCAAAGTGCTGTAAAATAATGTACATGTATTGTATGAGAATTGTTTCGTAATGAGCTGTTGATAATGTCACTTGATGAATATGATTTCTACGTCGAGTGTTATAGTAATAGACATCGTGATTTTCTGAAAATATATTCCTGCCCTTAAGCAAGTCATTTTTGACAAATGTCACTGATTCGTAAATAAACAGACAAGGTAATGGTAAAATTCCTAGATTAACGAAGAGAGGCTTACATGAATCACGTGGGTGGAATTTAGTTATTATTCGTACAATTCGTTTTTGTAATCTAAGTCTGGTAAGATGTATTTCACCAGAATATTATGCCATATCTCAGGCGGGAATGAACATTCGCGAAATATACCCAACGAACAGTACGAAGGCTGACTGAATTTGCAAGATCTCTGAATGCAAAGCATAATGAACTGAATTCTGTGTTCAATTTATTTAAATGGACGTTCTTTTCGTTTACTATTAATTTATTTCAGAACCAATTTTAAAATCTGATATTGTACTATTTACGGCTTCTTTATTGCAAAGGATGTTCGTATCATCTGCAAAGAGAACTGTTCTTCCTTTTCGAATCGTCAAAGGCGTATCTTTTACGTAAAGTAGAAACCGAATAGGGCCTAAAATCGATCCTCGAGGAACTCCACATGCAATGGGCAAAGAGTCGGAAAGGTGCGTTCGTAATGTTCCATCAATCTAGTAAGGTATTTACACTCTCTGAGATCGTTGTTTAAGGTACGAACATAACAAATCTAGAGCAATACCACGGATTCCATATGAAGGTAATTTGGAAAGTAAAATGTCATGATCAATGACGTCAAAAGCTTTTGAGAGATCTAAAAATAATCCAATAGGTGCCTCCTTTTGATCCAATGATGAAGCGACATCTTTATGAAAAGAAAATATGGCTGGGTCCGTTGATTTTGATTTTCTAAATCCATGTTGGCAATATGAAAGCGCGTCGTGTTTACTGAGAAAGAATTACAAGTCTCTCTAATATTTTTGAAAAAAACTGATAGAAGAGAAATGGGCCGATAATTTTGAATTTCATTTATGTTGCCTTTTTTGAAAAGCGGCTTAATTTTAGCTGTTTTGAAAATATCTGGAAACGTTCCAGTGCATAAAGATGCATTAAGTATGTGGGTTATGTCCATGTTGGCAATCTGAAAGCGCGTCGTGTTTAGTGAGAAATGTTTCCATTCGTACGTAAAAAAGTCTCTCTAATATTTTTGAAAAACTGATAGAAGAGAAATGGGCCGATAATTTTGAATTTCATTTTTGTTACCTTTTTTGAAGAGTGGCTTAATTTTAGCTGTTTTGAAAATATTTGGAAACGTTCCGGTGCATAACGATGAATTAAATATGTGAGTTAACGGGTGTATAATGGCATACGCACAGGTCTTTAACAAATAATCCGGGAATTCATCTAAACCGGACGAATATTTACTTTTTAGTTTACCGATTATTTTGAGAATTTCATAGGAAGAAGTTTCGGAAACGAACATCGTGTCTGAAATTTTGGGTGAACTGTCTGTTTTTGAATTTTGTGGCTGAAGACCCTTAGTGAGATCGGCAGCAATTCTCAAAAAGTATTGGTTAAAGTGACGGATCGTTCACATTTATAGCTTTATATTTTAAAACAACATTCTCTACTGGGTTTCTAGTTGATTTCGTCGTATTTTTTATTATATTCTACATTGCTTTTGTTTTGTTATTTGAGTTCAAAATATCTTGATCGTGTTTCATGATTTTAGCCTCCCTTATGACTTTTCGTAACAATGATTTGTATTTTTTAAAGTGGATAAGGAAATTTTGAGATTTTTTAAAAAATTTTTGTGTTATCCAAGAATTGCTTTTCCGTGAAACATTTATTTTTCTATTTTGAAGAGGAAAGCAAGTGTTAAAATGTAATGAAAGAGTTGCAAAAAAAATATTTATATTTGTCGTTTGTATCAACAGTATTATAAACCGCTTCTCATGACTCCTGCATTAAAGTAATCAATAAATTATTTTATTTTACTTTTGTAAACAATCTTGTCATACGTGTATTATTTATTGTGTCAGTGATCGCATGTCTATAATGGTAAGAATTTGGCATCGTGGATTTTTTCTTCATATCGAGTAGTAGTTTTGTTAATTATAATTTGATCTATGGACTTCATCGAATTTTGTGTGATCCGTGTAGGTACATTAATTGTAATGTCTAAATTGAAGGAATTAATTAAATTGATAAACCTTTCTTTCTCACAAGATTCGACAAGAAAATCAATGTTAAAATTTTCGCATTCAACAACGGATTCAAAAGAGCAATTGCTGACTTTGTTAAGTGTTATCTCCAGGTTTTCTAAGAACAAAATATAATCTGCCGTTCTCTTTGTTGGAGGTCTGTAGATGCAAAGTATTATCACTTTTAGTGAAGTAAGATGTACAACAGAAATTTCGAAAAAATGTTCAATGGAATACACATTTAATTCCGCCAAGGAGATAGAATCAATATTATTTCTAACGTAAATACAAGAACCCCCATACGTAGGACCTTTATGCGATTCTCTGTCTCTGCAATAAAAGCCTGCGAGGTAAAAGTTTGGAATTTGGAAAATGCTAAGTTCATTAAAATAAAATCAGCTTCGATAAACTCAGTTTTATTTATGGTGAAGAATGTTTATTTTTTGCTAGTACCTACACGAATGTTTTTCTACTGCATCTGACTGTAGTTGCTATATATTTACTCCATTTTTACCTCCAGAGCATGGTCGAAGGTTGTAGTGTGTCCCGGCAGTGACAGGTTGTGAGGAAAATGGGGCATCAGGTGTAGATGAATTGGTAGTGGGAATGGGAGAAACGGGACTAGGTTCAGAGGAAGAGACAACAGGGTTCGAAATAAGGGTAGGGGTCGAGAAAGTAAAGAAGGTGAAAGGGATGAATTTTTGGC
Source organism: Teleogryllus oceanicus (assembly GCA_964035755.1). Taxonomy (NCBI): domain Eukaryota; kingdom Metazoa; phylum Arthropoda; class Insecta; order Orthoptera; family Gryllidae; genus Teleogryllus; species Teleogryllus oceanicus. Next base: position 372,997 of record CAXIVR010000010.1, read on the forward strand.
CGGAGACTGCGTAGGACTGGAGTTGATGATGTATTGTGCAAGCTTGTTACCGACTGCATGTTTTCCAGCAAGGTTCATGTGAAGACCATGCCGGGTGAAGTGTTTTCCTGAGAGGAAATTAATTTAAAAAAATGTGACATTTGTTTCTCTCAGTTGGAGTTTTAATTGTTTGTTTGCGTGCTTAATCTCACTGGATAGTGTTGGTCTGTAGTACCAGAAGGACAGAGTCGAGACTAAAATGTTAGGATTTTGGGCGGCATATTGTAATTTGTTTACTTGTTGTTCAGGTGTAAAGTTACCGCCCAAGTTAATGTCATTCATCCCTTCTATGATAATGACTCTGTCCTGATTGGTCACTGTCTTCGTGTGGGTGTCCAACTCTGCAGTCACATCTGCAAACCTCCCGTTAGGTTTAAAAATAGATGACACTGAGAAATTGGAGGGTAATTTCCTACTGAGAATGGAGGAAAGATGGCGGCCATGACTGTCAGCAAAAATAAGTACCTGTTTTTTAGGCTCAGTAGGAATGTCTTTGTTTTCAAGTGAGCTAGGATGCGCAGATTTACGTGTTTTGGTTTTGACACGCTTCCTAGCCTGTTTGCGTTGGTTTGTGCATGAATTTGTCGATGATAGAGAAGGATGGTGAGGATCAGGAAGGCAAGAAAAACCTGTTTCATAATCTAAAACACTAAATTTGTTTCGAGTTGTGACTGGATGCGGTGCCTGTATCTTTTGTACAGTCACGGGTGTAAGTTGGTATTATTCGCTGTGTTGCCGACTTGTACCCAACCGTCTGTGTAGAGAACGACCTCTTCCAACCTTCGGATATGTTGATCTAAATTATTGTTTACGTGTGTGAAGGCTTTCAGAAGGTCGGCTTTGAGAGTGTAGAGAGTTAAAAGAGTAGATCGAGCAGTAGCCATGTCACGAATGCGTTTTAATGTACGTGATAAAAATTGGAATAAATAGAAGAAAACCCAGATAAGAGCAACAAGAACCTAGCTTTATATGTTAAAAGTGTAAAGTTGATGTGTATTCAATAAATTAAAAAGTAAGATTCAATATAAAAACGAGAAGGTATGTTACTCACAAAATCTATTGATTATACTTACGAAATTTGGCAATGTGGCTATGTAGACTTTGGTCTACTTAAGCTGCAACTGTACAATCGGTACTTTACTGTAATTAGAAAATAGATATTATCTGAAAGTTTGTCTTCGATATATAGAATAAGAATTGAAACAAATTCAAACTATTTGATACACCGTCCTCGTAACGTTCAAAACAACGGAATCGTCACTTGTCACAGAAAAATACAATGAATCTTTCAGAAACTTAATTCGCACAGTGATTTAATATTGGAAAATAAACTGAGCGGTGAATATGTTTTGACACTTATCAATTTTATATCAATGTTTTATTAAATCAATTCCTAATAGTGTAACACATGTCTCAAATTCTCTCTTTTATGTATTCATTACAGGTACAAAGATTGTATGATCTGATGAATAGAATGCGGTCAGCTGGAGAAGTCATGAAAAGAGGACATCTGTTTCGCTTTTATTATCCTCCAGTAAATCAGTTTTGTGAAATACAGATAATCCATAAAAGAATAGTAGATAGTGAAAAAAAGTAATGGTGGTATCTTAAGCTGAAAAGATTAATCTTTTATACAAAAACTAGCAGATCCCGGCAGACGTTGTCCTGCTCTGTCTTCTTTCGCTCTTTTTTCCCTCGTTCTCTGTTCCTCTCTTTTTCTCTCTCTCTCTCTCTCTCTGTCTCTTCCCTTTCTATTTTCCTCTTTCTTGTTTCTCCTTCACTCTTACCCCTTCGTTCTCTTTTCCCTCCTCTCTCTTTCTGCTTTCACCCTTTACCTCTGTCTTTCCCCCATTTTCTCCCCTATCTCTCATTTACCCTTTCGCCCTTTTCTCCATCTCTCTCTTTCCTCTTCATTCTCTTTTCCCTCTTTTTCCACTTTCTCCCTTTTTATCTTTTTTCTTTTTCTTTGCCATCTATCTTTTCCTTATCTTTCCTCTCTTTACCTCTCTTTTTTGCTTTCTGTCTCTTTCCACTCGTTTATCCCTCTCTCTTTTATCCTATCTTTTCCGTCCTTTTACATGTATCTTTTCCCTTCTTTCCCCTTCGCTTTTCTCTCCCTTTCACCATCCCTCTCTCTTCTTCTCTCTCCATCTTTCTATCTTCCCCTCTCTCTTTCCGTCCTTTCTCTCTCCATCTTGCATTGCTGGTTCCTCCTGACCTCCTCGGTCTCGCCTTTCGTCACACGACAACGCCCAGCAATAAAGAAGCTGGTTCCCATGATTCGGAATTGCATTTAACTGAAACGCCATCTTGTGCTGCAGCGCCTTCTATTGGAGTTACAAAAAATGAACAACATAAAAATCTGCATGAAAACACACACTTGTGCCAACTCTCATGGAGATCGGTCACACGGCCATCCTCCTATGCTTACTCTGTGATTCTATCGCACCGCTGCTCCTTCAGGGAAGTCATAGCTCTGGCGGAATATATCAGGAACCCGTCTCTTAGCGACAGGCGAGAACTAACGACCGTGGTGAATCTACCAGCATATTATTTAAATTATTTATTTCCCGCATTTGTGTTGTATTAATCTTTACAAAACTTTGCAAGGACACTGCGTCAAATACTGGAGAAGATCCTGTAAATATTTCGTATCTATTCATACATTCATTTTTGTGGAATTACATTTTGTTGATTACATGTCCTTTAATTCACTTTTATTATTACAGATTGTCACAAACTTTCCACACAAAAAATTGTATTCCTTTGCAAACCCTTTTATTGAATTTAAGCCTACAAATCTCACGTTTGTATATTATTCGTATTGCCCTTATAATTGTTTGGTTGGAATGAAGATGAGATGAATTAGAAGAGAGAAATGTATTTTAAACTAACATATACATATCGGGATGTGTAGTTTTTGTGAACTAAACTGCATAACAGGAAGGGCAAAAAGGATCCAGAGGTCCGACTGCTAGATAAATAAAGATATTATAATAGAATATCTTCCCCTTTTTACAATAGAATAACACATGAACAAATTGTACATATTGTATTAAAACATAGGTAAACGTTAGGTTAGATTAGATTTTGTAAACTATTGAACATGGATTATCACAAAGGGAAAATATGTAGGTAAATTGTAGTTTCTTGCAACCCAATTGTCATGAATCCTATTTGATTCTATAGCTAAAGTCATAGAGATGACTGGAAAACGGTAGGCCTTGGGCGCGGATCCAGATGGGATCAAATCTTTGCACTTTGTGAAAATCTATTTTTAGTATGATAATATAGTGTATTAGTAGTCTCACAGTCCTGACAAAAATTGTTACTTAAGACAAACTACATCTGATCCAACGTGAATGTCTCTCATTATGTTGATATAAACCTATTTATGCCTATTGTTCCACTTATAAAATAGATTCATGTTTTGTGCTATAATTTGTAAAGTTAGTGAAGATGCTAGTGTAATTGTAATAACAAATATATGTAGATTTGTGTGTCAAGAACTGCTTAAAGATTAATGTAATGTGTCTAGAATACCAGATTATTCTTCTGTACCTATAGTGTATTGCTCTATGATAATGTACAATTACTTTCAGAATATATTTTATGAATACTATACAGAAAAAAGTTTGTTTTTATAATTGCCAAATGATTCTTCCCTTCCTGAAATTATGTTATTTTTTAAACAGGCGCGTAAATATCGAAGTTCGTGTGATTAAGAAGGTTCTTGTTTCCATTGGATGCCCAAAAAGTAAGTGGAGTACCGTGCCCCTGATTCAGCTGTTTGAACGATCAAGAAGTGTCCATTCCGGCCACAGAGTGTAGTGCTGTAATTATCGCCTGTACCTTCTTGAAGATGGTGCCAGAGAGTTCGTAATGAAGAAAACGGAGTAAAGGCTAGTGAGTAGTGGTATATTTGAGGCAGGGGCGGCAGGTGCAGGCGGCGTCGCAGCCAGTGGCGAGCAGGCGCAGCACGCAGGCCGTGCGCGCCACGTCGAAGGCCGTGCGCCCGTCGTCGTCCTTGGCGGTGGCGCTGGCGCCCGCCGCCACCAGCGCCGCCACGGCCTCCAGGTTGCCCGCGCGCGCCGCCAGGTGCAGCGGCGTCTGCCCCGAGCGGTTCCACGCGTCCGCGCTCGCGCCGCCCGCCAGCAGGTACATCACGCTCTCCCCGCTGCCGCACGCGCCGCGCGCCCTCACACTCAACTTCACACGAATTATGTTATTCATTATTTATTACTATTACTAATGACGTACATGACAATATTTTCGCTGTCCCTATTAACTTGGATTTAGGTGAAGGCAAGACGTTTTCCGATGACAATATTATATTACTCAAGGATTTAAGTGCTAATATGGCGGAGGTGCAGAACCCGACGGAAATCGACGAGAAATCGTCTCATCCGAGGTGAAACAGATCAGCTGCAAGCAGCGATAACAGTGCAAATAACATACCGAAGAATTTAATCCTGGATCAAGGCTAAATAAAAAAATATAAAACTAAAAAAGAGAGAAAAACAAACGCAGTAGAATCTAATGATACGGGTAGCAGTATAGTAGAATATGGAACTCAGAAAATGGGACCTTTCATAGTTCAAGTGAATTTGAAAGATTTCCATGGATCGAGTACAGGAGTGGTTATTGGAAATACTCTGATAAAGAAATTTAACTTGATTCAATATATCACCAGAAAAGGCAGAAATCAAGGCGTCATAAAATTCGCTAATAGAGAAAAGGCCAATACTCTAATTAAAAACACCCGGAAGCGGTAGCTCAGTGCATCAACTGATGTCGGCGTCAGGATATTCGACACTAGCTTGTCAGCTAGGTCAAATTCTGGAGGAGAAATCTAGCGACCGGCTGCCCTGATCGGTTGTTTTCCGTGGTTTCTCCGATCAACACCAGATGAATGCCGGATCAATACCCTTCCAAATGGGCCACGGACCACGCGCGTTCTGTCCTTCCTCTTCCTTGTCCTATCCTCTCCCTTTACACACACCCTTACACTAACATGCATTACACTACCACATATTCTGAGAGACCGGTCGGGAGCTTAGAGCTTGTCCCGGCTGTGGCGGTACCCCGCTAGTGGAAGAGTCCTGATTAGGGGGAAACCCCACTAGCCGACGGTAGGTCGGCGCCGGATCTCGCCATCCAGCGGGGGAAGATCACTGCCGTCTCCCAAGAAAAAATGCGCTACAGTAACGGGACTAATGACCAAAGCAGTTGACGCGCCCCGAAACACGAAAAAATCAATCAATCAAGCAAGCAAATTAAAAAATCCATGTTAAACAAAAAGTATCCCGTACTAAAAAAACATTAGAAAAAGTACTATTAACGATGGTCTACTCGGTCTGAGTTCCATGGTTATAGCCAGTGTTATCAATATCGACCATGTCAACAAAATTAAAGTAGTAAATGCTTGACGAATTGGAACACATTGACGGTTAGAAAGTGAAATTCCCTAACAGGACGGTTGCTTTAATCTTCAGGGACAAGCCTACCGGATATGGCCAGGGCCGTGGGTGTATCAAAAAAAGTTAAGGCATACATAATTTTTTCCAAATTCTGTTATAGATATAGCCGATACAGCCAGGGGTGTTTGAAGCTTCCCCTGTAAAAGGAAACAAAGATATTCAATTTGTGGGAAGTTGAACATGAAAAGGGCTGCAAAGGTGTAACTCCAAGATGTGAAAACTGCTCTGGAAATCATAGGTACATTGGTAGATCTAGCTCATTTTACTGTTACGATTCTAGATGGTGAATTAAAACTCGGGTATTATTTAAAAAAAAAACGTTTATTTTGTTTCTTAACACAATCACAGTAGACACTTGATTATTCTTTATACGTCACCCTTCTCTTGATTATTTATTTACTCTACACTTCTCTTGATTATTTATTTACACTTCACTTCTCTCATACTGTCGCACAGTCCTAAGCACTGACCACAGTTCGATGCACTGACCACAGTTCACGGCGCTGGCCACGGTTCACGTCACTGAGCACAATCACTGCTCTGCTATTCACCGCGATGCACACACTTCACACTTAAGACTGAGTTACGGTGACGGGACGCCGCGTGTTTATACTCGGCGGCGGCTGCCTCGACAGACCTCTAAGCACGGTTTCCATCAATCTTTCGAATGTAGCTGGAGCATTACATAGTCTGAAAGACATTACTATAAACTGCCACAAACCTGATCCGATGGTAAATGCAGTTTTCTCTCAAGATCTGAGATCTTATTCTACTTGTTAGTATTCGCTTTTCAGGTCATGTGTCGAGAAGATCTTACCCCAGAGAGCGTGTACAACATGCGTGTACAATACGCGGCAATGGATAGCTATCCTTCTTCATTACATTGTTGAGCTGTTGGAAGTCGACACAGAACCGAGTCGACCCATCTTTCTTCTTTACCAATACGACGGGAGAAGCCCCCGGACTGCTTGATGGTTCGATTACGCCATCCTTCTTCATGTCTTTAATAATCTCATCTGCTTATTCTTTTCTAGGCAGTGGTAATCTTCTAGCTGCTTGGCGAAACGTTGTGGCGTTTCCGTGTCTTTTCTGTGACGAACAATATCAGTCTTTCCTTTTACACCATCACAGCGTTCAAAGACATGCTGGTATCGCCGTATTAGGTCTTCAGCCTTATGACATTCTCCCAGAGATAAACCTTTCAGGCCTCTGTAACCAGATTCTGCAGTCGTTCAGGAATTCCTTTGGGTGGTGGTTCGGTACGGTTCACATTTTCCAAAACCGAGAATACCGTAGAACATAACCAATTACTGTTCCTTTTCTCAACTTAACAGGATAGTGGTTAATGTTCATTATTCTCACAGGTATTGTTCTATTCACTTTGACCAGTTCTTTGGCTACTAGAATTCCTCGACCAATGTCTTCGTCATGACTTCTGGGTTCCAGGATAGCAATCTCTCCAGCTAGAACATCGTCCTCAGGGCTCGCTTCTATAAACATCTCGCTACGCTCCGTCAAGATTATGTTGTCAGCCGTAATCACATTTACGGCAATGTTGTTACGCAAATGTAGAACCACTCCTACTTCGTTGAGTCTCAGCACACCGTGTCGTAAATACAGCTGACACCCATATGTCGTCATGATATCCACTCCTAAAATTGCTTTTTCTTCTATGTCAGCGACCAGCAGACGATGATTGAAAGCAACAGTTCCAATTGAAAAGAGGGCATCTATCTCTCCAACAACATTCGCCGAGTCACCAGTGGCTGTTTGAAGCTTCTATTTGGACGGCATAAGATGAGATGACTTGGAAAAATCGATTCTTGTAATGCTCTTGGTTGCACCAGTATCCAGAAGTTAGACGCATGGCCTTCCTTTTACGAGTGTATCTACGTAAGCACTGTCAGAACGATATCGAATGAACTTGACGTGTATTTCGTAAGGTGGGGCTCTTGTTTGACAGGTCAATGGATTCCATCAAGCTGCTTTAGTTTCCCTGCTGGCTGCTGCGTTTACCAACAGCTCTCCTTGTTGCTTCAGTGGACGGTTACATCGACTTTTCACGTGCTCTAATTCTCCACAATTCCATCGAGGTCATCGCCTCGATGGAAGACCCCCACTAGAAATGCGAGCGTCTACCAACCTCTCCACCATTGCCTCCAAAGATTTTTCATCATTTGTATCGACGCCGGTCTGCAATTCTCGCACTCGTCCGTCACGTTTCGATGCTCTTTCTGCAACCTGGAAGTCTAGTGCTTGACTTAATGCGTCAGCTAAGGTTTTCGGTCTTGCCAGTCTCAATGCTTGTTGTGTTTCTGCATCATGTAGCGCTTCAATAAAGCACCGGATGGCTGTGCGTGGTAGGGAACTTTCTGAGGCATCAGGGTCCGAAAGGCGCACCAAACGAGAAATATCAGTTTCCAGTTTTTGAAGACTCTCTCCAGGCTTCTGATCACGATTCTTTAGATGGGTAAAATACATTCTTCCAGGTGTGCTTGCCTGTACCGTGTTTCGAGTCTCTTGACAATTTGCTCGAAGTTTGACTGTTCATCAGTCGGTATTGTCTCTAGAATATCAACGGCGTTACCACGCAAAGCCAAAATCAGGGCCATAGCACAATCTGTCGCGGAGCAGCTATTTACCTTTGCAGCAGCCTTGTATGGTTTCAAATAATTCGACCATGAAGTGCCATCAAAGGTAGGTGGTTTTACTCGTGCTTTTCCTAGTGGTTCCCGTACGGTGGCAACTCGCGCCAATTCAAGTGGTTCCTGTACGACGTTTATATTTGATTTTTCTGTTGGGGGAGTAAAAACGTTCAGCTTCTCTTCTAACAGATTTACTAATTTTTCTTCATTCTTCAAAATTTTCTTATCCTTCTATATTTTCTGTTCGTTCTTCGAAAATTTCTCGTTCTTCAAAATTATCTCCTCAATTTCTTCTCGCACTAAGTTATTATTCTGAGTTATCTTCTGTTCCAGATTTTCTTCCAAAATAAAGTAATTTTCTGTCAATTCCTCTTTTAAAATAATAGAATTTTCTGTTAACTTCGCTTCTACATTCTGTAATTTTCTGCCAGTTTTTATTTGAGTTTTGTGGACAAGTCCTCAAAAATTCTCTGGATTCTCTCCCGCTGCCATCATCGCATTAACAAGACGTTCTTGTAATATCGCTTTCGTGCCAGTAGTGTCCCTCTCTTCTAACTCTCTCTTCAACTCGGCCACTTTCAGATCCCGTAAGTTTTCTTCGAAACTCATCTTGATTGAAGTTTTAATTCACCCCACGATATACTATTTTCACCCCATACCTGACACCAATTATTACAATTCTTTGTGGTGAATTAAAACTCTGGTATTACTTTAACAAAAACATTTATTTTGTTTCTTAACCCATTCACTGAAAACACTTGATTTATGTATAGTCTTCACTTCATTATTCTCTAAACGTCACACTTCTGTTGATTATTTATTTACACTACACTTCTCTTGATTATTTATTTACACTGTTCACTTCTCTTACACTGTCGCACAGTCCTAAGCACTGACCAAAGTTCGATGGACTGGCCACAGTCCACTGCACTGACTACAGTTCACGGCGCTGGCCACGGTTCACGTCACTGTGCACAATCACTACACTGCTATTCACCGCGATGCACACACTTCACAGCTCAGCTTTCACTTCAGACTTACGACTGACCCACGGTTGCTGGCCGCCGCGTATTTATACTCGGCTGGCGCCGTCGAGAATTTTCTGGACTTTGCGATTAGCGCCAAGAACACTCGGGGACTAGCTAGTTCGAGGGCTTCCGGCCGATGACGCAATGCGCGCATACAGGTAGTTTGTGGTGGCGACGGTAGATGACGCAATATTCGTTACATTACATATTCAGCAATAAAATCAACTGAGTTAGAAAATATTCAAAGAGGTAAGCCAATAATTAATGCATTTTAAGCCAAAATCCTCTGGATCTTACGTACGAAAAAGACTTGAAACAGACACTCCAGAAGTGACCCCGAAGAACTTTCAACGGTTTCGGAAGCCACACAAAACATTCAAGTAGCTTTGCGTGAAGTGTTGGACAAGCATGAAGTCAGCCACTCATTCTGAGACAATTTCACAACCAAACGCATACGTTTGGTTGTACCTACAACACAATGGTTTAACTAAAAGCAAATCATTGATTTAACAAACGAAACATCATAGAATTTAAAAACAAAGCATCTAATACTAGAATCATTCTTTAAGAAGAAAATACAAGAACTTCAAAACATTTTGTAGTTCACTTACTAGAAGTAGTGACATATCATACATGTAGGAGAGAATAAAATGTTTCCAAAATAAATTTAGTAGATCTAATATTTCATATTTTAATTCGGAGAAGGCATTTCAAGGGAATCAAGTTGGGATTAATAAAATCTGCCTAGTCTTACCTAATAAAACTGCCTTAGCGTTTCGAATTATGAAGCTAACGAAATCCTGGATTGTCTATTTTCATACCTAGAGTTAACTAATGCCTTAAACAATGTAAATACTTAATCATCACCAGGTATGGGCAAAATATCGTTTGAAGTTCTAAAACGGTTTCCAGAAAAAATACTAAGGGTTCTTTTGGACATCAGTAATGATGTTATTTTTGAAAATGAGTTTCTAGAAGATTGGAAAAAGTGTAAATTACTTTTCATTCCAAAAGGCGTACAAAGGTGTACGCCCTATCTCCTTGTAATCATGTGTGCTTAAACTCTTAGAGGAGAGTTAATGATAGATTAATATGGTGATTTGAGAAAAACCAACTAATAAGCCAGTGTCAAATTCATTTTCGGAAGATGAAATCCTGTGTTGATAATTTGTTTATCATAATTTCTGAGATTGATCATCAATATTATAAAAACAAATTGCAATATCTACGTTGTTTTTAGATATCAAATGGACTTTTGACTGTGATCGTCCTTCAGTATTAATTCAGGACCTGATTGAAATAGATAATACAAAAAACATCATCACGTTATTTCCAACATAATATCTGAAAGACCCCTACATTTTATAAATTATCCGTTTACTCCATAGAATAATAAAGCTTACCCAGGACTTTAGGCAGCATTCTGAACCCCCTCCTTTTTTGTATATATACATACATACATACATTTATTTGAACTGCAATTGGGTGTGACCCGGTGGCAGTTAAATAACCACTACCCCCACTACCTTTCACCAACAAACCTGAAGGTTAATTAACAAATGATGTGTTTATGTTAAAGTGTGCAGATGATGCTTTATATGCAGTAACTGATGCAGTGGAAGATGCCATCAACATTTTAAAGGATGCTGTTGAATTGTTGAGTCAATACTTAAAAAGGAGAAGAGATCTCTTAGCACTAGAAAAATGTACGTTTTTTTTTGTAGTGGAAATAGCACCTGTTTCGTCCCATAAAAATGTGGTCTGGGCCTTCAAATTATGGACTGTTTATGTTGGGTGGGCATGGTGGGGAGCAGACCACTGTACTCTTGCTAATATAATATTCGTTCAAAGGTGGAATATGGAGGCTTTTGCGTTGCTAACTGTACAAAAAGTAGTTGGATAACGTTAGAAAGATTGCAATGAAAAATTTTTAGGAAGTGCAATAGGTGAAAGAACGTCTACACCAACCAATGTAATTTTTGCAGAGTCAGGAGAACCTCTACTGAACACAAAACTAACTCTTTTATGTATAAATCTCTTGACTCAATGTTTTAATTTCAAAACAATTATTTGATGTTCTAATCAAGACGAACATTTTTACATAAAAACAGTCAGAAGAAATCTTAGTTACAAGTTTTGAGGAATTATCCATTTCTTGTAGCAGCATTATTTTGTACGGCTTAGTACATTAGATGTTAACTATGATATTGATAAGGAGAGTGCGCAAATTCTCCCTTCCCAAATGTCTTATTTACTGATCAGTTTTTCGGCCTTCCAGATGTTGCTTGGCGGATATGTACTTTTCTGTATACTGATAGTTCAAAGAACGATTTAAGGTTTTGCTATTTAGAGGACCGACCATAGGAAATTTAGGAAATTTATATTCAATTGTAAAATTTCCATTTTTATTGAAATTTCTATTCTTAAAAAAAAAATCATCTAATAGTAAAAGAACTAAACATCAATCGTATATTATTTTAGAAATCAAGACCTATGTAAACATGCAAAGTCAGTGAAAACTCAAAATTTGTTTAACTTGTATTTTTACCTTCGTTGGTATAAATGGAAATGAGAATGCCGATAGACAAGCTTAATCAGCCATTATAGACGGTATGATTTACCAATTCAGTATCTCGGTGTCTGATGTTGCTATAAAGAAGGAGGTGTGTACTCAGAAAAAGTTTGCAAATATTGTAAATCTTGGCCTCTCTAAAGGTAGAGAGTATTTCTTAAATTATTATAGAACATCATCAATACCATGTTTTCAGACCTTCAAATTAACTAGAAAAGAAATTATTATTATTATTAATAGATTGAGATAAAATCATTACTCGTTAAATCACAGATTAAATAGATTCAAAAGTGTCAATTCAGGTTCGTGTGAATGTTGTGTGGAGAATGACGCCGCTGATCATTTATTATGGCATTGTACATTATTTGACAATATAAGAAATATTACGATGGTAGTACCAAATTTACAAATTATAATAAATGTTAGAGTGAAATACGGCAAGTTTTAGGTTTTCAATCCTTTTTACTTTCTTTCTACCTCTTACGCAGTAGAGAGGAAGTGATGTAATTTTGCGCGAAAAAACTGCTAATTTTTTGCAGAAAAACACTTATGGAAAGATAATGAAAAAGTAGACAAATCCAGTTGCTAAATTAAAAATATCCTCTTACACATGGTTTCTACCTATCAATGTTTTGTGGATCTTTGATACCGAAAAATCTACTGACGACAAAACCTCTGTCTATACAGTCCGTCACAGGCAGCGGTCGAGTCAACATCGTGCTGTACGCAGTGACAGTATTCGTTGTACGTGGACAGCGTGTGATTTTCTTTAGTTTGAGTGTTACTAGTGGACATTTTAGTGAACAGAAAATACTGCAAGAGTAGTATAAAACTGTTAAATTTTCCTCCCGTACGGGGGGATAAGACGTGAAATGACCTCACATCGGCATGAAGCATCGGCCGAAGGGAAGGCCTCTGACTACAGGAGCCAATCCGCCTCAGGTCGCACTAACTGGAACAAAATCGTACAGAATTCTATGTATCCGAACAAAGAACAAAGTTTGTTAATTGATGGGAAGGACTGGACTTTCTAGCACATCACTAGAAAGGTATGTAGCAGCCTTAGCTACTATTGTTTCTCCACGAAACATAATATACGCGTCGAAGATCTCGAACAGCAGACTGTGCATTTTTCTCAGTAGTAAAGAACTAGTTAATGAAATAACAGATAAATATAAAACCATTAATATTGATGGCAGTGATCAAAATATGCGACCATTTGTTAGTAAGCAGTGGCGAGTAGTTCTTTCAAATGTATATCCAATGATCCCTAATTCTATAATTGAAGAAGAACTTGATAAATTGAACGTAGTGCGAAGTTCACAAGTGTCATTCCTTCGAGCGGGTTTCGGAAAAGAAGAATTCACACATATTTTAAGCTTTCGTAGTAAAATGTATGTACCGGAAGACTCACTAAACAAATTACCTGATTCTATAGCAGTTGAGTATAAAGGAGAGAGAAATTGGATTTATATATCTTATGGCAATATTAAATGTTATCAATGCAAGGAAGAAGGCCATGTAGCAAGAAACTGTAAAAATGTAGACATTATTAATTCCAAAGCAATGTAGATTTAGTACAAGCAACAAACGTGAACATTGAGAACAAACACAACGATAATTCTACTTTTGATGAAGACTTTCCCCCATTTGAGACTGATAAGACAACTAAAAGAACACTGTCGCAGATCACAAGTACATCTAGCAATAAAACATCTGAACTAACCCTGAATAGTTCGGAAGAAAGAACACATGAGTTTGCTAAACCTGCAAAAATGAAGAAAAAGAAGATCAACCGTGAAAACAACTCTGAAAACAAAAGTGAGAAAAAGAATATTAGTGAACAGTTAGCTCCAGTTAAAGATAAATTAGAAGTAACCTCCAATGTTCTTAATTATGAACAACTCAAAGATTTTTTGGAAGATACGTACGGAACTAGTAATGGTATACAATTATCCCTTAACTATACTAAGGAAACTGATATGTTGATTGCATTACTTAGAGATATGTACCCATTGCCAGAGGACAGATGTATGAAGTCTCGTTTTACGAGAATCATGAAATGGTTGAAGGATCCAGTAGTTTCTGATTCCTCAAGAGCATCCTCGGAGAATGAATGTTTATCAAGTGAAGAAGCAGAATGAAAATCAAAATTCTGCAATGGAACGTGAATGGCTTCCTGACTGACACGATACGAGTTCTTCCAGAAACTTCAAAATGAGAATAACGTCGATATTTTCTATGTACAAGAATCTAATTTCAAAACTAACTATTGTAAGCATATCAAAGTCTTACTACAAAAACATTCGTCATGTGTGAATGCTAGTGGAGGCAATTTATGTTCGTGAATCGATAGTGAGTAGTGAAGTGCAAATAACAAGTGATCTTGAAGTGGTTGTTGTCTCGATAAATATAGGAGCTAGGAACATCATGCTGTGTAATATATACATTCCAAGGTCAATTTAACTGCGTAGCTGTGAACTTGAAAGTTTAATTCAACAAGTTAAAAAACCATTGATATTAGTAGGTGATTTTAATTGTCACAATGCACAATGGGGCTCAGAAAAAACGGATACTAGGGGGAAAATAGTAGGTACTAGAATACTAGGGGGTACCTCATTATCACGACACCTACGCTGACTTTCTCTTTCCATGTACGTTTGCGTCTTTTGAGACGCGTGGGCAACTATTCGGAATTCGACATAACCTGTGAACAACTTCACTAGTTCAGTACAACGGAGCAAAACCCACTGTCCGAATGTTCTCTACAAAATACACAACCTAAGGAAATACATGCAAACTGTCAAAGCCACAATGTAATTATTACACCGAAACAAAATCTCGACGAACTGTAAACAAATTTCAAGAATCAAAACAAAACATTAAGCAGCGCCACCATGAAGTAGCGTGAACTCGCATCTATCGTTTCATATAATCGATTTTGAAACAGCCACTCTTTGGAAGAAAACAATTTACTTTTGATAAGCGCTCTATTAAAGAATGATTTAATTAATTAATTTACACCGTAAATGTTAGTGAATCTACACAAACAATATCTGATAATACATCTCGGGATCACATACTTTCATTTAAGGGAAAAACAATACTACAATCGGTTCAGTAGAAGCTCTGAACGAAGCCACGGCAGAATATCCTTTTTTTTTAAATATATAGATTATTTCAAGCACATTTACTCATTAATACAATAAAGTTAAAAAATTGTCATGTCATTAATGTACATATTAACAATGTGAGAATCATGTAAAAAAATTGCATTTCGGTAATTTTTGAAAAAACAAAAGAAAAGAGCAATATAGCGTTTATATCATCGTATAGGATACATTTGGCGCTACCCCAAAGAAAAATTTAAAGAAAAAAAATTGTAACCGTTTTTGAAAAATCTTGTTTTTGTAATTTTTTATAATTAAAACTAAAATTTTCAAAAAAATCTATACGTCATTCATGAAGGTACTATTTATGGGAAAGAATTTTTATCTGAAGGAAAAATCTGTCTTCAATTTATAGTTGTAGGAAGACTCCGAAAAATATTCAAACTTGTAAAATTTTAGAAAAACCAGAGTTAACCACGAAAATCGGATATATGCCACCTATATAAGTGTATTAATATTTTTCTTACAAGAAATTTTAATAAAAAATTTGGAGTTGTTTTTGAGAAAATTTTGAAAATCTCCGGGGAACTTCATGTAAAGTATCCCGAAATTTTAAAGAATGTTTTTCAACATCTCAAAGTTTCAACTAGAGCTAGATCGACAGGGGTTTCTTCAATTTGGAAAAGATCGTACCCATGGTTTATGCGCTAGTGTTGTTCACATACACCAGATGGACAGACAGACTGACAGACGGGCGTTTTGAAAAAAAGCACTTTTTCGGTATCAGGGTACCCCAAAACGCGTATTTTCGTTAAAATCTCGAAATCGATTTTCCGCAGCATTACATAACTTTCTTTATACTCCAAATATTCATACGTTTTCGAAAGTAAAAATTGTGGATGTTATTACTATTGTAAGGCAGAAGGTTCGTCGTTGAATTGACGATTCTTTCAATATGCTCAGAGAATTTGTGCGTTCGCCTAAGATGGCCTTGGAATTTACATATTTAGGGACCATTTGTAAGAACCCAAGTCTCCATGATTTTGATTCGATAACCAAAGACCTCAGACATGCATTCTAAATGTACTTCAAATAGCGTTGTGGAGTCAGGGTGGAAAAAGAGTGTCGCTAAATGCACGTTTCATTTGCAAAGTGGCTTGAAGGGTAGATTTGTGAAAGAACTGCCAAAAGGTTGAATACCAAATATTTAGGAGTTATCATGACTTTCCCTATTTCTTATAAACAATTAATATCTCGAAAACGAAAGGTGATAGCGCAAGTAAGATTGCAGAATTTTGCATCTCGTTTAAAGGCAATTTAGAAATAATAAAAAATTGCAACATTTTCTGAATATAATTTACTGAAGTGGGGAGGTTTTCCTGATGTTCCAGAACCGAAAACTGCGAATTAAAAATTTTACCATTAACAATTTGATGAACAAGTCCAAAACGTGCACTATATGGTCCGGGATGGTCCTCACATTGTCTCTGAGGTGAAAATTGCAAAGTAACAATTTTGACAGACAGGAAAACTATTACTAAATTCCTAGTTTAATTGTTGCTAAAATGTTAAATTTCGTAAACGCTGATATTTGAACACTTACTTCGCCAAAACTTCCCACTCCCAAATACTTTTCTAATCCTGGAGCCTCCTTCGCTCACTTCATTTTTTCGTCTCAGTTTCGTAATATACGGTCACATACTTAAGTTGTTTTCCATTGAAAGAGGGGATGACACTCAATCGACTTTTCACAAGTAAAGCTGGATTATGTGAAAAATTTAATTCAACTTTTTCCAATTCACTAATATGCTATGCATATGCTAAATGTTTTATGTCGTAATGTACGATATTATCTTTTTGATACATTTCTTGTAGGCAATCTTGCAATCTTGGCAATATTTCTGGTAGGCAATCTTGCACTACGACGCAATGCGACTACTCCTGCCCACCTGTGCCTTCTGCGCCAGCACTCTCAACCTTCAGCATAAACACTTATCATAGGGAACGTTCATGCTAGTCATCATGATTGTAGGAAATCTAGCTATCAGTCGCTGGCAGTTAGATGAGAATGCTCTTTTGTAGGAGTTAACTATGAACGATCTACATGGCGTTATCCTGCGTACAGTGCTTCCAGAATGTGCAGAAAGACTGGTATTTCAGGCGACTATACTCTGCGGTTCCCACAGGAGGATCACGATGGTGTAGGCTGTCGGTCTCTGGCGGCGCCGCGCACGCCCTTAGCTCCAAGATGCAGCTAGTGAGCTCAGCTCCGACCACACACCAGTTGGAGCTATGGCGCGTCGACCTTGTAGCACTGGGACCCGGAGTACTCTGGATCCTACTTTAAAGTCCGGCGGGAAACTAGTTACCCTCCTTCAGGTTGCTCCGGTACCGCCTTTACCCTTTGCGTGAGCTGGCGTTAAGCATTGGAGAGACGGGATGGGGGCTCCGAGGCGCCTGGTCCTTAGTCCAGGTGGCCCCCAGTTGGACTATCGGCTTCGTCGTGGCAGTGGCCCGATACTCTGGACAAAGAGGAGGGAACTTGTTCCCGTCGTATGTGAGTAGCACATTGTTGAGACTCCGGTACTAGCCCGGATAGCTAGGAGCTCTGAGCTAGCAGGGTGGCCCCTACCCAGGTATTGTATGGGGAGGTTGCCGCGACGGTAAACTGGGTTCTGGCTGGGTCCGGCCATCAGCCTGTCGGCGTTAACGCGTCGGCGGGGGGCGCGGATAAGTGCCCAAACAGGCATAGGTGCCCACCCCAGGGACTTGTCCCCCTGATGAAGAGAAGCAGTGTGGAGTTGTAGATTACACGGGGAATAATACGCGCGGATAAATTCAAAGAAAGAAAAAATAAAATAAATTCAGATTTTAGGAGATTTGAACGACGACTTAGCAGTTGCCATTATGGAAGCCAAGGAAGTGTGGTTTCCCCAAATATCAAGAATTACCTTGCTTGCATAAAAGCAAATTTTGGACATCTACATAAATTACCTTACAAAACTAGAGACGAGAGGTCTTCTGCTGACAGACGCTCTTGGCATCGTGGGAAACTTACAGCAGATGCTGAAGAAAGTGGGTGGAGAGGTAGGTAAAGCGGTTGAGTTAAAATTTATCACAATTCAGGCTGGAAAATAATGTCTAAAATACATTCCATTCTTTCGGGTAAACCTGAAATCTGTTTACAACCAGAACATATAGCATCAATGAAATACGCCCCTGGAGCTTCATGTGAGATGGAGAGAACATTCTCCCGTTAAAAAGTGATTTTGAATGAAAGAAGGACTTCGTTCATTATTGAAAACTTCGTTTTTAATTGTGCATTGTGACTCTGAACTTTTAATAAGAGAAAGTGATGTATTTGAGTAAATTCTAATATTAAATCACTTAGTGTCCTTTGTGACATACCAATATGGGGACTTTTTTTTATTACAGAATATTTGTCGTAAATGGGCGAAATGGTTAGGGAAAAAAAAATATGGCGCCTTAGTAACGACGTCGTGGTTCTTGTCAGGATAAACAAACATTCATCTGACCGTGGAGGCGGCTGATTATTAAAACGGAAGTTTGGGCATTTTGTCGAAATAAAAGAAAGGCGAGGCATTGTGGGTTTGAAAAGGGAGGATAAAATTCATTCGGTCGCATGTCATGACGGTGAGCAGTTCGCTCGTGATTTTGCATGTTGCTAATTTGTGCATGTTGAGACTTTGAAATATTTCGTGTGGTGAAGCAAGAATCGGACTTGAGGGACATATTCGGACTCTGAATATTTTCGTGGCAGAACCAGAAGTGAACTTGTGATACTTCTAAGATTTGGGGAACGTGTCGAGTTCCGAATATTTTGCTATGCATAAAAATAAGACTTGGAGTTTTTTCGCGAGTGAACTCTAATCATTCTTGAACTTGTAAATGTATGCGGTTTACAAACGATACCGGACTTTGCCTATTTTCTTGCTATAAACGGAAGATCGAACTAAAAGATTTGTTTTGCGGTGTAATCATAAAAGCACGGGATATTTATACGGTGAGAACGGGCATCGGACATAATATAGTGGAATTGGAACAAATATTTGAGTGGTGGGAAGCGGTGAATCAGCGGTGTTCGTTTTCAAAGAAGAAAAGAAGATTCGTGGTATTTGGACTTCGGGATTTCGGAGCTTCAAATAGAAGAATTGAAGCCGTTTCTTCGAAGAACCACCAATCAAGAGCACGCGAACACCAGAATCACGTATAAGATTCGAACCAGGATATGACTAAGAAAGTTCTCTATGTAAATTCTTTACATTTTTATTTGCTATATTGATAGAAATAAACATTAAGTTTCTCTTGAACGAAAGATAAAATGATTTTCATTGGCCAATTCAAGCTAATAAGTAGCTAGATCAAATAATCTCTGTTTTCAGATTCCTCGCCATTCTGTTTTGTGACCGTCCGTTTTCTTATGCTTCGAAAACGTGTCACATGAAACACAAGAGAGCGAGAGAAAGGAGCAGTTAAAACGCGCGCCAACGCGGAAGAATACGAAAGAATGCTAACTTAAAATTAGGTCAATAGAGAACGCCACAATAGATCGTGCGAGACCGGTAGTCAGACGAAAAACAAAGTTCTTTCTGAGGCCAGCAGCGGAACTGTGCAGACGTACCGACGACACGCCAGGGATTCCTATTGTAGCGGACTTCAGATCGGCGTCTTTTATAAAACTCTTCAGGAAGATCAGAAGAGGTAAATATCCCATTATAAATTAATTTGAACGTAATCTCGAGAGAAAGATAATAAGAGACGTTGTGCATTTATGATAGGAGAATGAAAGGAGAGGTGTTTTTGAACATGTGGCAGTAAATTAATGGTTGCATTCACTTCTCTTTTTTCCAGTTTTTATTATTTGCTCTCTTAAATTTTGTGTGCTCGTATAAAAGGTTGATCTCTGTATTTAATTCAACACTCTGAATTCCCAATTGGTCCCAACCGTCATAATTGGAAGTCAATTAAAATTTGTATGCGAGTACGAAAGAATATTACCCTTGTACGAAACGGAGAACAGGTTTCTGGTGAGCGACTGAATTTCGACCGGGAGAGCGAGTGGTTCTGCAGAGGGGGCTACACACTGTTCTCAACCCGAAGCTCCGACGCTTCAAGGCCACCAACACCAGAAGGCGCAACGGATTTCCCGACCCGGCCGAGAATCAAAAAGTAAGATCGTGCCAAATGAACAGTTTTTATATGGAAAGGAGTAATTCATTTGTAAACGGAAAGCTTATTCTAAATTCTTTACGTAGAAAGAGGGGAGAGTAAAGTATTTGCTATACTAAAAGATAAAGAAAGTAGAAGTACATTTGTTTCCTATCTCTAGCACGAGAAGACAGAATCAATCTTTTCTTTTTAAAGGATTTGAAAATGTAAGATTGTAAATTAGTGAATAAGAATCTTATTAAGAGAGGAATTCCAGTATTAATTATTCTCTGAATTCTTAGAGAGGGAATTTCACTTTAAAGCAGTGTTAATTCAGAATTGCTAGTTTTGATTCTCAATTTGTTTTCTTTTGTATAAAGTAATCTTTTTTTAACGATTCTTAGTATTGCTGAAAATGTGTCATTGAAAGTTTGTGTTATAAATGAGAGCAAGAAGTTGTGTATGTAGTCATTAGAGTGTGTTGTGTCTTTTCTTACAGCCAGTCATAGTTATTGTGTATTTAATTTTTTGAGTGCCATTTCATGTAATTGTCACAACAGCAATTTTTCTAGAATATACTAAAGTAAGTGAAAAGTGATTCTAACTCGAGTTTTTAGTAATTTGCATCCAATCCAAAACGTTCTTCACGACCCTGACCCCCCCCTATTCTTCTTTTTTTATTATTTGTGGCCACACTGGGACGTCTTACTGAGCTAGCTGACCATCCGGCGAATTGTGTTCGCCACCCCCTAGACGTCTCAGGTCGGGAGCTGGCCTTACGGCTTGAAACCGACGTGTGGGTCGTAGTATAGATGGCAGATCGGGTAATCGGCTGTTAATAGCGGCTGATAATAGCGATTATTTCTGACGTGACCCATCGACCCAGCTAGCGGGATAATATTCAGTTTTTTATCAGAGTAATAATAGTTAAAATATTATCGTAACCTTTTTCCTGGCGTCCATGTCATTAGAAATTTGGAAACGGGTTACGACGAATCGCCCAATAATTGTAGCAGTAAGGGATATGTTTCAGCTAATTGACTTTTTTTATTTTCACAAAAATGCCTATTTCCCTGCTTATTTCTAAGTTGTAAGTGCCTATTTTAAATGTTTTCAGTACCTATTTGCCTTGCATATTTTCAATTTCAATTACCTGTCAATTTATAATTTTTTTGCCTAACTTTTCCGAACTCTAGTTATGACTTATGATTTTAGGCATGACACTTTTTTATTTCTAAGTACATAACATTTAAAAGCAACATATGAAAGATGATTTATTGACTCGGGATACTCACAGTAATGCTAAACATTATCCCACGCGTTTTACTTTGAGCTAAAGATCACCAATTTATTAATCTATGTTATCAGCTCAGCTTAACAAAATTATTGTTCACTTAGTTATTATTGAATTTGTTCTCAAATTACAGAAAAAAGTAAATATTTTATAGTACAAATTTGAAGATCGGCGAAATGAAATGACTAAATATATTTTTTTTAAATTTGTTCCAACACTGGTGGGGGATAGTTTAGGTGAG
This sequence comes from Teleogryllus oceanicus, assembly GCA_964035755.1. Lineage (NCBI taxonomy): Eukaryota > Metazoa > Arthropoda > Insecta > Orthoptera > Gryllidae > Teleogryllus > Teleogryllus oceanicus. The sequence goes on from CAXIVR010000010.1 coordinate 394,575, forward strand.
AAAATGTCCTTTGCGCGGCAAAAGATGGCAAGTGGGAAAGGAATAAGGCATAACCCAAAAGCTAATCGAAACGGAGTTAAGAAAACTAAGAAGTGCGAGAGAGTGTGTGCCATTTCATAGCGCCACTAAGTTTTTCTATATTTAGCAACAAGATTCATCCACTGTTTCGTTTCGAGAGCCCAGCTATAAGAGTTTTTCTGGCGAAAATTCGCCGTTCTTCGTAAGAAGAGAGTTATGTAATTACATAACTCTCTTCTTACGAAGACGAGGAATTTAGATCACAAATTACATTGCTTTTAGTAATACATCCGCCTTCTGGAACAGAATTTTAGCAGCCATCTGTGCCGACAGGCGTTCGTGCGACAACTCTTTGTTTCTGCCATCGAAACCAGACGATTCCCGGAGAAAAGGCAGAAACATTCCCTAACATTCGGGATACCGACAGCACGCTATCATTTCTTCCTACTCCTCATATCCTCGCCCCTTACACACACTTACCAGTACACACTACATCACATGTCAAGAGTCCTGGACGGCGAGGTGTGGAGAAAATACGTCATAACGGAGTTTTGGACTAAACAGAAAATGAATTTTCTCGAAGTGCAATTTTTCCCTTCCTGACCTGAAGTCGTTGAGCGCGGCGAAGTGCAGCGGGGTGTAGCCGTAGGTGGTAGCAGCTCGCACATCGGCGCCCCGCTGCAGCAGCAGCGCCACGACGGGCGGGTGGGCCTTGGCGGCGGCGCGGTGCAGCGCCGTCCACTTGGAGCTGTTGGTGTAATCCACCTGCGCCACACACCCACTCCAAATAATACAAGCTTCTAAGGGATTAAATATGATCATTTTTTGCCAATAACCACGTGACGGTAAAATTCATTGGTTTACTTGTTCATTATTGCACGTTTACGGCCCTCAATCGAAGCACTACAGGTATTCTTAATATCGTTACAGACCTTCTGATTACTTTATGACTGCTGTACTATCAAAAGAATAAATGACTCTCAATTCGATTTATCTTAAGGGAAAGGGAAATTCAAATAATTGATATTGTTCTTAAATAAGAATCATACATTTTCACAAACATTTCTTTGATTAATTTGAAAATTGCGATTTTAAAATTTTCCCGCCTATAACATCTTTGAAATGCCATTTTTTATAATGAATTCTTCTAAATTGCTTTCGTTAATAGAGGTTATAACCTAAGAGTACCGTTTCTTTTACACAAGTAGATAGTATTTACTTATATTGCATAACCGCGTACCTTAAACATCCATCTCAAAGTGAAGAAAAATACCATACTAGCAAGAAAGAACATTATTTACTTATATTTCCAATTCTTCACTAATTTAGCTTGGTGTCCTGTAGGGTTTCATTCCTAGGTTCTGTTCTCTTTTATACATAAACGTTGCGCTCTCGTTCATTAAAAATAAAAGAACAGTTCTGTTTGCTGATGAAAGGAAGGTTCTTTGCAAAAATGAAACAATAAATGGTACGATTTCAGAAGTTTTGACTTAGTTTCATAATACAAAATAAAGCCGACCATAACATACTGTATTGAAAGTGAACAATATAAAATTGGCTCATGTTAATGAAATTTCTGGGTCTCTCAATTCGGTCAAACCTTAATTGGATTCAGTGATACGTCTATAACTGAATTAAACTCTACTTTAAGTTCATTATCTTACGCATTCAGAATTCTTTCATATTCTGTTAGTCTTCATGCAACTCGTTGCGTGTATTTTACCAATGTATTTTCCCGCCAGAGCTATGAATTTATATCCTAAGGAAGCTCATCCTAAAGTTCACAAGCGTTCACATGACAGAAAAAGTATGTGAATAATAACGAAATGATATCCACGTGATTCTTGTGAGCATCTGTTCATTGAGCTTGAAATCTTTCCATTGCCATTCCTATTTACACACTTAAACGTGAAAACATTTATCTTCATGCAAAATTGATTTTTATAATTACAACACACGTCGTAGAAATCATTTTCATTAGGTGTCAGTATCAAAAGGTCACTTCAAGGTTCACATTCATGAACGTTACTTTACAGCACATTGCCACACGAAAAAACATTAAAACATCATTAAATCAATACTTCAAGTTAAAAGTACATTTTTTTCTGCTGCCTAAGTGTTTCTATACTCTTAGAGACTATATTGACCATAAAAACGAAAATGAATATTTGAACAATAATATATCATGTATAAGTATAAATTTGTATTATATAATGCTTTAAAACTACGTATATATATATATATATATATATATATATATATATATATATATATATATATCTGTAAAAGTTATTGTACTTCAGTTTTTTAGTCAACGACATCTCGATCCGGTTTTTGTCCAGTTTCCCTGATCCATTGAGCGAATGCTGAGATGGCCTCTTATGCTTTTTGGACATAAATGTAACTTCAGTATGCGCATGTTTACTTTAGCTCTCTTTTTGCTAGTAAGTTGTACGAGTAGAGCCGATATGAGTAACTATTGTTTTGTAAATACTAGCAGCTCAGTTCTGTATTTCGTTTACCAATGCAAACAATTTTTTTTAACATGAAAGTGAAAAAGACTCTTTTCAAACGTTACTAACGTTTCTGTGTTCGTATTTTTAATTATTCAACTATTCATAGCTCAAGAAAGGAGCGCAGGGAGCACTTCTGTCAGTTTTTACTGTTCATAGACAAAATAAATGAAACAAAATAATTCTTATTTGCCATCCAACTCTCAAATACCGTATTACATTACAGGAAACAAACTGTCTGATCTGTTACCTTTTACGAGGGTTTTTCTCGGAACTTCATAATATTTTTACGTTCTGTGGAAACAAACGTGTCCAACTATAACTATGCAATAGTAATAAGATACACATTGTTTGGTTAGTGTGACGCCATACTGCAACTGACGATTACATTGCGTCTTTTTATTTTGATGCAAGGCAAATTTAATGACTTTCGAAATATTGATTAATTCAGCAAAAAAGTAGTAAACCATAGTTTTCTCTACACCATGGTGTTACTTGCTGTTTTCATCCCTCAGGCGAATTCCAAACCCTCGGATCAGAGGCCCTCGGGTTTGGATGTCGTCCTACTTAATGCCCTAAATACGAGTACATTGTATTTAACTAATGCACATATGTCCCTGATTGGTATGCACCTACATATACGTACACTTGAGTTCAATATAAAATTTCTATCACCCCGTCATAACGTGGCCTCACGAGCATGGGCACATTATGAGATACATACTAATGAAAAGAAAATGTACAACGTGGCCATTCCGTGCACTTTGGCAAAAAGTGATCATTTTTATACTCCTCACGTTTTAAAAGTTGGTAATATTTAATCTTACTTGTGCATTCTAAATCACAATGCGTACTATAGAACAGGAGAAAGGTGTACGAGAAAGATAGCAAGTGAAGTAAGTTAAGAAAGACGAACAATAAGGATGAATGGTTCAATAAAGAAACGAGTGTTGCTGCAAAAGCACATACTTTCTCGCGCCGGTTCTAAATGCTTCGCAATACTGTACTATTACATAAAACAGCAAAAGCAGCTGATTTCAACCAGCAAATGTTTTTTCCGCTCCGAGAAGCGATCTCACTCCCTCAGTGAATTTGCCGGCACTCATATCACTAGCCCACACTAGACACGTAATGATCGACTTCGCGCAGAAGTAAAAAGGTAAATACCTGATTTATGTAAAAAAACATCTACAATCAAACTATCCGTTAGAAACTCCCAAAGCCTCCATCCAGTCCGTTCAGCTTAATCAGGGTATATCAATTTTGGAGTAAATCGGCTGAACGATTTAGAAGATATAGTTGTCCACAGATGGACAGACAGCTGTGGGGTTGATAGGTTGATTGATAGTGATTGTGAGCGCGCCGATCATTATTCCCGAATGTGCACTACTGTCTATGCTCGGGAGGTAGCTGTGATCTTCTCGTCCTAGATAGCTAAATCAAGTGCCGATCTACCGTCGGCTAGCGGGATTTTCCCCATCCAGGTACCTCCCATCAGAGGGTTTGATCTGTTTCCCCTCCACAGTAACCCTGAGGAGTCGGGAATTTAGTGACATAGTAGCATACAATTGCGCTGCTGCCTTGCGGCTTAAGCAGCTAAGAGGGAGAGATTAAAATAAGCTAATGCTAACTAAATCTAACTTAATTCTAATTTAATAGTTATTTAGTAGCACTTTGGCATTCCTAACTTACACAAAAAATATTATTATTATTATTATTATTATTATTATTATTATTATTATTATTATTATTATTATTATTTCTTAATACTACGTAATGTTTTCGTATGGTTTACTAGGTAATTCTTCTTTAAATTTATTTTTCATTCACTCATTATTCATTCATTTTATACATATCCATTCATTCTACTCATTCACTCCCACAGCACTTCACCGAACTGAATGTCTTCTGTTCGCCACGGCACTGACTTGGCTCAAAGTGTCCGTGGCGCTCAGGCCCATTGGGAGGCGTGGCAGGAGGGGCGCGTCGTCGCGTTGCCCACGCGTGCCTCGGCCGAGGGCGAGTCTTCCCCTCCGCGCCACCAGAGGGTATCCTCCCAGCTCGGTCAAGCTGTAAGCTCCCGGCCGGTCTCCGGTATGTTGTGAGGGTGTGGTGCATACAAGTGTACGGAAAGGGTAGATAGGACAAGGAATGGAGAGAAAAGATCGAACGCTGACCGTCCGGTACTGCACTGCCCCGGCATTCGCCTGGTGTTGATGAGACAAACCACGGAGGGCTACTGATCAAAGCAGCCGGCAGGAAGAATGTTTTTCCACAGAGCATCAGGGCTTGACCTAGCTATCCGGCTAGTGTCGAAAATTCTGCCATCATCATGACTCAAACCTAGCACTTCCCGGTCAGTGGCATTACAATAACATTGGTTGATACCCTGAGTCACCTCTCCCGGTCGGCCAGTACGGATATATAAGTTGGTCCCATGTGTAGTGTATATATTTATTTAAATTTCATGTTGATAGATTGGATAGTTGAACTATATCGGTTCTTACAGATGCACAGAAAGACAATTAATTTGATGTGATAAACGTTTTACAAATCGAACAAGAGAGTTGAAAACTTGGTTGAAGGTTCAAAATATGAAAATCATAGTCATTTCCGGTTTATATAGTATCTTAATTAATTGCTTCAAATGATTTTCAATAAAGTTTCTTAAATTCTCAATAGTTTTCTTCGCAACAGAGAATTGTGATAAATAATCATCCCTGTGCGAAGCTTTAACCAGTAGCCCCTGCATCCGAACCGCTGCGACAGTACTGTCATTTAACCATCTCAGCCACAAGGATTGGCGCTTTTAGAGTATCCACTAGAGCTTGATGTTTTATTTCTAGCAATATGCAGCCAAACAATTGGTAAAATGTGAAAAAAATGATGTTTGGGCAGGAAAAGATGGCAACTGAGAAGACATAACTCGGCGTGGAAAATAATTTTTGCTGGTTGAAAACACGTTTGCCTGTTCATATAGCAATATATTACAACGGAAAAGTCAGCAATTTTGTGAGAAAGTATTGCGCTGTTTATCCCAACTATTTTATCTTGATTAATTGTTTCTGTGATTAGAATTGTGAGCCTCCCCGCCGAAGAGTTGACTCGGCGCACGCCAATTAACCAACCTGTCTTCGTGGGACGTGGGGACAATGTTACAATTCTATAAGTGTGTAGGTGTGTAGAGTGATTTCAGTTCTAGCATGTGACAGATAAAATATTGATAAAAATGTGAAAAAAATGCCCTTTGGGCGTCAAAAGATGGCAGGTGGAAAAGGAATAAGGTATAACCTAAGTTAATCGAGACTAAGGAGTTAAGAAAACCAACAAGTGCGAGAAAGTTTGCACTATTCAACAGCTTCACTAATTTTTTCTAAATTTAGAAACAGGATTGATTCTTTTCTTCATTTTGAGAGCCCAGCTATAAGAGTTTTTCTGGCGAAAATTCGCCGTTTTTGGGCACACAATTACATAAATTTCTCCTCTTACAAAGAATATTAAAGGCAAGAAAGTAAAAACATCTACATACCTACATATCTCTCTGTCTACCTATCTACATATCTACATATCTGCATATCTACATATCTACATATCTACATATTTATATATCTATATCTATACTTCTATAGCAGCAAACATGCAGCAGTACAAAGCAAGAATAGAGTGTTGGAATATCAAAGTTCTAGGCTCTAAGCTCGGAAATCAAGGCTTCAATGGCTACATAAATGCGTGCGATATTGCGCCGTTTTTGAGAAAATCTTGTTCTTGTAATTATTAAAATTGCAAATATTTCACGCTCTATTGCATGAAAACTACTAAGATTTTTAAAAAATGCACATGACCTTAATGATACAACTATTTATGGACAACAAATTTTGTTTGAAGGAAAAATATTTATCTTCAATTTTATAGTTGTAGGAAGGCGCCGGAAAAAAAATCCAACTTTTGCAATTTTTGAAACTTCGGAGTTAACCGTAAAAATCGTACCTATGCTACCTTTATAAGCGTATTATACTCTGTTTTTACAAGAACAAATTAGAATGTTTTTCAAAATTGCAAAGCTTTAACTAGAGACAAATTAGCAGGGCTTTACTTAATTTGAAAAAGATTGTACACATGGTTAAGCGCTAGCTGTGCACAGACATACGGACAGACAGACGGACAAACGGACGGACGTTTAAAAAAAAACTTTTTTCGGAATCAGGGGATCCCAAAACGTGTACCTCCGTTAAAATCTCGAAATCGACTTTCCGCAGCATTACATAACTTTCTCTATACTACGTATGTTACTCCGTATATACGTATGTATACGAGAAAGTAAAAATGGAGCGAGTTTTAATAAAATGTCTTTTTCTGGAAATTGCATCAATTTCAAGCACAAAATAATGCTAAAACTACGCGATTTTCGATAAAATGTACATAACTTTTGCAATTTTCGAAAATACGTAGAGTTCTGCGAAAATGAGGAAAGCATCATATTTTTGATAATCTTTAAACAAAAAAATTGGGGCGGTTTTTGAGAAAAAATTAAAAAAAGTTTTATTGCCTATATTTCTCGCCAAATTACACGAAAATTATTCATATTTTCAAAAAATTGTACATGATCATATTTCAAAAACTGTTAGAACAGATTGGAATAAGGGGAAATCTATCTTCAATTCTATAGTTATAGGAAGATGACCCAAAAAATTGCACCTTAGCAATTCTCTAAAAATAAGGCTCAAGTTCGTTCAAATTCCTAAAGACTCAAGTTCGTTCAAGTAGATTGGAGAATATCAATTTTGGAAAAAATCGGATGAACGGTTTAGGCATTAGCGTCGACCACAAACGATCAATTCTAAACGATCGATTGAACTGTTGGCAAAATTTCTTCAAGTATGTAAGACATAAGAAAGGGAACAAAGAAGATATTCCAGCGATCTGCGGAGCTGACGGTTCGTTAATTACAAATGACAGTGAAAAGGCGGCTTGTTTAAATAGGCATTACGCGTCGGTTTTCAAGCCGAAGGATCAGATTTCAGTAAATAAATCAACACCCGTTATAGAAACCTTTAGAGTCGATGCAGGAATTATTAGAAAAAGGATTGCAAAAATTAGGAAAAATAAATCTGTAGGTCCTGACGGAATACCAGGAGAAATATTGAAATTGATGGACGTCACTGTAAATAATAATACGATTCCTCAAAATTGGAAAGAGGCAATTGCAGTGCCGATTCACAAGGGAGGAGACAAAAGGATTGTTAATAATTACAGGCCTATAAGTTTCACATTAGTTGTATGCAAGCAGATGGAATACATGATTGCGGAATATATTAGACGAGTCTGGAATAAAACCGACTGGCTTTTTCAAAATCAACACGGTTTTCGTCCTAGCTATTCGTGCGACAGCCAGACTATTTCTTTATGTCAGGACATTGCAGATTCATTAGAAGGGAGTAGGGTAGATGCAGTAATATTAGACTTTTCTAAAGCATTTGATCTGGTTCTACATGGCCTTTTAATTGAAAAACTGTCAAAAACTGGATTAGATCATCGAATAATCTTGTGGATAAAAGAATTTCTTACGGGCCGAACTCAAGCAGTCAGAATAGGTGACAAACACTCATCGAAAGCCGATGTAACCTCTGGGGTCCCCAGGGGAGGTGTGTTAGGGCCATTGCTATTCTTAGCGTTTATTAATGATATTGCAACTGGAATAAAATCGAAAGTTAGACTTTTCGCTGATGATTGCATAATATATAGGAGTATTGGCGCGTCTTCGGATGAAAATGATTTACAGAACGATCTTAACTGTTTATGGAACTGGGCGTGCAGAAATAAGATGGAATTAAATCCGGAGAAGAGTAAATTCATTTGTTTTACCAAATCTCGCTCGAATGTACACTCGAATTACAAGTTAGGAACTAACGATATATCGCGTGTAAAAAACTGTAAGTACTTGGGTTTGGTCCTGCGTAGCGACTTGGGTTGGTCGGATCATATTAACAATACGGTCAAAAAACCATGGAGGGCGCTGCACTTTGTAATGCGCATTCTAAAAAACAGTAGTTCGAATGCCCGATCCTTGGCATATACTTCACTTGTTCGTCCTATTTTAGAGTACGGAGCGGCCTGCTGGGACCCGTACAGAAAATGGCAAATCGAGGCGTTAGATAAAATTCAAAACCGGGCCGGGAAGTTTGTAAATCATGGACGCGTTGATGGACGAGATGAATGGAACCCTTATCGGCGCGTTTAGCTAATGTACAAGACATACAAAGGGGACTCAGCATGGGCAGACATCAGTAAAATATTACAGAAACCTGATTATAAAAGCAGAGGAGACCATCACTGGAAAATACGATATAGAAAGCAAAGAACTGATGTAGGCAAGTTCTCCTTTGTGAATCGTACTATAGTAGATTGGAACAAACTACCTGCAAAAGGACTAGAGACTGTTCCTTCTAATGTAGTGAAATTTAAAAATATACTTAATTCTATGTAGGTCATCATTAATAGCACTGGGACTTTTATCATTTTTATTATTATTATTATTAGTTTCATTATTATAATCGTTAGTATTATTAATAATATAGTCATGTCTCTTATTCAGTGAGTGGAGTGGAGTGGAGTGGAGTGGAGTGGAGTGGAGTGGAGTGGAGTGGAGTGGAGTGGAGTGGAGTGGAGTGGAGTGGAGTGGAGTGGAGTGGAGTGGAGTGGAGTGGAGTGGAGTGGAGTGGAGTGGAGTGGAGTGGAGTGGAGTGGGTGGAGTGGAGTGGTGGAGTGGGGGGTGGGTGGAGTGGGTGGTGGAGTGGAGTGGGTGGAGTGGGTGGAGTGGGTGGGTGGAGTGGGGAGTGGAGTGGGTGGTGGAGGGAGGTGGGTGGTGGGTGGGTGGGTGGAGTGGAGTGGGTGGAGTGGGTGGGATGGAGTGGAGTGGGTGGAGTGGAGTGGAGTGGAGTGGAGGAGTGGAGTGGGTGGAGGATGGAGTGGAGTGGAGTGGTGGAGTGGAGTGGAGTGAGGGAGTGGGTGGTGGAGTGGAGGGAGTGGAGTGGAGGTGGTGGTGGAGTGGAGTGGTGAGGGTGGAGTGGAGTGGTGGAGTGGAGTGGAGTGGAGTGGGGAGGTGGGTGGAGTGGATGGTGGGTGGGTGGAGTGGGTGGGTGGAGTGGAGGGGGAGTGGGGGTAGGGTGGGTGGAGTGGAGTGGAGTGGAGTGGGAGTGGAGTGGAGTGGAGGGTGGAGTGGAGTGGAGGGGAGTGGGAGTGGAGTGGAGGATGATGGAGTGATGATGAGGATGTAGTAGTGGAGTATAATCAACAATAGATAACTAATTATTAATGATTTAATTCTAATTAGTATTTTGTAAATATTCGTAATAGTTTTGTAATTGTATATCTAATTGTAATAATGTTTGCCACCGAGCATTAGCTCAAAGCGAACTTTAATAAATCTATCTATCAGACAGACGTTTTTACATCAATCAATTTATCGTGGTATCAAGGACCCACAAAACATGGATTCTCGCCACACCACGAGATAGAGGAAGTAAATTATCATATAGCAACAGGATTTATCCACTTTTTTGTTTCCAGGGCTCGGCAATAATACTTTTACGGTGCACGATTACGTAAATTCATCTTCTTACAAAGATTGAAAAAAGCGAAAAAATAAAATAAATGTTCACAATTCTGAATTAATATAAGACAAAATGTTTTTTGTTAAAAAATAACAACATATTAAATCAATTTCAGGAATAAATTAAATTTCAAGAATATTGGTATATTTGTAATAATTTGTAAAATTAGCAGAATGTGTAAAATACATAATACAGTACAAAACTAGTGGTGCTACAGAATGGCACAGACTTTACCATATTAGATTTTTTTTATTTTCTTTGGTGTAGCCTAGCTAATCCGGCTTGCCACTTGCTCTAGCCAACTGCCATATATCGCCGCCCAAAATGCAATTTGTTGAAATTTTTACCATTTTCCTAATGGTATAACCAACATAAGAAGAAATAAGAGGTCATCTTCGTCAACATATTAGCCATACATAATATGCAACATAATATGTTGACGAAGATGACCTCTTTTATTTCTTCTTATAAGAACGTCAACAACAACAAATCAGAATTTTCACAATAACCAACATATTACATAAAATATAAAAAGAGAAGTAAAACCTCATCTTAAATTGCAATTATTATTGAAACATTTGGAGGCCGTTAAAAAAATATGCGTTTTCGCGTTACTATAATTGCAAAATTTGCAACTCTTTTTCACAGACAATTTTTTAGCTTTCAAAAATCTTAATTTAAAATCATTTGAAGCACTTTAACTCGCATGTGCAATATTGTTTACAAATTCCTTGACATGTCCATATTAACAGCATGAGAGAGATTTGTGACCTTCGCTCTAAGAAAAGATGACTGTTCTTTAATAACAATAAACAATAAGCAGATCCCTCAAAATAATAAATTTAATTACTTAGGTGTTCATTTGGATAGAAGATTAACATGGACGGTCTATTTAAAAAGAAAAGAACTATAATACACTAGAGGTGCTATAGCACCTTTCTCGTAATTTGTTTGGTGTGGACTGGCTAAAGCCAGGTCTTGCTCCATCTATTGACCATAGTGCACTTTTTCTCAAATTTTCGATTTCTTAAAAGCAGAGCATTACTTCAAGAATATTAAAGATGAGAAAACCTCGTCCTATATAGAAGTTTTCATTGAAAAATTTTAATCCGTTTTTTAGAAAATGACAATTAAGCATTCCCGAAATGCAAAATTTGAGGCTCTATTTCACAGGAATCTATTGAGTTTTCGAAAAACTGAATTTGATGTCATTTGAAGCACTTCCATTTACAAATATAATAATCTATACAAATCGAAATGTGCATATTAACGAAGTGAGAAAAACGTTTTAAAAAATTAAATTTTTGTAATTAAAAAATGAATACACCAAAATGAACTCAACATCATATTAAACAGTGCAATTAGCACTATGCATTGGAAAGGTTTGATGAAAAAAAATTGGAGATTTATGAGAAAATGTCGTTTGATAGTTTCTGAAGAAGCGGTACTTCGAGCTCATTTTCACAGAAAACTGGTGAGTTTTCGAGAAACGTTGTAAGACATGATTTAAAGCACATGTACTCGTAAATATAATAATGTGAAAAAATCGTGTCTAATGTAAATATTACCGACGTGAGAGACAAGTCCAAAACATTAATTATTTGTAACTTTGAAAAAAAAACAAAAGAAAGCAATATGGCGTTATGTATATGTAATCTGATATTTGGCAATACATCAACGAAAAATTTATAGGAAAGATTTCGAGCTCTTTTTGAGAAAATCTTGTTTTCGTAATTTTTGAAAATTGCAAATATCGTACACTACTAAAATTTTCAAAGAAAAAAATGTACATGATCTTAATGAAAGAACTATTTATTACTATTTAAGACAAACCTCATTTGAAGGAAAAATCTGTCTTCAATTATATAGTTATACGAAGACGCCGAAAGAAATTCAAATTATTGCAATTTTCGTAAATTCAGTGTTAACCGCGAAAATCGGACTTATGCCACCTTTATAAGTGTGTTTGTAAAGTACTCCCAAAAATTAATGAATATTTTTCAAAATCGCAGAGCTTTGACTCAAGACAAATCAATGGGCGTTTATTCAGTTTGAATAAAATCATATGAATAGATCAGGCGTTAGTGTTGTTTGCATACACCAGACAGACGGACGGGCGGACGTTTTAAAAAAATCTTTTTATTTCGTTATCGGGGACCACAAAACGTGTACTTCCGTTGAAATCTCGAGATCGATTTTCCTCAGCGTTGCATAACTTTTTTATATTACTCCGTATATACGTATGTAAACGCGAAAGTAATACGAAACGAAAAATTCAGATACTTTGTTAATCAATATTAACAATTAGTCGAGATCATAAATTTCAGAACTGTACATAGAAAGACAAATCATACATTAGAATCCTGACTAGCCATGAGATCGTCGGGCAGTTTCGCGAAAGAGAGTTTTGACGTTACTGAATATCTTCTGTTTTCTACATTTGACTATAGAAGTATATTTATCCGATTTCAATGTATGAAATGGCGTTGGGTTGTGGCCTGTTTACATCTGGCGAGACTGCGAGACATCTCGCCAGCATGCTGTTAAAACACCACTTTTTCAAATTTGTCCGAAAGTACGAAAACAGATTCAAAATTCGGTTATTTCAAGATTCGGTTATTTTATTTGGGAAAACAGATTCACGCGGTAAATTCTATCAAGGAGACAAACGATGTTCTGAGATCAAAAATCGAGTCGTAAAATAAACGATCTCGTGCAATTTCTGCTCATTCTTTTCGGTAGTGGAATGATAACGGAAGATCTTAGATTTAAACTATATCTAAAATAAGATGCGAGGAGATGAAATATTGGTGATATTTACACAATTAGTTCAATTTTCAATCTTTCTTTCTCTCTTCAGTTTCCAAATCGGAATCGATATTTTTGAGTAATGCCTCAAATAATTTTATAGAAGCAAAATGGAAATATATGAACAAGATAAATTAGTTTTATACTACTGTAACGAATATTGCGTCATCCCCCGGCGCCACTCCGAGGTGCCTGCTGGTTACGTCATCTGTCGGCGACCACGAGCCGCCGGTGAGCACGAGTTGCATCACCTGCCGGCGGATTCCTCCAGAACAGTCGCGGTGTCCGGAAGATTCTGGATTGTCTTGACAGGTATAAATACGCGACGGCCGGCGACCGCGAGTCAGTCTTGAGTCCGCAGTGGAAGCTGAACTGAGAAGTGTGTGCATCGCGGTGAATAGCTGTGCAGTGAGTGTGCTCAGTGGAGTGAACCGTTGTCAGTGCATCGTACTGTGGTCAGTGACATGGACTGTGACCAGTGCATCGAACTGTGATCAGTGCAGTGAACTGTGGCCAGTGCTTAGGACTGTGCGAGTGTGCAAGAGGAATGTAGTGTAAATAACTGAAGAGAAGTGTAGTGTAAGTAAAGCAAGAGAAGTGTAGTGTAAATAACTGAAGAGAAGTGTAGTGTAAATAAATAATCAAGTGTTTTCAGTGATTGTGTTAAGTAACAAAATAAACGTTTTTGTTAAAATAATACGAGACTTTTAATTCACCACTTAGAAACGTAACACTACTATTACAGGTGATACGAGACTGCTTGCTTCTCTTACTGCAACTCAATTTCTTTTTGTGGTGAAAAAAATTGAGATTCCAAGGGACTTAAGCGTAAAGCGACTGCCTGCCGGCTTGCCTGCCTGCAAGTTAGGCCTCCTCCCGCGCCGCAGGACATCGGACCTCGCTGTTGACGCCCCGAGGGAGGGAGGGTCCACAACAGACCGAAAACGTAATGGTGTGGATGGGGGAAGGGGTGAGGGGTTCCCAAATTTCAATTTACGACGCTCCTATTCATCCGATTTGCATGGTGTTGGAAGCACGTCGCCATCGCGCTATAAGCCCACATTTTTTAATTTCATCTCAGAACTATGAGAGAATTTAAAACTTTTTTTTGAAAATATTTTGTAGCATTCTTCGTAGCATAAATTCAATTTGAGAAAGGCGTCCAATGCCGTTTACAGATCGAAAATCGGACCATATGTTCAGACGTTATCGGTCCAGTAAATTCCCAGTGATAGTGCTGCGATCTATTGAAGTTTCCTACAAGTATTTTTCGGTACATTTAGCCTTAAGGTTTTATTTTCCTCCGCTTCGTTTGAGGTGGCATCAATATATAAAAAAGCGGTAATAAAATAACTTAATATTACAAATAGCATGACTTGTACAGCATAATTCCTAGACTGATACCCTAGTACAATATCAGTAATCTATTTATGTGTATAATGTACTATGACTAACCAATAAACAAGTTGAAATGTGAATGCAGATGGAAAAAACCGTTTCGGCAACTAATTGATATTATTCGCCAAGCGAATTCACATAGTTTTGACAACGCTGCGCTGGCAACAATGCATTGCTCGATTTTATATAATTTGCAGCGAATACTGTATCAGTCATATGTATTCCTGTTTTCTGCATTTAGCAAAGTAAAAAATGATTGCTGCTCCTGACTATCGAAACGAATGCAGATATGCATCACAGATATGCATTACAGATATGCATCACGCTTTGTGTGAATTGATTGAATTGGTCGTTTTGAAGCAATATCTGAGGCGTTAGTAGCGCAGAAAATGCAATATTTCAATATTACGTATCCGTTTCTGATGACGCGCAAAGTATGTGTTGTTGTAGTACCACTAGTTATACTTTTCTAATGAAAAGCTGAAATTACGCGAAAACTACTTGTTTTTTCACAACAGTTGTTCAAGGCCATTTCTAAGTGTCTGAATTTTTTATAACATATTTTGTTTCAGAAGGAGATCTCTATCTTCATGTTTCTACTTTTGCAATGATATTTGCTGCAGTTTTCAAAATTACAGAGTTTGTCGGAAATGCGACTAGCACCAATTTCTTACAGTTCCAGAATACTAAGTAGGAGACAATTTAAAGAAAAAACTTCGAGTCACTTGAGAGAAACATGTTTAAAAATGACCAATACAAATAAATTTTCGCTTACTGTGAAGCCAAAGCTAAGATTTCAGCAACGTCAAAACTCCTTTTTGAAGCTTTTATTTATCTTTCCTTCTGAACAAAGTCGAAGAGCACTCTGAATAACAAGAAAGCACGCACAGATAATATTTCTAGCCATAAATCTTACTATTTTTCATCTCAGATTTCGTTACTTTTTAATAATATAACTCCAATTTAGAGGGGAACTAACAAAAAATTCAAAACATCGATTTTTAACCGAAATCAATGAGTTTCAACTGAATTCAATGCATTCCTAAATCGATATTTCGAATTTTTTCAGCTAGGTCCCCCTCACATAAAATACACAAAACAGAACGAAGAATGTAAGTACCTCCGCGCCGGCGTCGATAAGCTTCCGCACGTCGTCAGGGCGGCCCTCGTGCGCCACCATCAGCAGATGGCGGCCCAGCGCATCAGCGTAATCGTCGGCGCTGCCACGCGCCCTCGCCCCACCGCCCGCGCTCCACGACGCGCACCGCCCCACACACTCCCACTGGGGGCTTCTTTTTTAAATGACGAATGTGTGTTTCAATTTGTACTAGAAATATTTACGGATACTCAATGGCATTTTTTACTTTCTCGTATATATACGTATATACGGGAGTTATAGACGTAGTATAGAGAAAGTAACGTAATGCTGCGGAAAATCGATTTTGAGATTTTAACAGAAATACACGTTTTGGGGCCCTCTAATAGCGAAAAAGTGTGTTTTTTCAAAACGTCCGTCCATCCGTCTGCCGTCTGACTTTTAAAAATTTTGAAAATTCAGATTAACCGTGAATATCAGACATACGCTACCTAAATAAGTGTTTTACTCAATTCTTACAAGAAATTTTTTAAAAAGTTTGGAGTCGTTTATGAGAAAATTTAAAAATGTCCGAGGGGCTTTACGTTAAGTACCCCGAAATTTTAAAGAATGTTTTCCAAAATGTCAAAGTTTTGAGTTGAACGAGATAGAGGTGTGGAAAATTCTAAGTATTGGTAGGTGTTAGTATAATAGGTGCTAGTGATGTTCAGAGACGGACGGACAAATGGACGCATGGGCGTTTCGAAAAAAAAAACTTTTTCTGTATCAAGGGACCCCAAAACGTGTATATTCGATGAAATATCGAAATCGATTGTTTGCTGCATTTCTTAACTTTCTGTATACTACGTATATTACACCGTGTAAACGTAGTATGTATACGAGAAGTTAAAAAACGAATTTGCTGCAGAATCTCGTAAAATACAAGGTTTACAAGAAATGAATACAAGTTTCGGTCTCTTCTACTGTCTCATTTTGCTCTGGAAGAACTGCATTGCAATATATTCAACTGTTCTAAAATAGAAACAGATGCTAAAGTTACGTTTACGTAAAGTTACGTGATGCTCTGTATACGTGGACGGAAAAACGAATATTCTGTTTCTTAGCAATCCGTCATTTATTTACTATGTGTTTCTGTTTCTGTCAATAGCGGGAGTATTAACATTCGCATGCCATTCCGTTACCCTGAAAACATGGGGGGGGGGGCAACGGTGAACACCAGAACAAATTGCAATATAATTGAAGAACAATCTCGTATATTTAAGACCCAATACTACACGAATTACAATCGCTTTCTTGATAATTTTGTTAAATATTCTTTTCACATGAATACTTGGAAAACTCTCTGTTCCTATGGTCTTTTCCACGGAGCCAACAGATAACGTTTTTGAAGAACTTC
Source organism: Teleogryllus oceanicus (assembly GCA_964035755.1). NCBI lineage: Eukaryota > Metazoa > Arthropoda > Insecta > Orthoptera > Gryllidae > Teleogryllus > Teleogryllus oceanicus. The sequence goes on from CAXIVR010000010.1 coordinate 411,414, forward strand.
TACAACTTTCAGTATGTTGCTCTCAATGCACAACTGTTACGTTACCTACAGATAATGATTGTTACGTGCTGTGTTTATGATTAAGTCTGGATATAAGAGAGCAACGCAGTTTTCTTGAAGCGATTACGCTTGGCGAAGATTTCGAATAAACTTCCGAAAAGCTTTGAAAGATGAAACAATCACTTCGGGTATATAAAGATATGTAAAACTCCTAAACATTCATACAACTCCTTTCCTAAACAAAGATGGGTGGTAATATCGCTGGGGTTCATCGTTGACGATCCCCGCCTCCACATTGATTTGCGGCCTTAATGAGGCATGTTAGAACAAGCAAAGCTATTTATTTAAACATATTTTAAATGCACTATTCATTATAATTTTATGCACATCTTGGTAAACATGACTACGTGTTTAGTACAATTTTATTGCAATCTAAATGAAAAAATCTGTGTGTTCTAACCTCAGCTATCTCTTTCCCAATGTCCCAAGCACTTATCGAATGTCGCGCTGGGCTCATATTCTATCGTGAACAGCGCTCACTCACTTCTCGAAATTCGCTACCTCTTGCCGGGAGCCTTGGAGATTCCTAGAATTTCTTTTGCGTGTGTCACACGGCAACATATGAAGCGGAGTTGATGTCGCGTAACTTCATTCCCGCAAAAGACATTCATTCCCGCATCGTAAGGAATTCCCACATGCTCAATTTTGGCGAAATATTATAAATTCTGACTGGTTTCTAATTATTCTCGATAAATAGTTCCATAGTTATAAAAATGTTAACCTTCTAACAGCATTATTTTTTACTTTAACATGTCTCCTTAGTGTCTCGTCTCTTTCAATACTGTTTACCGCACTAGGATCCTATTCAGAACTACAATGCTCAAATACAGCGTCCTCAATTTCACTTTCACTCAACATTGCAATTAAATATGCTTCTCAACCAATCTTATAAAACCTGGACCCTTCGTGCGGGAATCGTGCAAGCAGGGAATCCAACGAGATAGTGTCCACTTATATGTAAACAGATTGGTTTGTGCGGTGAAGGAGATAGAACCTTTTTTCACGTACATGTACTACATACGTTTTGCAAATAGTGCCTTTTTACTTTAACTGTATCTCAGAAACCAAGCTTCGTGTATCGATGTAACTTGTATGTAATGTCATGTAAATCTTATCGCTATCGTTTCAAACATAACAAAATGTCATTTTTTGGAAAAATGTTAAATGGAACCTGTTTACTTTCAGGCCAGGATCTGTTACGTCACGGCTGGTCTACGTGGTCTATGTGACGTCGTCTGCATGCCATCACAAACTGTGTCTAACATATTGTATGGTATTTAGTTTTTCCCCTTTTGTTTTTATCAGATTATGGACTAGAGGAACTGTATTTAGTCTTGTGCTATAGTCACCTACAACTTAAATAAACGTTTCCTTTTCCCCTGATTAAACTAATTTAAATTAAAACAGTTAAGGTATCTATTACATTGTCTTATCCGAGATACAGTTGATTCATTTCATTGTCATTTGTAATCTTCAATTAGTTTCTTTTGTACGTCTTAAACTTTACCATGGGTTTACTGATTTCCCTGCTAATGGCAACATATCCTGTAATCATTCAATTGCAGATAAAAGGGTTGGATGTAAATCCAAAAACATATCTAGTTCTTGGAACGTGAGCTGTTTAAGGGAAGAGGTCACGTCCACAGCTGGTTCGCAGTGCCCTTGCAAGACACGTGCAACTCACCTCCTCGTGTAGCCTTGCGACGGCGGGCGGGCGGCGCGGCAGGCGGCGGCGCAGCGCGGGTGCGACGACGACTGCGGCGCCCGCGCCCCTGCACCTGCAGCAACTGCACACGCCTAGGATGGCTCTTCCACTATCAAAAAGGCATCTTACATTACAACACTTATGTGCCCAACACAAATGTCAAAATTTTACATGTTGAAAACAAGGAACGAAATTACACATACTATTCAATGTATACATTCTAAAAGTATTTAAAAAAATCATTCTACCTGCTGCATTAATGATCAATCCAATGAAAAACAGTCCTTTATTCCATATCCACAAACTCATTCGGTACTCCTCCCTGGAACGCACAGAGCACAAAATATCATCGCCAACGGGTGAGTGTATAACACCAATCTTTTGTGTCACGTTACTTGAGAGTGTATAGCTTTTTGTTCCAAAATTAAAAAACGACCTTTTTCGTTCAAAGAAATAGTTTATAAAAGGACATCTTGCGGCACAGATTACGACATATTTGCCCTTTATGGCACGATAATTGTGTCATTACACATTCAGCCAATCGTAGCGATCGTATTTCATATATATACACATATTATATATATATAGAAAGAAAGGAAAGAAGGAAAGAAAGAAAGAAAGGAAGAAAGAAAGAAAGGAAAGAAAGAAAGAAAGAAAGAAAGAAAGAAAGAAAGAAAGAAAGAAAGAAAGAAAGAAAGAAAGAAAGAAAGAAAGAAAGAAAGAAAGAAAGAAAGAAAGAAAGAAAGAAAGAAAGAAAGAAAGAAAGAAGAAAGAAAGAAAGAAAGAAAGAAAGAAAGAAAGAAAGAAAGAAAGAAAGAAAGGAAGAAAGAAAGAAAGAAAGAAAGGAAGAAAGGAAGGAAGAAGAAGGAAGGGAAGGAAGGAAGGAAGAAGAAGAGAAGGAAGAAGGAAGGAAGGAAGGAAGGAAGGAAGAAGGAATGAAGAAGAATGAAGAATGGGAAGGAATGAATGAATGAATGAATGAATGAATGAATGATGAATGATGAATGGAAAGAATGAATGAATGAATGAATGAATGAATGAATGAATGAATGAATGAATGAATGAATGAATGAATGAATGAATGAATGGGAAAGAATGAATGAATGAATGAATGAATGAATGAATGAATGAATGAATGAATGAATGAATGAATGGAATGAATGAATGAATGAATGAATGAATGAATGAATGAATGAATGAATGAGAATGAATAATGAATGAATGAATGGGAAAGAATGAATGAATGAATGGGAAAGAATGAATGAATGAATGAATGAATGAATGAATGGGAAAGGAATGAATGGAATGAATGAATGAATGGAAATGAATGAATGAATGAATGGAATGAATGAATGAATGATGGAATGAATGAATGGAATGAATGAATGAATGAAAGGAATGAATGAATGAATGAATGGAATGAATGAAGAAGAATGAAGAATGAATGGAATGAATGAATGGAATGAATGGAAGAATGAAGGAATGGAAGAAGAATGAAGGAATGAATGAAGGAATGGAATGAATAATGAATGAATGGAATGAAATGGAATGAATGAATGAATGAATGGAAGGAAGGAAGGAATGAGAAGGAATGAAGAAGGAGAGGAAGGAGGAAGGAGGAAGGAAGGAAGGAAGGAAGGAGGAGAGGAAGGAGGAAGGGAGGAGGAAGGAGGAAGGAGGAGGAGGAGAGGAGGAAGGGAGGAAGGAGGAAGAGGAAGGGAGGAAGGAGGGAGGAGGAAGGAGGAAGGGAGGAAGGAGGAAGGAGGAAGGAGGAAGGAGGAAGGAGGAAGGAGGAAGGAGGAAGAGAGGAAGGAGGAAGGAGGAAGAGAGGAAGAGAGGAAGGAGGAAGAGAGGAAGGAGGAAGAGAGGAAGAGAGGAAGAGAGGAAGAGAGGAGAGAGGAAGAGAGGAAGAGAGGAAGAGAGGAAGAGAGGAAGAGAGGAAGAGAGGAAGAGAGGAAGAGAGGAAGAGAGGAAGAGAGGAGAGAGAAGAGGAAGAAAGAGAGGAAGAGAGGAAGAGGAAGAGGAAGGAAAGAGGAAGAGAAAGAGGAAGAAGGGAAGGAAGGAAGAAGGAATGAAGGAAGGAAGGAAGGAAGGAAGTGGAAGGAAGGAAGGAAGGAATGAAGGAAGGAAGGAAGAATGAATGGAAGGAAGGGAAGGAATGGAAGGAATGAGGAATGGAATGGAATGAATGAATGAATGAAGGAATAATGAATGGAATGGAATGGAATGAATGGAATGGAATGAATGAATGGAATGGAATGAAGGAATGAATGAATGGAATGGGAAAGGAATGGAATGAATGGAAGGGAAGGAAGGAATGGAAGGAATGGAAGGAAGGAAGGAAGGAAGAAGGGAAGGAAAGGAAGAAAGGAGGGAAGGAAGGAATTCTTTTGAAAAGTAAGGACAAAATTTGGAACCATTTTACAGAAAATATCCTTGGGGCTTCATGTAAAGTCTCCCCAAATTTTAAAGAATTTTTTCAAAATCGCAATGCTTCGGGTGGAGCAAGATCGACAGGGGAGTATCCAGTTTGGATGAAAACTCAAGGTCAAAAGTCAAAAAGTCTTTATTTTGTCAACATTATAGAACTTAGAATATTACATGTAAACACGATGGGGAAAATAATTTTTCTAGGGGGATCCCCTGAAAAAGAAAACTGTGTGGGATCTCCATCGCCTTTGTCTGCAAAAACAAAATTGTCAGCAGCGACTCCCTCATTCGAATTAACATGCAAGAATAACAAAATAAAGTTTTTAAACATAGTTCTTCTGTGCATTAACAATAGAACAAATATTAGATCTAAATATATACCACAATTCTAACAAACTTTATACCAGAAAAAAATATAATGTTACTTTTCAAGGTTAATCAAAAATTTTTTTACAAGATTTTTCAAGGACAAAAAGATCGAACAATGTATTTCGCATAACTATTACATGAAAATCGTCAGTGTCGTCTTGCGAAAAAAGCCATATTCTTATTTTTTTCAAAAACTGACCGAGTGTAGTAAAAGCACCTATTTCATTGCTCACAATATTAAACATTCTTGATGCTACACTACTATAAAATATTTGATGAGCTGTTAAATTTGATTTTGGAACATAAAATTTTTCATACCTTCTCAAGTTGTATCTTTTTTCATGTGGTAATGAAAATGCTGTGCTTTTGATGAAAAAACATTTTAAAACTTTAAAAATAAGTGTCTTAAGGGAAGAATTTTGAGATCAAAAAAATTGTTGTGTAAGTTCATACTTTGCTTTAAATGATAGTTCTCATAAAACATTTTTGAAAAGTTATAATGGTAGAAATTGTTGATCGGTACGCCCCGCCCAACCTGAAATTCCACATTAGAGCCTAGAACCAACAAGTGCATGATAAACCGTAATTAATACTTTCCTAGGACATAGTTGACGCAGTAAATAAAATTTTATTAGACTGTTCTAGAGCTCCTTCTTTAATTTTTTAACATGATCCCTCCATGACTATTGACTATCAATAACTAATCCTAAGTACTTAATATTTAAAACTTGATCTAATTTGAGTTAATCACAATAATTGATCTTAGCTTTATACATCTAATTTAATGAAATTTTAAGGGAGTGTTAAAATTCACTTCACTCCTTAAACCAAATATCATATACTTAGTTTTATCACTAAGGATCATAAAATGCTTATCAAACCACAATCTAAGACATGATAAATCTATAGTTATTTCATTATATAGCGTGTTAATATCTCCATTTTTATAAATAAAGGCCGTATCATCAACAAAGGCAACTAAACGACTATTGAAACGGCCATTACATAAGTCATTTAGTATATAAATAAAAAAATTGTCCCTAATACTGATCCTTGCGGCACTCCACATGTAATTGAGCCAGACTCACTTTCACAATTACCAATTCTAACTGTTTTTTCTTTCAGAAAGATAGCTGACAAACCATTTAATAGGTAGACCTCTCACTCCGGCTGACCATAATTTATCAATCAAAATTCCATGGTCGATCGTGTCGAACACATTGGTAATGTCAACAAAGCAGAAACCTAATCGCATATAATAAACATAATCAATGGATCATAAATAGCTTCCTTAAATATAATTAAAGCGTCCTCTGTGGTCTTACCCTCTCGAATTCCGAATTGATTACTAATGAAAAAGTTATATTTATTTAGAAAAGCAATTAATCCTTCCTTAATAATTTTTCAAGTATTTTTGCAAACACACGTAATGAAATTGGTCGGTAGCAGTCAGGTAACCTACGATCTCCCTTCTTAAAAACTGGAATAAAAGTTGCTTTTTTTTAAAGTATTTCGGGAATTCTCCAGAAGATAAACTGAATAAGTCAGCACATAAATGAAATGAGGAGTTATTCGTTTAACCACAGTGGAAATGATATTATCAAATCCAGGCGCTATTTTAGGCGCCAGGTTATTTTTCAGATTTGTAATTTTTTTAACACCTCATCAGTTGTTGTAGGTCGAAATATAAAAGGATGTTTGAGGGGTATTACTTTGCTTTATGTTCAGTCATCACACCATTTGTACTTTTAATGTCATTGATATCGTAATTGCTTTGATGTTCACCAACTAAGTCATTAATTGTGTTCCACTGTGATTTCATGTCATTAGCAGGGTTTTCAAACTTTTCCCTAAAATAATCATCTTTTGCTTTCTTTATATCGCAATGCAGTCGGTTTCTAAAGTTAGTGTAATAACGTTTTAGCTTAGCGTCATTTCGCATTTTCATCACCTGTTTAAAGATTTCCTTTTCTGTATTTTTAAATCAGTGTTTCAAGGCTCAACTTCAATAATTTTTTACGTATACACACTGTATATTTACAATTTTCTACTAATGACTGTATTGAGTCTATAAACAAATCACTATCATCCGACACAGAATTTTGAAGATAAACATTAATCCAACCTTCAGAATTAAGTAAGCTAATCAGCTTTTCCATATCCATTCTTTTATAAGAACCGTTAGTTCCAGTAATAATATTATTTGATAATTTAATCGTCAAAACAATAGTTGAGTGATCTGTAATATTGTAATGGAACACTTTTGCTTTAAAATCATACTTAATAGATCGATTGTTAAAAAGTCTAACAAAAGCATGGTCTATACATGTTGCAAATTGTTCTACAATGGGAGTAGGCTCATTTACTAAGTTGAAGATGCCTTTACTAGCTAAGTTGGTTACATAGTTGTCTGATTCAACGCTTTGATTCAAAATATTCGTGTCACCAATGTATACAATATTATGACCTTCCAATTCAGTTATTATTGAATCAATATCATTTGTAACATCTGCCCGTGAACTACAGTGAAAGCGATACACAGCAAGCAAAGTTAACTCTACAAGATTACCGACCTTGACATTTAACTAGAGTACATCAGCTGACTGAATGTCATTTCTCTCTTTCACCCCTCTATACTGGTAGCAGTCACGAAGATATACAATGGTACCCCTGTACTCATTACATTTAGCAATAAAATTATATCCTTCAATTTTGTAAGTATTCAATTCATATTTACTTATCCATATTTACGTTAATACAATAACATCAGGAAACAATTTCATTTACTCCAAATCACTTACAAATAAATTAAAATTTTGCCGTAAACTTTTAATATTTTGATTTAGAACGAGAAAATAATCAATTTCTTCCATTGTTGTTAAGTTAGGAAAATGATAATGAAAACTCGCCCGCCCAATCAGTCAGCATTTGTTCTCTGACAAAAATGACCCGGCGCCAATATGCTTGTACTACAATCTATTGATGATAAGATTGTGAGGATTTGAAGAACGTACTTACAATGACAAATTTGAACCTTATGCGATGACCAATGATATACCCTTAATTTTTTAAACTTGAGAAATAAACAGTTTACCAAATTATTCATAATAGTAATTTTGTTACAAATTATCCACTTCCACCATTGATGTTTCTACTTTTAGTGGTTTGCCGTCTGCTTTTCTCATCAGAGTCTTTCCTCCACCTGTCCACAGGTATGTGTAGTTCTTTTCTTTTTTCTTGTCCCTTGCTGCGTTGAAAAGTCGGCGTCTGCCCGGACAGAGGCATTAATGTAGATGGGTGCCGCAGGAATGCTAGAAATGCCTACATGGAGTGTTGATAAATTTCGTTTGACGCGTCTTCTTTGCAGAATTGCCTCGGCATCCAGTCTACGAACCATTTTTACGATTATTACTGGAGGCTTTCCCCTTCGCTCCCGTATGTTCAGTCTATGGCATGCACTTATCATATTTTCTTCAATTGGTAAGTCAAGTGCCGTCCCAACCGCTTTCACCACTTCTAGGACATTGTCTCCTTTCTCTACTGGAATACCATGAATTTCTATAGTATCCCTTCGAGAGTATGTCATCCATTCGATTCTCCATCACAAGTACTTTGCTTTTTAGTTCCGCATTCTCGTTGGATAACTTATTCACGAGATCAAGCAGAGCTGCTATCTCCTCACTCTGTTTGGTTAATAAAATTTTTTAGTCTCTTTTAATTCCTCAAAGGGCGTAATTAATTGACTTGCCCAGGTTTTCCTCGATGGTCTTAAGATCATTTTTCAAATCCAACACGAGTTTAAATGCATCATCATAGGTAACCACATCCAGGTCTAGATTCAATAACCATGCTTTTCCGACGGTTTTTAGCACAGGGTTCACATCTCCAAATACCCTCGTTATCTTGATAATACTGAATGTCCTCGGGAGTAAGGTTGACGCATTTACCATGGAATTACAGTTTACAGTCACAACATTCAATCTTGACAACCGGTCCACTTTATTAGCCCTTGGTAGGGATTTCGAACACTTGCCACAGTTTCCCATGTTAGTAAAATAATAAGTCACTAAGTGGCACATAAAGCACAGGTATCTTACGAGAACGACACATAAACGGCCAGTATTGAACAGATAACAGAGGATATTGTAGCGTCGTGTCGAGCCAAAACGGCGGCAAGCACGTGGCGGGCAGTGGGCAAAGCCGGATGCGTAGACGAAGGCAGAAGCTATGACGCACCGGGTTTCCGTTCAAGCGGGAACGCGTCGAAGGGCGGAGGCAAGGGCGGCGGCGCAGGGCTATTTGAAGGCCATGAGGACAGGGCCTCGGTCTTCTTGTGAATCCAGCAGCGCCGGCGGTAGGTTGTACGTGAGCGCCGTATGACGCCACAATATGAAATTCCAACAACAGTAGCGAGCTCCGTAAGGCACGTCCAAACGCTGCTGAAGCCGTTTCATGACTGCCTCATGCAAATTCTACGTATGGTTCATACGGTAATGTTGAACACAGACGTACAGATTGATGAACAGACGGACGCACGTTTTGAAAAAAACACTTTCTCATTATCAAGGTCCCACAATTTCTGAAATCTGACTACAAAATGAGTTAGAGTGGGTAATTCACCACATTTTTGAAGGGGTTTTATCTACTTTTCCAGTAAGAGAGCCCTAGAATACGAGTTTTTTTGTTTGTTTTTTAAGCGAGTGCGGTAGCTCAGTCACTGATGTCAGTGCAGCGCCTCTGAACGGGAGGTCCTAGGTTCGACAGCTTCCGTTAGCTTTTCAACTAAGACGAATTCAGTCGCTGTCTGGAGGAGAAGTCTAGCGGTCGGCTGTTCTGATCGGTAGTTTTCCGTGGTTTCTCCGATCGACACCAGGCAGATGCCGGAGCAGTACCCTAACAAATGGGTCACGGACCGCCTGCGATCTTTCCTTCCTCTTCCTTGTCCTATCCTCGCCCCTTGCGCACACACTCACTCTAACATGCCTTATACTACCACATTTTCCGGGAGATCAGTTGGGAGTTTAGAGCTTGTCCCGGGTGGGGCGGTGCTCCGCTGGTGGGAGAGTCCTGGTTAGGTGGAAACCCCACTCGCCGACGGTGTCGGCGCCGGAACTCGCCATCCAGTGGGGGAAGATCACCGCCATCTCCCGAGAAAAACATGCACTACACTAATGGGACTAATGACCAAAGCAGTTGACGCGCACGGAAACACGAAAAAATTAATCAATCAAAGAGTTTTTATGTTGAAAATCGCCGTTTTTCGGCACAGCATTACATCACTTTCTCTACACTACCTACATTATTTCGTACGTACATACGTACAGAATTAACCACAAAATTGATATGAGACACCACTTATTACTGTAATAATTATTCATTTACAGTAGTTCGTTTTTCTTTACTAGTATGTGGTATTAATATTCTTGCTGCAGGTGTAGATGCAAATGCTACGAGAGAAACTGTGAAGTTAAGCGTGCTGCTATTTACGAAAAGTTAAGAAGTTTTGACAAAAAGAATGAATAGGACACCTACCTCCAAGGGATAATTTTGGTAACATCCCTAAAGCAAAGGCGAAGAAGAAAAGATGTAAAAGAATCAAGCAAACCAGAGGAACGAGTTATATGTACGAAATATCAACATAAAAAAAAAATATCAAGTACGTAACATGCATGGTATTACAAACCAACGAGTTCGTAAGTTGGCAAGTTTAGTCTCAGAGAAAGTCACCGACTGATAGGCGTGGATATGTACATCTGTAAATACAAAATCGGGATTCTTGATAAATGCTGTAAGGAAGCACATAGCATCCTTCCCAACAAAGGGATCCCAATACATTAATACAAAATAAAAATACCTTAATGAAATGGCTGAATCTACAATTCCATGCACCGGTTGTTCAAAAAATGGTCCCACACTTGATGTCAAATATAGCTTTTACAGAAAAAATTCTATAGCACTTGGACCTCAAATTTGTTCATCCGCAAGTTGACACTTGCTACTCTTGTGAGGGGTTCATTTAAAAAGGAAATTTTTAAAAGATGCACAAAAAGAGTACATGTTGCTGAAAAAAGTTACACCTTAGAAAAGCTAAGACATTTTGTCAGCTCTAGCCAAAATTGATTATTCAGTTTGTGCAGTGTGCACTGAATTTTTGCAAAATTTGAACCTTTGTACAATACCAGTACAAGATACATTCTACTTGCATCAACTAACAGTAAATGTCTTCGTGACCATAATCTGACGGATTACTCTTTTTCGTTCTTCATATACAAGTATCATGAAGGAATGGGTTGCAAAGGGCTTTGTGAGGTTGCGTCATTTATTATTATTATTATTATTATTATTATTATTATTATTACTATTATTATTAAAGCTAAGACATCCCTATCCAGGAAAAAAGCCTCCCACTCCCATTTTTTCTCACAAAAAATAACATAGCAGATGAGCTAAAACCTGGCGAAGTTAATTTTTTTTCCTATTTAACATTTACAATTCTGATATTGTATATAATGACATTTGGTCTAATTAAACAAACATCCAAGCAGCCCACGCAACTTTAGTGTCATCAAAATACTGGACTCTCGGGAACGCTGTGGTCCGTGAGAGTGCCCACTAACAGCAACTCCGCGCGACATTGGCAGGGCATGTGACGCACACAGGGTCGCATATAAGCGAACTGCACATGTATTCAGGACCGGGCTTCCCTGATTGGCTAGCGGTCGCGGAGCGTGAAACCGCGCGAAATTCGTATGTTCTCCTTCCACGGATTCCTGCAGAGCCACAGTTAGCGTCAGTGCACGTGGACATGGCTACAGTGTTTCTGGACGCAGTGATCGACTCTCTTCCTCTGACATCAGCTGTGATATTAGTCATTTCCATTATGGGAACTAACAAGCCAACGTGTTTTGTCAGTAAGGACCTAAACTTATATTTTAGTTTTATATGAATAAATGCGATGTAGGAAACTAAATTGTATTTCTTTCCAAGCGAATTACAGTTATGAAGTTGTTTAGAACTGCAAACATCCTGCATATCAATTAACTCTCGTAGCTAACCAAAGACTTAAACAGTGAATTCGACGGTCCATTTATATATCCCCAAACACAATGCGTGCTTTTTTTAGTCCAGTGTAAGAAAATTGATTTAAAATATCTTTCTTCTGCCTAGCAAATTAAACCCCTTAAGAAATATAAAATTGACTATACAAATAAAAAATCAATAAAAATTTTTTCCTTAAAAAATTTGCACATATAAAAATTAAATGAAAAATATTCAAAATTTAGCAGGAGTTGATAAAAATGAAAAAAAGTGGATAAATGTTAAATTTGTATATCTATTAATTAAACAATTAATAATTAACTATTCACATTTTAATAATACACCTATGGTTTCTTATAATAAAACAATCACTGATGGAAAAGAAATAGGTTGCCATTTAATGAAAAAATTAAGAAAGTCAGAGAAGATATTAGTTTCATAATAATAATAATAATAATAATAATTTAAATATTATAAAAATATGTACAATTTAGAAAATTTAACATTATTTATTGTCTTAATAGAATTTATTGATGATCAGTAGTATATCCGAAAAGGTTGACACACTAAATTGTGAGCATTATAACTCCTATTAAGTTTATCCCTTTAAATTGTCAACAAGTTTCATTTTAGCAATTAAATAACTTATTTTTATTTTCAGAAAGGATTGTGCAAGTTTATAACAATAAAGAAAAGTCATAACCACAATGTAAGTACTGCTGAAATACTGTGGTTCCTGCCAGCTGATAAGGCTAGAAGCGAAGCATTCTTTCAATATTTTAAAATGGAAATGAGTATCTAAGAATCGTGCAAATATTATCAGACACTTCTTGAATTAGATGAAGATTGTTCTGAAGAAGATTATGCCAGTGGTCGTATAAATCCTACAGAAAAAAACTGTGCGCTACTGGCATGATCATAATTAGGGCATAGGTCAGGCCTAGTCACTCTGTTTCATATTTACATTATCGTCTTTTTTTACTGTTTTTTGTTTGTTTTTGCTAGTGTTCACAATGTAATGTAATTCATTAATTTGTAGTATGAAATACATGATCAATAATTTATTGTTGCCTTATTATGTCTATGTGTAGATTTTAAAAATTTCAGGCACTAAAACTATTATAAAAAATATGCTCAATAAATTTGTTCAAATTCATTTAGATGCTGTTGAAAAATTCTAAAATGAGTTGTTAGAAAACATTGAGAAATTTGAAAATCCTTGATAATACAACCTATTTACTCTCCTGAAATTAAACAAATTACCATCAATAAGATTACAAAATACTCTAATAATATAAAAATGTATGTAAAATGTGAAGTTCAGTAGATATTTGAATAAAAGTTTCAATTTTCAATCTAAATTAATTTTATTTTAATTTTGCTCAAAATTGGAAATAATACTGAGAAAACTTTGTTCCAACCACTCGTTCAGCCTCCTTTGTTTTGCCACATTTCCCTTCTTCTGAAACTAAACATTTTTTAATGACCTATCACAAATATTGAGACATGAACAGAATAAAATCCTTGATTCACCTATGTGCCCAATTATATATTTATTAATAAGAATAAAATAATAGGAAATGGATCACGGGATCGGTCAATTAATGAGAAAACATTAGTTTGCCAACGTTTCGGAATATTTAATTCCTTCATCAGGGCTTACTAATACTGGTCAAACATCATGTTCGCCTCCAGCCCGATTCCAAAATATAGTTTCTGAAGCATACACGTCCATTTCCATTCAGACCAGGGCCACGACACGAAAGAAAGTGAATGAAAGAAAGTGAAGTCATTCACGAGGCCAATCAGCGGGCGACGAGGGCGTGCAGCGAAGGCCAGAGGCGCGGAGGCACGAAACTGCAGCGTGAGGTGGCGCGCAAGGTAACAGATCAAATGTTTTAATGGGATTTAAAGTGCGTTGTAAGGCGGCTGGCCGACCGCTTATGTTTGAGCGTGATTAGACGAGATTGGTTGGGAAGTTAATATGGCTTTATTCAGAAAGGGAATAGGACTGAAACAGAACAGAATTTTAAAAAGGGATAAAATAAACGCCTTGAGAACTTTGTAGTACAGTTATTGTATAATACAGTACTGGTTTGAGAGAGTCATTTAAATTGTGTTTGTAATTTGTATTAATTTATTTTGCTGAAAAAATTATTCATGTGGGTGTTGTTAAGGGACACAATTGTAATGTCATTCTCTCCTTTAAATTTTGTGTAAAATGTATAAACAGAATTCTGGCACTTCAGTGTTTGGTAATTCCATGTGAGGTTCAAAGCAAAATAACTGCATATCGCAATAAGATATTGACCGTGCACGGTACTGCAACCTACCTAATCGAGCCCACACGTTGGACGTCCAATGCAACCTATTCAATCACGCCCAGCCGTTGGGCGTCCAATGCAACGTATCCTCCTCGTGTATCCTCTCTCGTCACGTGCACTATCTTTGCCCTGCCCTAGCTCTAACTTATAATTGGGTGCCACAATACCTTCGCTTATCAGTTGCCCGGACCTCTGCTAACACGAATTATTATTTATATCCTACCGTGTCGTAGTCCGCGTGCTCACTCCATACGGAGTTGAGGTAAGGGTCCGTTTCGTTCGTGCCTGGTCAAATTTCATACAACTACTGAATAAAAACACATGGATTCAAGGCAATTATGAGCCATGTGGGATGCTCATGCATTTTATTTCGGATTTCCTTTGCTGATATCCTATCCATAAGCACAATCTGCCCATCCGACTTGCGAAACATGACAACACAAATACATAAACACACAGGAGAAGAAAATACAAACATGCACACTGAAAATATAATACAAAAAAATCTCATACATACAACAGAATGCGCATTCTGTCGTGACCTTTTTATAATCCTATCCTTAACCTAATATCATGACTTGGTCTTCGACAGAATTTTTCTTTCTTTGGACTTGCGCGTAAACAAACAAAAAAAAACAGTAATTGCACAATTCGTGCCACTTCCCTTTTCGCAGCGATGTCACATTCTGTCAGCGCTCGTCGTTGCTAGTTGTAACGTGCATTATTCATGCACGCAGTTCCCGTTCAGCTGCCATCAGATCCCAGATGCACTCGTCCATTTAAAAATTACCAATGCATCCAAGATTATTGTTTCTTGCACTAATCGCGTCTTCCCTAAAAGTTACTTCTATTTCTCGCGACGTATTTAGCTTTTGCGACGCTCCTGTTTCCTGCGCCTAACTTGCGTGAATACTGTCCATGCGGATTTTTCCGTGAATTTCTAAACAACTTTAATTGAATTTTCGCTCCACTTAATCTGAACAATTGATTTTATATAACCGAAAATAACTTGATAACTTTTGCACAACAGTTCCGCGAAATTTCTTCAAAAATTTAGCATAGCATCAAAACGCGTGCGATAATCATCAGACCCGAACTCATTCTGTCTGTAACACATTTTACATTGTTGGTCCACACAATTCAAGGGACTGTCTTTTATCAAACATATGCCCATCACTATAAGAAAAGTTCGAAAACATTTACATTTTCACCGTTTTCGGGCATCTTGCGTCTTACTCTCTGTTTCATAATTTTACTAACTTTCAGTTTGTAATCGTCACATTACCGAATTTCCTTTTCCTGTTTTCCTTTTTCCAAAAACTTTTATTTTCCGTCTTCTCGACTCGTGATGACGTCACTTACATCTTCGGTCGCTCTTTCAATTCTTTCTTAATCCGCTATGCTATGGAACTGGATAATGATTTATTCCGAGCCTTACATAGATTCCCCCGCGCCGTGGCTAATTTTGCCCTGATTAAATATTTTTATCTATAATTTCTGAAAGTTTTGCCAAAATCCACCCAAGCATTCACTGGATATTCAATAAAACTCGTCTTGTATATTTCCAGAAGTACAACAATGGGTGCCATATTCTTAATCTTCGCCGGGTTATACATGCAATTTACACAATTTATGATATTTACGGAACCCGTGGCTCGAATAATGTGATTCTTGTTTTAAAATGTTCCTAAATTTGGGTTCTATTCACTGTTCATAACGCCTATTTCCGCCCCTTATGTTTTCTATTACTTTCCTAATAATTATTATTACGCGGCGCTGTTGTCTATTGTTTCTTCTTTGTTCTTAGTTCTAAGTTCCTCTTAATTCTTAGTTTCTCTTTGCTTACATAAAAGTTCCGTGTTCCATGCATTCTTGCGGGCTAGTCCCACAAATCATTACAGTACCAGTATATGAGTAAATTCGAACTGAAAGCAAATGGGTCAGATCTTTGAGATGTTCCTGAAGCGAACGCACGTACAATCAAATGTTTTTTTTTCTATTTTTCCTTCTTTGGGTGTTACATTCAAAGTTGTTTTTCTCTTAGAATATACGAGCAAAGTTTTCGTTGATTTATGTATGTTGAATTTTCCTTCCTCACGCCCAGAAGGTCCTGCATTTCTGAGAGCAATTTAAAACTCATATTGAGCATTCGCCGACGATTTCCCCATTAGGTGCCTGCTAGTTGCATTGGCGACGTCATCTCCTGACGTCGGCATCGGTCGAGCTAAGCGAAACCAACGCTGGCCAATAGAAAATTGGCAAGAGAAGATAACTGTGAGCTGAGGTCGCTGAGACCTGTAGTAGCAATGCTTTATACTTAATTTTCTTATTGATTTTCTGCTAATAAACTTTCTCGCCTTACGAAGTTCTTCGTAAGAAGAGAAAGTAATGTAATCATGCCCCTGAAAACGGCGAATTTTCGGTAGAAAAACTATTTTTGCTGGGCTCTGGTAAGAAAAAAGGGGATAAATCCTATTGTTAAATTTTGAAAAAACAAACTTCTAACACGTGATGTAGCCAGAATCCGTGTTTTACTGGTTCTTAATACCGAAGAATCGATTGAAGACAAAACGTCCGTCTGTGGTCAACACTAGCGCCTAACCCGTTCAGCCGATTTTCTTCAAAATTGATGTTCCCTACTCGATCAGAATAATTTTGTGGCTGTAGTAATTTCAAACGGATAATTTGATTTTTGAGGGTACTTTTTCAATTGTTTCTCAAAAAACGGCACCAAAGTTTTTGATGAAACTTTGTCTTCGGATAGTGTAAAGAACGCTTAAAAACTGGTGGTATGATTGTTGAAATCACAGATTTTCATGATTGTTGAAATCACATATTTTTTTTAAAATTGAAGAAGCGCAATGTTTTAGCGTCTTCCTACAAATATATTATTGAAGATGGAAAATTTATTCTTTAATAAAATATGTCCGCTAACGACGGATCTTTAAATAAGTTCCTGTTCAATTTTCAAAAATATGAGAAGTTTCTCTATACTTTTGAGCGAAATATATTATTTTTTCTCAAAGCCCGCTCCAAATTTGTTCTTTACATTTTCTCCATATATGTAAAAACGAACGGGAAAAGATACGGTGTTAGTCTCATTTTCGACAATCGCTCCGTTTTTTTGAAAATGCCAAAAATAACCGTTAACGTTTGGAAAGTACAAAAATGAAGATTTTCCACTTTGGAGCTATTTTTGCTTTAAACTAAGTTGTGTGTAACTATGTTGTAAAAAATCAGCTCGTTAATAAAAGTCACGTACAATTTTTATGAAAAAATGAACTGATTTCGCATAATTCCTGTCATCAAGGTACTCGTATCAAATATTATTTTCTCAAAATCCGCACGAAGTAGTTTTAATTAAAGTTTTTTCTCGTATGTTACAGTGTATTTATTTATTTATTTATTTTACGTAAAAAAACAGTTAAAACTGCGTATGACGTGCTATGGGGAAAAGTGAATTGTGTGCACATTTTCAAAATTCTGTGATCCCTACACTAAGTCATATACTACTTAAAGTTTGAATTTTGAAAGGGAGAAAAAAAACAAAAACTCCCATGTAGTAAAATCTATTTTCAAGGATAAATAAGCAATAAATTTTGAATTTTGAAAGGGAGAAAAAAAAAAAAACAAAAAAAGACTCCCATGTAATAAAATCTATTTTCAAGGATAAATAAGCAGTAAATTTTGGCTCTTATTACTTCCTGCCGCGACAACATGGAAACGATAATTTGAATAATTGTATTTCCCACTGAATTCTAGAAGACGTGCACAGAAAATGAAGTTACATTTATGTCCAGAAGCAAAACAAGGAGCCATCTCAGCATTTGCTCAATGGATCAGGGAAACTGGACGAAAAACCTGATCGAGATGGGTATGGTAAATAAATAGTGTATGGTAAATAAATAAATAATATATAACTAGTGCTGCTTTAAATAACTAGTGGTGCTGTAGAATGGCACTGACTGACTCGCAGTAGCTAGTTTTCTAATCTCTTCAGTCTGGCCTAGTTTCGATTTCTTATGCTCTTTACGGCTGCCCCAAAAGACAGTTTTTTCACATTTTCTTAACTTATCGGCATCCTATTGCTAGAGGTAATACAATTAACACTTGACTGATGTAGAAGTAGGCAGCCTCTGGCCGAGCTGGTTAAGGCGTGAACGTATGGACTGCGTGGGATCGAAAGGAACCAGGTTCGAATCCCACCCAGGAATTTTAATTTGATGAATAAGATGTTGCAGCAAACTAATGAGGATTCCATTCTTTATTGAAAATCATTTGAAGTACTTCTACTCACAAATAGAATTAATATAGATAAATACCGAACGAGCCTGTGTATGCTTTCCCAATTTGCAACTTTTAAACATTGTTTCAACTTTGTTATTCGATTTCTAAAACGTATGTCATATCGAATCAATTGTTGTCTTTCTGTACATCTGCCTGGAGTGGTGAAAGTTAACTAAGCAATCAACATTAAACTTAAATACTTTGTAAACACTGCCTGTGTGCCCAACGTAGATACCCCTAACGGTTCCGAAATTTTCTTCTTTCTATTACTTTCTCACCTTATACGTTTCTTTAACGCGTGCCTAATATTAAAGGAGTTAATCTCATGCTCCACCGAGGTGGCCGACATGGGTCATTTGCGTGCACTTTGTAGGAGGGAAGGTTCGCTAATTCGAGTTTTGGTCGTGGATTCTTATTTGTCACAATTCTCTCTTGGCACAGAATATAATTGAAAATTCTAGGAACTTTATTGAAACCCACTTAAAGCAATTCTAATCGCAAATATCATTAATCAAGATAAATAAACTAAAAGTGCATGTTATTTTTGAATTTTCAACTTTTGAACAAATTTTGCTGGATTTGTAAAACGTATGACCAATCAAATCAATTGTCTTTCTGCGCTTATGACTAGTACTCTGTATAACTCGGATGGCCGGAATGGTTAAATATCAGGAGCGTTTCGGAGGGAAGGAACTCTGGTTCGAATCAGGCTCCGGGATATTTACTACTTATTACTGTTGCCATAGAAAACTATTCCAGAAATAATTCCAGAAAATTTACTGAAAATCATTTGAAGTAATTCTATTCACATATACAATCGAGTAACATAATAAATATACTGGAAGTGTTTGTAGGCGATTTTCACATTTTGACCAATTAAACAAGTTTTTAACCTAACTTTAAACTTTCATGTTCAATATGTGAAACTTATGTCACATCAAATCAATTGTTGTCATTTGCGCATCAGTATGAACCGATTAAAGTAAACTTATCAATCTATCAACATGAAATTTAGATATAATGTATACACTAACCATGGGACCGACTTATATCCTTAACGGCTGACAGGGTGAGGTGGCTGAGGGCACCAATTAATATTGTAGTATCTCTGACATGAGGTGCTAAGTTTCAGTCATGACGGTGGCTGTATTTTCCTGTCTAGCCGGATAGCTTGATTCTTTCGCTGTGGGGAAAAAGAATTCTACGGGCTGGTTGTTTTGATCAATAGTGTTCCGTGATTTCTCTGATGATCATCAGGCGAGTACCTCAGGGCAGCACCTGACCAAACGGACCGCGTGGGAAATTTTCTTTCCATTACTTATCCTATCGTACCCTTTACTTACATACACTTACATGCACCACACATGCCGGGAGACGTCTCGGGGTGCGGGAAGATCACCGACACTTCCCGCGCAAAACAATCACTACAGTTACGGGACACATGCTCTTAGCCGTTGGCACAACCCTATATAAAATCATACAAATTACTTGATATTCTACGCGAGTGAATTCCATGGGTATTCTTTGAGCTTAGAAACAACGTTGAATAAGAATACTTTGTATTGACAAGGGTGTATTGTATTGTTATGAATTACTAGGAGGTATATAGAAGAAGTGACGGAGGATAATAGGGTCTTCAAGAAAAAGATATATTACAGGCTTAATATTGAAATGGAGAAATAGGGAAGAGGGTGGGTAGATAAGAGATGACTCTTGACCTGAGGATTAATGCTTAAATCAGGTTAAAAAAAAGGGGGGGGGCCAACTCGTCTCCTGGCCTGAGCCAACTCTATCGCCAACTCTATCGCCCCGAAACAATTCGGTCACCTTGAGCTCATTCGTCGCGAGCCATCTCTATTGTCCTCAATGATCTCGGTTTTCTTAAGCAAACTCGTTTGCTCTGAGCTAACTCGATCACACTGAGTCAATATGGTCAGCTCGAATGGACTCACCCTGAGAAAACTCGGTTAATCCAACTCAATATCAAGCTACCTCGTTTGTGGCCCTGAGCTAGCTCGTTTTCCTTCGCAGCCTGACCTTGAGTGGAGGAGCGGCGGCGCGGCGTGGTGCGTGGCGGCGCGGGGCAACAGCGCGCCTTGCGGCCGCCCTGCGGCGCCCCGCCCCCCGACGCCACAGACGGCGCCAGCGACGGCCCGCTGCAACAGACGCCCACCAGGAAGCAAAAGCTATAGCAGCAGTCATAGGTGTAGCATTCTATTTACGTTACCTCTACATCACCAAACTATTAAGCAAACTCAACCTTCGCCCGTCTTTAAAAAAACAAACAGTTGAACATTTGTAAGTTCAATTTAGTAAAACTGAGATTTTTATTGGAGTGTTTCGAATCTAATTCTAGAGATGAGCTTCCATTAATAAAAAAATCTATCTAAAATATTGTAGGTGTAGGAAAACACCGACAATATTCTAACTTTTGAAATTTTCGGAAATACAGAGAGTTAAACGAACACGTCCATTGCAGTTTTTAGGTGTGTCTATGCCTTTTTTGTAGGTGTACTTTGTTCTATTCCAAAAATAATTAAACACAAAATTAGGTTTTGATTAGGAATTAAACACAAAAAAGGCAGGTTTTGATAAGATATATTTTAAGTAACGTTTGCGCGAAAACTATTCATATTTTCCAAAAAAGATATGCATAACCTTACACATACACATAGGCATCCAAATTAATTCACATTTTGGTGCCTAATAACGAATACAAACAATTATAATCGTTCTTTAGAATGAACACAGATGGGGCGTACATTTAAAACGCCGCGCGATCGAGGTATACTTAATTTTCTCTGAAAATCGCCGACTGCATTACAAAGAAAAAGAATCAATTTGTCAAGAATATACAACCTCGAACTGATGACCGTAAGAGCGCGCCACCTACCCAGACGGCAACGCGCTGGCAAATTTGTGGACATTCCAAGAACTTGATGTTTACCACTAAGACGCGGCGGGCGCACATTGTTTCCAAATCAACAGGCACGCAGTCTAGGTAGAGGGTCGCCTCGCGCGTGAAAACCGAAGAATATGCCAGTGTCAGCTGTCCTGGGAGTTGAATCGTTTATGTGAGGTCGGTGTTCCGATTTCTTAACTCATGACCGTTCCCTAGAACGGTTTTCCATGAAAATACATATTTTTACAGAAACTAGATACCAGCGTTCAATACTTCTTTTTTTACAGTTTACAAGACATTCTGAATGAATTAGAACTATTTTTATTTTACATATTCTGGTATAATTACATATTTTATTTCGTTACATTTTAATATATTTATACCTCGAAACGAAACATTTCAGTTGCGCGTTTGTAATGTATGTTAGGGAATCATCTTACAAATCAAATGTAATGCTGCTGCGCTTCTATGACCACACATACCGTCAATTTAACCCTCCCCCTTACTGCGTACTCGCTGTCCCTTGACAGCTAGCGGATTTTTGTGAACAGAACCGTAATTTTGTAATAATGATGTAATTTCAACCACATGCTTACTCATGTTTCAAACCGTCCATTCGTTTCTCGAAAATTAACATATATTTTTACAGAAAATCATCTTATGACTATTTTTTTAAAATTTGTTGCGTCTCGTTTGACGCAACGCGTTGAGTACGTTGTTCGATTTGGTGGTGGTGGAGGATCCATCACTGGCTACTATTCACTTGAAAAGTAAGAGGATTTCCATGTGATTACATGTTTTTAGACGAACAAGATACCAGCATTCAATTACATTTTTTAGAGTTTACGAGACATCCTGAATGAATTAGAACTACTTTTATTTTACATATTTTTACATATTTTGGTTTAATTACATATATTTATATATTTTACCAATTAAGACATATTTCTCTACATTTTAATATATTTATATGTCGAAACAGAACGTTTCATATGCGCGTTTGCAATATATGTTGCGGGATTTTCTTATAAATCAAATGTAATGCTGCTAGTTCTATGACCACCATATCTTTGCCTTGTATTGTCAAACTTACCTCTCCATCCTGCTTACTGCTCTCTCGGAGTAAAGGATGGTGGATTTTTGTGAACAATAGTATTTTCAACTACGTTTTTGCTTATGTTTCAAACAGCACATTCGTTACTCCATCGAAAACTAAGAAATATGTTTTGCAGAATATTCTCTTATCGCGTTGTTCGATTTGGAACCCCCTCCTCTGGGATCCATCCCTCGTTACACGGTTCTACCATTTATTTGTACACCGGCTTCTCGTAAATATGTAATATATACTATAAACGTATTTTATATTTCGAATACAATTCTTATATTTGGTTAAGTCTACTGTACAATTACTTCAGTAGAGATAGAACCTACTTTCAGCCACTCCGAATCCTTGTTAAGGACTGATCGGCGACGTTTTATGGTCGGAGAATGGTTGTAGAAAACAATTTTAAACACAATAATGAATTTTTATTTTACATATTTTCTATTTTTTCTTACATGTTTTGGAAAAAATAAGCATATATATATATATATATATATATATATATATATATATATATATATATATATATCGTATTTTTTATTACAATAAAATCAGTTACCTAGTAATAAAACAAGAAAAATAACCGATTTCCTTTCGCCCAGACAGATAACGCTGATATTTTCTTCTGCAATTTATGTTAAAAGAAAGATTTTGACGCCAAAGCGAGTTAACAGACTTAATACTTGCCGTTTTCATAATTTTCCCTTTTGAAAAAACTCCTGAAGATGTATTTGTGGATCTTCGACCCAATCTCCCATCACTTAAGCTCTATTCGAAGCCTTAACACAAGTTTATACATGATGTAATAAAAGTGCAGCAAAGTTTAAATTCCAGAGTAATTATGTGTAAAAAAAGTTAGAGATACGGCCATTCACAAACAAACTGTGGATATCATTCCAGGTGCATAAAATGCATGGGAAATGAAAATGCGTTTTTCGCAATGCAAAGAGGCTAAAGACTCACCACAATTTGCCAAAACCGGGAGAGATATCTCAGCGCATTAACCGACGTCACTGTAGTGACTCTGTCCGGGAGGTCCTAAGTTCGAGTCCCGACAGTGGCAAGATTTTCGACACTAGCTTGTCAACTAGATCGAATTCAGTCACTCTGTAGAGGAGAATTCTAGCGGCCGGCTGCTCTGATCGGCAGTTTTTCGGGGTTTCTCCGATCAAACACCAAGTCAATGCCGGAGTAGTATCCTAACATACGGGCCACGGACCGTGCGCGATCTTTCCTTTTTCTTCCTTGTCCTATCTGCCTTTACACACACACATTAGCATGCACTAGGCATGCCGGAAGACCGGTCGGGAGCTTTGAGCTTTTCCTGTTTGTGGTGGTGCCCGCTAGTTGGAGACACCTGGTAGGGGAAAACTCCTCTTGCCGACGGCAGGTCGGCGCCGGACTAACGGGACTAATGACCTCAGCAGTTGGCCTGTGCAGAATCACTAACCACCAACCAAGAACTGCCATGCAGCAAATAATAGAGGTTGTAGCTGTTATAAAGAATACATACAGCAACTTATTAAAACTTCTCAAAACACAATTGATATCAACCATTGTGCTTTACAATCTACAATCTTTCCACTACCCCAA
The DNA here is from genome assembly GCA_964035755.1 of Teleogryllus oceanicus. NCBI lineage: Eukaryota > Metazoa > Arthropoda > Insecta > Orthoptera > Gryllidae > Teleogryllus > Teleogryllus oceanicus. Next base: position 435,224 of record CAXIVR010000010.1, read on the forward strand.
TCCAGTAAACATTTCTCACTCCACCCACCAAAGCACCCAAGTTCAAATAGCCGAACAATATTTACTTTCCAATATACTAACTGGTCAAATATATCAACAACAGTTTTCCAAGTTGTATCCGCGATCGTTCCACAAATCCAGAGTGTAGTAGAGATTGTAGTCACTTCAATAATTAATAATGGGCTAATAAATAATAATTATTTTACAGAGAAATTAACTGTTAAACTGGAATGTAAACGACGTAAAAAGACAGGAAAATAGTTTACAATATTTCCTGAACCATTGGCGCTTTGCTATTCCCTGTATCATGGAAACTCATCTAATTCCAGGTCAAAGATTCAATACACCAGGTTTCATTTCGTATCGAAATGACAGAGAAACGTCTCATATGGCGTCACGCAGTGTAACTAATTTATATTGAAGAATGTTAAACACGCACAAGTTTCGAAACCTATGTCAAGAAACCTTGAATCTGTCGGAGTGCAAATTGAAATTAATGGAAAAACTAATGCAAAATATAAACCTTTTAACAGAATCTTCCCGAAAAAATCGTACAGACGTGTATTCAGTGATAATAATTCGATTATTACTTGGTGATTTTAACTGTAAAAATATAGCGTGGTGTTGTAACTCGACATCATAGCAAGAACATATTTTGCAACTGCAAATATCCTGGCTCCAAATGAACCAAGAAGATAAACATTCAATCCAAACATGATTCCGGATATCTTAGATATAGCACTCACAAAAAATGTTATTTTTTCAAGTCATCGAAAAGGTTTACCAGAATTCAACTCTGATCACTGCCCCATACCAATATCTTTATAGGCTCAATAAATCATTTCGATCATGAAATAAGAGGAATCGTACATTGGAAGAAGTGTACTAATCTAATGCTAACCTATTACTATCATATCCATAAAGTAGTTGTAATACGTGTGACATCGACGATAAAGTTGAAGAATTCTCCAAAGCATCTACTAATGCCATCAAAAAGTCAACTCCGCCTCGTCGTTCGCTAAACGCTAAATCGATCACGGTAAACATTTGAAATTTCATTCATTTAATTTCCCATTAAATTCATTGCTCCCTCTGAAACAGCCTTTGAAATCAAGCGTCTGCAAATTAAGTAAGCAATTATAATTGTCGGCATAAGTACCATCTGCACTAAAATGACTTATGCGTAAAGACTTGTGCGTAAAGACTTGTTCGTAAAGACGCACGTTAAAGAATTGTGCGTACGCCATTATACACCCGTTAACTCACATATTTAATGCATCTTTATGCACTGGAACGTTTCCAGATATTTTCAAAACAGCTAAAATTAAGCCGCTTTTCAAAAAAGCAGATAATTGATAAAATGCGACAAGTAGGAATTTCGGAGTACTTACAAAAGGTTATAGAAAGTTTCCTCATTAAGGAATTATTTGCAGTAAACTCAATTCTTCGACCTCTAAGCTGGACAACATGGCTGCAGGTTTGTCTCAAGGACTCAGGTTTTATGTCTTTCTTTGATTCCCTGTATTGAAGGACTGAAAATAATGATTTGGCATAAGTAGTTTCGTTAATGCCTTATTTTACGTGGCGAGACTTGGGCCATCAGGCCCGCTCTTCCGTCTAAGCACGCAAATTTCGTTACGCTCCTTTCACCACCTAGCGGAGAAATTATCTTGGGCGACGAAACTGGCGGATCTCAATTTTGCTCAGAGGCTTCTTTTAGGCTTGAGTATCTTTTACATGCAGTAAATCTACTACATGGGACAGCCGGCTTTACTTCCCCTCCGAAGGAAGGCATACGAGGAATTTTTCGCCCTTAAAAATCCACGGCTTCGATCGGGTTTGAACCTGCAAACTCGGGTACAACAGTCCGGTACGCTGACCGTTATACCACTGAATCAGTATGTATTGAAATAAAATTGTTTGTTACTTTATCTACATGTAATTGGAGTTTAATACCACAAGATATTAATTAATCTTGAAACAAAACACAATATGAATAAATAATTAAGATTGTATTATATATAATAATATTCTTTAGAATATTCCACATTTTCAACAAACAATTATAATGTTGATGAGCATATAATAATAATGTAGGAATACAAAAATCCAGTAAGATAAGAAATCACTAAAATAAAAATTAAGACAAAAACACAGGAGATAAAGTAAACACCCTACATTACTACTCAATTTACTTGAGTATATGTTGAAAATGTCCACCATAATTTCACATACAACAGTATGTGCAGGTTCTGCACGTCTCTGAAAACATGAGGTAGTTTTGAAAAGCGCCGGCCCGGAAAAATGTAATAGAATGTCCAAAATGCTCTCATCCTATAAATTACGCTGGGAGAAACATCTCTTTAAGGCTAAATGTACCGACAATAGTTCCATTTGTCGCCATCACGTGGCAGCACCAAAATAAGCAAAATTTACTAGACCGATAACGTCTGAATAAATTGTCCGATTTTCGATCTGCAAACGGAATTGAACTCCCTTTTTAAAATAGAATTCACGCTACGATGCCGGTTTTTCAAAAAATATTTCCAAATAATTTTTTTAAATGATTTCTCATAGTTTCGGGACGAAATTAAAAAATGTGGGCTTATAGCGCGATGACGACGTGCTTCCTGATTCCAACGCCGTGTCAATCACGCAAATCGGATGAATAGAAGCGGCGTAAAGTGAAATTTCGGAAATAAATACCTGATCCCCCCTTCCCGCTCCACGCAGTTGCGTCACTCGACCCTTTTTGGGGCTCCCTCCACTGTTCCAGTGCCATATCGGATTTGGAAATCCCGGAACCCCTCCCCCACGGCCACTTTAGCCTAGCCCTTCGCGGTGGGCGCTGAAAGAACGCCCGCCCGGTGCCTAGAGGTTCTCACAGAGTAACAACCTGCTCCATGGTTTCACAATGGGCAAACTGAATCAGACCTGTAGAGAGATTTCAAGATTTTCACCATGAAATATAAAGATGGAGTCTCACAATTGTTATAAATCTTGGAAACTCAGTCATCGAAGTGAAGATTCGAAGGATTATATAGTACGAATATATACTCTTTACCTTCGATTCCTCTCCATTCGCGTGATGATGATTATAATAATAATAATAAAATAATAATAATAATAATAATAATGTCCTAATGTTTCGTTCTTTTCAAGTATTATATTTCTCTGCTAAGAAAGCAATGGATAAAAGTCAGAGAACTCAGCAGGGTATTCCAGCGTAGAACAAGACAAGATAAAGAAAAGTTTCTTCAAGAAATATAGCACGTCATACGCAGTTTTTAACTGTTTTTTGACGTTAAATAAATAAATAAAAAAGAAAATTGCAAAGAATTGGAAGAACATAACAACAGAAGGAGACCTACAGAAATGTTCCAGGTCATTCAAAATATGACCAGGGAGTGTAAACTGGCAATGAGGAATAGGCAGGGACCGAAAAGGTATTAGATACCGGTAAAATACCGATATTTTACATACCTTTTTCAAATACCTATGTTCTTTTATACCGGTAAAATAGGACGTCTATAACGGTATGGACGTCCATAAAGGTTATGAGGGTATTATACCTGTATTTTCAATTAAAAACAATAGCTTACAATAATACAATAAAATACAATAAAATAGCTTACAATACATAAATGTCGACTAAATAAGTTATTTTAGTTAATAATATCTCACAAAATGTTCATTAAATGAATATTTTTTATTATTTTTATTTATTTAGTCAAAAACAGTCGAAAACTGTATGTGACGTATGGGGACAAAATCATCAGCGCACGCTTTCTTGAGTTTCAGAATCCCTTCCCAACAATTCAACTATAATAGTTCAAAGATGAAAAATCATAGTAATAATAATAATACATTTAAAAAAGCGACGGATTAACATTTCAAAAACCAGATATTATCGTTGCAAAATTACAGAAAACTTATTTTTAACAGTAAAGGAACAAACAGATTTGATTTTTCTGTATTGTTAACAAAATAGAAACTCACCCTAAGCTCTACTACCACAACAAGTAAAAGGAAAGTTCAACAAAACGTGCGCATAGTGAAGCTACATTTACGTCCAGAAGCAAAGCAAGGGGCCATCTCAGCATTTGCTCAATGGATCAGGGAAACTGGACAAAATCCCGATCGAGATGGGGGTCATTGACCCGGAAGTACATTATTTGTAACAGGCATATTGAGTCTTTTTTTTTAATTATATAATGCAAATGTAGACTAATTCATTATACTTAATCTTGTTTTTGTTAAAGTAAAAATTATTTTTCTTTTTCACGATCGTATAGTCTTTGTATAGAAACAGTTTTGCAGCAGAAAAGATTTTACTTTTAACTTAAATTTGTGTACCACTTTTAATTGTTTAATTTCATTTGGCAATGAGTTGTAAAGTAACGTACATGTATTGTATGTGGATTTTTTGTAGTGCGCTGTTGATACTGACACTTGATGAACATGATTTCTACGTGGAGTGTTTAACTATAAATTTGTTTAATGAAAATAAGTTCCCACCTTAGTCAGTTTTGACAAATACTACACTCATAAATATATTTATTTATGAGTGTAGTATTTGTCAAAACTGATTTACTTAACAGTGGGAACTTAAGGCAAGGCAATGGTAAAATTCCAAGCTCAATGAAAAAAGGCTTACACGGATCACGTGGATGGGATTTTTTGATTATTCGGATAATTTTCTTTTGCAATCTAAATGTCTGGAACTAAAGGATGAGCTTCCCCAGAATATTATGCCATATCTCAGGCGGGAATGTATATTTGCAAAATACACGCAACGAGCTGCATGAAGGCTGACAGAATTAGAAAGAATTCTGAATGCATAACATAATGAGCTTAATTTAGTGTTTAATTCTGTTATATGTACATTCCATTTGAGGTTTGATTGAATTGGGTTTGATTGAGACCTAGAAATTTTGTTGCCTTAACATCAGCTAATTTCATATTGTTCATTTTCAATGGAGCATACGATTGCCGATTTGAAGCGCAAAATTGCATTGAGACAGTTTTTTCTTCGTTAACTATTAATTTGTTATTACAAAACCAATTTGAAACTTCTGAAATTGTATTATTTATTGTTTCTTTTTTTGCAAAGAACATTCGTGTCATCGTGTCATCGGTAAAAATGGAAGAACAGTTTTCTGTTCTTCCATTTTTAATAGATGAGGGCATATCGTTTACGTACAACAGAAAGAGGATAGAACCTAAGATCGAACCTTGTGGGACCCCATGTTCAATTGTCAAAGAATTGGAGAGATAAGTAAATAATGTCCTTTCGTGCCAGTACGGTAATTTTACTCGATGAGATCGATGTTTAAGGTACGAGGTTATCCAATCTAGGGCAATACCACGAATTCCATAAGAAGGTAATTTTGAGAGCAAGATGTTATGGTTAATAACGTCAAAAGCTTTCGAAAGATCTAAAAATACCCCAATGGGTTCTTCATTTTGGTCCATTGATGACGCAACATCTTTAAGGAAAGAAAAAATGGCAGTTTCCGTAGATTTTGATTTCCTGAAACCGTGTTGTGAGTCTGAAAACGCTTCGTTTTTCCTGAGAAAGGTTTCCATTCGCGTATAGAAAAGCCTCTCTAATATTTTTGAGAAAACTGACAAAAGAGAAATTGGCCGGTAATTTTCAATTTCATTTTTGTTCCCATTTTTAAAAAGTGGCTTAATTTTTGCTGTTTTGAAAGTATCTGGAAATATTCCTGTGCACAAGGAAGCATTGAAAATGTGAGTTAATGAGTGTATAATGGCAGGTGCACACGTTTTTAATAAACAATCCGGAAATTCATCTAAACCTGATGAATATTTATTTTTTAATTTACTAATTAGTAAATATAATCACCACTTCGTCACTGCACAATGTTCTCGCCCACTGAAAACTGTTCACCGCCCTCTTCCTATGCTTGGGCATATCGAATTGACCTTGTGTAGCACGCAGCCCGCCGAAGAACGCGGCGAGATGTCTGCGGAGGTCAGAAAAGTCACGCTATCAGAACAGCAGTGTGCCAGAGTTGCGATCCTGCTTCCAGCTCAGAAGGGTGACTACATTTGAGCGCGTGCCCTGGCGGCACTGGGCTTGGATAGAAAGGAGCGCGAAATGAGGAAATTTGATTAAGCAAAGGGAAACTTCAAACCGTGACATGTCCACTTTACTCCTTTTCGAGAAAACGCAAAAATGTTATGTCATCAAAATTATGCAGTTTTATTTGTACTTAATTCTGAATTATGTAATAATGATAGCTAAATATATTATTAATATAAAATTTAAATATTCTATGAACTTACATTTAAAGAAAACAACATTTATGTCAACTGGTAAAAAAGGAAGCCTGAACATCAACGGAGAAGTGATATACATAGCAGGCGAAGTTAAATACTTATGAATTACAATAACAAATTTGTATACTGTACAGAAAAACTAAAGAGAGGAATAATTTTAGAAAAAGCAGCGGAAAGAAAATTACACAAATTCATAAAATATGCAGGCATATCAAGTGATTTATTTCTAAAATTTTAGGTCCCGGAACGCGCTCAAAATGATTTATTAATTTAATAGAAATAATTATATATTTATAATATAATGCAATAATTATCAACGAGATACAAGAACGCCGTTCCGTCGTGTTCCGTCAGAAATCAAGCCCTGCGTAAGACCAAAATCCAAATAATCGAGAAAATGGTATTTCTAATCCTGTTGTGTGGGTGTAAAAGCTGAACATTGAGATAGGTCAAAAAAAGAAAGATGCTTTTGAAGTACGTTTAATATTTTCTTCCGTGTGATGGCCGGGAATTACTTATTCCAATCTTCAAGTTTATACAAATAGAACAGAATCATTTTATATCAATATAACTTACTAAGTAAGCTGGGACATGTCACGATTCTTTATATTATATTTTAATGTTTATTACAGTGTTGGATTCCGGATGCATCTCGCCTGCGCGCTATTTTATCACTTCTTCAATTTTGTCCGAAAGTACGAAAACAGTTTTAAAACTTTACTTGAGAAAACAGATTCATCAGGTGAAGTCCATCAAGGAGACAAACGCCGTTTTGAGATCAAAAATCGAGTCGCAGGACAAAAGAGCTCGTGCGTAATTTCGGCTCATTCTTTCTGGTAGTGGAATGATAACGGAAGATCTTAGAAGTAAAATGTATGTAAAATAAGATGTTAGGACATGGAATATTGGTGATAAATACAAAATTAGTTCAATTTTCTTTTTGAAATCAGTTTCCAAATCGGAATTGATATTTTGAGTAGTGCCTCAAATAACTTTTTGATGGTATTCGAAGGAAGACGGAAATATGTGAACAAGATATATAGTTTTATACGACTATTACAGATGATATGAGACCGTTTGGTTGTGTTACAGCATCACTAGTTTGATAAGTGGAGAAAAATATATTGAGATTGTAAGGGACGAAACCATTGCCTGCCTGAGAGCACGGCCTCCTCCCGTGCCGCAGGCCGCCGGGTTTGGCCGTTCGGCCGCGTCGAGGGAGCCCCCCAAAGGGTCGAGTGACGCAACTGCGTGAAGCGGGAAGGGGGGATCAGGTATTTTTTCTGAAATTTCACTTTATGCCGCTCCTATTCATCCGATTTGCGTGATTGACATGGCGTTGGATTCAGGAAGCACGTCGTCATTGCGCTATAAGCCCACATTTTTTAATTTCTTCCCGAAGCTATGAGAAATCATTTTAAAAAATTTTGTGGAAATAGTTTTTGAAAAAACGGCATCGTAGCGTGAATTCTGTTTTAGAAGGGATTTTTAGATTTTTATTGAAAATCGGACAATTTGTTCAGACGTTATCGATCTAGTAAATTCCGTGTGATAGTGCTGCGATCTATTGATTTTTTCTATAAGTATTTTTCGGTGCATTTAGCCTTAAGGCCACCGGCCTCAAAATACCGGATTTTAAAGCACTAGAACGCTTTGTTTAGAAGTTATGTAACTAAATAAATTTTAACAATGTTGCCCAAACGTTGCGGATTGCATTTAACGTGAATATTTAGATGCTTTGTTGTACAAATCCCTCATATTTTAAAGTCAAAGTGCAATTTGTGACGTTTCCGTAAAATTCTCTATCATTAGAGACCACATTTATAAAAATTGTTTGGGTGTGAGAGCAGCAAAACTCATCCATCACTAAAATAGTGTAGAAGAAGTATTTGTATAATATAAACAATTAAACATGAGGTGTAGTAGCAGCATTTGCATTTTAGTATGCTGTGACAACTATGTTTTCACCTTTGTTGTTTAAGAAAGATATAAATTCCAACTTACATTAATGAAACTATGCAATCTGATTCTTGCAATGTTTTGAAGTTCTCCTTAGCACATTTTGAAATATTCTTATCTGCTTTCTCTTACTGTTCCTAGTTGGAGAGGTAACACATATCCAAATTTTCTCAAACAAATGTATACATGAGGGGCAATTGAAGACAAAGTACTGCAGAAACCAGATACATCAGTATTGTACCTGTAACACTATTGATTGATTGATTCATTAGTGATTCCGGAGCGTGAGCTACTGATATCATTAGTGCCGTAAGCGTAGTGCAGATCCGGAAGGTAGCAATCATCTTCCCCCACTGGATGGTGAGATCCGGCGCCAACCTACCGTCGACTAGCAAGGTTTTCCAAAACCACTTCCCACCATCTCCCACCAGCAGTACACCGCCTCAGCCGGGGCCAGTTCTAACCAGTATATCGGCATCTGTGGTAGAATAGGGAATGTTAGTGTGTGAAAGTGGGGAGGATAGGACAAGGAAGACGAAGGAATAATCGCACGCGGTCCGTGGCCCGTTTGTTGGGGTCCTGCCCGGGCATTCGCCGGGTGTTGATCGGAGAAACCACGTAAAACTACCGATCAGAGCAGCCGGCCGCTAGAAGTCTCCTCCAGAGAGTGACTGAATTCGACCTAGCTCACAAGCTAGTGTCAAAAAATCCTCCCGCCGTCGGGACTCGAACATAGGACCTGCCGGTCAGAAGCACTGCAGTAACAGCAGCTGATGCCACCGCTCCCGGTGTGTAACACTGTTATTCAAGGATTAACTAGAGGTGCTACAGACTGGCACATACTTTCTCGTAGTAAAGTTTTCTAATTTCCTTTTTGTGAATTGATACTCTGGCCCTTTCTCCTTACCTGCTGTCATCTATCGCCGCCAAAGTTACATTTTTTGGTATTTTCTCAACTTTTAAATTTCCATGAAGTAGAACCCAAATATTAATTTAAGAATATTAAAGAATGTTAAATCCTCATCATAAATAGCAATTTTCATTGAAAACTTTTGGAGCCGTTTTTAGGAAAATGGTGTCAATCGTTACTGTAAATGCGAAATTTGAAGCTCTTTTCACAAGAACCTATTGAGTTTTGGAAAAACTTAATTTGAAATAATTCGAACTACTTCCTCTCACAAATGCAATAATGTATACAAATTCATTGAAATGTGCGTATTAACGGCGTGAGAGATATTGAAGAAAAATACATTTGTGTAAATTTTTAAAACACAAAAGAGTACACCAATATGAACTATATGTCATATTAAACAATGACAATAACACTATCCCTTGTAAAAGTTTGAAGTAAAAATTTGGAGCCATTTTTGAGAAAATAGCGTTTGAGGGTTTCTGAAAATACGGAGTTTTGAGTTCAGTTTTACACAAAAATGTTGTGTTTTTGAGAAACTTTATTTGACATTATTTAAAGAACATGTTCTCATAAATATAATTGTGTGAAGTCTGTGTACTCATAAATGTAATACTGTGAATCGCCTGTATTGACGACGTGAGAGACAATTAAAAAAATTACATTTTTGGATTTTTTGAAAAATCAAAAGAATAGAGCAATCTGGCGTTTGTGTTACCGTATAAGGTTTGTTTGGCACTAACGGTACACAAAGTTTAAAGAGAATATTTCGAGAAAATCTTGTTTTGGTAATTTTTTAAAACAAAAAATTACCCGACCGTTATGAAAGCACTATTTAAGGATAACAAATTTCATTTGAAGGAATAATCTCTGTCTTGAATTTTATAGATTACGATATTTATAGAATTTTTAGATATTTTTAGAATTTATAGATATTTATAGAATACGATTACTCCGAAAAAAATTCAAATTTTGTCAATTTTCCGTTAACCGTGAAATTCGGATCTAAGCCATGTTTATAATTGTATTTTACTCTATTCTTTTAGAAATGTCTTTATAATAAAGATATTTAAAGAAAAAATTTTGAGCAGTTTTTGAGAAAAATATGAAAATATCTGGGGGGCTTCATGTAAAGTTCACCCAGTTTTTAAAGAACTTTTTTAAATCCCAAAGCTTCAACTAGAGCCAGATGGACAGTCGGACGTTTTGAAAAAAACAACACTTTTTCGGTATTAGGGGACCCCAAAACGTGTATTTCCGTTAAAATCTCGGAATCGATTTTCCGCAGCATTTCACAACTTTCTCTATACTATGTATACGAGGAAATAAAAAGCTATGTGTTTAACTGGCTTGCGCATATAACCTAGATCTTTTACTAAGCTGCTCAAAATAGCATTTACAGCACTGAATGTACTTTGAGAATAGTCGAAAATGCTTCAACTTGTTAAAATTACTAATCACTCTAGGGAAAGTGTAATTTCGCCGCGTTTTCAATGCAGTATCATCACTGAATACGCTGACTTGAAAATTTTACGGAATAAATGCTGCTAGTTAAACAATTTAAACACAAACTAAATCTAACAAGACATAGTCTTATCTCTTTACTATTCACCATCGTACCAGCTTTGGCAATGTTGTTTCTTTCTTCTTTTTGACGAAGAACATCAAAAGATGTAAGAGCTTTCATAATTTCATTTGGTTTCTAAGCCGTAAGGGCTATTGACCCTCGCAATTTTTCTTGAGCCTGGAATTTTGCTCGAAGTTCTTTCTTCAATTGGGTGCACAGTCATTGCAGAAATGGAAGTGAAAAGTTGAACTACACGCATAAATCCATCTTCATCGGTATCAAACCACTACGAATATTAATACTTCTTAGTGCTGTGAGAGCGAATCTTGAATTAATGGAGAAGGAAATAAAGCTTCTGCGCAAACTACGTTTTAGACAGAACATGCACACATAAGGTGGAATACTTCTAAGCGTCACGTCACAAAGAAAGCAGACCTCCGGCGCCAAGGTCTCAGATACGTGGTGTGGGGCAGTATCGATAAGCGCCCGACTAACAGAAATGTAATAGAATGTCTAATAATATCATTCTGTAGATTACAATATGGGAAACGTTACTTTGAGGCCTTGGCCCTCAAAATTCCATTTTTAAAGGCCTAGAACGCTTTTTTTGGGAGTTATTTAACTATATAGATTTTTAAAAGTGCGGCCAGGTGTTGCAGGGAGCATTTGACGTGAATATTTAGATGCGTTTTTTCAACAAATCCTTCGTATCTTAAAATTCAAAATTCAATTCGTCACGTCTCCATGAAATTCTCTTTCTTTAAAAACCTCATTTATAAAGATGGTGGCGTGTGAGAGCCGCAAAAGGTATATACACTACTAAAATAATATAGGAAACGTCAGGTATCAATTAGTTGGTGCTGCTGACTGCACCATAAGATTAAGGACAAGCTTTGAGTGAACGCGCGGGCGAAAAAATATCTGCCTAGCTGTGCGCACGTCTGTTATGAAATTCAAAATCACCGCCTCTTTTTCGTAATAATTCCAAATATGCCTACAAAATCGTAAGGTTCTAATTCTCCGCCCGGCTCCAGAGTCGCTGCCTATTTCTTTATGGTTCAATACTCTTGGGAAATCCGCTCTATGAGAGCGTATGAATTACTAGCGCGCTCGGCGCTCGAGACAGTATGCCTTCTGGTGCTGACACAGAATGATGTCAAAGTCATAGATTTCTGAGTCGCATTTGTTCATGTAAGATACGGTGTTGAGATAGCAATTGTCACAGGTAATGACACTGTATGTTGCAAGCACTATACGAGCACCTATGTAAGGCGACTTTTTGTAATAACGTAAAGAACAGCATAGTCACTATATTGTATACGCAAGTAAATACGTGCCCGACCAACGTACACGCAAGTAAATGGAAGAGCAGTGAGTAACTCTTTATTCTTCATTGTTTATAGAAGCAGAAGCAAGAACGCCCAGCCGACCAATTTTGTTAATAAAGCCCCTTTCCCTTAATAATTAAGCAAACCCTAGTATAGACCTTAGGTGATAGTCTGGCCTATCAATATTGTTCTAAATTTTTTAATTAATTTCGGCCACCTATTTGGAATTTGTGTAAATAATGACAGGTTTCAAAATGTACTAAATGTAAGTTGCATTTACAGGTACTAGTAGACATTATAAGCACTCATTTTGTAATTGTAATCGATTATTGACCCATTTAACAGTTCGAAAGATGGGAAATTGAAATAAACGCCTCAAGTAACAATCACGGAATTCGATGAAGTATTGAAAACTTGAGGAATAGTTTATGAATTTGTCTCTCGGAATTTCTAGAACCTGACTTTGCCAACATGGAAGTGAATGTCACTAAGAATATATGCACAGAAAAATCAAAATCAAAATATAAATAACAAATAACACAACAAACGTTATTAAAAGTATTTATCATAATCCTGCCTAATCGTATTTCATGAGCAAAGCGTAAAAGCGTTCAAGTGGCGAGGAGATCAAGTGCGTGGAGGGGGGATTTCGTTGTGCCAGTCTCCCGCTGGTGGAATCGACCGTGACAGCATTGGTCTAGTTTAATTGTATTAGTTGTATTAGTAGCCAGTTTAATTGTATTCTTGAATATATTATGAGTTTTGTATATTTTATTTGTAATCTGACTGATAACATGTACCATTGATGAAGAGAATTTATATTTATTGTGACAATTTGTACATGACACCACTTTCAAACGTATTTATATTTTTTGAACTTAATTTATTTATATTTTTGATTTAATTTGTTTGTATTTTAATGTTTTAGTACAATAGTGAATAAAAGGAACGGATATTATATTCGTACCTGCAAGTGGCCGAGCAGGAGGCGGGGGCGGGGGCGGGCGCGGGGGCGGGGGCGGGGGCCTGCACGCGCCGCTCCAGCGACCCCACGCGCCGGCTGAGGCGCTGCACGCGGTCGCACTGCTGCAGCATGCCCAGGTGCATGCCGCGCACCGTCTGCTCCGTCTTCTCCATCTTGTGGTTCATGCTGCGCACCACGCGCTCCATGTGCGACACCGACGCCGCGATGGAGCGCACGGCCACGTGCACGCCCGCGCCGCCGCCCACGCTCGCCCTGCGCCGCCCCCAAAATGTTTTTCACTCAAGTAGCTGTCCAGGTGAGAGCTCGTGATTTCAATCATGACATGTCCTTGATAATCGCTAATAAGCGAGTTGAATCAGGGAATATAAAGTTGACACTTCGCCAACACTTATCGACTCAACGTCAAACAGAGATTTAAACGTTCTTTGTAAACTGATTCATCTCATGGTAAATGTAGTACATTGCTTATTTCGGTAGTGCAATGGCAATAGCTTTTATTTAAAATCTTGAAACGCATTTCAAGATAGACAAAATATAGTTGTTTTGTGCAGTTAACTGTTCAACATATTTTATATTCATTGAATATGAAAGTAACATGGCACAATTAGATTACGTGGTGAGTTAAAAATAACAAATTGCTTACTTAAAATATTACTGTAATATCTAGCTACCTGAATTTTATCGCAATATGTGGTATTGGCGTGTCACTATCGATTGGTTTCTTTTGTTTCCTTCTCTTCTACAAAAGAAGAATATTCTTTTCAAGAATACATAGCAATACCAAAGTATAAACGCGCCTATGTGTTACCAGAGGAGGACCTCCAAAGTCGACATCTAGAATTTTTATTCTATTCAACAATTAGACAAATTTTCAAAATTAATAAACTAAAGCATCTTTTTAACATACCGCCGCTCTCATTTAAACAAAAAGGTTTCATTTTCTAATTCATTTCAAGTTCTACAATTAAAAACAAAATTCTCCCTTAGACTAATTTTGTTTAATATTAATCGAAAAAGAATAACATTTGTTTACCAATAAACACCGATGTAACTTCGTAAACGAGAAATATATTAATTTATATCATACGAACACTTAAAATTCTACAAATATTTCCAGAACATATTACTTTAGTTTCTCAGTGAATAGTCTCGAATTTGTTTTGATCCACACTCAAAGACGCTGTAATAACTCTAACAACTTCTAATAACCACACTCGCCAAAAAATGTAATATTTTGAACAATACGTACATTATAAACAATGTTAGTGATTGTCGATTTTCTAAAAATCAAAACTTATAAAAACAAACAAATACCCTCAGTGGAAGTCGAAGAGCAAACACACCGTAATGCTGGAAAAAATAAAGTCATTCACGAACGTTTATCGCATTCATTGACTTTATTCACTGCATCCGTTATTGCACTAAATATGAAATGATATGAACTCTGCGGCGATGTACACCGCACACATTGTCGTCTCTCCCGCACACTCTATCCGGCCTGCCTCCCTCCCCACCACCCATCCACCCCTTCCGCTCTGTGTCCCTCTCGTTGATCGCGCTTCGACCGTCTCCCCTGCACGCCGTAATCGAGATGTCATAAGTAATAAAATACTACAGATTAAGGAGGAAATGTACTGTAATTACCTCAGCAACACGATCTCCAATTTCCATCATAATGTCCGTGATTATGGTTGATCTGAACGCACACTTACGATCTGATGGTGATGTTCCAAAGATTGCTCCAACTCTAGAGTTGATGATGAGAGTGTGCAGATGACGAGGAGGTACATGCAATTTTATATCCGAATATCGGGATATCTGAATGTATGGGTGGATTGTTTCCAATATCAGAATGTGTATTTCTTTATTTATATTTATAATTTGTAATTTGAACTGCTATTATCTATATCAATCCTCCCATTGCATTACAATTTTCGTAATTTTTAATTACAAATATGTAATTAAAAATTTAAATGAATTTGTAAATTAATTTGTTATCTTATTTTGTACTTTATTTGTAATGTATATTAATTGTACTTTATTTGTAACCGTCGAAAGCCGGTTATCTGAATAAAAATACTATGTTCACGAAGGTGGCCTCTTTTATTTCTTCAGTGATCACGAGTAAAATTCCCAAACTTGACTGATCCTGAAGAGTCTATGATCAAAACAACTCCTCCAATCCCGCAAACACCTCCATTCACCTAATAAAAATCTATAAAAATCTCGTTAGTAAGTTAAACTCCAAGATTGGAGATAACTGTATCACCTAAATAAAAAGAAAATCAGTTACAACTATTCTTAATTCTATAGGCGATTTCAGAAAAAAAATTCACTTCCTCAATCAGAATAAGTGTATCAGTATCACACCTTCAGAAATCACCGAGCGTCACAAGAAAAGTAACATTAATTTTAACAAAGATACATAATGCATTATTTACCATTTGGACTGTATAAATGAGTATAAACAACCTGTAACAACTATTGTACTACAGCTTCCGGGTCAATGACCCCCATCTCGATCAGGTTTTTCGTCCAGTTTCCCTGATCCATTGAGCAAATGCTGAGATGGCCCCTTGTTTTGCTTCTGGACATAAATGTAGCTTCATTTTCTGTGCACGTCTTCTAGAATTCAGTGGGAAATACAATTATTCAAATTATCGTTTCCATGTTGTCGCGGCAGGAAGTATTATTCCGAAGCACAACATGATAAGAGCCAAAATTTATTGCTTATTCATTCTTGAAAATAGATTTTATTACATGGGAGTGGTTTTATTTATTTATTTTTTCAAAATTTAAGTAATATATGACTTAGTGTAGGGATCACAGAATTTTGAAAATGTGCACACAATTCACTTTTCCCCATAGCACGTCATAGGCAGTTTTAACTTTTTTTTTGACGTAAAATAAAGAAATAAATTCAGCAAAACCTTTAGTGCAGTAATTCGCGGAGTGCCGATTGACTGCGAAGAAAGTTAAAGTAACCCGTCTCTTAAGCTTTAATAAATATATGCAGTTTTAGTGAATAACAGATCAACCTTTCAAACACTCGTATTTCACATTTAGTAGTCATGTCAGTGCCATGGTAACGGTTGAACTCAGACGACATAATTCATTTTTGTGAGATGCAGAAGATGTCAGGACCACGGACATAGGAAAAAAATATTGCACTAAAACTCCAAAAAGTGTAAGATGCGCCAATTCCCTTGAACCGTGTAAATGCAAATTAATTTCTCAACGTAACCCCATTTCCGTAAATAGTTATGAATCTCATTTAGCATCATCACGCAACTGTATATATTTCCAAAAAAAGGCAAGCAGCATTCATGCAAAGAAGTTCATCTATCTTTATTCATAGACAGTTAATCCCCCCTCTCTTCCCCTTTTCCTTTCACCCACTTCCCTCTAGTGCCCGCCATCGTCGCTGTCAGACAGGACATTGCTGATTCTCGCGATGAAGTTTCCATTGTCCATGCAATTATTATAGATTTCACAAAAGCGTTCGACCTCGTTCCCCATGATAAATTAATACAAATAATTAGTAAGAACGTAGACAAAAGAATTGCTCTCTGGATTCGAGAACTTCTCAGCTCGCGTACTCAACGGGTGCGAATCGGGTCAAATTTCTCTTCGAGGGCGGAAGTAACGTCCGGAGTGCCATAGAGAAGTGTCGTAGGTCCGTTGTTATTTATAGCGTATATTAATGATAATTGGCAGGGAATTGAATCAAAAATACGTCTTTTTGCAGATAATTATATAAGTTATCGGGAAATTAAGAACACAAGTGATACAGAAATATTGCAGGTTGATTTAGATAAGCTAGAATCATGGGCTATCTGTTCCTTTCCTTTCCTTTCCATTCCTTTCCGTTCCTTTCCATTCCTTTCCATTCCTTTCCATTCCTTTCCATTCCTTTCCATTCCTTTCCTTTCCTTTCCATTCCTTTCCTTTCCTTTCCTTTCCTTTCCTTTCCTTTCCTTTCCTTTCCTTTCCTTTCCATTCCGTTCTTTTCCTTTCCTTTCCATTCCTTTCCATTCCTTTCCATTCCTTTCCATTCCTTTCCATTCCTTTCCATTCCTTTCCATTCCGTTCCGTTCCGTTCCGTTCCGTTCTTTTCCTTTCCATTCCTTTCCGTTCCTTTCCGTTCCTTTCCGTTCCTTTCCTTTCCTTTCCTTTCCTTTCCTTTCCTTTCCTTTCCGTTCCTTTCCTTTCCTTCCATTCCGTTCCATTCCGTTCCATTCCGTTCCTTCCCTCCGTTCCTTTCCGTTCCTTTCCTTTCCTTTCCTTTCCTTTCCTTTCCTTTCCTTTCCTTTCCTTTCCTTTCCTTTCCTTTCCTTTCCTTTCCTTTCCTTTCCTTTCCTTTCCTTTCCTTTCCTTCCTTCCTTTCCTTATTCCATTCCATTCCATTCCATTCCATTCCGTTCCATTCCATTCCATTCCATTCCATTCCATTCCATTCCATTCCATTCCATTCCATTCCATTCCATTCCATTCCATTCCATTACATTCCATTCCATTCCATTCCATTCCATTCCATTCCATTCCATTCCATTCCATTCCATTCCATTCCATTCCATTCCATTCCATTCCATTCCATTCCATTCCATTCCATTCCATTCCATTCCATTCCATTCCATTCCATTCCATTCCATTCCATTCCATTCCATTCCATTCATTCATTCATTCATTTCATTCATTCATTCATTCATTCATTCATTCATTCATTTCATTCATTCATTCATTCATTCATTCATTCATTCATTCATTCATTCATTCAATTCATTTCATTCATTCATTCATTCATTCATTCATTCATTCATTCATTCATTCATTCATTCATTCATTCATTCATTCATTCATTCATTCATTCCATTCATTCATTCATTTCATTCTTCATTCATTCATTCTGTTTCGTTTCTATTCTATTTAAGTAAGTTTTGCTATTAACACATCCAAATCCTAGTTCTAAATATTAATAAAAATATTGATAAAAAACTCCAACTATTGATAAAAATATTAATAATATTGTGGAAACTGTCATTTCTCTCGCCGTAATCAAGCCATTGCTCCCTTATATCTGTCAATTCTGTGTTTACATATACAGAAGCAAACCAATTAGAACTGTTTGTCAATAATTTCAAAGATGTTTTCTATCTGTAGGATATTTCTACAGATCCGAGCTTCCAAAATTTTGTACGGGTGTTTTAAGATCCCCATACCATACACCAATACCTCTCTCTCTCTCTCACTCTCTCTCCCACCCACCCTCTCTCTCTCTCTCTCTCTCTAATGTCAAACAATTAATTAAGAATACAAAAAATATCTTTTGATATAGACGGTATCCCCAAAATAGTTCTAAGGCATTTACCTCTTTAATGTATTGGTTACGTAACTAGCATCTGCAACGGCTGCCTCAGATTGGGCACTTTGCCGACAAGCGCAAAATGTCCATTGTAATTTCTATATTAAAACCTTTAAAATCCCCCAAACATCCCTCGATCCGATTACAGATCCTTAAACAGTTTACACACTCTGTCTGAAGTCTTCGAGACAGTGATACTAATCAGACTTTTCAGACTTTCCAATCAGAATTTCTTCACGATATGAAAGCCATCTCTCCTTTTCAATTCGGATTCCGTCCTCTACATTCGACCACCATCTCAGAATAGTTGAAATCATAGCACTATCCTTTCAAGTAATATTGCTTATAATAGTGTTTTAGACTTTGTTAGTGCCTTTGACAAACTTAATTCAGACCTTTGTAACTATCATAAATACATATTCCTAAGTTCACACTTACCCCGCTCTCCACTCCCTTCACACCCATACCGTGACAATAAAATGCATATAAATGAGGATACCATTTATGATGCACTATCTCATATAAATAGTTTGACTATATAATGGCAGAGACTTTCTCGTAGTAAAGTTTTCTAATTTTCTTGATGTGGACGGACATTACGGTTTTGTTCATCGTGTTGTCAGCTGCCATCTATCGCCCCCCAAAGTACATATTTCGAATCTTTCTCATTTTTTCGGTTGTTTAGTAATAGAAACGATATATTACTTTAAAAATATTAAATACGAGTAAAATCTCGTCCAAAAAGGCCATTTTCGTTCAAAAACGTGAAAGTCTTGCCAAGAAAATGTCATTTAAGCGATACTCTAAGTACGAAAGTTTTCAAAAAACTTCATTAGAAGGCAATTGAAACACATTTACTGACAAATGCAATAGTGTTTACACATTGCTGGAAACGTGAAATATTAGCGGCGTGAGAGATATTTCAAAAATATGACATTTGCGTAATGTTTGAAAAAAAAACATTAGAACACACCAAAAAATGAACTATATAAAATATTAAACAGTGCAATTAGCACTATCTGCTAGAATAAAGAAAAAATGTTGAGCCATTTTTGAGAAAATTTTGAGTTTGCTGCGTTTCTTGAAATGCGCAATTTTGTGCTCATTTTCACAGAAAACTGTTGACAATTCGACAAATTTTATCTGACATTATTTAAATCACATGCTCTTATTAATCATTTATGTCTACAAATCGCCGCTAATGTAAATATTAACGACATGAGAAATAAGTAAAAAAAATACATTTTGGTACTTTTTCAAGAAACAAAAGAATTGAGAAATATGGCGTCTATGTCATCTTATAGACTACATTTCGCAATATCTCTACCAAAGGTTTAAAGAAACTAGAGGTACTATAGAATGGCACAGACTTTCTCGTTGCAAATTTTTCTAATTTTCTCGGTGCGGACTGGCCTTAAAGTCTTGCTCCATTGTCTGGCTACCGTCTCTACCGTCTCCTAAAGTACATATTTTTGACATTTTCTCTACATTTGGATTTCTTAATAGTAGAACCGAAATAATTAGGGATAAGATTAGAATAAGATTAGGGAAAAGTAAAATCGTAAAACGAAATTTTCATTGAAAAATTGGATGCCATTTTTAAGATTGATTTTTTCGTGTTTCCGAGCGCAACTGATTTGGTTGCTTGTCCCGTAAGTGTACTGCATGTTTTTATCGAGAGATGGCAGTGATCTTCCCCTTGGATGGCGAGATCCGGCGCCGACCTACCGTCGGCTAGTGGGGTTTCCCATAACCAGGACTCTCACACCAGCGGGACCGCCCCAGCTGGGACAAGCTCTAAGCTCCCGACTGGTCTTCCAAATATGTGGTAGTGTAGTGCATGTTAGTGTAAAGGGAGAAGATAGGACAAGGAAGAGGAAGGAAGGATCGCGCGCCGTCCGTGGCCCGTTTGTTAGGGTACTGCTCCGGCATTCGCCTGGTGTTGATCGCAGAAATCACGGAAAACTACCGATTCTGATCTCCGTACATATGTATACGACAAAGTAACTAGAGGTGCTACAGAATGGCATACTCTCTCTTTTACTAAATTTTTCTAATATCCTTTGTGTGGACTGGCTTCAAGATCTTGTTCCGTTCTCTGGCCAGCTGCCATCTATCGTCACTGAAGGTACATTGTCATGGCATTCTTTTCGTATCCTAGTAGTAGAACCGAAATATGACTTCAAGAATATTAAAGAAGAGTGAAACCTCGTCCAAAATAGAAATTTTCATTGAAAATTTTGAAGCCGTTTCTAAGTTATTCTAGCGGCCGGCTGCTCAGATGGATTATAGTTTTCCATGGTTTCTCCCATCAACATCAGGCGAAAGTCGGAGCAGTACCGTTACAAAGGGACCGCACGTGATCTTTCCTTCCTCATCCTTATCGTACCCCTTACACACATTCTCTGCACTCTCATCAGACATGTCGGGAGGTCAGGTGCGAGCTTGGGGCTTGTCCTGGCTGCGATGGTGCCCCGCTGGTGGGAGACATGGAGAGGATCTCGCACGCGGACGTGAAGATCCGCATCAGATCTCACCATCCAGTCGGGGGAGTTCGCCGCCAGTAAAGCCAGGCGTCGGGATCACTGACCTGGCGCCGATGCTGCGTGCTCCGAGGGCTCCGAGGGGGCCGGGGCGAGCGCCGCGCACCCCGACGCCGCCGCCGCCGCGGCCCCCGGCGCCCGGGCGCTGGCGCTTGCCCCCGCCCTTCCCGCGCCTGCGCACAGCCAATGAGCTTCAGGCACACAGCATCAACATCAAAATTATCATCTTATGACAAGGCATTGAAACTGACATCTTCTAATCCAACTACACTTCGTATTATTTTTTGTTGAAAATTGTCACTTTATGCCACTTTCAAAATTTTTCTCAACACTTCTCGCTTTCTATGCAACATGGTGGCCAGTCTGGTCTGGCCTTCGAAACGAAGTGCCCGTGACGTGGTCACAGGGTTCATGAGGAAAACTGGTGCTTCCTAGAACGAGCAAAAATCGCCGAACTAACTTACCTATTGGTCCAGTTAAATGGTGCCAAAAAAGAGCATATAGCGGCAGATTGTTGTGTATTTCCTTCCAGTTATGTTTCTGGGGTCGCCGAACACAAATACTTGGTTTGTCAACGAAACATTTGCCCGTAAATACGTTTTAAGCAAAAAAGTGTAAAAATCGCATTTTTTAAGATATTTGAAAAAAACAAAGTCCCACAATTTTTCGTAATAAATGGTTCTATATGAAGTAAAAGAAGATAAAATTACATTTAAAAACATTTACCTATTGTTTCTCTCCAATTAACGGTTTAGCTGTGACAGTACCGCGAAATTTGGTGAAATAGCAAAACACAAGAAAAAAACTAGAATTATCCCACTTTATCTCAATATAACTTAAAAACTATTAATTGTTTTTAAGTATTCACGTTTTATAAAATGAAACAGGATAAAAGTGCCAACATTTTGTGAGTAAAACGCTTTCTTCCAGGATCAATGGTGTCGCCGTTAGTGTGCGAGGATGTTACTCCACTCCACTTAACCTCTCTCGCTCACTAACTGTTATACTAATTTGCATCCAATAAAGTTGTATAAAAATAAATACCGCGCCTTGTGAATCAGTTTACATTTTATTTGGAAAAAGAAAGCTACGTAATTAATTATGTCAAAATGAAAATGTATATTTTGGAAGACGATGAACTAACTGCACATTTAACCGACGCATGGGTTTCGAAGGCCCTGCTTTTCATAGACAGCTGCTGCAAACAAAATAATGGCATCAGCGGGTCTTCAATTACTATAAATATTATATTGCATATAATAATTGGCATTATCTAATATCATGTATGTCCAGTCCTGTTCCATTGGTTCGTCAGATTCAATGCTCCGTCGTGTTGTCCTTGTCCCAGCTCGTAACTCACATTTCAGGTCGTTTTTAGAAACGACGGCAATATTTTCGCATCACTTTTCGGAATTGAGACACAAGTTCGTTTATTAATCCCTGCCTTCTTGCAGTAATATTTTTTTCCTTTAAAATTTTGGAGCCCTTGCAGGTATCAAATTTCAATAAAACTAGTAGAGCGTGGTACTAGTTGTAGTGGAAAGCAATTTTCGAGCAAATTTTTGTACTTTTTCCTTTCTCTCTGGATTTTCTTTCTCTAGCTCTTCTGGATTTGTTTCTAAATTTATCCCTTGCTGAACTTGATAGTGCAGCAATGTTTGCCTTGTAACTGAAGGCTCATTTATCAGACATATCTCAACTGACTGAGTCAAGGCACGTTCTTTGCACTGAAGCCGAATAGTGAAACCCGAAAAAGTTTACCAACATCAGCAACCATATCATTAGTTGCATTGGAGGGTTCTAATAATTTTATAGTCAGTAAGATTAGTACTGTTCTATGAGAAATTCATTTTTCCGTGCTTGGCGAATGTCGAGTTTTCGCAACCACTCATTGCTTATGAGAGACGTTATGGGTTATTGTTTCATCTATAGAAGCAAATGTGGGAAAATGTGGGTAAAGAAACTTTGTCTTTCTTCTGTTTCAAAAGAAAAATTATAACGGGCGCGATACAATGAGGGTGCAGCTTACCCTGATGCGCTTTGTATCCTCCAAGTTCTAGACCAGAGACCTTGTTAATATGTAAAAGAGAACTCCCAAAAGGAGAGTTAAAACGTGTTTTTAGAATATACTTGCACAAACACATACGTGGTAAGACGGACAGACAAACCACGTGTTAGAGGATTTTTTTTCTCTTATTTAGCAACTGGCACTTTTTCCCCGCCAGAGCCCGGCAATGAACATTTTTCTGCTGACAATCCGCTATTTTTTGCGCAGTGTTACATAAGTTTCCCTATACTACGTCTATTACTTCATATATACGTATGTATATGAGAAAGTAAGAACGCGAAGAAATTGCCTATAATGTAATACTACCGACGTGAGAGACAAGTCAAAACTAGAGGTGCTACAGCATGGCAAAGATGTTCTCGTAAAGTTTTCTAATATTCTTTTTGTGACTTGTTACTGTACAATTTTCCCCACCTTCTTGCCTACTGCCATCTATTGCAGCCCCAATTACATTTGTTTTAAATTTTTTCAACATTTCAATTTCCAAGTAGTACAGCGCAAATATTAATTTAAGAATATTAAAGAAAGCAAAAACATTATCCGAAATAGCAATTTTCATTGAAAAAATTTGGTACTGTTTTAAGAAAATGGCGTTAAGTATTAGTCAATGCAAAATTTGAAGGTCTCTTTCCCAAGAATCTATTGAGTTTTCTAAAAACTTCATTTTAAGTCATTTGAATCACTTCCACTGACAAATACAATAATGCATACAACTTTTTGAAATGTGCTTATTAATGGCGTGAGAGATATTAAAAAAAATTATATTTGTGTAATTTATTAAAAAACAAAAGAGTACACCCAAATGAATTTTGTCATATTAAATAGTGCCTTTACCACTATCTCTTGCAAACGTTTAAAGAAACAATTTGGAGCCATTTTTGAGGAAATGGCGTTTGAACGTTTCTAAAAATGCGGGATTTGGAGTTCGTTTTTACAGAAAACGGTTCTGTTTTTGAGAAACTTTATTTGACACTAAAGCACGTGTATTCATAAAACTAATACTGTGAAGAAATTGCCTCTAAAGTATGTATTACCGACGTGTGAGACAAGTCAAAAAATTACATTTTTGTAATTTTTGAAAAAACAAAAGAATAGAGCAATATAGCATTTGTGTTATCGTATTGGGTTTGTTTGGCACTAACCGTACCGAAGATTTAAAGGAAAAATTTAGAGCCGTTTTTGAGATTTTTTAAAAAAATTTTTAAATTGCAAATATTGCATGCACTATTGCATGAAAACTACTAAACTTTTTTAAAAATTTGACATAAACCTTATGGAAGACTATCACAAATTTAATTTGAAGGAAAAACCTCTGTCTTCAATTTTGTAGTTGTAGGAAGTCAGAAAACAAATCCAATTTTTGCAATTTTCGAAAATTCAGAGTTAACTGGGAAAATCGGACCTATGCCACGTCTATAAGAATTTTAGTCTATTCTTACAAAAAAATTAAAGAAAAGATTTGGAGCGGATTTTGAGAAAATTTTGAAAATGTTCTTAGGGCTTCATATAAAGGACCCCCAAATTTTAAAGAATGATTTTCAAAATCTCAAATCTTCAAATAGAGCCATATGGACAGGGATTTTTAGAATTTGGAAACGATCGTACATGTAGTCTAGGCGGTAGTAGTGTTCACAGACGGACGGACAGGCAGGCAGACGGACAGACAGACTGACGGACGTTAAAAAACACTTTTTCAGTATCACGAAACCTCTATTTCCGTTGAAATCTGCAAATCGATTTTCCGCAGCATTACATAACTTTCTCTATACTACGTATATGTCTCCGTATTTACGTATGCATACGAGAAAGTAATAATTACATTTTTGTATTTTTTGAAAAAAAATTCTATTCTTTTTCATCCTATTCTTTTCGAATAGAGCAATCTGGCGTTTATGCCATGGGATAGGGTGTATTTGGTACTAACTCTACCAAAAATTTAAAGGAAAAATTTGGAGCGGTTTCTGAGAATATCTTGTTTCGTAAATTTTTGAAATTGAAAATATTTCACGCTCTATTGCACGAAAAACACAAAAATTTTCAAAAATATTTACATATCCTTAATGACAGAACTATTTATGGGCAACGAATTTTATTAGTAGGGAAAATCTGTCTTCAATTTTATAGTTGTAGGAAGACGCCGTACAAAATTGCAAAAACTTTTGCAATTTTTCAAAATTTAGAGATAACCGTGATAATGGAACCTATGCCATCTATCTAAGTATATTTTACTCTATTCTTACAAGAAATTTAAAGAAAAAAAATCGGAGCCGTTTTTGAGGAAATTTTTAAAATGTCCTGGTCTCTTCATATAATGTACCCTGTTGTGTCGGCAAAAATGTGCTTCAAGGTCACATAGAGTTCTAAATAAAAGAATAACCGTCTGCTGTACACTAGACAACATAACAATATGGAAAACGCAAGGACAGGAAACTGACAATTTTCAAATTTCTTCTATGTCAATGTTTCCAATCATTTGAGAATTAATTTGGATTCAGTCGAACATTCTTTTGAATTCCTTTTCTCGGAACGTAGTGACTGAATTACCATCAGCAACAACCTGTTACAAAATATGATCTGTCAATTGATTTTTTGAACTATATTGTGATGAGCCTTTGGTGACAGATATTGTAAAGATGTCAGTATTATATGCTGTGGTATTATGACGTGGGGTGAACCAAATAGATAAAAAAACAGCTTGATAGAGAATGGGAATTAAGAGAGGAAATTGGTACATTCGAGTAGTTTTATGAATGTTTGATGTGACTATAAGCAATTGTGGCAACAAGCAAAAGCCAGTCTTTAGACATTTTAGTTTCGTAGAGAAATTGGAAAGACTCTGTTGCAAAAATATGGTGTTTCACATTCATCTCCAAGGCCGGCACCTCAAATAAACATTGGTAATATATTCACTATCAGCACGAAAAACAGCAGGCTATTTGTTGATTTTTGGACAAGCATGAGGTGCGCGGTGTGTAGAAACAAAAAAAAAAGTAAAGGATGTCACATGAAAATTTGCTAAGTCCCTCTTCACAATACGTGTTTTTCTTAATTATGTTCTGAAATATGATTTATAGTATTATAATATTTATTAACAGATTTTAGAATAAATTAAAATCTACAATATTTTTTTCTAATGATCTAATTTAAGCCTGAGGGGTCATTAACGACCTCTTCCTAAAAAGCCACATTCTAATTATTGTCTGTCATAATGTCCGTGTCACATGCGTTCAAAAGAATAAAAGAAGTCTAACATCAAGTTTTGAAAGAAATTACTGAGAAAGAAAGTTCTAGGCATAAATGGGTTAATAATAATAATAATTATAATAATAATAATAATAATAATAATAATAATAATAATAACTTTTTGTGTATTCTAATGTTTGAAAATATATAATTTATTATATGCGTTTTGTACTACAGTGTAAAATAAAGATTTATATATTTATTAATAAATGTTGTCTGTTTACTGTTTTTTTGTTTCACGCATATTCTAATGGTTGGTTGGTTGTTAGTGATTCCGGGCACGTCAACTACTGACGTCATTGGATCCTTACGAGACTAATGACCTCAGAAGTACGTTCGACGGGTAGTGAATGGTTTTTCATTTGGAAGTGGCGGCGATCATCCCCCGTTGGTTGGTGAGATCCGGCGCCGACCTACCGTCGGCTAGTGGGGTTTCCCCCTAACCAGGACTCTCCCACCAGCGGGGCACCGCCCCAGTCGGGACAAGCTCTAAGCTCCCGATCGGTCTCCGGAATATGTGGTAGTGTAGTGCATGTTAGTGTAAGTGTGTATGTAAGAGGAGATGATAGGACAAGGAAGAGGAAGGACAGATCGCGCGCGGTCCGTGGCCCGTTTGTAAAGGTACTGCTCCAGCATTGGTATTGATCGGGGAAACCACGGAAAACTACAAATCAAAGCAGCCGGCCTCTAGAATTCTCCTTCAGACAGCGAATGAAGCTTCTTCTGAGTTTTAAGCGAATATATTGGCTATTTAAAATGTATGTATTGCCAATTTTAAGAGCTTGGTTGCATGTATAATTTTAACTTTTTTAATGCATGACGTTTCGTGGTCTCCTCATTACGAATGGTAGGTAGAGCATTTGGTGCGAAAACTAAATATTTTCAAGCAAATATCAATACAAATTTGACAATTATAACTCCCTTCCATACAGCTAAATCATGTTACAATAATGAGACGTAATTCACAGACGCGTGGAATTCGCGTGCGCGACGCGGAATTCCATTATTTATTCCAATTTTATATTTGAAAGTAGCATTTTTTTATTTCAAATATGTTTGAAATAAATAACACGAATGCCAAAATGGCTAATGAACAGGAATTGTGGGAATATTCAATTATTTCCCCATCTTTGTAATATCATTTGCTATTAATTATTATTCTTTCCCTTTTTTTTTTTTTTTTTTTAACAAAATAAACATGTCTTTATTTATATTTATAATTTTAATTTGAACTTTTATTACTTTAACCCCGCCCCATTTCGTTTTTTAATTTTTTTTTCCTTTTCACATATGTTTTTCTTTATTGGTATTTTATAATTTTTAATTTGAACTGCTAGTATCTATATTAATCCTCCCGTTGAATTTCAATTTTCGTAATTTTATCTGATATTTGTAATTAAAATTTAAATGTATCTATTAATTGTAATTTAATTTGCTATCTTATTTTGTATTTTATTTGTAATTTATTTATATTCTTGTGTACATTGTAGACTGATGATGACGGCAAAGCCGTCGAGTACCGGCTATCTGAATAAAAATACTATTTTGACGAAGATGATCTCTTTTATTTCTTCGCATAATGAATAGAAGTCCTAATCTCCTGTAGCCCCAAGCAGATATTCAGGTATTCCTGCAGTACGATGTACAAAGGGTAAATAAAAAAATAATTTCTAAGAGATTAATGTGTAAATGTGCATGCCCACTAGAGAGTAACTAGCGCCAGCTAATCTCGACAAATGCTCGCAATACCCTGTCCACCTGCAAGTGATTCGCAACAAATTTCTGCCTCTCGAGAGTGCACTCGCCGCTCACATGCCTGTCCTCTGGAGAGCACTAGGTTGGCGAGGCGAGAGTTGAGTTAACACGGAGGCGAAGAAGAGAGCGGAGGTGACTTCTTTGCAAAACGAAAAATGTATATTGGTGAGAATGTGGATTGATCGTCGACTACAGAGGAGTGCTTGCTCTGGACTAGTCAAAGAATTTGAAACAGGATGCGCAACATTTTAGACAATTTATAAGAACACACATTGTTTAACCTAACCTCAAAATTTCAAGAACACATACAGTAGGTTCAATCAGTAGGCTACTTTTAAACGTTTTACTTGAATATCAAAGATAAGTAATCACACAAAAAGAGACTCAGAGAATTTTTTTTTCTTATCTGGTTCCGTAAATTAGAATTTTCTTTATACTTCCTCGTATAGATAAGTATATACGTAGTAAATAGAACATGTAATGCTGCCGAAAATCGATTTCAAAATTTCCAAGGATATCCATGTCTTAGGGTCCCCTGATACCTAAAAGTTGTATTTTTTTAAACGTCCGTCTGTGAAACGATCTGTCTGTCCGTCGATCGGACTGCCCGTTCGTCTGCGAACCACACTGACGCCTGAACTATTTGTAAAAGCTTTCCCAAAACGAATATTCCCCCGGTCCATTTGGCCCAACTCAAAACTCTGCGATTTTGAAAACCATTCTTTTAATTTTAGGGTACTTTAGATGATGCCCCTCAGACATTTTCAACATTTTCTAAAAATAACTCAAACTTTTCTACAAGAATAGAGAGTGTGTGTGTCATTCTGAATAGAAAGTGGTGCCACCACTAGTTTACTTCTTCAATGGTACATTCCATTTCGTGTGTAATTCTCTGCTCGGTATCGGCCATGTCAAAGCAACAAACAGCAAACAGTCGCGGGCGCTCGCAGTCGCTTCCACCACGTTTCAAATGCTGAGAGCAAGTCGGTGCGAGTTCTCGCGCAGGCGTGTCCACTAGCGAGTTGCTCTGACGGCGATAGCTCTCCGCGAGCATCACACCATTCTATGTTGCCTGCTCTCTGAACTGTGTCCCTTGGCGAGAAACGCTCTCAACACAGACTCGGAAGAACGTAGCTCTCAAGTGGACACGCACCATAACCAAAGGTTGAATGTAAGAAACGAACAAAGAAATATGAAATAATATACAAATTCTAATTTACGAAGCATCCAACTATCTGGAATTTCGTTCACGAAGCCCAGTAAATTCGTAACAATAGCAAGACTTAAGTCGCCAATATACACACAAAATTTATTTTCAAGATATTAAACATGACCTTATGTGAAGATATGATTGTTATTAACATATTTCATTGAGAAAACTGTTGGTGCTATAGAATGGCACAGACTTTCTTGTAGAAAGTTTTCTAATTTCCTTGGTGTGGACTGGCTTTACAGACTTACCCATCCTCTTGCCAACTGCCATCACCGCCATTTTTTGACATTTTCTCAACGTTTCGATTTTTGAATAGTAGAACCGAAATATTACATCAAGAATATTAAAGAAGAGTAAAACCTCATCCTAAATAGCAATTTTCACTGAAATATTTAGAGTCGTTTTTATGAAAATGGCGTTTAACCCTTAGTTACTCGCGCGGCCGCACTTTGTACGCCACTGGAACAGTTATCGCCCTATGTGCCAGATAACATCAGAGTGCGTCCTGATATTTGACCTAACCTCTCAGAAGGCGTTCAGCTGCATCCTTCTCGATACTCGGTTGCGTAAGCTACAATAGTGGCTAGACGATTGTATTTCCGTTTGAAAGTTTCCATTGGTATAGTTTCTTAGCCGTTCGGGTACCAATGTAAATTTTCATTTTCTTTTAATTATCACGGGAATTAAAAAAAAATATTGATATAATTAAACTAGTGTATTTTGTTTTACATTAGAAACAATACAGAGATGAATAATTTTCCGGAAAAGCAGATATGTGAATCACGAGTAATCGTCAAAAGACGAAATTTGCGATGCTGCAAGTGATTCTGAGAAGAAGTAGTGGCCGAGAGTGAACACGACACGTGTTCAGAACTTCATTACGCTCGTGATTATGAAAGCAGCGTTTTTAAATTTAGAGATGATTTCATTGGTATAGAAAGGTGGAATAAAACAACGCTTTTCAGCAAATTTACAAAAACCGAAAGTGGTGATAATCAACACTAACCACAAACAATTAATAAATTGCTGTCACATTTGCGACTGATCTACTACAATTACTGCAACACTTTAGTAAGTGTTGTTAACTGCTGCTACAAATTTGCAAGCTACGAACATTTTCTTAAAGTCATCAAATACAAAAAAATGTTCTGAAGACTAATATGCTCAATTTTATATTATTGTTTAAATAATATACAATAGTCATCAAATACAAAAAAATGCTCTGAAGACTAATATGCTCAATTTTATATTATTGTTTAATTCATATTGTAACATGTAAATATTTCGAATAAAAATAAATAAAAATTATGTCCAAGTATTATTCAAGCCTTGCAGAGTTCACTTTTCTAACAAAATAGGCTTGGCGTACAAAGTACGTCACGCGGGTACTTGTGTGACAAAACATAGCGCGAGTAACTAATGGTAAAGCGTTACTGTAAATGCGAAATTTCAAGCTCTTCTTCACAGAGTAGCTTGTAGCAATTCCCCCCACATATACACAATGTATGCAAATTGATGGATATGTACACATTAACGGCGTGAGAGATATTACAAGAAAATTACATTTGTGTAACTTTTCAAAAAAAAAGAATGATACAGCGAAATGAACTTTATGAATGAATGCCTTATTTTACGTGGCGAGACTCAGACATAAGGCCTGCTCTTCCGTGAGGCCACGTAAATTTCGTCACGCTCCTTTCACCTACTAGGAGAGAAAGAAGGTGTTAGTTAGGCGACGACAGGCAATTTTAATTTAGCTCAGAGGCTTCATTTAGGTTTGAGGATGTTTTACATGTAGTAAATCTACTAACATGGGAGTAAACTTCCCCTTCGAAGGAAAGTGTACGAAGGATTTATTTCGCGCTTAAAAATTCACGGTTTCGATCGGGTTTGAACCCGCAAACTTGGGTCTAACAGTCCAATACGCTAACCGCTACACCATCACCGCCACCTTATGTCATGTTTAGCAAGACTATTAGCCCTATCAGTTGGAAAAGTTTCACGAAAAAATTTGGAGCCAATTTTGAGAAAATGACGTTTGAGCATTTCTGAAAATGCGAAGTTTTGACTTCAATTTCACAGAAAAGTGTTGAGTGTTCAAAAACCTTTATACGAGTAAGGCATCATTTAACCTGTCAGTGGTTGCGTGAATTACTGTTGTGATAACTGCTGAACTAGCGAGAAGCGCCAGAAACAGCTTGGATTTCAATAATAATCCGAGCGACCAGTCGCGGTTCAGTCTCTAACCTAAGCTGACATCACGAATATCGCCGCAATTAAAATCTGAATATTTATGCAAAGTACAACAGTGGAGAAAGGTTCACCAGAACGAGATTACTAAAGGATATTGTTATGTCCTTTATGAAATTAGAAATGAAAAGGAAGATCGAGTGAAAATCTGTGGCAACAGAAATAAGAACACGCGGGAGACTTGTCCTGGGAATCTGAGGAGAGTCTGAGGGTTCAGCGGAGGGCTCAGCAAAGGCCACCCTGGGACGTGGACGTCAACAAAACAAGAGCACTCGACAGTACTGCGTAAATTGTGTCTAATACGTGTGCCACATTGAGAATATCTGTGAGAGATGTTCACCTGATGTTGATATTGAAAATCATTCAGAATAGAGGCTGCAAATGATTAAAGAATTTAGTCAAACTGTTATATTTAATAATCCTAATGGAAAATATAACAAACACACAACAAGTATAAAGCACAAGATTTTTAAAAAACAAAAATATACTTGCATGTATATTTGTTTGAAATCTTAATAAAGTGAACAAATCGTAACTAATGTATATATTAAAGAATCGAGAGACAAGTCAAATAATTACATTTTTGTAAAATAAAAAAATAAAAAGATAAATCAATGAGGCACTTATGTCACCTTATAGAGTACAGTTGGCACTAAAAGATTAAAAAGCCGCTTTCAAGAAAATATTTCGAGAAAAAGCACATGTACTCATAAATACAATAATGAGGACAAATAAGTGTATTTTACTCTATTTTTACAAGAAATTTAAAGAAAACATTTGGAGCCAGATTAGAGAAAATTTTGAAAATGTCCGAGTATGTTTTTAAGAATTTGAAGATTTAACTAGTACTAGATGGACAGGATTTTTTTGAATTTTGAAAAGATCGTACGCATGGTTTAGGCACTAATAATGTTCACAGACAGACAGACGACGGACAGTCTTTTTAGCGCCAATTGATTTTTCGATATCCAAGACCCATAAAACTTCTGGTTACACCACGTGTACTTTTTTGTTAATTTCGCAACTAGATTTATCAAATTTTTCGTTATCGGGACCCGGTAATTATTTTTTTTCCGCCAAAAATCCTTGTCTTTTTCGCGCAGTCTTACTTAATTTTATCTATACTACGTACATTACTCCATATATACGTAAGTATATGAGAAAGGAAAAATTGCCTATATTTCACTCAAAATTAGGGGGCATATACTCAAATTTTCGAAATATTGTACATGACTTTCTTTCAAAATTTATCTTTAAGGAAGGGATTATATTAACGGGAAAAACTCTATCTTAAAATTTTAGTTTTAGAAAGACGCCGAATTGTTTTTAATTTTCGCAATTTTCAAAAAATCTGAGTTTTGAACGAAAAGGATACCTGTGCCATTCTCTTAAAGGTCCTTTACGCTATCCAACGAAAATTCGGAATGTCCCATGGGCTTCATGTGAAGTACCCCTCCGCCCAAATTAAAATATTGGTATTAAGTTCAAAGGGCATCAATTAGATCGACAGGGGAATATCAGTTTTGGAGAAAATAGGCTGAACGGTTTAGCTGCAGAGTTTTTCGCAGACGAACGGACAGACAGACGTTTTGCCGTCAATCGAAACAAGGATTCTGGCTACACGCGTAACAGGATTTTTTTCAAAATTTAACAACTGGTTTTATCTACTTTTTCGTTACCAGGGCCCTGTATGGAAGTTTTTCTGCCGAAGATTCGGCGTTTTTTTACAGCATTACAGATCTTTCTCTCTATCGCGGTAGCGGTAGCGAGAAAGTAAATAGTAATGGATAAAGATGATAAACCCTTTGATAAGTATTAAAACGTAATTGTTAAAGACATTTTTCACTTCTTTTCAAAATTACTAACTAGTTTTAGTAAACTTTACCTTATTCTCGTAGAAACATCGACCTTCATCCGTCAATTAATTATTCTGTTGCTTTCAAAAATAAAATGTGAGTGACCCACTTCGGCGACTGATCGATTCTTGTGCATCACTGGAGAACTTGACGTTCCTGTAGATACACTTCCATTAAAAACAAAATGACATGTGGGTGAGGCTTCTTCACTGAATAGGGTATTTTATTTCGGAAGAAAAATCTACCAATGTTCAAAACTTTTTAACTGA
Source organism: Teleogryllus oceanicus (assembly GCA_964035755.1). Classification (NCBI taxonomy): domain Eukaryota; kingdom Metazoa; phylum Arthropoda; class Insecta; order Orthoptera; family Gryllidae; genus Teleogryllus; species Teleogryllus oceanicus. Next base: position 468,838 of record CAXIVR010000010.1, read on the forward strand.
AAGTCTGAAAAAATTCCGGTAAGATAAAAATCTTTGAAAGCAGGTTAACAGGGCTTGGTCAGAAACATTTTCACTAGTTGTTTGTCAACGTTTCGGAAACTTTTATTTCTATCCTCAGGGCTAATAATAACAGAAAATGAAGACAACACTGTTCAAGAATAATGTTACCAAAAAACAACGTATGAGAACACTTTTTGGCTAAGTTACAGAATTTAACAATTTCCTTATTATATATTACAGAAAAAAATTACATACGGTACCTTGCAACATCAAGAAGGGTACCGTACCGAACATTAGGTACCGTATGTAATATTTTTCTGTAACATTATTCTTGAACAGTGTTGTCTTCATTTTCTGTTATATTAGCCCTGAGGATGGAAATAAAAGTTTCCGAAACGTTGGCAAACAACTAGTGAAAAATTTTCTGACCAAGCCCTGTTAACCTGCTTTCAAATATTAATTGATGGTCGTAAAGTACTATTCATAATAAAAATCTTTGTTACAAAAGGGGCTAAGTCGTCCAATTCCTGAAGTAAATATCCACATACCCTTAAATGAATGTGAATATCCGTTAATGAAGATTAATGTCATATATTAATATGACCAATTATAAACCATGTGAAGAATGAGGTCATTAGACAAGGAATTTATCGTACTCAATATGTAAGGACTAGGCTTACATATATGCCAGAAAACCTTATTGAAATATAGTGTTTACAGAGGCAGGAGAAAAATATAAATGTACTGGACAGAATTGCAGATAAAATAATAATGCAGAATGTTTTAATAAGCCATCGAATTTAATTAACGAAGACTTCCAGTTAACTTACGCAATCTTTAAGCAAAATGAATTTTGAAATATAACTTTCTTGCCTTTGTACTATTAATAACACATGAATTTATGGAAATATATTTTGTATGAGTGTTTGTTCTCAATAATAAAGCATTCATTAACGGAAAATTACAAGTTATCAACAACCATACTATTTGTCTCCTAAAAGTAAAACGCATACCTTTCATGAGCCTTCCCTTTCAAGATGCTAGAACTACTACGTTTCTTCATTTTTCAATGTCACACAGACCTTCATAACCACACTGTTACAGCAGAAAAATATCCAAACGCATGAAGACGTTATGTATTACCTATAATTTGCAAACGGTTTACTTGACGAAGCCTGGACGAAAGGGCTCGTTGCGTGAAATGGGCATACCGCCAGCCCATTTCACCACACAAGTGTGTGGAATGGGCATGGCTGTAACCGTATCACGAAACCAGCTGAAACTGGATCATGCTAGACAGCTGCCTACATCATGAGCTCGTTTGAGGCATTTCATTTGTATGTTGAATCACTCGAAATTTGCTACAATGAAGGAGGTTGAGACACGGCCATCTTAAAATGAAGTTGGCCGTGAGACCGAGTAAAATATTAACCAAATACTACGCTCTGCATTTCCTGTCGTTTTTAACTTCCTCTGTGAGATTTCCCTGTTACTTTTATTACTTTCTCGTATACGTACATAAGTATGGAATAATACACATAGTATAGAGAAAGTTATACAATGCTGCAGAAAATCGATTTCGAAATTTCAAAGGAAATGCACGTTTTAAGGGTTCCCTGATACCAAAGTAAGTTTTTTTTTTTCTTTTTCAAAACGTCCATCCGTCCGTCTGTGAACACTACTAGCGTCTCAAACGAGCGTAGTATTTTTTCCAAATTCAAGAAACCCATGCCCATCTGGATCTAGTTGCAGTTTGTCAATTCTGAAAAACATTCTTTAAAATTTGGGAATATTTTACATGATGGACATTTTCAAATTTTTTAAAAATTTTTTTTTTTTTAAAATTTTTAGTGTTTCATCTGAATTTTTGAAATTTTCAAATGTGCTGAATTATTTCCGGAATCTTACTACTACAAAATTAAAGATGAATATTTTTCCTTGAAATGAAATTTGTTGCTCATAGTGAGTTCTTTCAATAGTGTCATGCACATTTTTTGATAATTTTAATAGTTTTTAGCAATATTGCATGCAATATGAGAAATTAAAAAATAACAAAACAAGCTTTTCTCAAAAACTACTCCAAATTTTTTCTTCAACACAGGAACACATGAACTTCCTGTTCCAATGTCATATAAAGTTTCTCAAAAACTCCACAATTTCCTGTGAAAATGAGTTCAAAATTCCTCATTTTCAGAAACGCTCAAACACAATATTATCAAAAGCGGCTCAAAATGTTTACTTCAAACATTTCCAAGGATAGTTCCAATTGCATTGGGTGATTCGACGTAAAGTTCATTTCGTAATGTCCTTTTTTTTCAAAATTTACATAAATATAATTTTTTAAATCTCTCTAAAGTGTTATTTTGAACATTTCCATCAATTTGCCCAACTTGCATTTGTGAATGGAAGTGCTGTAAGGGCTGTAAAAATGTAACTGCTGTAATTGCCGCTTATAGCAGTTAAATTGTTCATAACTTTTCCACTTTTTTCTCCATTCAAATCATATTTCACAGCAGTGAAAATGAACTGTCACATAGAAATATTTTTGTTCTGCAAGGAAACATTTGCTTTTAACTTTGTTTTTGAAAAATCAAAATTCAACCAGTTTCTCATTCCCTGACTTAGTTTTTCCCTGATAACTCGAATAATTTTGAAGATTTTTACAAATTTCTTCTTTTAATTTGTTGGCAATACTCACGAGTACAAAACCATGCTTTTTTAATTTAGATATCTGGATAAATTATATTTTTAATTAGCATACAAAATTGATATATTGATTATTAATAGATTTTTTGTTTTATAATTTTTATCAAAAAACTATTAACCTAAAGAGTATGATTTAGCATGGTTTTGTAGATGTTTTTGGTTAAATGGATCCTAAAAATTTCATATACTTAAAAAGATTAGTTTTTGAGTTATAAAGGAAACGAATCTTAAAAACGGTAGTTCTGGAAAACAAGGGACGAAGTTAGATTCTTGAGTTTTGCTTACATTACTACTCTAATAGATGCATAATGCAGCGTCATACCTTTTAAATTATATCTCGAAAACTACCGCAGATATAAAAAAAAATCACCAAAATATTCCTGAATATTTTATAGGAAAAACTTTTTTCAAAACTAAAATTTTTTGAAGTTTTTAAGGTGTATCTTCCCCCTTAAATGACTTCTAATGAAGTTTTTCGAAAACTCAAAACCTTTCTTTGAAAAAGAGCTTGAAATTTCGCATTTACAGAAAGGTTTACTGTAATTTTTCAATGAAATTTACCATTTTGGACGAGATTTTACTCTTCTAATATATTCTGTAAGTCATTTTTCGTTTCTGCCATTGAGAAGATGCAAAATTGAGCAAATGTAAAAAAAATGGTGTTGGGCGGCGATAGATGGCTGCTGAGAAGAGGATGGGGTACGATAAAAGCTAGACCCGGACAGAAAAATTAGGAATCCAACTAGTACAAGAAAGTCTGTGCCATTCTGTAGCACCACTCGTTTTGTATAAAATGAAAGAATATTGTGAAATGGAAGAAGTTTCGCAAAGGCGAAGGTTTCTTGTAAAATCTCGAGAAATATATAAAATAGTGTATTTGAAAGTATATAAGAGTGGCAAGATGTAGTACATATGTATGGAAGACGGCTACTGAAAGGCGAGGGCAGACGCGTAGTGGCTGCAATTTGTTGCGTCTACATTGATGCAACGCCTCCGCAAATCACTTGGGGGGGGGAGTACGGAAAGCAGTCCAATATGGACGAAATGAATTTCTTTTTCCTCTCTGCAAGCTAGCTGGCGGTTTTGGGGGAAAAAAAATCTTGAGCGCGGGATGTTTGAAACATATACCCTTTGCTGTTAATTCAGCCCAAAGAATGGTTATAATTGATTGTATTCCAAGTAAGATGCCAATTTTGAATTAATTTGGCCGTCTATGTGCCAACAAGCGAAAAAGAAGAACAACTTGATATTGAAGGGGAAAAAAAAGAATTTCAACCAAAGAAGGAAGTGCGAAATTGACGAAAAAGTGCACAGTGTAGTACATCAAATAGTTTAAAAAGCAAAATACAAGAAGAATTTTACATCGGGCAAGATTGGAACCACAGGGGCTTAAAAAGGTAAATATGGCATCATTTAATGTAAAAAGTATGGTTGTAAAATACAAATACGAACTGAAATACCTTATTACTTCATAGATAGTGACATGACAAAGGTGGAAAGAGAGAGATCCAATCAGCAATAAGAGATAGAGCAAAGGAAGAAAGAGAAAAATACAATGAAGTGAAGATAGGCCGTCTCAAGCTGCAGATCAATGGAAAATGGGAACACCGGACACATGGAGCTCAGAACAAGGCTAGTCATGCATCCCAAAAAAGGGTTAGAAAGGACCTAAATATCGAGGTCAAAAGGAAAACCAAAAGAGTCCAGAAGAAATTGAGACCTAACAATTGCCACCAACAACGTATGAACCTTAAAAACAAGGGATGAAGTGATAGAACTAGAACATGCCCTCGAAAACAACAAATGTGACCAATTAGGACCCGGTAAAGAAAGAAAAATACAAAGTTATGTCATAATAGTTTTAAATGAAATTCGCAGACCGGGAGAGATAATAGCGTAAAACACAGAAGGGAGAGCTATTCTCTCAAGTTGGATCAACTCAGGTCAGGCATATGGTTTTGATTGAGGGCATAACAGAGAGGATACAGGAACTCAAATTAACCATTCGGAGAAAAAATATAACTATTATACAAGTCTACGCTCCTACAACACTCAGCTCAGACGATGATATTGAATGTTTTACAACACCCTGGATGATTCGCTTAACTTGTATAGATCTCAATTAAATTTAATAATTGGTGACTTTAACTCTAAGATTGGTAAAAAAACAACACATAGATGAGAATGCTATTGGACAATTAGCGTACGGAGAACACAACGAGAGAGGGGCAAGAGGGACAACAAAGAGGTCAATATTTAAAGATTTATTAAAAAATTTAAAGATTTATAAAACAACTATTTTTACAAAACGTTGCAGGACAAATGGACATAGATGAGACAGGACAAACAACACATAGATGAGAATGCTATTGGACAATTAGCGTACGGAGAACACAACGAGAGAGGGGCAAGAGGGACAACAAAGAGGTCAATATTTAAAGATTTATTAAAAAATTTAAAGATTTATAAAACAACTATTTTTACAAAACGTTGCAGGACAAATGGACTTGAATATCACCTGATTGAACAACCAAAAACGAAATAGACTTTACATACACTGACCACTTAGAACTAAAAACAGATTTTGATATTTTCTCAATACCAGAATTGAAAACCGTCCATTTAACCGTCCAAGTAAGAATAAAAGTGGCTAAAGACAGAATAAATTACCAATGGAGCAAATTTCCTACACGAAATTAATTTAAAGTCATTAAGTACTACCAGAAAGAGTTTAAAGAAAATCTGGAAGAAATAAAGAGACATAAAATAATGGGGCTTCAAGAACAATTGTAAAGAGTTAGAGCGGGAGAGAAAGTCTTACTATCAATAACCAAGAGCAACAAAACTGAACAGCTAAGCAAGGACACATTAAAATTATGAAAGAAAAAAAAATTAGATAACTGCAGATATCAATCAGAAGAGATCGCCACGAAATACGGGGACATAAATAAGAAAGTCACGAGAGAAATAAATATATTCAATATAAAAAAAAGAATTAAAAAAAAAAAAAAAATACATCAAGGAAATAAAAAATTTTAAAAAAAAAATTTGGCCAAAAAAAAAGAAAAAAAAATTAATCAAAATTAATCAAAAATTATTCAAAATATTACGATTTATTTTACCCATTAGAGGATTTTGTCATTTATTTATTGTTTGGTTGTATATTAACATTAATAAATTGAATTTATAAAAATGTATTTCTTGGTATTATAAAGAGTCATAAAATATTCAATTAAATATAAATGAATAATATATTTTATGGTTGACTAGTTCATTGCTGTGTGTTTATGAACTTCAAACAAATCACGTAACGGTATTGTTAATACCGGGGCCCTTCTGATTCTTTATACCCTCGGGCCATTCAAATACTTCATGGCCCGCTCTAATAGCAATCCCACACTTAACAAATTTTTATGAATTCGATGTATTAATGTTAAGATGCAAGCAAACATAACAAACAGTGTGATACTCACTTAAGTAAAATAACTCGTTATAAACCTTATTTTGCTTAACCCTCTGCCACCAACTTGGAGTCCCTGGGACTCCTCCGACCTCACGAAACTTCGAATACACACATATTCCTTTTTCATAACCTGCATTCTTCTTATACCTTTTCATTCTACAGTTTTACAAGTAATAGTTTGCGAGCTTACTGTTGTGGAATTCTTTTCAGAATAATTATCAGCTTTTGTTGGCGGGCAGGAGACCTAGGGACTCCACGTCAGTAGCAGTATACCTTTCACTGAGTGCGTGTCACACTTTTCTAAATAGTAGAGTTTGTTCTGTGGCGTCTCTGAAGAAAGCGCAGTGCAAAAAAAAAAGAAAAAAGTCTGGTCTGTTAAGTGAGTGTGTGAATATTAATGACCATGACATTGAAAATATTCGGCAAAGTCAGGAGTAAATGTACAGAATTGTGAGAGTATCTTCGGATTATGAAATTGAAACTGACCGTGACTCAGAAGACGATAATGAATAGGAATTTCTTGAGAATGAAGAACCCAAATAAGAAATAACTCAGAATCCAAAATACTATTATGGAAAGAACTGTGCAGTACAAGAATTGAGCACAAAAAGATGACTAAAGAAACTTACGTCAGAATTTTTGGGTTGCGGTAATAACGTTTTTGTACGCAATTTTCAGTTCTAGGAGATTTTCAGTTATAGTAGTTTTCATTAAAACATTTTTTAATATCCAATCAATTTTTATTAATTATCTATTGAATTTAATTATTATACATTGAAGATAAATTCGTTAAGTTAAAGGTCTGCATAACTTTTTTAAACCATTCCTAATCACATGATTTTCCCTTATTAGATAACGTATTAACAAATATATAATTCATATTTATTTATTCATCTTTTTTGTTAGTTTCAATGTTCTTCACTCGAAATACAAATCAATACAGTAATATTTGAAAAAACATGTCATGAGTCCCTGGGACTCCACGTCCGTACCAGTGTGACTGAATTCCCATGCCAGCAGCTGAAGTAATTTGATGTGAAAATTTCAATTTTTGAATGTTCCCCTGAATTTATAATTGACCAGTCACTCACATTTCACTGTTACATGACACCTGTTTTAAACATGACTCTTGAGTAGCAATAAACAAGCACATTAGCTACCATTCGCGAAATGTTATTTTTTGATGTTATGAAATATTCTATATATTTCTATTTTTGTTCACAATCCTTGCACAAAACGCTCATTTTCAGCACGTTTTCAAAATTGGAATTTTAAATACAGAAAGAAATGTCAAAATTCCAGTTTTGAAAACGTGCAAAGAATTAATTTCTCTCCATAGCACGTCACACAGTTTTTCACTGTTTTTGACGTAAAAAAACTCGTGTTCTAAATAACTTTCGGCAAGTACGCTAAAAGTACCGTTTCATCAGCGCAATTTACACCGTTATATAACTCTCAAATACACCATTAACATTTTCATATAATTCTCGATATTTTATTGGAAACCATTGTCCGAAGCTTTGGTAGTTTTTGCGAGAATTTACGTATATTCTTAAATTTTGTACGAAAAAATCAGTCCAACAACGATTATGCAATAGTAATTAGATACACACTCTGTATTGTTTATCTCATTGACAAATTGAAAATCATAATGATAAATGACGATTACACAGTGTCTTTTCACTCAAGTACAAGAAAACTTACAACATATTTATAATTCTAGTTTGATTCAGCTACGAACTAGTAAATCATAAAGTTTTGTTTGCACCACGGGCGTTACTAAATGTTTTTGCCCCTCAGACGACTTCCAACCCTCGTCGCCCTCGGGGCAAAATCATCTATTTAACGACCCAGATACATAACTAACTAAAAGACCTGTTTGAGATATTACCATTTTGCAACTCATATTGATAAACTATCATGTAATAATAAGAAGCCGTGATGCTGTATCAATTCATATATTTTACAACATAATTTTAAAAAATATGAAAGTTATTTATTTGGGCATTAACCCGGGGAATTTATAATCTAATACCATAAGATAATAATGAATATTAAAATACATACAATTCCTTACATAGTACACAATTATTCCATTTAAGGCATTCCTACGAAATGCAGAGGCACTAAACAAACTACTGATCCTATCGCTTACACTATTATTAGAATTTAATGGTAACCTGAAACAGTTGATATTTGTGAGAAAAGTCTTCATTACTGCTGCAGGCAAGCTATTCCATGACTCAATAGTCCTATTTACAAAGGAGTATTTTCCAGCACCAGTTCTCTGTTTCCTTGGACGTATTTTTCTAATATGGTCGTGACGTGCTAAGTAGACGGGTATTCTTTCCTGGATTTTCCTCCATGCCTGATTTTTCCCTAACGCTTTGTAAAATATACACAACCTTTCTTTTTCCCTATGGCTCGCCGATGATTCCCATGATGATACATTGTTATACATATTTCCAAACCAATTTCCCTTTTTAATAAATTTTGCTACTACTTTCCGAACAGTTCCGATGAAATTTATTTGGCTCTTTCAATATGGATCCCAATATTCCGCTCCGTACTCAAATACCGGACGTACAATAGTGGTATGTGCTAGTTCTATTGATTCCTTAACACCCGCATTACAAAGTGTAAAGATTTGCATTCCTCCCTAACAATAAAGTTGACGTGCTCCCCCCATCCAAGTTGTTCATTAATTATCACCCCCCAGATATTTACAGCTAGTTATCTATGGAATGATCTTGCCCGCAAGTAAATACTTAGCTGTCCCTTTATTTCTACTACGCGTAAAACTATTTTGCATTTATTAGAATTTATCTTCACTCTATTGATTTCCGTCCATTCTAAGCATCGCAAGTCTCGCTGTAATTTATTCTGATCCGATATGTTCTCGATCTTTCTGTAAATAAGGCAGTCGTCCGCAAAAAGTTTAATTTTTGAGACTATTCCCTCTGCTGTTAAACTTCATACTCCAAAAATAGTAATGTTCCAATTACACTCCCCTGTGGAACCCCAGGCGTTACACTCTCTTCGATGTGCTGTTTCCCACCCTCACTCGTTGGTGGAGGTAATTTAGAAAATCCTTAATCTATAGTATCACTCTTGAGTCTAGCCCTATTCTTTCTAGTTTTTCAAGCAGCCTATCATGGAGTACAAGTTCAAAAGCCTTCGTAAAGTCTGTTACCGCTGCATAGATTCTATCATCATCTAGTTCATCCGCGATATCTAGGCAAAAAGCTATTGTTTGACTTTTTTGATTGTTTGACTGACACGAGTAACCCTTTCCATGCTGCTCCCTAAATAGCCAATTTTCTCTACTTCAAACGTTTCTAATGTATTCAACGATTAGATGCTCCATTTGTATACAGACAACTGCTAATATTAGGCTAATGTGCCATAATTCAACATCTGATCGAGCAACTGTTCTCATAATTGGGAACTGAAATCCTTCTTTCCAATCCTGAGGAATACATGAATTATTTAAGATAATATCAAAAAGTCATATCAGATACGGAATCATGGCTTGTAATTCATGGTTCTGAATGCTGTCCGACCCCATTGATTTATTATCGCATTTCAAGCATACCTTTTCGAAGATCACGTGATCTAGTGATCATTCTTTCTCTCGACCCGTTCAAAGCAGATATATCATGCACTGCAAATACCGAACTAAAAAGGGAATTAAAGAGTTCCGCTTTGTCATTGCTCTCTGTAATTTTGTTTTTATTTGCACCCCTTAATAGGAATGACCTCTCTATTTCCCTTTCGTCTTTTTACTTATTTGAAAAACTAATTTTATCCTGCTTAGTCTAGTTGTAAAAAAACTTCTTGTGCGGCCTGTTTCTCTTGGAGAAGCACCCTAGAGAGAATCTTGAATTTTTCCTTATTTTCTGTACTTCTCCCACATTTTCCGTAATCTTTTCCAACTTTTGGTTTTAGTTTCCTTATCTTTTCTCATAGTACACGGAATCTGGGTTCATTTTAAGATGTTTCTGTGCTACAAAGCGCTCTCTTCCCTCAATCACAATTTTTCATATTTTCCCCAGATTTCCTCTACTCCGCTTACCTTACTACACCAATTCGAGTAATTTGCTCTCAGAAATTTCTGAAAATCCTTCGCCTTATGATAGTGAATTCTAAACCTTTCTAGGTTTAGAATTTTCAACCTGAGAAACATTTCCTGCCATTTGTAAAAGAACCGCAGAATGGTCACTAAGTTCCTGTACCACAGTTAAAGAACAAGTCCTCTAGCCGGATTAGAAAGACCTCTAGTAGTGCCCCATCCCTGTAGGCTGCCGCACAATCTGTGTGAATCCGTTTTCCAAAACCAACTCATTTACACTGGCTTGCGCCCCTTCCTTATGAGTCACCTTTCCCGCCAAGTTTACACGAAATATATTTAAGTCTCTCCCAATTATGCAACGTTTATCATTCTCATCATTATTAAAGGCGTTAGTTCACTAAGTTTATTACACTTCTAAATTTCATCTAAGACCTGTATGTACCGCTTGCACAAAAATGGGCGATGTCCTGAGATGAACTTTACCACAGAGTTTCTCTGATTCCTGCCTCTGGTTCTGTGGATCGAGCTGACCAATCCGCTTTAAAGCTTCATTTCAGGGAGGCGGGACTATTTCATCTTGAACATTACAAATGGCGGTGATGGCGAGTTATATTATAGTAAATATTTGAATATAAATATTAAATCAACCAACAGTTTTAGACATACATTTTACATACATTTAATTACATAAATAAGTATGCAATTTCCAAAACATATTTTAAAATCATATAAAAGGGCTTTGAAAATACACTGACAATGACTAAGCTCCATGTTCATTTCATGTTTTATTATTGCAATATTTAATATAAATGCAAATAATTTGCATTGTATACTGTCTAACTTGCTATTTTATTAGGGAAAATTAATAACTTAAAGAAATACGTTTAGAGTCAGTTTCACAAATACGCCTGCTGAGATAGCAGCTGTCAGAAATACTTCATCATCAATTTCTCAGATGACCCAATTAAAATATACTATATGGTCAGAACATTAATATTGTAATAAATAGTTTGATATAAAATACCAAATAAACTAGCATTTAAAGTTCATTTAGTCATCAAAGCTCTTCTTCTCAGACATTATGATTGGTATGCAAATGTAAGCAATGAATGATTTTATCTTTGTTTTGGGATCATAACACTACCTCTTCAATCTAACGTTAGTGATTGCATTTACTAAGGAGTTCTTTACCAGCTATTAAAATCATATGGATACCTAGTCTTGGAGGATTTTTGCGTGAGAATAAAACGACATATGACTTTATATAACATTTTAATATCTTAATGTTTGCAGCGTAGAAATACTCACTGTTCATATTGTGAACAACATTGGAGGAACACACACACACACACACACATACACACAGTCATATCAATATATTACTTAATGTAATTATGTACTGATTTAACTAACGTAAATGAAATTAATATATTTATATTATTATAGTAAGTATTTTTACATACGATATTTTTATTGACGAGCAATGCAATACAAAAGTTTTTTGGCACGTCATCGAATGTTACGACTTTAGATAAGCAGAGATCTATGCAATACTGTTTTTAAGTATCCATTAAGAATCACTAGAGATTCTCCTGTCATAAATTATTTCAAAATTGTAATTGTTAATAATGTTTCAAAATTTTGTCAAACTTTGGAAATTGTGTCGATAATCGTTGTTAGAAAATGAATAGGGATCCTTCTAAAATATTGTTGCAAATAAATTTTCTATTTTCATACATTTTTACATTTCATACAAAATTGCCAAATTTGATATGTGTTCACTAATTCATCTTCTAGTACACACACTGCATATTTATATAATTTTTAATGAACTACAATAAATATTGTAAACAAATAAACAATTAATTTTTTATTTGGGAAAATTTCATTTAAGTTATAAATATTTATAAAGTAATTTAATTATAATTATACATGAATTAAGTTGAATTTTAAACTATAACTATAATATTTATTATTGTTGAAACGTACTGCTACTATATTATTAAATGTAACGTTTAAAATGTATTGCCTGATTGATTGATAATGTGTTCGCATGTATATCTCATTTGCAGACGATTTTGCCAGAAAATCTAAATAATAACGAAATAACCTAATTCTATAATTCATTGCATTTGGTTTCCACATCACATGACCACTTTAATGCAAGGTCGGGAAGAAGGAGAAATCTGCGCCATGGAGTAATTTGGGTTCGTAACAACCAAATCTCAGGGTCATCATTGAGTTCCTTTACGGTAAGTCTTAGGATTCCTGAAAGTGATACTTCAGATATTTCAACATTAACTTGAGATCACATGTTGCATACCATGAGAGAAACATAAATGTCTGGAGTTTTAAAAAAATCTGCCTTGGAATACTGTACTGAAGTCCTACTGGCATTGTAGTAATTACATTTTGTCATCTGTCGATAAACTGCCGAACACTTTCCGTGAATTATACACGCTAAAAGGAAAGACCCTAGGTTAAAAGAGACCTACATATGTTATTGGTGGATCGAAATAGATTTTAATTGTGGAATTGATATTTATTCATTGGGTGCAACATACAAGAAATGTGAATTTAATATTTGTGCTAGTTTTCTTCACTTGTAGTCCTGTCAATTTTCAAAATATAATTCAATCATTTTTTTTTACCTAAATACAATATTTCTTCGACCTGTCAATCTGGAAGAATAGCTGTTCTATTGGAAAAGCGATCATGCCGATAAATGGACAATGTTTACAAATATCATAAATAACAAATAGAGTAATATCTGATATTTGTTATCTAAAGGACTTCTCTAGAAAATAATCAAATTTTCTTGTTTCTATTTAATCTTTCAAATAAGAACGTAACTTTGGTTTTGGTTTATATTCCGGCAAGATCTTAACAGATCTTGGCTCCTGCTTACTTGTGCTAGCACATAATAACAAGGTTTTCCATCCGGTATCTTCCACTTGGGTTTACAATTATTATTTTAATTTTATAAGCGAGTATTTTACAGTTCTAATGACTGTTTTTCAAAAATCTACACACCAATGTTTTTATTCCGTCAGGCATCTTTCATTCTTGTGCCTCACGTCAACCAGACGTACTACAAGATTTCTGGCCTTCCTGTTTCTTCTTTCAAAGGGATTCACCAACATACTTTGATATCTGTCATACGCATTCTGCAGCATACCATTGGAGTGTTTGATTCTGCATTTTCGACCACTTGTCTCTCAATCATTATTATTCGTCTAATCTCTGTTTAGTATTCTATCAAACAGTATACTGACAAATATCGTTCCAAAATTTATTTTCATAGCATTCAACTGAGAGTTTATTGCATCATTTTTTAATTTAATTTGATTCATACGTAACACATCTCTCCACCATTGTCTTGTATATTGTCTCTAGTTTTCTTTCGAAAATTTTTGTTTTATAAAATATTATGAGGTCTACAATAACTACTTCCCTAGCTTATTTTTTAATAAAGTCATTATTATTAGATCCCCTGTTCTAATAATCACTCCGATATATTTAATTCCTTTCCTACTGGAAATATAACTATTTGTTCTAGATCATATCGAGATTTCCTGCCAACCTTGTGTCTTGACTTTACATTACGACGAGTTCCATTTTAGTTTTTATTAATTTTGATTAAATGTTACAGATATAAAACATTATTTTTCTAATGGTTTTCAAGTGATATTGACTCAAAGCAAAATGTATGACTCAAAAGGTTTTGCATGTTCCTCTCGAAGTCTTAAACGATATTCACTAACATTTTAGTGTTATTTGATTATGTACAATCAAACTCTTTCAACATTTTGTTTTACCAGTCTTGCATGACTTATTGGGTGTCTCCTAAAATAATGTAACAAGTATTTCAACGTCAAGTTAAGAGGTAAAGAACTGTTTCTGATGAAATATTATAAATAAAAGATCTTCATCTTCATCTTCATTACTAGTTTACCACTAGTCTATTATGAGAGAGAACACATTTTCTTAGGATGAAGAGAGGAAATGTGACTTGAGTCTTTTATTTTGATCCAAGGGTTGAATGAATGGATCCATTTGAATGAATGATTGAGAAGAATATTTAATAATGGACTTGTTTATTAATCAATATCATCTACACAATGTAGCTCTTCTTAGAATGTTAGCAAATGGGCATGATACACATATTTACTTAACTAATAATCGAATATTTATTATATAAATACATGATGGTTTTAAAAACTACACTATTTTTTCAACTTCATCACTAATCAAAGTTCCTTAAAATTTATCTATGTGACGTATGTTAACAACACTATTATATTATATTCTCGTATACTTACGTATATAGAGTAATATATACGGTATAGAGAATTATATAATACAGCAAAACTGCGCATTTTCTGCGAAAAAATTCACACAAGATCTGTGACGAAAAACTGAACTAAAAATCATAAATTAAGAGAAAAGTCCTAACACGCGGTAGCCATAATTCCAGTTTTGTGGATCCGTGATGCCAAAAACCACTGAAGCAAAACGTCTGTCCGGTCTGTCTGATAACCTAGCGCCTAAATCCATGCATACGATTTTTAAATTGAAGAAACCCCTGTCGTTTTCTGCCTGAGCTGAAGCTTCATGCGATTTTGAAAAAACATTCACAATTTGGGATCATTTAGCCTTCCGGACATTTTAATTTTTTTCAGAAACGGCTCCAAATTGTTTCTGTAAATTTCTTGTAAATGACTGTTTATCGGCAGTAAAATACGCTTATAGTTGCAGAATATGTCCAATTTTCACGGTTAATCATGAACTTTGAAAACTAAAATTTGAAGTTTTAGTTGATTTCGTACAATATGGCGTGCATTTGCAAATTTTAAAATTTACATAAATAAGATTTTCTCAAAACGCCTAAATTTTTCTTTAAATTTTGGTTGGGGTAATGCCAATGTAATTTATCCGATGACATAAACGATATTGCCTATTCTATTATTTTTTAAAATTACACAAATGTAATTTTTGAAATACTTCACGCTGTTAATAAGGACATTTGAATAGATTTGTATAGATTTATTTAATTTGTGAGAAGTGCTTCAAATGATTTTAGAGGAAGTTTTTCAAAACTCAATACATTCTAGAAAAAGAGCTATTTGAACTGAAAAGTTGAGAAAAATGTCAAAATGTATTTTGTGGGCGATAGATGTCAGCGGCATGAGAACGGCAAGAACTCATGTGAGCTGCAAGAAACTAAAACCAGTCCACAAAGGGAAATTATAAACATTTGCTAATGAGAAAGTCTGTCCCATCTCTGTAGCACCTCTAGTCTTCAGCATTTTGCAGTAGCGAAGTGCTACTTTAATTTTTAGTAAAGCAAAGAAAATTTGAATAGAAAACTGACAAAAGTGAGACACAATAACAAAAAGTTAATTACAAAAGGACGTAATAATTATGTTAGGGATTAAAGAAACGAACTGCACCAATGTAAACCAAAACGGCCCATGAACAGGAAAATATGGAGTAGTGAATGATCTGCAACGACTAGTAATCGAAAGTACATCAAATTCTTTCCGTAGTTTCCTAATGGTATCTTCTTGCAAAGAAATAATGCTAGAACATTCTCGACATCGTTAATAGGAATATTTCATTGTTCGTCAAGTAAAAACCGCTGATATCGTATTGACGAAGAACACGTTCCTCTATTGTGAAGCCACGCACCTGCTGATTGCGCTACTAACACAGTCGTACGTAAGCATTTCGTGAACTACCACCATGAATCTTACGAATTTTGTTCAAACTCATTGCTTTTCCGCACTTCAATTTAAAATACAACAAATTACCTAAGAGACAATAAGAAAGCAAATAAAATCTACGCGGCACTATAAAATAGTTAATTTACTCAAGAATACCAGTTCAGTACTATGTATCTTTTGCAGGCGCTTCTGGTTCAGCCTGACGCTCAACCTTTATCGCCTCTGCTCAAGGTGAGATTATTAGACGTATAACGTTGGGCTAGCAGACAAGTTTCTGATAATACCTGACATTCAGAATTACTTATTGCAAGTAATTACTAGAATCTAAGAAACATTTATTGACTTCAACAGAAATCACCTACTACGTGGGTATTTTGTTCATCTATCTACATTTATATAAAAATAAACTCTTTATTTTCTCGTGTTATTGGTAATGTTTTCATTATATAACAAATGTTAATTATTACCAATTCATTCGTTTTGAAAACTCTCAAACGACAATCGTAAATGATACCTTACTCATTGAAAAGGAAATATTAATTAAAAATCTCGCCATACTGTCAAAAATAAAAAGTTGTATGAACAGGCCAGACGTAAACTCGAGTCTTCCAGTTCTTCAAACAAGCACTCAATTATACATGACGTCACTCCTGTAGCCTATACAATGTTTTGCATATTAGAATGTGTTGATTATGATACGGTTGAGTTTTGTTAGCTGAAGACAAGAAATGTTGCTTGCAAACGAAAGAAATAGTAAAAGTAATGATTTCGCAAAATCGGTTTTGAAACGTTTTATTAGTAAGAAAAGAAAAAATCGGTTCCATTGGTAGTTTTGTACAAACCATTCTTAAAATTGTAACATTGCTTGCACTTTTGCACGAAAAATGCCATCATTTCAAGAGTTTCACATGATTGTTATGCAAGAACGAATTATGGATAACAAATTTCATTTGAAAGACAATCTGTTTTCAATTTTGTAGTTGTAGGAAGACGCCCTAAAATGTTCAAACTTAAAATTTTCGAAAATTGAGAGTTAACTAAGAAAATTGAACTATGTCATCCTTCTAAGTGTATTTTATCACCTACCAGAAAATCTGGTTTTGAGATAATTTTGAAAATGTCCGAAAGGTCATGTAAAGTACCCCAAATTTCAAGGATTTTTCTAAAATTTCCAAGCTCAATTCATGTTTTCAGAAAACAGGGGTTCTTCAATTGAAAGGATCGTACGGGTTTAGAAAGCAGTACAGACGGATGGACGGACGGTTTGATAAAACATAATTTTGACTCCAAAACGTGTATTAATGTTTAATCGCGAAATCGATTTTCCGCTGTATTACATAACTTTCTTCAACATGCATACGTATCGAATATACCATGTATATACGCGTCACACGAACGTATCACTTATACCACGTAAATTCGTGCGTATATGAGAAGAAAGTAAAACGGATACGTTGCGTTTCAGCTGAGATAACGAATTATCATAGTTCAAATCCATCTAAACGTATTACAGCAGTTCAAAAGCAGGAGATGTTACAAAAACAGTAATTGAGAATTTTCTGCATTATCATCGTCATTTCAAGGTGAGTTTATTTTTACATAAAACGATTCATAATAAAATATGAATGTATTCATCTAATTCATGAAAAAACGAGTAATTTGTCACAATCTGCAATGACGTTGTAAAAGTCACAACTTTAATATCAATTATTTAAAGGTCCAAACCTTCTCATTGACTCATTACAAATGATGACAGCGGTGACAACATCAAATGCGTGGAATACACGACCCAAGAACCCAACTGTAAATGCATTTTTCGGAAGCTCAGTGGTCGAGCAACTGGTCGTAAATCGAATGATGTGGTTTGATTCCGTCCGAAGGGATTACATCTTAGTACTCAATTAATAAGGTTATCAGGTCACACATGGATATCTAACGAACGGGATAAACATTCATATTTCATTTCCCATAAAAGTGACAGATAGACAAACTTTGGAAGTGAATGCAAATGTATGTCAAACGTTCATTATCTTAATTCCAAGCGAGGTTAGTTAAATTTTACTAACTAAATATAAATAAATGCACATTTGTATAAATATTTGTAATAAAGCGGTACTAAACTAATTACACATTATTTAGTATAAAAGTTCAGCAAAGATCTTATAATAAATAAATACACGTATTTTCCGCTAAATATTCTTATCTTTTAATTTCAGACTTAGGTAAACAAACGCGGAACAGAAGAAAAGCATCAAAGAACTCGATCTCAATACCTCTGATTTAAAACCTGGAAGTCAAACGATTTCAGCTACAGAGAGAGTTACATCTTCAGTAACTGGTGTTTTAATGTATCTACTGAAGAAATATTTATATATATTCTAATTTCTCCATTTTCTTGAGAGTAACATTTGGGACGTAATAGAAATCATATTCTAAAACATATCTGTTCTCAAGCAGTACAAATTTAGGAAAAATGCAATATTAGGGCAACTGATGTTTTTAATAATACATGATAATATATTTATCATCTAACTCCGTTATCATATTTATGAATTTTATAATAAATTTATTTAGATTTAAAAGAACGACATTATCCTAGATATCGGTAGATCCAAATTGCACCTCCTGTTTTTCCTATATTGAGATCTATTAAATGACAGGCATTTGCATTGGATCACAATAATCTACACAAGTACGGCGCGGGAATAATCATTGGATATAATCAAATAATTAAAATTCCTTATTTTCTTTGTGAAAATTAAATCGATTGAATGTCACCTACTTAGTCTCAGTCTACCCTGCACCAAAGATAAGCCGTATCAAACATTGTTTATTTAAAAATGGAGATAATAATAAAAATATTGATTTCTTTCATGACCACGTCAAATCGTACATTTTACATATGTTTGGAGTTCATACATTTTGAAATGTGGCTCCACCCCATCAAGACTTACATCAAAAAATTTCTAAGAAGACCATAAAAGAAATAAATTATCATTGTTACAAACAATTATGGGATGCGTTTCTGTTAGCATTTATCACAAAGTCACAAACATAAAATGGTAATTTTAATGAGTCTAAGAATTTCTAAGGAATCCTTTGTTAAACAAAAAAAGATATTCCTTTCTCTCACTAATAAAAGCAACAGAAAATAATTTTATTGCAAAATTTATAATAAACTCACAGGACTTGTTAAGGATTCTGATTATCTCTGAACTGTTAAATACAAATTAATAGTGATTATACAATTTATACAGACTTTTCATATTATTTCTAACGATTACATGTGTAATATGGATAATGATATTGCAATTGAGACACTGTTAACATTTTAGATATTCTTCCAAATTCTGTTAGTGTCATATTGTTTGAATACAAGATACCAGCACAATCTTAATATAATCACATTTATCGTTTACAAAACAGTCTGTTCCTCCTTGCAAGAATTTTGAATGTCTCTCGTGATGATAGTGATTAATGTGTTCCAGGCATCAGGTAAAAATACATATCTGGCAGGATTTGATTCATGTCCAATCATCTACTACGCGTTTAATCCACGGAGCTATCAAGAGGTACTTACAGCAACTGATGAGGGGTGTTGTAGAGGTCTAATTTATCTTGTTCTATTGTTCTATGATGTACAACATTTATCAGGTTACTAGCAAACTCACACTTTGATAAGAAATGTGGAATCATCATGATACTATTCTATAGTTGATTCTAGTTAGAAATATTTCGATCTGAATGTCTTTGTGTAGGCTCATGAAGTAGCTTCATCCTGCGAACTGCTATCTTGCCCCCTCCCATATCTTCAACAGATTCTACATTACGATAGACTGAACTGTAACTGTCGGGAAACACCAGTCTGAAATGCAGAAATCATGTAGTATTACTGAAGTAACTATGTGGATTTCCTTAAAACCAATTATCACAACTGAGAATTCCGACAAATTCTATCTGTTATTCATGGAAAACTTAATCTAAACTTGAATGATATAATGCTAACAATATTTTAATTATCTGCAAATAGCTGATTGATTGTTTCAAAGAAATTATAATGTTTATAATGTAAACAACAATAGTTGTACTACAACAGCACATACTTTCTTCTCTAATGTCATTGCCCGCAATATTATACTATTACATGAATTGGGAAGAGTTTTCAACCAGTAAGATCTCTATTTTCAATTTTGTAGTTTTGAAAAGCACTTTTTTCTAATTTTCAAAAATATATAGAGTTCTCGAGTGGACGACCATGTTCATCAGATAGTACAGAACGGAGGCTTCATCGTCAAAATGATGGACGACAAACCTGGCCCCTTTACGGCCCCTGTAAGTCTTTTCAAAATTAATATTAATTACAAAATATTGACATATTACTACTGAAATCACACCATATAACATGGAAGAAAATATCACCTTCTAGGATTCGAACTCAACGTTTCCGTGTAAGCTGACAGCGTAACGGTATGACGTTAACCATTCACAAAGGGTTTCTGTTTCAATTAAGTACTTAGAAAGTAGCAATGCACAAAACCATGCTAAGAACATAATCGTTTCAATATATTTTTTCTGTTTTCATAGGTCAACTTTTAAGCTTAAATATACTGTGATATATAATATAATATAAAATGTATAATATAGGGAATATTAAATATATTAATATAATATAATTATATTTTAATAGAATGCGAACTTTCTCTATAGAAAGAAAGTACAACATTTTTACTTTCCACAATATACTTGAGTACCACACTGTCACAATAAACTGGAAAGGGATTAAATTATTCAGAAGAGCCTAAATGTCTGGGAAGTAGGACAGTTTTAAAGAATAGTGATGCTAAAACAGCGCGTACTTCAAATTGCATTTTCACGGAAACTTATGCTGAAAATAATATGCTCTGGAAATTGCATATGATTCATTTATAAATCCATCTTCAAGGAAAAAGTTTCATCAAGGGAAAATCTCAAATTAATATTTCACTGTAGGAATACTTATGAAAATCAGTTTTAAACCAAATACGGAGACCTGCAATATTCTCTAAATGCACTCACTCATCCAATCCATAAACAAATAAAATATGGAGCCATTTGTTTGAACATTTGAAAAATGTCCAGGTTTCAAGTAAAGTACCTCCCTAATTGAATATCGGTTTCAAATTCAAGCGCCATGACATCAGCCAGATCGATTGGGAGTATCACTCTTTGGTGAAAATCGTCATTGAACGGTTTAGCCGCTAGCGTTGTTCAGGGACGACGGACAGACATTTTACCGTCAGTCGATTTTCGCTATCAACCACTACAAACATGGATTCTGGCTACATCTACGATTTGGAGGATTTTGTTTTAAATTTAGTATGGATTTATCCATTTTTGTCACAAGTACGTATGTTTTTCTGCAGACAATTCGCTGTTTTTCAGTGTAGCATTACGTAACTTTCTCTACTCCTTAAGAAGAAAGTGCACAATATATGAGTATTTAGATTATGCGTTCACGGAAAATTTATGTTTTATTGCAAAGCAATTTTCCAAATTTGCAACATTATAGCAATTCTTTTATAATCATTTGTGGTATCTAGTTATACTGAGAAGTAGTGAGTAAAGAGTTCATGAGAAATTTGAAACAGATTAGTAACTGTGTTGAAATCCTAGAGATATTAATAAAAGTATATTTACTACAGCATTTGTAATAATGAAGAAGGTATCTGAATAGAAGGGAAGTAAAAGAAAGAGTTCTTTTTCAGAAAGTTTTCAATGTTGAGCATAATGTAACATACCTCCAGAAATATTGGAACATCATTGGATTCAATCCCAATGAACTCAAGTAGTATAATATCAATTTTGAAAAAGAATAAGCATTGATTTAGAAGTCAGTAATGTTTTAATTTTTTATGTTCATGTGTACAGGTCCTTTCCTACAACGAGTCTAAAAATAAAATACATAAATTGCAGAGTCTTTTGAAATATTTTAGAGTTCGTGGATTAAAAAGCTGAATTTTCCTTCAAAACCCTGAAATACCATTTCTCTTACTTGATATCATTGTTTCTGTGTGCTGCATTCGAGAATGTAAAATATAGTAAAATAATTAATGAAGTCTTAATCAATATTAGACAATTATTTTCCGTCACTGTTCTCAGCTTAAAAACGGTGGAAATATTGTAATGAAAGAACATTATTAATTCAGTGGTACCAGCTTCAATAAATATGTTTATTTTACTGTTCGAAATAGAGAAAGTGTGAATAAATATGTATTGGTCATAGCTGAATATCATTGCAATATTGTAGGAAATTCTGAGAGAGTTGAATATTAAGTTATAAATAATAATCAAATTAGAAGACTATACATGAAAATTTAATTTTGATTAAATAAATTTGCTTTATAATACTATTTACCTAGGAAATAAAGTCCTAGGTTTTATTAGGTAACGATTATTGAAAGTCCGAATTCAAATATGTGAAATTTTCTTTATAACAGTTGTAGTTTTGTATATATTTTTAATGTCTCTTTTAACTACTAGGTCATATAACGACTCACTGTGATTTTTATGTTTCAGTTTTCTGTAGGAGAATATGTAAGGACATCAATAAACACACATCTATGTCCGAGGCGGAACCCGCGGCCCTTCGAACCCATACGTATCTTGTCGTCCATTTCCTCTTTCTCTCCATAAACCTTGATATCATATCCAATATCAAATACATCGAAGATATCGCTTAATTCTCCATCATTTGAATTACGTTTTTCCTGGAGGTCCCCACAATGGGATAAGTGGAAATGAAAACCCTGACTAGGTGGTGTTGGCTCGAGGGGAGTTTCAGAAAGACATCTTATAGTAATATCTACCTTACTACCAAGATTTTATCCAACGTTGCATTTGAGTGCAACAGAGGGTAGAACTTTTTCAAACTCACAAGATCATAAGATCTTGTCGGGTCATCCCGTGGCTTTAAGCCTGAGGCAAGAATTGTTATTCACCTTCGATCAGGACTGCCACTTCTGCACGGGACATCCTGCAGTTACCACCCCATCCCCCAGAAATGAAGAACAGACTCACTGCAAAGCATGCCTGTGCACTGCGATAATGAAAGAGCTGAAGAAGGCATAGCTTGTCTGACTATAGAAGAGATACATACTGTCTCCAAACTCTTTAAACTTTCTTAGCTATGGATTTTATAAATCTAATACGTGAAGGGGATGATTTTAACATGCCTTTTATAACTAATTTTGCGTTTTTGATGTAACACTGTCTTTGTTACTTATTTCATTTTAAAATTAGCTACATTTTTTACTGTTTTTACTTTAATCTTGTAATTAATAAAAATATTTTAACTGATTTTATACAAATTTTCAGAAAATTTTGCGAATAATATTGAAACTATAATTGATAAGATATTTGAGTACACACAGTTCTTTTATATTATTAAAGAAGGTATGGCTCTTACTGTGAAAATACAAAGACTGTAGTTTAGTTTTCAGATTTGAGAACTTGATCTCATTGAATCTCTTGTGTTTTCCGGGGGTTGATCTAAAACCAAATGTATTTTCAGGATCTGATGTATCTGGCATTGGGATCTTATGAACACAAATTCTTTGTCATATGTATATCTTACAATGGATAAAAGTATTACAGAATTAATCATTAGAAAACAAGGACGGTGTGTGTCCGGGCAATAAAAACCGTTTCTTAGTTCAATATCGATAACCGTGTCAAGGTTTCCGGATGTTTGAATTGCGAGAGCTTCGAATCGAACTAAACACCTGTGAAACTGTTTCTGGAGGTCACAAAAATCCTAACATAAATTGGAAAGATAATAATGATCTGGAAACACTGTGTCTGCTTAACATTTAATTGGAAAATTGTCCTGGAACTGGAAATTTTAACTAAATACTAACTTTAAAGTTTATTCAAATGCTTTGTTTCTTCTTTAACAGCTCGTTTTAAGAAAATTACATTGATTCGCAACATTTTAAGGTTTTCTAAATTTATTCTTTTTACTATTGTGGTTATTCAAAAATATTTAAGAAAATATTTAATCTCAGTGTAGATTTACAAATTAAAAAGAATTAAAATTTGCTGTTTATATTATTATATTTATTAAAGATACTAATTATTACAATTTTGCTATTAATATATGCAATGTGATATGTTGAAAATAATTAATTATAGCGCTCATTCAGGCCATATCAGATTTGAAATTGTTGCCTGTATATTACTCAAATAAATAAATAAATAAAAATATCACTGGAAGGATAGATATAATCTTCTAGCAGTGTAACAGAAAATAGTAATCCTTTGAAAATATATGAAGAATAAGATAACTATATTTTCTGAAATATTTAAATGAGAGGTTCCTTTACTTTTTCAATTGATTATCACTATAAATTGCATCAATTTGCATAAATAGTCTAAATACACAATAGCAATTTTGGTAAATGATAATCTACTAGATACCCGGCAGGATTTTTAATTGATTAACGAAATCACTGTTTGCATGCACCTGCTCATATGAAAACAAGATTACATTTTCATAATATGTAATAAAATGTGTGTATTGCTTGCATTTCCTTAATAATATACGTCAAAATATAAGTTTTAAATGTGAACATGAATTTCCAATTTGTTTGATAGGAAATGTATATTATGTAAATGCATTATATTGTGTTTCCTGGAAAATTATTATGTAATAGTTAGTTCCTGCTCTAGAACCATTAGCATTTTAAAAATAGTTTGTAAGAAACAAAACTTCTAATACTATTAATTTAATCTGACACAAATTTCCTACAATATTAGAGACTATAAATTAGACTTCATTTTCATGGTAAAGAACTCGATAAAAAATGTCACAGCCCCTTCCCGTGACCCGCTGCCCCTTGGTTCGTCAGCGTCCACGGGGTTCAGGGCCAACGTCCAGTGCAATTGGCGGAGTGATCCTCGCCCGCGCGCACCAATCCGTTTCGTTTCTGTGCCCTCTCCTGTTACCTCCTCTTACTTCCTCTCACCCTCCTCTCCTGTTACCCCCTGCTCACGTTAGCGAGGCAGCGTCACTGACCTCAGAAATTGCTCCGCCCTTTGAGATAACTAGGAGGAAAATCTTTGAGGGAGGAAGGGGACGTGTCTGAAACTTGGAGCAAAGCCAATGATAAGAGCGGATACGCCTCGACGCCAGGATTGGTCAAGTGTCCAGCGATGGTTGTCCAAGCTGTGGAAAAGCCAGATTTGGCCGCACAAGGCATCGCCCATATTCTGTGAGAGTGGGTATACCTATTATTTCCAATGCTCCATTAGAGCGTTTGAGTTTGACTTCGACGCTTAACATCTCGAATTCCGAGTCTGTCTAGACCTGTTCTGCATTCTAACTAGATTTAGTATAAATAAACGTCCCACCCCGCGTCCATCTGCCTCTCCCAAAACGTCATAATCATCGCGAAATATTTCTGCATTAGAAATTTTAGGTTTAAGTCATGACTATTACAACCTCAGTGCAATACAGATCTAAATTCCAAAATTGTTTACTAAGCTTCTACAATTTACCTGCAACACTGACATACCCTTCTCATCCACCGCTACGCATTGTCCCATAGCCCCGCTGTCTGCAGATGTTCCCCGGCCATCCCTCGCACCGATTCAGCCGCCCAAGACTAGCTGCTCCTCTCCGATTTAAATGCAGGCCGTCTCGTCCAAAGCCACTTCTGGGTCCAAAATCATCCCTCGTGCCATCTCGAATCCAAGAGTTCGCGTCCACAAATATTACATTTTTTTGTTCTGCCACCCTCTCGCAGACATCATTCACTTCGCTAATGTACCTACACGCAATATCTCTCCACAACACTGAGAACTATCTTCGTATTTAGGAATTTCTTCTGCGTCGCCGTGACCAATTCGTATATACCTCTAGTTAATAAGTATACATTTCTACTCTTCAGAAAGTTTCTACCGTCATGCAGAATCACTGTACCCGCTGCCCTTAAGCTCCTTCTCACTACATACCTTTTCATTTGTTCTGTCCTTATCCCTGGCAAACATTTTAATTGTACATTTTCACAATTATCTACATGTCGCACGATTGAGTCGCCTACAACATGTACTTCAGTCTTACTATTCAGATCTTCTGGTCTGTGGGTACCGTACTATATCTATAGAAGCTCTGCAGGTTGGCGCAACTAGGATACCAATAGATCTGAGGGCGGAAGAAAGGAAAATCATGTGAATCAAGGTGAAGAGCTGCAGCAAGCCCCCAAAGCTTTCATCACGCAAAAGTGGCAAGAAAGATGGGATGTTGACAATGTAGCACAAAGGACAAAGGAAGTTATGCAGAGGATTAACATGTGGTTAGAGTGCAAACAGAGGAAACTGAATTATTACCTGACACAGATTTTCGGCCATAAGCCTCTCGGCCACAGGAAGTCGAACAAAGAGACGGAAATGCCCAACTGCTTGTCAAACCCACGCCAAGGAAAAACCCTTGATGTCATGGGAAGGGCGCGTCTCGTCTAGTGAAAGGGCGCGAAGGCCTACGTCAGAGGGCGGTTAATAGGTTAGCTGCAAGGGGGCCCTAGGTGACGGTTCGTACGCCAAGATGAGACAGGTCACGTGACGCACAACCCGATGCGTGATTGGCGGGGAGCCACCGCATCACGACGGGAGGGGGAATGGCGCGTGCCATAAATAGGGAGATAGGAGCTTCCTCAGTCTTCTTATTTGAAAGTTCTTCGGTGAGCAAGCTTCTTATTTGAAAAGTCTTCGGTGAGCGATATTCTGCAATTTCTGAGCGAGTCAGAACTTTTTCGCTTCTGGTTCGGCTTCTCTAAGTGTCGCGTCGCCGTATGGCTGCCGAGTATCGCGATCAGTATCTCACGCTGAGACGTTAGCCGCCGAAGGCTGGTACAAGCGTGGACGTTACCGCGTGTACGCACGCACGCGTGTCCGCCCTACATGTGCGGGCGCCAGGAGAAGCAACAGAAAACGGAGGGCGCCTTCCCTGAGGCATCGCTCTCGCCACGCCGCTACTTCAGCGAGTTACGAGGGAGACCCGGCCTTGACTGGAGCTGACTGAGCCTCGCTGCCCCCGGAGACCACCACCTACCAGCGGCGGTCACGGAGCATTTCGGGGGAGATCGCTGAATGGGGCAACCGACCACGAACATTTAAAAAGGTGGAGAGAAAGACGGCCCGCGAGAGAGAGAGGTACTAGTATAATTAAAGCCATAATTCTTATATAATCAGATCACTTCATGATAGAAAACCAGAATTCAGTCATGCATGTCTCCCGAATCCTCTGCCAGATACTATAAGCGGTAACGCAGGTGAGTTCTCACTACCACTGGCAGCCGGGCAAGCAGCCAGCCCGCGTTGGAAAGGGCAACACACACACACACACACACACACACACACACACACACACAATATATATATATATATATATATATATATATATATATATTGTGACGGACCGGCGATTCGGTCCTGTTCTACAGTAAATTTGTAAAAGGGATCAGGTATTCTTTCTTGCGAATGGGCTCTGAGTGCATGCACCAACAATGAAACAATTAATTTTAATGTAAAAACACAGAATGATTCATTCCTAGGAAAGATAATAGATATTACAAAAACATCGTTCCATTGGATGTGTAGAAGGTAAACAAAATAATGGTTAGCATTGATAACTTTCTCATGATACTGATAAACATGAACAATTTTCTTACTAACTACGTAAATATTGCTAATGAACACTTTCTTTCTGCTTTAACTTTACACTTCATACTGTAATTGGGAGCTCCCTTTGCATGCATTGATTTACAATCACCCCGTTATTTCAATACTTAAACTATTTACAGACAATGTGCACTCTTCCAAACACCCTTTCTATTCTTCACATCAAATTAGATTATTTATTATTACATGGCAAATTCCCTCAGCTAATATCCCCTCTCACAATCGTCTACCCCCTTTCCAAATCACGGGATTCTTTTACCGCCTAATAATGAGTTTCTTCTAGTAACAGTCTTACTGGTTTTGCTGCGTCTGGAATTCCTTCGAACTCACCAACTCCGGATGCGCCAGCGCGATGTGTCGAGCCGGGGCCGTCTCGCCCGCCACGTGGCCACGGCGCTTGCCCCCGCCGCCTCTACCCGGCCGCTGATGCAAAATCCCACGCCGCCGTCGTGCTTCGCCGGGCACGGCGATGTTCACTCGCCGCCAGATCCGCAGCCGTCCTTGTTTCCAATTCTTCCAAATTCGTTTGTTAAGCCCGCCATTGCTGTATCGCGATGTTCGTTTCACTCACGCTGCCTTTGTCGCACACGTGTCTATACACTCATCATTTTCCTCACCTCACGCCGTTTAATCTTTACTGTACATCACTTGACTCGAAATCACTTAATAGTTCTCGCTGTTTATCATTGTCCTACGCTTCGATTTATGCTCGATGTCATCGGATTCCTATCAACTATATTTCATCGCCGCCATCATTAGCTTTTCCGCACTACCGTCCGTTACCTCTTCCGCACCGACTCTCCCTTCCGACTGCCTCCTCTCGACTTCGCGCTCGCCTCGTCTCGCGCAGCGCCGGACACCCTCCCGCTAGGCCGAGCCCGTCCGGACGGCCGTCTCCACCGCGCTGCCCAAACCATGCTGCCCCGCCTATGTTCAGAAACGCGGTGCGTTTCAATATATACATTGAAACTTTTGTGTCAGCTGCGTTTGAAGGTTTGGAGTTCTAAACGCTATGATTTACAACCATAATCCGTAATATATTTACAAAATAATTGCTTTTCAAGACGTTTCTCGCCTAGCTTTACATCACAGATTCAAGAGTGAATCAATGTCAATAGTTTAGCTGCGCGTCACCAGAGGATGACGTCTGTGATCTACAATGTCCAGAATCATTACGATATTCATTGGGCTTTGGATAACGTTATGTAATGTCCCTGTGGGAACGTCGTTATTTACTAGATGAAGAATGTCGATGTACATGCATTGTCCTTAGTCCGTGTTATAGCGGCAAGAAAACATTGTGAGTTTGAAAGTGTTTAAAAATTAAGGTAGTTTGATAGAGTAAAAAGTGAGTAATAATATAGAGAACAGAATATACAATAATGTACAATGTACAAGACATAAATATCGTATAGTTTCTAAAGACAACCTCTTCTTTTACAGAAATTTGTAACCACTAAATTGTTTGAAACAATGCCGAAACGAGTCATAGTATTCAAAGCAGACTACAAGATCGAAGAAATGGGCAGTTCATAAACGTTTTGAATAAGCTACTCAGAGGCAGGAGTGACTTTCTGCAATACTCACTCGCATCATAGAACTTAATACTGCAATGGGGCAAGCAAATGTGAATAATTCTCTATGTATTAGGCAGCTTTTCATTAGGACTCTCAATTTGACTATTTATACAACTCTCATGTTCAACTTGCTAAAATGGAAAATGTTTGTTTTGGGTCCACCCAGTTGACTTTTGCTTCAATATGTGCAGGTAATTAGTGAAGTGATATGTAATGAAGCAACGATCATTTACTTTTAAGATTAATCTGTACTGTTCTTTTGCATATCAATTGCTCCCAATGAATGAAGTCATCCATTTTTTCTATAAAAAGTAGGCAAAAATTAATTTATATAAAAATATTTGTGTCTAAGCAAATAAAAAAATTTACGAATATAGGTTTCTGTTCTTCACAAATCATTCAAAATGTCTTGCACTTCTGATCTAATAAGGAAGCTGATATTCTATTGTTAAGTGGCTCGGTACATTATCAATTTATAATGTACACAAAAGTAATGTTGGTGGATCAATATTGTTCTTATTTAGCAATGGTATTATGAATTGATTTACCTAAACAAATAACTTTTATACTACATGTTACCAACACATAGGATTTTAAACATTTTTTGAGGAAACGTGAGCGAGTTAGACCAGAAATTTCCAAATGGGGATAAGAAAGGACGGGGCTATCGGGGCGTGACCGGACAGAACATGACAGGAAGGATTAGGGCGTAAAAGGTATACAATGGAAGTAATAGAAGTAGACCCCGCCGCAGGGCATGAAAAGATGGAATTCCTCCTCCTGTCTAATAATTTACTGTAATAAATACCTGAGCAACACCGGGTACTTCAGCTATTAATATATAATTTCTTTCATGGCTTACATGTCTTTTCAATTTTTATTTGTATCATCCACATATTATTGAGATTTTAGGAAGAATTTGTAATAAATCATTTTTGGAATTTTGTGCATTTATAAGTAGGACTTGAGTTCTTTAATTTGCATAAAATTAATATAGGATGATACCTTACGTTCCTTGAATTCTGATAAAACGTAAGTACTATGAGGAATATCTTAAACTAGTACATTTTTAAAACTAGTACAAACAGCTAAAGGAGGAATATTCTAACATGTTTATAACATTCTTCATGAAATACCAGAATTTAAATAAATGTGAAAAAACATCAGTATCAAATCTACTTTTAATTTTTTCTGTGTTAATTCAGACTATAGAATAAAACAAACTAAAAGTTCACGACAAAACCAGTATATATAATCGGGACATAATGTCCGAGATTTCAAAAATTCTATTTTCAATTTCAATGATGGAGTATTTTATCTTTGGAGATTGTCACAATTATTGTCTCAAAAACGATAAATCTAATTTTCTCTTCTTCACTTTGTATCAAAAGTTTGCTCAATAACCTTGTTCATGACGTCTGTTCTTTTTTCTTCTAGCACTATTAATATTTTGCTCACGAAAGCGAATTTGTCGATTTCCTGTGGTCTCTTTTCTTCATTGAGTGTTGAGCAACTGCTCTTTCCCGCATCAGTAGAGACTCAAGAATTAACTGCTAATTTCAGTTGGTTTCATGTCCCGTCAAAGGAAAATCCAGCAGATTTCCTCTCTCGCGGGATTTCTCTTCCAGACCTGACTGCCTGAGCGTTGTGGTCTGGCCCGGCCTGGCTTTCGACACCTAACGGGTTCGTGACAGGCGAGCGGAACCCTCCCCGGCGGCCCGGACGGCTGCCACCCTGCCCCAATTTGTGGCAAACACAACCATTACGCAAGCTGCTGAGAACCGAGCACACTTGCCGCCCCCGCTCACGCAAGATTTCCGACTCATGTTAATGTCGGTTATCCAGAAATATTCACAGTATTCTGATATCATCCGGACTATAGGCAGGTGTTTTCGATTTATTTTCAACTGCCACCACAAGGAAACCAGACGAGCCAACAGTCAACTAGTTATTGAAATAGAACAAGCTGAACTGCTCGCAGCCAGAGTCGTACAAACAGAATCTTTCGCTTCCGAATTGCACTCCTTGCAGACCGGAAAGGAAGTATCAGTAAAGAGCCCCCTGCCCCACTGGCACCTGCATTGTACGCGGGCGGCTTAATCAGGCCTAGCGGGCGCCTAGCTGCGTCCAATCCGCCATTTGATCAAAAGCACCAAATCCTTTTGCCGTCTAAACATCACATCACGTCACTCATTCTGCATGTTCATCATAAATTACTTCACGCAGGAACGCAATCGGTTATGGCGAGTATTAGGCAGAAGTGCTGGATACCTAGTCCAAGTCAAACAATACGAAGTGTATTGAAGAAATGCATCACATGTTTCAGGGAGAAGAAACTGTTCGCGTCACAGCAAATGGGTCAGCTTCCTAGTGCCCGGGTTACGCCCTCTCCGGCATTTGAAAACACCGGCATCGATTACAGGGTCGCCCGTCACGGAGGGCCTATATCACGTGTCACTACAAAGGTCTACATTGCTATATTCGTCTGCGTGTGTACTAAAGCAGTCTATTGCGATGTCGTTTTGGACCTTACCACTGCCGCAATTCTTGCAGCATTAGATCGATTCTCTAGTCGTAGAGCGTCCCGCGAGCAATTTACTCGGACAATGCTAGTATATTCAAGGGAGCGGACAGGGAACTTTCAAAAGTGTACAAATTTTTCGCAAACCCTGTGGTACAAACAACATTACAGACAGCCGGTGCAACACGCCGCATCCAGTGGCATTTCATACCACCGCGGTCTCCTTACATGGGTGGTCTCTGAGAGCCTACAATCAAATCATTCAAGACAATTCTGAGAAAAAAGTCAAAAATCAAATTTTCACATTCGAGAAACTCAACTTTGACTGCTAAAACTGAAGCACTCGCGCCCGATCGTGCCAATGACTGAAGATCCAGACCTCACAAATTATCTCTATCCTGGTCACTTTCTTATTCAGAGACCAATCGAAGTGCTTCCGGTTCACAAACCAGACTCCAAGGATATTGACCACATGCAACGCTGGAAAAGAATTCAGACACTGACACAGCAGATTTGGGACCACTGGTCAAAAAACTATATCAATTTATTGCAGCGAAGGCATATGTGGCAATTCACGTCCCAGAACTTTAAAACAGACACCGTAGTGTTACTTGCTGACGACCAGCTCCCGCCCTGCCAGTGGCGCCTAGGTCAGATTACACCTGGGCCAGACAATCGTGTAAGAGTAGTGAAGGTGAAAACTGCCACAGGTGAATATGTACGCGCAGTGCATCGCCTATGCCCACTCCCATTAGAAAACTTAACTCGGACATTCCTGTCGCGTACGGACCAATCTATTCACTCCATTTTTCATCCTCGCCTTCGGCTTCGAGCCCGGGAGCCTACGTTCCGTCCACGCCACAAACGCCCTTGGCGGCAGGTCATTGTTTCCCCCTTCAGACGCTGGCCGCACCCACCGCGGGCATCCGGCGCTCCCACCGCTGGCCACCCTCACCGCCGCCTCCCCACCCCGGCTGCCGCCAACGCGTCCCCCGAAGGGCCGGTAGCCTCTACACCCTAAACGGCACTCGCCGACAGGTTGCCATCTCTGCTGGAACAAAAATCTCTCCGCGACGGACAACGCAAGCCCGGCCCGGCCCGGCGCCATCTGTTCCTCTCTCGAGTGTTGAACGTAACCCCACTGCCTTCAGCAGGGGTGCAGTCGGTATACATAGGTGCTCATCGAGCAACAAGTCAGCCTTCAGCAAGCCGACTACGTCCAACGCAGACGGTCTTTCAGTCCCAACGCGAGCCAGACCAACGACCAACACGAGCCAGATTCTGTGCTGATCTCCCATTGAGGTGCTGCATCCGCGCCCTACCGTCGACGGACCGGGAGCGCGCATTCATTTGCACCCCGCCAGTGCAACGCCTCGGGCACATCGCCTCAGGCACACCGCTGCAGGCACACCGCTGCAGGCACACCGCTGCAGGCACACCGCTGCAAGCACACCGCAGCAGGCACACCGCCTCAGGCACACCGCCTCACGCACACCGCCGCACGCACACCGCCTCACATCTCATGGCCATTACAAGTGTAAATAGTGTAAACTTAATACTAAATAGTATGTGCAATGTGAGTAAGTTGAATTCAGACAACCCCTGCTTCTTCCCTCAACCAGCGCCCTCCCCCTCCGGGCAGCTCACGGCCCGGCGCGGCGTTAGCTTGTACAGAGAAGGCAACCCCCTCCGTTCCTGGCAAATTCTTCCCTTTCTCTGTACAGTCATTTCAATTCCTTTCTTTTCGTTGTTTTCGAAATTTTTCGGTTTGACGTGTTTCTGGATCTTTTCAACTCTCCCTTTCCATTGTATCCAAAATCTGTATCTTTCCCCGTGTTCCTGAGTCTCTCCTAAAGACTTTCCTCCGTTCTCTTTCTTTCAACCTATACGCATTATCAAACCTATACATTCTTATAGCAATTTTATTTTTGCAATTCTCACGGACTTTATAAAGTGCAGAGTTTCTAAGTAATCGCATTAACTCACTTCTTTCTTCCCTCTCTTCAATGAACTTTTTTTTCTTTTTCGATTTCAGATAAATAGATATTTCATTTTTTCTACGTACTTTTTCTCTAGTGTTATTTTGTCCTAATTTTTTTGTGTAAGAATACTGACACTCACATTCAGTCGGAAATGTTAGTGTTATTGATACATTGTCAATATTTTGCTGCGACTCAAGGATCATATTTTCAACGCTACAAAGCTATCACCGTCAATAGTGGCAGGCGTGATAGAGAATAAATCACTTTGCATGAAGCAGAAGTTAACATTTATTAAAGAAATTAGGTCGTTAATATTACTAAAACGACAAGCTACTGCAAAACCATTTGCACATTTTCTACCTTCTTTGTCTCGGCTATGTGGATCAAATATCTGGTATTCATTATGACTGTAAGATATTAAAGCTATTGATAAGTATTTTGCGGTAAAAACGCATGCTTATAAAAAGACTATAATTATTTATTTTTGTTTTAAAAATTTTATGTAATTTAAAATATTCTCATTTATTACAAATTTGGAAATTAAAAAAATTTTTTTCCAAAAACAATTTTTCAACTGAAATTTTATGAATTTCATTTCCTTTAATTAGTGTATTGTCAATAGCAGCATGTGCCTATGTTCCAATAACTTTCATAAAAGCATAGCACAATGGAACTAGGCAATTGCTATTATACGGTGAATTTCAAATTTTTTCATCAAATATCATAGTACTTTAACTAATATTTCGACATATAACAAAACTATCGTAGCAAAAAATATTATTCTCTTTCTTCGAAAAATTTAATGATTGATTTTTATATTTCTTCCCTTTCTCATCATCTGTATTAGCTCTTAAACTGTTCAGCCGATTTTCTCCAAAATCTATATTTCCCGACAGATGTGAACGAGCTTTAGGAGTTTCTAACGGATATTTAGATTGTAAGTAATATACGTATATTACTAACGATAATTTTGAATGTCATGTTTTTTCCCTTTTTTAAAAAGTGGCTTAATTTTTGCTGTTTTGAAAATATCTGGAAACATCCCTGTGGATAAGAAGCATCGCAAATGTGAGTTAACGGGTGTATAAATGCAGGTGCACCAGTTTTTAATAAACGGTCTGGAAATTCATCTAAACCAGATGAATATTTATTTTTTAGTTTACTGACTATCCTGCCGATTTCGTTGAAAGAAGTTTCAGAAATAAACAGCCTTTCGAAAATTTTAAGGAAATACTTTCACATCGGAAATGGTCGGATATGGTTTTATATATTCAATAAAGTGTTTAAAAAACTGTAGAAACATTGCACCCTACCGCACAAACCATCCTAAAGGAGTAGCTCCACCAATAGTTCCATCAAGAGCGCCAGCTAGCATTAAATTCTTGAAATAGACTTGCGGAAAAATGAGCATGGGAGGTATGAATCCAGCTCCCGTATGTACAGCAGCTATTAGCGTTACTGAATTTACTTTTTCTCCGCTGGTTATTTCTCCAACCCATTTGAAACCTTTTGTTGTTAAAATTTTCGGTGGTACATGAACTGTAAAATTTCTTGTTTCATCGATATTCCAAATGTCTACCACTTTAGGTTGGAAGCATTGGGACAATCCACTTTTGAAATTGTCAAAAGTTATTTAAACAATTGTCTTATTAAATAATGTAGAATGAGCTAGGACCGTGGCTTCAGGTTTGCGTTAAGATAGTTTATTATGTCGTTTCCGAAAAAGTAACCAGAACTCTCCAGCTATTTGGTGTTAGTTCCATTGTAGTAGATATTTTTTCTTGTTGTCCTTTGCAAACGCATATGCCAACCTCATGACGCCTTTTAAGGTAAGATCGTATTGTAACCCTGGCTGCTTCTTGTATGTCTTCTACGATAAGGTGCTCTTCAACATATGTAAAAACTCTTTTCACAGATAGATTATCATAGAGTCGGCTAAAATCTTCCCTTTTCTTTAAGCAGTGTTCATAATTCCTCTTCAAAGTATATCTTGACAAATTGAAATGTTTGGAGTCACATTTTATTGAGACTTTTTTTGTGTAGTTTTGAAGCGCTAGAACGTATTTATTTATCAATAGGACTTCTTTTTACATTGGTTTTTCTACGAAGCATTTTACCTGAAACGAAAACTTAACATATAAATATAAAATCATAACATGTCTTTCCACTAATTCTTTGTTCGGCATTGTATATACAATGCCGAACAAAGAATTAGTGGAAAGACATTGGTTGTTCCTTGACCATATGATCAAGGTACAATTGTTTCAATAGGATCAAGATACAACACCCCTAATATTTACTCGCACATAAAGTTTCCTGCGTAATGTTATTCGCACATCAAGAGATTGAGATTATATTTAACTTACATTATACATTACATTATCAACGTTTCTATCACACCTTAACACAAGACGAGTTTATAAATATTTATGTAAAATGTAAGGCAGGAATGTAGGAAGATAGAAACAAGTAGAGGTGCAACAGAATGGCATAGACTTTCTCGTACCAAAGTTTTCTAATTTCCTTGGTGAGGCCTGTCTTTAAGGTCTTGCTCCATTCTCTAGCCAGCTGCCATATATCATCGCCCAAAGTATATTTTTTTCCATAATTTCTCGACATTTTGCTTTGCTAGTACATCAACCGAATAGAATAAAGAATATTAAAGAAAAATATTAAAGAAGAATAAAAGCTCGACCTAAATACAAGTCTTCATTGA
Organism: Teleogryllus oceanicus; assembly: GCA_964035755.1. Lineage (NCBI taxonomy): Eukaryota > Metazoa > Arthropoda > Insecta > Orthoptera > Gryllidae > Teleogryllus > Teleogryllus oceanicus. The sequence continues at coordinate 505,316 of CAXIVR010000010.1, forward strand.
GAATTTCGTAGCCGTTTTGGAGATAATGGGGATTAAGCTTTACTGAAAACGCGAAATTTCAAGCTCTTTTTCTTGGAAAAGTTAATTTGAAGTAATTTGAAGTACTTCTACTCACAAATGTAATAATGCAAACAAATTGACGGAAATGCCGATATTAACGGCGTAAGAGGTATTTCAAAAAAATCGTTTTGTGTAATTTTTGAAAAAACAAAAGAATACCCTAAAATGAACTTAACGTCATATAAAATAGTTCAATTAACACAATCCATTAGAAAAATTTGAAAGAAAAGGAGTTTATGTGGTTTTGAAAATGCGGAATATTGAGCTCATTTTTATAGAATACTGTTCTATTATCGAGAAACTTTATTAGACATTATGGGGTGTAAAGTTAGCTCGCCTCCACGTGGTGCACCCTGGGTTACGCTAAAGAGCTAACAACATTGGTAGCCAAATAATCCTTGGATCTCCTGGCTAAACCACATGATGAATGATATGAATGCGAACTTAACTAGTCCTCTTCAGGACTCTCTGACTAGAAATCTTGGGACATGCCTTAAGATTTGTCAACTTAACATAGAGGGAATAAGCTGGGCCAAGAGCCAGGTCCTTCATAAAATTCTAAGAGAAAATGACATTGCAGTGTTAGCTATGCAGGAAACTCATACTGAAAACGCTGATCAAATAAACAAAAGAGGAAAGATACCAGGATATAATCTGGTTGGAGCCACACACCATCCCAAGTATGGTGTTGCTACCTATGTCCGAACTACCATAGAAAATACCCACCTTATCAAAACATCCCAAGATAATAATATCCATGAAGTGGTTATTAAAGTAGGGGATATAACCATTAGTAATATATATAAACCCCCAGCTACTGAATGGACGCCACATACACTACCCCTCCTGCCTCATCCAGCAATATATGTTGGGGACTTTAATAGCCACCACACACTATGGAAATATAGAACCAATGATACCAGTGGGGAAATACTGGTGGACTGGGCAGAGGAAAATGAAGTGCACTTGGTGTTTGATGCCAAAGAGAAAGGATCTTTTAAATCGGCGGCCTGGAATCAAGAATATAATCCTGATCTATGCTTTGTAAGTAAAGATGACAACAATATACCGTTGCAAGTGACCCGCAAAATATTAAAAGACTTCCCACATAGCCAATACCGACCGGCCATAATTGAAATAGGAATAAAAATACCACTCATTAGATCCTTCCCCCGCTCAAGGTGGAATTTTAAAAAGGCAGACTGGAAAAACTTCTCCGTTAATCTTGACAAGTGCCTAGGGTGGATACCACCTATCATTGAAAACTACCAAAGGTTCAAAAACGCCGTCTTCGAAATAGCAAAAAAAACCATCCCTAGAGGATACCGCAAGGAGTATATACCAGGATGGAACGACAGCTGTGAAGAACTATATGAAAAGTTCCTTGAACAAGGAGACCGAGAAATAGCAGATGACTTATTACATAAACTTGACGAGGCACGAAGGGAGAAATGGATGGAAGCAGTAACCTATCTGGGCTTCACAAGATCCAGTAGAGAGGCTTGGTCATTACTAAATAAACTAGGAGGATGAGGAACCCCTACACAAATAAAAGGAGATGCAACCACACTCCCAGACAGGATTGCCACTTGATTTGGATGACATAACGAGAGCTCTTATAGATGTAAAAAAGGGCAAAGTTAACACTTCAAGGAACATACGAGATAGAGCCCATGTAACACGTTCAAACATGAACTTACAATGATGAAGAACCGCGGACCGGAACACACTGATTTTCGAAACCATTTGATATAGATGACATAACGAGAGCTCTTATAGATGTAAAAAAGGGCAAAGCACCAGGACCTGATGGAATCCATTCGGAATTCCTCTTAAACTGCGGCAAATATACTGCGGCTCCGATGCCATGATGAGAGGTAAATTACCTAGCGAAATGAAAAAATCTAACATGGAATCAAAAGAAACGCGATGAAAACCAGGTAACGATCCAAAGAGCTACCGACCAATAGCCCTTCTGAGCTCACTATACAAACTGCTCGAGAGACTCATCTACAACAGAATTGGGACTAGCATACTTGAAAAAATACCAATAGAACAGGCTGGATTTCGACCAGGGCGAAGCTGCACGGACCAGATCATGGCGCTTACGACATACATAGAAGCAGGCTATCAGAGGAATTTAAAAACATCAGCTGCTTTTATAGACCTTACAGCGGCTTATGATACCGTTTGAAGGCACGGCCTCTTATATAAATTCTACAAGATAATACCATGCAGAAAAACTCTCCAACTTGTCAATAGCATGCTAGCTGACAGAACCTTCCAGGTCATCATGGGTAATAGGAAAAGCTCAACAAAGACGCTAAACGAAGGACTTCCACAAGGATCCGTGCTCGCACCACTACTGTTTAGCTTGTATATCTCTGACATGCCTGATACTAGATCTCGAAAGTTTGGATATGCGGATGATTGGGTTCTGGCAGTAGGACATAGAACATTCGAGGAAACTGAAGCCACCTTAACAAATGATCTTGCAACAATTGGGGCTTACTTTCGGAAATGGAGATTGAAACCAAATCTCAGACAGAGATAACCTGCTTTCATCTATGTAACGGAGAAGCAAATAGACAACTTCAAGTTCACTTTGAAGGCAGATTGCTCCAACATAATAAGCAACCCAAATACTTAGGAGTCACTCTGGACCGAACACTTTCCTATAAACAACATCTGGAGAACACAGCCGCGAAGATACGCACTAGAAACAACATTATACACAAATTGAGCGGGACGACGTGGGGAGCTACTGCTGAAACTCTCCGCACATCAGCACTCGGACTAGTATATTCTACTGCGGAGTACGGAGCTCCGGTATGGCTTAATAGTGCACATACAAAGAAACTTGACGCACAACTAAACAACACCATGAGAATCATAAGTGGAGCACTAAGATCAACCCCAGTTGAATGGCTGCCCATATTCCAGGAGTTACTACATCACAAAACCTTGCAGAGAATTCGATCGTATAATCGCAACCTCCCAATTCATCAAGATGTCAACACTCTTGGAAGAAATAGGCTGAGATCCAGAAACCCAACCTTGAAAACCGCCCAGGAGTTACATACATCACAGTTCAACTTGATAGACACCTGGGAACGCGCCTGGACAAAGATCCGACCACCACACTGCTGCAACTTTCCCTGCATAATAACGAAACCCTCCTGCCTTTGATCAACCACGCAAAATTTGGACAACCATCAATAGAATACGGACTAATAATGGAAGATGCGCGGACTCCCTACATAAATGGGGTAAGGTCTTGACGCCAAACTGCGATTGTGGAGCAACTAAACAAACCGTACGCCACATCATAACGGAATGCCCTGATAGAGCGTATGACGGACCATTTGAAGATTTCCTGACGGCAACTAGTGCTGCAATTGAATACATTAAAAATTTAAATGTTTGCCTTTAAACTTGTATCTTATGAATTGTATTCTGTTTGTTTTGGTTTTGGTACAATATCTTACATTTCTGCAGATAAGGTGTTTATATATATCACCATGTGTATTACCATACGATAAATAAATAAATTAGACATTATTTAAAACAAATGTACTCATAACGTGAAGAAATTGCCTCTGAAATAAATATTACCGACGTGGGAGGCAGGTCGAAAAAATTACATTTTTGTAATTTTTGAAAAAAAAATGTATACGGCAATATAGTGTTTATGTCATCGGATACGGTGCATTTGGTACTAACCCTTCCAAAAATGTGGAGAAAAAATTTGGAGCCGTTTTTGAGAAAACCATGTTTTGTATGTTTTTAAATTGTAAATATTTCACGCAATATTGCACGAAAACTACTAAAGTTTTAGAAAAAATGTACTGACCTTTGTGATACAACTATTTGTGGGCACCAAATTTCGTTTGAAGGAAATATCTCTATCTTCAATATTACAGCTGTAGGAAGACGCCGGAAAAATTCAAACTTTTGCAATCTTCAGAGTTAACCGTGAAAATCGGACCTATGCCACCTGTATAGTTTACGCTATTCTTGCAAGAATTTTGCAGAAAAAATTTTAGCCGTATTTTAGAAAATTTTGAAAATTATCCTAGGGCTTCATGTAAAGTACTAAAGGATGCCTTTCAACATCTCAAAGCTTCTAGAGCCAAATCGACATAGGATTCTTCAATTTGGAAAAGATTGTACAAATTAGGTGCTAGGTTTAGGCGCTAGCAGTGTTCACAGACAGACAGACGGACGGACCGACGGATGGAATGACATACGTTTTAAAAAAATAACTTTTTCGGGATCAGGGGACCGCAAAACGTGTTAAAATCTTGAAATGTATTTTCCGCAGCTACTGCTGCGGAAAATCGATTTCAAGATTTCTATACTTAAGTAGTAGTAGTAGTACTTCATAACTTTCTCTATACGAAGTACATTACTCCGTATATACGTATGTATACGAGAAAGTAAAAATGAAAATCGAACAAAAGAAAGATTTTCATTTACCAAAAATTTTAAAGTCGTCTCCTACTCAAACATCACAGAACGAAACGAACTTCCTGTTAATCAGAATTACCCCAAGTTTTACATATCGTTGACAAATGGCCATGAAATAGGCGCAGGCATATTAAAAAATCAAAAACCTACCTACAAAAGGTGTCAAGTTACAACAGATTCCCACTTTTAAAAAATACTTAAAAAAATGAAACGTGGTAATGTAATTGTGTAGGGATGATTATCATGGTATGCATTGGTCCGTTGCTCCGTATAAAAGGAATGATGAATGGAGATATACAAAGAAAAATTAAAGTCACTTATGCTTCCTTACGCGCGTGAGGAAATGCCTTTCGTCTGGAAGTTTATACAACACCACACTAAACATACTGCAAAGTAAGTGAAGTGCTTTCTTGAAAAGGAACTAGTGGTACTACAAATGACAGGCTTTCTCTTAGTAGTTTTCTCAATTCCTCGGTGTGTGCTAGCTTTACAGTCTTCCCCCATCATCTTGCCAGCTGTCATCTATTGCCACTTATTAATCAAGGTTTCTTTTGTTTGAAATTTGTCTCTTAATTCAGCGCCATATTGAAAATAAGTTATTTTTAATTGAAAATCGCAAGGAAAAAGCATATATCAAGAGAAACTAGAGGTGCTATAGTATGGTACAGTCTTTCTCGTAATCAAGTTTTCTAATTTCCTTGGTGTGGACTGGTACTGTAGTCTTGTCCCTCCATCTTGCCTGCTTCCATCTATTGCGGCCAAAGAAAATGTTTTTGAAACTTTCGCAACTTATAGTAGTACAACATTAGTACAACATACTAATAGTAGAAACTAAATTAAATTTTAAGAATATTAAAGAAGACTATAACGTCGTCCTAAATAGCAATTTTAATTGAAAAATGTGAAGCCGTTTTTAAGAAAATGACGATTGAGCACTACTGTAAATGCGAAATTTCAAGATCTTTTTTACAGGAATCTATTGAGTTTTCGAAAAACTTCATTTGAAATTTTTAAGAACTTTTAGTACTTGAAGTCATTTGAAAAATGCAACAATATTTACAAATCGATGTAACTGTGTATTTTAATGGCGTGAGAGATATTTCAAAAAAATTATATTTGTGTGATTTTTGAAAAAACAAAAGAATACACCAAAATTAACTTTACGTCACATTAAACCGTGCAATTAACATTATACAATGAACAAATTTGAAGAAAAATGTTTTTATCTATTTTTGAGAAAATGGCGTTTGAGCGTTTCTGAGAATGCGGAATTTACATCTCGATTTTGACAGAAACCTGTTACATTTCCGAGAAACTTTATTTAACATTATTTAATGGACATGTTATCATAAATCTAATAAAGTAAAGAAATCGCTTCTAGTGTAAATATTACTTACGCGAGAGACAAGTCAAAAATTTACAATTTTGTAATTTTTGAAAAAATAAAGAATATAGCAATATGGCGTTTATGTCATCGAATAGGATTCATTTGGCACTAACTCTATCAAAAATCAAAAGAAAAAATTTGGATCTGTTTTTAAGAAAATCTTATATTTGTAAATTTTTAAAATTCCAAATATTGCATGCACTATTGCACGAAAACTACTGAAATATCCGAAACAATTTCCGTGAGCTTATTGACAGAATTGTTTATGCACAACAAATTTCATTTGAAGGAAAAAATCCATGTCTTCAATTTTGTAGTTATAATAAGACGACGGAATAAATTAAAACTTTCGCAATTTTCAAAAATTCAGAGTTAACCGCAAAATCCTGACCTATGCCACCTTTATAAGTGTATTTTACTCTTATCTTACAAGAAATTTAAAGATATGTTTAACAGTTTTGAAGGCAACAAGATATTTTTGAAAATTATCCAAAAATTTTCAAAAAATTGTAGCCGTAGCCCCGGGGACTTCATGTAAAGTATCCCCTAATTTTAAAGAATTTTTTTCAAAATTGCAATGCTTAAACGGCAGATTTACATAGGATTGTTCAATTTGGAAGAGATCCAGCTGGCGGTATAGGCGCTAGTAGTGTTCATAGACGGACGGACGAACGCACGGACGGAGTTTTTCTTCCAATTGTTTTTCAGCATCAAGGACCCACAAAATAGGGATTCTGGCTACACAACGTGTTAGAGGAATTTAAAAAAAAAATTTTTTTTCAATTACTTTATTATTCTGAATGGTATACATGGTTCAGTTTTACAATACAAACTTTTTCACATGTTTTTGATGCTTATGATCTATTTTAAAACACTAAACTATTATTACTTAGGGAGAGGAAACCCACTGGGCACCTCACAAGGAATCATCTAAATCAGCAAATTGGATGTAAAATACATGTTTAGGAAATCTATTTTTTATTCTGGTGGGGTTTATGGGTACTTTGCCTAAATTGTAATTGGAATTATTTATTTTATTTATTTATTTTACGTCAAAAAAAAACAGTTAAAAACTGCGTATGACGTGCTATGGGGAAAAGTGACTTATGTGCACATTTTCAAAATTCTGTGATCCCTACACTAAGTCATATACTACTTAAATTTTGAATTTTTGAAAGGGAGAAAAAAAACAAAAACTCCCATGCAATAAAATCTATTTTCAAGGATAAACAAGCAATAAATTTTGAATTTTGAAAGGGAGAAAAAAACAAAAAACTCCCATGTAATAAAATCTATTTTCAAAGATAAATAAGCAATAAAATTTGTATAATATTAAATTTTGTAATATAGTATTACCGTATGAAAGGAAGTAGACAGAGACAGGTTTAGAGGGACATTACAAAATTAAGCCTGACGATGGAAACAACTACTTTCCAAAACGTTTCGCTGTATGTATCATGTAATTTATATTAATATAAAGCAATTACACTGAAAAAATGTTCTGCCTTTAATATTAAACACCAAAAACATGCTAATATATTGCAGAATTATAGACAGAAATAAGTAAATAATAATTTTAATAACAAATATCTCAACTCTTGTTATGGTTAAGAGGAAAAATAGTGCAGCATGTGATGTTAACTTCGACAATACCTTTTCCCATGAAATTGTGTTGTTTGTTTTTGTTGACGACGTAGGCAAACCTTTCTGAATGAACCTCGTATTTCATTTGGCCGAGGTGATCCATTTTTATATATTCCCCAATCATCTCGACAGATCTGAAGAAGAGGCATCCGGAGAAAACATTGGTGACCGGAATCCAAAATGTCGGTGGAAGCAGCACGGGCAAGGATTCAGGCCGTGCCAGAGGTGGAAACACAGAAGGAGGAAGGCCTTCAAGGACGTAGCAGTAGTTGAAGGAAGCGATTGTTTGATGGGCTTGGCGTAAGGAGTGGGCTAGTCGAAAGAGAGAAGGTGGGCGGGGAATGTGAAGCAGGTACTGCAGCAGAGCAGGCATTATAATACCGTGAAGGTGGTGAGTGGGATGCCACCCAGGGTGGCTGGGTGGCGAATGACAGCCATCGGAAGGCTTCGCCTGCGGCACCGCCTGCGGGAGAGGCGCTTGCGGTGACGCTACGAAACCGGCGCCTCGGCGGCCTTCTGCCGACCATCGCTTTCCCGAAGGCTGGCGCGGCGGCGCCGAGGGGGCGACGGCGCTGGGGGCAGCGATGGTGTCGCTGCCGCCGACGACGCGGAGAGATTCAACTGTACAGGTGGAGGTGCAGTTAGTGGTGATGGTGATAATGATAGATTTGCGCGTCAACGGCTTTGGTCATTAGTCCCGTAAGTGTAGTGCAGGTTTTTTCTCGGAAATGGCGGTGATCTTCCCCCGCTGGATAGCGAGATCCGGTGCCGACCTACCGTCGGCTAGTGGGGTTTACCCCTAACCAGGACTCTGCCACCAGCGGGGCATCGCCCCAGCCGAGACAAGCTCTAAGTTCCCGACAGGTCTCCCGGAATATGTGGTAGTGTAGTGCATGTGTGTGTAAGAGGAGAGGATAGGACAAGGAAGAAAGGAAGGACAGATCGCGCGCGGTCCGTGGCCCGTTTGGTAGGGTACTGCTCGGACATTCGCCTGGTGTTGATCGGAGAAACCACGGAACACTACCAATCAGAACAGCCGGTCGCTAGAATTCTCCTCCAGACAGCGGCGGAATTCGACCTAGCTGAAAAGCGAGAAACAGAGACAGAGAGACAGAAACACGGAGAGACACGGAGAGAGACGGAGAAAGACGGAGAGAGACGAAGAGAGACGAAGAGAGACGGAGAGAGACGAAGAGAGACGAAGAGAGACGATAGTTGTGCAATTGTTGACATATTATTGTAAAAATTATTGGATAACTTGGTGATGTGGTGTATGATAGGTTTTATTTGAATTTCTTTATGAAGCTGTTTGTTTGAAATGAACCAGGGTGCTTTGGTTAGTTCGAAGGAATTTGTTCTGTATGACCTGTATTTTATGTATATTGGTTTTTGCTGCACTGATCCAGACAGTGCAAGCATATAGCATTAAGGGTCTAATTATGACTGTATATATGAGTTTGGCATTTTCTATTGTTATTTTGCTGTGGTTGTTTATTAGTGGCTTTAATTGAAATAGTTTGACATTTGTTTGTTGTGTTTTAATGTTTAGTTGAGTTTGGTGTCTAGATGCAGACCTAGATATTTCATGACCTAGATATTTCACTGCTTTGTTTTGTGGAGTCCAAGGAATGATGTTATTGTTCAGTGTGAGAGGTGGTGGTGTTGAAATTGTTTTTAATGAGAATATTTTTGCTGTTGACTTAGATGGGTTTAATTTAATTTTCCATTTGCTTGACCAAGACTGTATTTGATTTAGATGTTGCTGTAATGTGTTTCTTATTCTGTCAAGTGATATGTTTGAACAATACAATGCTGTATCATCTGCAAATTGTGCTGTTTTGACTATGTTGGATGTAGGGATATCAGATGTGTAAAGATTAAATAATACAGGTGACAATGGGGAGCCCTGAGGAAGACCAGCATATATTGGTTTGGGGTTTGAGAGATGATTATCTACTGACACTGAAAAGGTTCTATTGCTTATAAAGCTATTGATGATGTTGGTTAGGTATTTGGGTGTGCCATTGATTCTTAGTTTGTACATGAGACCTTGATGCCATACTCTGTCGTAGGCTTGTGAAATATCTAGAAAGGTTGATATAGTATGTAGTTTTCTTTGGAATGCTGTATGGATATGTTCTGTGATTCTTAATAATTGATGTGTGGTTGATAACTTTTCTGTGAATCCAACGATCTCAACGTGTCTCAACGATCAGGGTTCCTAGAGTGATCAAATGGGTAGTAGGTTGGTTCATTTGGGGTTATGAAACTTAATTTGTTGTTGTTTATTAACCGTAGTAGTTGTGACCCAGCTGAGTTATTATTTTACATCCCCACTTTATATGTTTTGCATTAAAATTACCTAGGACAATTGTTGGGGTGTGTTGATAAATAACACCAATGGTATTGGTATCCTGAATTTTCACATTGGGGGGCTTATATGCTACTATGAGTGTAGTTTCCAGATAGTTGTTATTACTAAACTTGATTGCTGCTGTTTCGATACCTGGGGTTGGTGGTAGTATTATTGGATAAAATGGTATTGTGTTCTTTATTAGTATCATTACTCCTCCTCCATTAGAGTTTGGTCTGTCTGCTCTGATTACTTTATAATCTGGTATGCTGACCTTTGTACTATTGTTTAGATGTGTTTCAGTTATACATGCAAAATCAATTTTCTTATCTTCCATGAAATATTTTAGTTCGTTAACTTTGTTGATTATACCATTGGCATTCCAATTGAGTATGGTAATCTTATTAATTTGTGTTTGTTGCGTAATTGTTATTAATGTATGCTGATATAGATGAATGGATGTTATTTGTTAGGTTGGGATAATTGAGTTGATTATATTGATTATGTGAGTGGCTATTGTATTGATCAGGGAGTTGAGAAAGTTATTTTCGTTCGAGTGTGTTTGACGATTTCGATTTTGAGAGTTATAGAATTGATTATTATGTTGTTCTGTGTTTGTGTTGTTAGTGTGTGTAAAGTTTGGGATATTTTGAGTGTTAGACAGCCTGGGGAAGTTAGTTTGGTTATTTTGAGGTGGTACTGTAGATGACCCATTGGTTCTAGATCTAATTGGAGGATCTTTGAGGTTAGGTTTTTGGCTTATTTTTTTATAATAGGGAAATTCTACTGTTCTGAGGTCTGCTCTGTGATTTCCTTGACAGTTATAACATTTAAATGGTTCGTTTTTATGGGGGCAAGTTGCAGAATAATGGTTTTTGGAACAGTAAATGCATGCTATTTTGTGGTTACAATTATTTTTTGTATGACCAAAATGTAGACATCTCATGCATTGAATAGGGCCTTTAGGTCTTTTTCTCCTTTCAGCTTTTACAATGAGATTACAAATTTGTCTTACTTCTAAAATATTTTCTATGTTTTCTTCCCCGTTGAATTCGGCTGCTATTACTGGAATTGGATTACTGTCTTTTCGGTCTAGTAATTTAAAGTTGGATGTTTTTTTCAATTCAGTGTAGATTTCCTCTTCTGTGATGGATGTGTGTAGATTTTTAAATACAACTGAGAATTTCTTATTTGCTGGGTCCTTGTAGGTATGAAACTGTCTTCCTGTGTTAATTAGATATTTGGTTATGTCTCTGAAATCACTGATTTTTTCAGGTTGTATTTTCACTTTATTATTTATGAATTGAAGTGTGAAACTGTTTGTTACTTTTGTATTGTTTTCCTTGCTGAAATTCGTGATGTTAGTTATATTTGCTACATAAATTGGCGGGATTTTAACTGATTCTACCACACTTGGCGATGTTTCATTAATGTAACTAAACCTATTTTGATTGTTGGGATCTGGTATTCTGTTCAGTTCTTCAAATCTATTGTAAGTTTGGACCGAATAACTAAACTGGGTTGAACTGTCTATATTGTCTTGTTTTGAATGCAGACTAGACCTTTTGGTGTCGCTAGACGAGTTGTCATTATCTGAAGGTCGCTTTAAATTTTGCCCTGCGGCATGTTGGCCTGAAGCGTTACCTTGTAGAGTATCCGGGTTTTCTGCCCCATCGATGTCTGTTGATTTGGTTGGCATTCCATTGTCGTTTGACTTGGTTGAGATTCCATTGATGTAACTTCGTCACTGACGTTTGCCGTTGCTTGTTCGTACAGCATCGATGTGTTTAGGTCTTGGATGGAATAATCACTGTTGAGAGTTATTAGTGCATTATTGATGAGCTGCCCGGTTGTCGGGCAGTATCCATTGTACATAATTCGTAGCACTCACTAGTGGACTGCTTCCACAGACCACAAGATTTGCGCTGGTTGAAAAAAAAATTAGTAACTGGTTTTATGCCCTGTTTCGCCATCAGAGCCCGGCAATGAATATTTTTCCTCCGAAAATCTGCCGTTTTTTCGTTCAGCATTACATAACTTTCTCTATATTACGTATACATCCGTATGGACGTGCGTATACAAGAAAGTAACAAGAGGTGCTACGGGATGTCACAGGCTTTCTCGTAGTATAGTTTTCTAATTTCCTTAGTGTGGTTTTGCTCTATTCTCAGTCCAGCTGCCATCTATTGTCGCCCAAAGTACATTTTTCTTTTTACATTTTCTCAACCTTTTGCTTTCCTAGTAGAACAACCGAAATATTACTTCAATAATATTATAAGAAGAGTAAAAACTCGTCCTAAATAGAAATTTTCATTGAAAAATTTCATTGGAAAATTGAAGCCCTTTTCAGCAAGAATCTATTGAGTTTTCGAAATAGTTCATTTGAAATCATTTGAAGCACTTCTACTCACAATTTTAATAATGCATACAATATAGAATATATAACTTCGTTAAATATATCAAAATGAACTTTACGTCATATTAAACAGCGCACATAGCAGTATCTATTAAACATTTGTAAAAAAACATTTTTGAGCAATTTTTGAGAAAATGGCGTTTAAGCGTTTCAAAGAATGCGGATTTTCGAGCGCATATGTACAGAAAACGGTTGTGCTTTCGAGAAATTTTATTTCACATTATTTATAGCACATGTACTCATCAATATAGTATTGTGAAGAAATTGCCTTCAATGTCAATGTTACCGACGTGAGAGGCAAGTCAAAAAAATTCATATTTACATTTTTGAAAAAACAGAAGAATAGAGCAATATGGAGTTTTTGTCATGATATAGAGATTGTTGGGCACTAACAGTACCAAAAACTTAAAGAAAAAATTTCGAGTTTTTGAGAAATGCTTGTTTTTGTAATTTTTTTAAATTGCAAATATTACATACACTATTGCACGAAAACTACTAACATTTCGAAAGCAATGCACATGACCTTATGGAAAGAACTGTTTATGCACAACAATTTTTCATTTGAAGGAAAAATCTCAGTCTTCAATTTTGTAATTGTACGAGACGCCGAAAAAATTGCAACTTACGAAAATTTAGAGTTAACGGTAAAAATCAGATCTACGCTACCTTAATATATGTATTTTACTCTATTCTTACAAGAAATGTAAAGAAAAAACTTGGAACCGTATTTGAGAAAATTTTGATAATGTCCGTGGGGCTTAATGTAAAGTACCCCCAAATTTTAAAGAATGTTATTCAAAATTTCAAAACTTCAACTAGAGTCAGATCGACACAGGTTTCTTGAATTTGAAAAAGATCGTACGTGTGGTTTAGACGCTAGTAGAGTTCACAGACGGACGGACAAACAGAAAGGGCAGACGAACGGACGGACGGACGAACGGACGGACGTTTTGCTTCCAATTGGTTTTTCGGCATCAAGGACCCACCAAGCAGGGATTCTGGATACACCACGTGTTAGAGGATTTTTGCTCTTAATGAAGCAACTGGTTTAATCCACTTATTCGCCACCAGAGCTCGTCAGTGATTTTTTTGCGCCGAAAATCCGCCATTTTTTCGCGCAGCATTACATAACTTTCTCTATACTACGTATATACGTACGGGTACGTACTATATACTCTGTATATACGTACGCGTATGTGAAAGTAAAAAGTAAGATTTCACAAGTTTCAAATGTTTCGTTACAACTTAATACTTAACAAAAGAAAACGGTTTCAATGCAGTTGTGCATTTCAAACTCACAATTGGAAGTGCCTTTAAAAATTAGCAATCTATAATTGACTTTTGTAAATGTAACAAAATGTCGGGGCTTCTCAATTAAGTCAAATCTGAAATGGAATACGCATATTAAATAATTGAAAACCAAATAAAGAACCTTATGCTATCTATTTAGAATTTTACAAATTCAGTCAGCCTTTCTTGCAGCACGTTGCGTGTGCAAATCAGCTTTAACACTTCAATAATGACAATATTCCGAGAAATTTCGCATATATTAAAAGTAGTCTGAAGCTCCTGATATCGCGTTGATCAATTGCAGTGATGGGCCACACTTGAAGTTTCTGGACGGGAATGTCTAAAAAACCTATGTTCGCCACAATTATTTAAGTTAACAGGTTTTCAAATTCTACACATTTTGTGACTAACCTTGTTCCCGGTAGACAAGTTATTTCTCGATACTGATATGGGAAACTCTTTTCACTATTTCCTATACAAAGTATGGAGAAATATGTATAATTCTGAGAAAATAGATGCAATTTTCGCACAAAAATATTTAGGAGTACTTGATACAGTGAAAGAAGTATATCATTTAGTTATCTCGTAAAACTAATTTTTTCCATAACTTTTTGAGTGAATAGAATTTCGCTTAAATATGAAGCCTAGGTCCGACTTTCAATAAAACCTTCATGATTCCGAGCATTAAAATTGTTCAATCTCGCGATCAAATTTTCGATCTTGCCACCAAGGCGCAGCCCCTAAAAGCTCTTCCCGCGCGGCCACCCACTATTAAGAGCGTACTTTCACCAACCTCTCACAAGTCGCTCTCTGTGCATTCCAGCACGCTGCGGCAATAAAAACATTTACATTGTCTTCCGCGCAAACCGCCGTTCTCACGGGCCCACCCCCGCCGAGAACGCTGACCGCCGCCACAGCTGGGGACTAAGCCCTCATTAGGCTGGGGCTGGGCCACCCCGGCGCGCGGCGCCCTTCACTCACCCCATCGCTCGCTACCTGACAAGCAATGTATACAAATATTTCTGGGAATCGCTTCGGGCCTCCCTCGCAAGTTATAAGCCCGTCAATGTACCTCGCCGACAAAGAGAGTTTCAAGTGCACTGCCAGCGTGCCGCCCCGCTCCTTGGCCATCTGCAAGCCAGATGCCTCAATTTCCGTTGAAACTCTCGAATGCAAACGGACTCCGCTGGCAACACCCCTTTTCCCCCGCGGGCACTTCTAACTTTCCCGCCTTACCATAGGCCAAGTTATAGCCACGTGACCCTCCCCTCCACGGCCTCAATCACACCCGCGACACAATAAATACTGAAACTTCGCTCCCAAAGAACAGAATCATAGACATGACAGAATCATAGACAGACAGAATCGAGAACATAACAGACCAAACAGTACCGAGAACTACTCAACTACAATGCTCCGAACTGGTCAAACTGACTGACCGACAAGACTCAACATAGTCGGCTCTTCCTGCTTCGCCTATCAAGGCGATTAGTACGGCCACATCAAGCCTGCCTCAAAATTCGTGCCATTCGCGGGCCGCAGCCGCCACCTGGCCGAATTCACGGCAATCTCCACCACCAGCTCCGGTCGGCTGAGTCCGCGCCCATGCCAGTTCGCACCACCGAATTGCCTGGAGCCAACCTCAGCCCGGACAGCGACACACTCAGCCGAGTGATTTGGGTTGGTGCCTTCCTTTCCAAGTTGTAAGTAAGCTAAACCCGCGCACTACAAGAAAGAAGAGCAGCAGTAAACCTTGTAAACTTTGTAAACTTTCTATGGTCCTCCGGTAAACAAAATCAACTGTATTATACTATGCAATTAAATTTATATTCATTGACATTGCATACTGTTTATCATTCCCATAAAGACAAACAATTCCCTGAAACCCGTTCTGATCCCCGTATGTAGCCGCACTCGCAGCACGGCACCTCACACGGGCTGCATCTGCTACAAAAATGTTCAAAGTTTTCGACTCCCTCCCAGAACTACAATATTATACATATATATTTCTTTCTTAATGCAATATATTCTTACATATTACATCTTTAAAGCATCTCATGTACATTTTCGAAGTCACTTCGTGAAGTATCACGCAACTCGGGTAATTGGGTGTTTTCGTCAAGAACCGGAAGGTTTGAGCTGAATCCAGCACTCATGCCATTTCTTCATTTCTGAAAATGTTTTTCAATGAAACTTGCCATTTACGAAGAAGATTTTCTCATCTTTAATATTATTAAAATAATATTTCGGTTCCATACTTAGGAAACCGAAAAGTTGGGAAAATGTTTTAAAAAATGTACTTTGGGCTACAATAAATGGCAGATAGCAAGAGGATAGGGAAAGTCCCTGAAGCCAGTCCACACCAAGGAAATTAGAAAACTTTACTACGAGAAAGTCTGTGCCATTTTGTAGCACATCTAGTTTTTTTGGAAATGTTTATACTACATTATGCATTTAAAAGTGTAAAATAGGCATTTAAAAAGGAACTATATATTTTTCTTATCCTTATTTATATTCTTGTCCAGATTTTTTTACGTTAACATAATATAGCTACCTTCATAGACTGTTTTCTTTCGTCATTGTTCTGACAAATCGTAAAAATAATTTCTTTCGTTGTTGGGCAACGCGGACAAAAAAGGCGATAGCCGAAATAGGTAAGGCAGTAGTGTCTTAGTGATCTCGGACCTGAAGGGTCGCGGGTACGAGTCCCGCCTCAGGCATGGTTGTATTTGTGTTTGTCCTTTCACCTCTTATCATCACCATATGTTTCATCTTCATAGTTACCATACCGTTAGCACCAGAAGTGGACGCTAATGACCTAGATGTTGATGCGACTTTAAATAACCAATACAAAAAAAAAAGAACTGAATCGCAGTAACTACCTTCTTGCTTTTCATTAAATGCGACGCATTATGATCTTTTTCTCACATTTAATTTAAACATAAGTGAAATTATTGTACTATTTGTTTTAATTGCCATGCATAACACAAATGTTGTAACTACTGGTCTTTCAACAGCACACGGTACATGCTCTAAACTCCCAACAGGTCACCCGGCATCTGTGGTAGTGCAATGCATGTTAGTGTAAATGGACAAGGAGGTGGTAGGAAAGATTCTGTTTGTTAGGGTAAAACAGTCCGAAGAAACATAGGTATGTATAGTGCGTCCAAGCATTTTATTGGAGAACAGTGCTTATAGAGAACAGCGTTGCCACTTCTCAGCCAGATCTTACACGCAACACTCGTCCTGCTGGATTCTCGGATTGTCATGAAATTTTAGTATCTTGTTCAGTACCTTTTAAAATCCCTAAATATTTATTTTTTTGTCTATGAAGCAATGCAAGTATTGGTTTTGCGAGAACAGACTTTCATGACCTGCGCCCCCGCGATTTTCCTGTCTTCGGGGTCTCAGATGCCTCGGAGGGCATCTAGCAAAGAATTAAAACGAGTGTTTACGTGGCAGATTTTGAAAGACGGAAAGGTTGAACACATACGTAAATAATCCAAATACAATCATTGCAAAAATATGAATCTCTAAAAATGTTATCTCGATATGGGACAAAAACATTTCACTTTTGCTAAGAAAACTTTTTTCACAATAATGGATTCTAATAAAAAAAATATCAAAACGTAAGTTCAACTAGGTCATCAAGTGCTCCGTATGTAAGTTAATTTTTCAGTTTTTTTCGGTAAAATAGCATTTGCGTATGATATCCTTACAACTGACTTCGACAGTATTATTATAAACGTAAGTTTCTGTGTCCTTGAAACTAGAAAGAGAGCGACGGATATGACATTCGGCATCAGTCGTGAAAGAGCGAACGCGCTAGAAATGTGACACCGGCGACTGCTCGCTGCGGGAAGCGCTTGATCCTAAACGTCTCTAAAACCTACTTTTAATTCTCCGTAACACTTCAAAATTTTAATAGTAATGTGAGTTTTGCATAGTATTCCACCGGCTGGCGAAATGTTGAAAATGTTTGATTCACTCGCTTTTCACACGCGATGACCCACGAAACGGGAGCTGTCTTCCCACGGACGACTGACATCGACATCTCAGGGTTTCGCCAGTCGTCTGTAAGTGTGAAGGTCATAGACGACAGAGTTATTCTACGTTTGTAGTAATAAGCAAGACGGGATTTCGGCAGGGGGTCTCAACCTTCCTTCAGATCTTAAGTACCACCTACAAGCCTGGAGAAAATTCGCATAGCACTTGAAGGAATATCACTTCAAAACATTTTAAATAGATTGCATAATATTAGAAATTAAAAGATTTGAAAGTAGATGTATTGAATTATTATTTGGAAAAACAGACATTTAAATGAGAACTAGCTGCAGTACTCGGCGATGCTCGGGCATTTATTACAGTAAATTATTAGGCAGAAAGAGGAATGCTATCTTTTCACGCTCCGCACCGGGGACTACCTGCACCTCTTCCATTGTGTCCCGTCTCCTCCCTGCTTCTTCCTGCCATGCTCTGCCCGGCCACGCACCCAAAGCCCTGTCTACTTTTGACCCCTACTTGGAAATTTCCGGTCTACATCGCTCACTTTTCCGTTAAAAAATACATTTTTCTTTTTGAAAGTTTCAGCTTCTAAACATTATTCACATTATAACTGAAAACAATAAAAAAATTTAATCTACAAATAAAATACTTGTAGATTCGCGTGTATTATATTTGTAGTTTTATATATTATTCCAATACTGTCAATAAATTGTCACATTGTAAAACTTACTCCTTTTTATTCTCTTTTCTCTTCTATTGTATTCATAAAGAAATATTTTAAATTGATCACACTTCGAGCCCAGCTCTCGTAGAGGCAACATCTCTCCGAGCGCTCCGCACTTCTAAAACTTATCGCTTTTAGTAGTTGCAGTCTGTGCTATAGTTCCAGCTTATCAGTGGTAACCTCGAACGCGCACAGTGATAAGCCGCGCCAGTTCTGGGCGGCCCGCGGCCAAAAATGCTGCATTGCAGCATATAACGGCCAATTATTTAACTGTAAGTGTGAACATTTCTGTGTACCGTTTAGTGTAATCTGCGTCGACTGTGTGAAAGCGATCCATCTTTTGTGATGGAAAATGCCCGTGCTAACGAAGTGATCAACAGAAACCGGCTCTCGTATCCGGTACCGATATCGCAAGCTCTCCATGAAACAATTTCTCGCAATATGGATGTCGAAGAACGCATCCAGCTCCAGCAAATGCAGCAACAATACCGTCTGCAACAGCAAAAAAAAAATATAACCCCCTTTCCAACCCCTTTTTTTTAAAAAAAAGCAACAATAACCTAATAACTCCAGCTCTACAAACGATCAACAGCTACATCACCAGCAACAATTAATCTACAATTACAAAACAGTATCAACAACTCATACTCCAAAAAATTGCAACAAACTACAAATGCAGTAATGTCTCTGCAACACCAACGACAACAACTTGCAACTCAACCAGCAACTCCTGCTGCTTACAATGGCCAGCAACCGAATGAAACCTCAACAAATAATGTAAGTACTAGTGCCAATCCACCCAAAAACGCCGATGATCCCAGAAAACGTAAAAGACACCATAGTGACAGTGAAACCCCACATTATAATGTGCTAACTAATAATCGTTACGAAATACTATCGCATGAAGAACAAACTAATAGTGCAAACTCTAGCTGCAGTGTAAATCAACCATCAACCACTAAAATTCCACCCATAATAGTTCACAATGTCGACAATTACAGTCGTCTAATCAACGACATAAAAAGTGTGACAAATGGTACTTTTAATACCAAAACTGAAAATAACAATATTAAAATCATGTTCCATGATATTAGGGACTTTCGCAACTTTAGAGAATTTTGCGACAGTGAAAACATCCAGTATCACACGTATAGAGATCCGACTATAAAAATGTTGTCAGTAATTAGTAAGGATGTACCAATCAATTTATCAGAAAAAGACATTTGTGAGGAGCTGATCTTCAAAAATTACCCTGTCAAAAAGTGCTCAAGATTATAAGAAAAGACAAGACACCCATGTCCATAATAGCAATAGACTTAATAGATAGAATAGGTAGAACACTCTTAAACCTCACAGACTTACTCTATTGTAAAATCAGAGTAAAGATAAGAAATAATACCATAGATCCCATACAATGCAAAAAGTGCCAAAATTATGGTCATACACAAGCTAACTGTGGGCTAAGTCCAAGATGTGTGAGATGTTTAGGAAAACACCATTACTCTGAATGCTAACTCCCCAAACAAGGAACACTGCCTACCTGTGTTAACTGTTTACAACACCACACAGCTAACTATAAAGGATGCCCAATATATAACGAATTCTCTGCTAAACTAACCAAAACTTCCTTCCGCAATTTTCATAATTCTAATAAAACACCTCAGCCTCAAAATCTCTCCCATCATCATCCTCCCCCTACTCATTCATCTCCCACAAGTAGTAACAACATCGGATTAAATAATAACTTCCCATCCCAAAGGCTCAACAATCCCAACTTCAGTGCAGTAAATCCCACATCAAATCAGTGGTCCAGAAACAACAATATAATCAATAATAATAACAATAATACTACCAATATTGAAATTCTTATCACAAATATAACACAGGTGGTAACACAAGTTCTCACATCTCTTATGCCACATTTACAATCTCTTGTTCTATCCTCAAGTCAATATGGCCAGTAATTCAAACATTAAGAGCTTACCATTTTACCATGTACTATATACTGTTCCAACTAATCTTAACAAAAGATAAGATAGTCTTGTATTGTTTAGTTATAAGTAGAACCATATTTTTATTTTTGTACAAACTTCCTAAGTTGGCAAAGATTGTCTTAACATTTTTTCTTCACAATAAGCTGAAAAGTCTACAAAACGTTTTCATCAAAACAATGCACTCGCATTCATGTTAACTTTTTATTAAAGATGTCTCCATAACATGCTTCCACCTTAAAAATGGCTAATCAACCTCCTTTAACCCTACTAAATTTCAACGCGAATGGCATAAAGAAACACGAAACTGTATTCTTTCATTTTCTAAACAGACATAATATACACATTACCTGTGTAACGGAAACTCACCTTGTACCTGGCGAAAAATTCAAATTATATGGTTATAACATCTACAGAAGTGACAGATCTAGACTTACAGCTTCAGGAGGAAGAGCAATTGCAATTCAAACTAAATTTAAACACTCCCAAATAAACTCACCCTCTACTATTAATCTTGAAACAATAGTGTGGCGAACCGCCATTACCACATCACCCCGCGCCAGGAAAACGCGCAAGGCAAGCGGCCCGCAGCGTCGCAAAACATTCCGGCAGCGGCCCCCAAAAAACGCTGCCGAATGCAAGTCGGCCCAATATAAACGGGCCCGGCAGAGCAGTGGCAGACAGTGACGGAGGATGGCGGAGACTGACAGAGAGTGGCGGAGACTGACGGAGAATGGCAGACAGTGGCGGAGAGTGACGAGAACTGACGGAGAGTGGCGAGCAGAGTGACGAGCAATGACGTGCGGAAGAACGGGCTTGCTTCTCCGACTGCCGATTCCGACTCCGGACGACTCTCTCTCTCTCGGGATGATGACGACACGCTCCCAGGGTGCTGCCGCTGCGGTTGCCGCCCCCGCCGTAACGCCTGGTCCACGGGGAGATGGGGTAAGAGTCCGTCATCAGTAATCTCGACTCCCTTCAATCCATCTCCCTTCAATCCATCGTTCCCCGTCTCTCCTTTAGTTATTAATAAATGGTGCATTGTTACTGGAAAACGTCTTCTGAGTAAGCCGCCCTCCCTTTTCTCCTCAACTTTCCGTAAGTCACCTAATCAATCGCAGTACTCAAAGTGACGAGTCACCTTAGGAATACGCTGAAGCCAGTCAGCTCCGAGGGTGGCTCATCACAGTAGCAATAAAAATTTCTACTCCAATACATCCAATAATATCATACAATACAAATAATGCCCCACTTCATTAAGGCAAGCTAGGGGTTGCAATACCTCAAATTATCATGGCAAAACACTCCTCAGATTTAGCCTTAACAATAATATTTATATACACTCCCCAACTACCCCACATTTTATTCTAACAACACTAACCTAACACCATATATATATTAGATTTAACATTGACTAAAAATTATTATCAAACAATACACCAAACAGTAGTACCAGAACTAGATTCAGACAATCTTCCAGTTAAAATTACGATTGACACACAAGAAGACAACATCACAACAAAATAAAATAATTAAAGGTAAAACCAATTGGAAATATATTAAAGAACTAATAAACACGAATTTAAATTTACCAACACATATATTCAATAGCACAGGTCTAAATAATGCAGTCTCAGATATAACTCAGACTATCACACAGGCTCATTTATATTCCACTACTCCATACATTACATCATTAGAACACAAAATAGACTCTCTTCCAAACCATATCCTAAAGGCCATCAGAAGGAAACGTGCTATCCGACGCCGTTGGACACAAATAGAAACGATCAAGACAAAACACTAATTAATCAACTCACTAAGCACATCAAAAACATGATCACTAATCACAGACATAATAACTACCAGAAACACTTGCAACCACTTCATCCAAACACCAGACGACTCTGGCAAACAGTCAAATAATTCATGAAGGAAAAAACAAGTGTTCCCCCTCCCGTGGGTGCTCTCAGGGTGACCTCCACTTACCTTCGCTGCAGATGGATAAAGCTTGCCCGGCTACACCCATAAAAACCCTGAAAGATTAAACGGGAACATGTGTGGCGTGGGCATTGGCATGCGTCTTGCAATAAGAAGATTGCTCTCTCATGAACTTCAATTTAATAGCCGTTAAAACTCCTTCTGTTGAGGCCAGATACAAACCAAAACAAAAAGAAACTTAACCTAACTTACATCTAGTTTACATCGGGCAGTCATTCGTCCCTCACTCGCCTCATCTACAGCCCAGTGCGGGCGCGGGCCATTGTCCCGGCGCTGGCGAGGTGGCGCCCGGCGGGCGGTTTGAGATAGCGGCGGTTCGGTCTGGTCCCGACCGGCGCGGGGTGCTGGCGTCTGAATGGACGCCGGGCGACGTCGGCGGCGGCGGCGGGCAGCGGCCCCGTCTGGTCACGGCCGTTGCCTGTCCTTCGGTCGTCGCCCGTCCGTGGCTGAGTGGCGGATCAGTTGAATTCTCGCGATATGCGACGCGTGGCCCAAAAACTTGGCCTAGCTTAGCGGCATAAAGCGGCGCGATGAAGGCGGCTCGGTTTCTACCGTCTATAGAAGCCTCGACTTACTACGGCCCTAGTCGGTGAGGCATATGCGCTTACCCGAGGCAATTCTCTCGATGTGCTCGCCTACGCTGCTCAGGACAGAAGACGTCTGTCCGCTACCGCTGCTCGTAACAGAAGACGTCTGTTCGCTACCGCTGTTCGTAACAGAAGACGTCTGTTCGCTACCGCTGCTCTAAAAAAAGGCCTTCACTTCACGTCTTCGGAGCTCTCCGGCTCCATGAGGTCACATGACCGCGTCCACGCGGCGTTCGCACTCATTGGCCTGCGACATCACGCGACACGGAGCGGCCAATCGTGGTGGCACCGACTTGGCAGTCTGGTGTTTCGAAGTAGCGTCTTCACTGGAATTTGTTTCACGTCACGACTTCGCCGAATTCGCCAACGCTCTGCGCGGAGGGTGGAAATCCCACCGACGTCACGGGCGCGCCCCTTCACCAGACTCCGAGACGAAGGAGGGCTCCGGTCGCCCGCGTCGGCGACGCCAAGTAACGGGAAAATGTACCTATTCCTGCCGCCCTTGCGGCGAGCCTCCCCTACGTGCTTCAACAGACGTTTGAAAATATAATTTCATATTAATTTTAATTCGTCGCCGCCATACACCACAAGGCAGAAACCATAGCAAACCACCTAGTTTCCACTTTTAAGCCGAATCCAATAATATACCAAAACTTTAACACACAAATAGAACATCATTTGAATCATCCTCATATCACTGTTCCACATTCCATTAAATTCATCTCGCCAATAGAAACGTTCAATATCATACAAAAGCTGAAAAACAAAAAAATCACCTGGCTATGACATCACCAATGTAACCCTAAAGCTGCTACCAAAGCGTTGTATTGCAGTTTTAATATGTATTTTCAATGCCGGACTTTGCCTAGGATACTTTCCACAAATGTGGAAACATGCGGTTATACTTCCCTTTATTAAACCTGAAACTAATCCTAACGATCCCACCAATTATAGACCTATAAGCGTACTCCCCTCTCTAGCAAAAATCTTTGAAAAACTAATATTAAACCGCCTTATTAACTTTCTTAATGCCAGCAATACCATACTCAAAACTCAGTTCGGCTTCAAACCCAATTATTCAACAACCCACCCACTACTCAGACTTATAGAACACATAGCAAATACTTTTCACACAGAAAAACACACAATTGCAGCCTTCCTTGACATTACTTTGACAGCATATGACACAATGGACTTCTATTCACACTTCAGCAATTAGGTACTCCATAATTCCTCTATAAAATCATCTCCAGCTATATAAGAAACCGAACTTTCCAAGTTAAAGTCAATCAGACCTTTTCAAACACTCATAATATAATTGCAGGCGTTCCTCAGGGCTCAGTTCTTGCTCCCACGTTATTCAACATCTACACCTCAGACCATCCTACTATGCCTGATGCCAACATATCGCTATTTGCAGATGACACGGTAATCTTTTCCACGAAGACATACTTTTAGTGTCTGATCAAATCCTATCATTTCTTCATATTTTAAATAACTGGTTTTACAAATGGCGATTAAAAATCAATCCAGCAAAAACTCAAACAATCTTTACTCTCATTAAACCAACAAATCCACCTCCATTGACTATCAATAACACTCAACTACCCTGGGTAAACAAATCTACCCCTGCCAAATACCTACGAATATTAATTGATAGACACGAAACATACGAAAAGCTACAGCAAAAGCTTCTAAATTGTACCTACTCATAAATCCAACATCTTCACTAAAACTTGAAACCAAATTACTATATAAAAGTATTATAAGACCCACATTAACATATGCATGGCCTGCCTGGTTAAATACTGCTCCTAATACTAACAAAATTCAAGTTTTTCAAAATAAATGCCTTCGCAGACTTCTTAACGCACCCTGGTTTATTCCTAACAGTCAAATTCATTGTGAACTTCAAATGTCTTACATCTCTGACTATTTAATAAGATTATCCTCTAAATTTTATTCAGTTCTTCCATTTTGCCCAAGCACTTCCTTTTTTCACCTTGGCCAACAAGCCAATACTCCGAACGGAATTTCCTTTCTCACCTCACCATAAAACATAAATTTTTGTCCTTCTTTGTGGTTAAACACCACAATAAGACAATGAACTTAGGAAATTTTCCAAGAATTTTATATATATATATATATATATATATATATATATATATATATTGTGACGTACCGGGTAGGCCGGCTTGTTCTCAGTAAATTTATTTGTAAGGGACAGGTGTTCTTTCTCGTGAATGGGCTCGGGGTTATTAATCAAACACCACTGTTCCGTGAACAAAATAAACTGAACTATTTATTAATTCTATACAAATCACTAATGATACAATATTTATGGTGGTCTCTACCCTTTTCTTTCATATAACCCAGAATCACTGTTAGTCTCTCGATCTTATCGATCGAAGAAATATTTACCGTTACTTCTTCCACTACGAGCGTCGGCGGCTTCGGGGACCCTCGGGTTGCCTCGCGCTCCTTCGCTGCTTGCCGGGTCGTTTCACTTGGGACCAGCCGAGGTGAGGCGCTGCGCTTCCGAAGTACGTCTCCTTTCCAATTCTCCGATCCACTCGACGTCTTTTGATCTGTGTTACTCCAAATAGCAGCTATCACTTTGGCAATATGTCCGATCGACTATTGATTGTTATCACGCACAAATTGTCCGTCAATTAATCTTTCTGCACTCGTTCGTTCGCGATACTAGTTTGCTTTTCGATCGCGGAGCAGCCCCAGATACGTCCTTCCTCGCCGGCGGCCAGCCAGACACTGACTCCTCGCGGCCTCGTTCCCACGGTCGGCCAACCGACGACACCTCGCCGCCCGTAACCGTTTTTCGTGGCTAGCGAGCGCCCTCTTGCAACCGTTCTGCCGCGTTCTTGCTTGATGTCTCGCCGTTTCTTTGGGTGGAAACGCGGTGCGTTTCAATATATATATATGTATGTATTCACAACTCTACAGAGAGGACCATCTGGTCGAGCAGATAGAAATTGATCAGTCAACTCGTGACCTTGAAGGGACTTCCTGTTTTAAGCGGAGTTTAACATGTCAGAATTGTCGTAGGGATACGCTAGAAAATAGAGATGGAATATAGATGTAGATGTGAAAACGTAATTGATGAACCATAATCATAAAAGTAAATGAAAATATATATGCTGAAACGTAGTTGCTAGTATTTATAATTATTTAAAAAAACAACAGAAAAATATGTTTAAATTACATGTAAAAAGTTATTTGTTTACGTAAATCAATTCATCATACCATTGAAACATGAGAACAATACTGATCCACAAACACATTGTACTGAGCCACTTAACTAAGCAGTATTACCTTCATTATTTGATCTGTAATGGTAGATAGCACAAGTTAGAACAAAAGTTTCATTGGCATGGTTCAGTTGATTCAGAGATTACCGTGCTGTAAGACAACGCACTTCTCTCTTTGTATATTTGTATATATAGATTAAAACTGAAATATCAATAGCAAAAGAAGTCCAACTTTAGGTGAAACGTTGTTTATCCATCAAAGTAATAAGACTTGAAATTTTGTTTTGCATAAATGACAGATCAATGTTACCAATTTTCAGTTTCAAGTCATTTTACAGGACGAATTTAATTCGCATTTTTTAAAATTTAAAATAAAGGGAAATGCCCATTCACAAAGGATATATGATATGAATGGAATCAGACTCATTGTGCGGACAATCCATAATATTCTTTTTGAATATCCAGCTAAAACTTCGCCACATATTTGCATTTGAAAACACATTTTAAGATAATTACTGATTGAATGACTTTGGCATTAATTTTGTTAACTGTAAAATTTCTAATTCATTTTTAGGTATTTATATATATTTCACTGTTTTTAACCCATTAACTGACATGATCCCCATTTGGGGATCGCGCCTTTTCTCTTTGATTACGTCACAATTATCGGCGAGCGACAGACCGGAGTACTCTTTGATGTTTTGTTTTTGTTTTTTTAATATTTCTGCCTGTTCGACAAGAATGTCTTTCAGGGTTTTTCACATTACAAATTGACATGACTGTTGATTTGGATCTCACAGGAACGACGTTTTGTTTTTTAATATTATTTTTAGTAGTTTTTCCATTTTAATGTAGAGAAATTAAAAATTTGGGGGAAAATTTTTTGGAAATTAAATCGTCGAGGAAATTGATATGATTGGCCTAGATTAAAAGTGTGTGTTTGTTGCAAATCTTCTAAGAAGTTGGAAAATATTTGGCTGTGATAATTTTTTAAAGTGTGAATAGTTTCAATTTTTAGTTTATTGTGTAATTGTGTGTTAGGAATGTACTATGGAGCATGAAGAATTTTACGGAGGAATTTATTCTGCTCTATCTGAATTTTGTTAATGTGAGATTTAGCCGCATTGGACCAGATGGGTCAGGCATACATTAGCGTGGGGAGATTTAGCCGCATTGGACCAAATGGGTCAGGCATACATTAGCGTGGGATGAATGATTGTAATATATATTAGTTTGGCAGTATGAATATGTAGAGGAGATTTATAGTTAATAATAGAGTGAAGTTTATTTATTTTTATGTAAGCTTTACGAATAGTATTTTTAATGTGTATAGTCCTTGTAAGCTTTGTATCTAAGACGAGACCAAGGTATTTGATAAGTGAGTTAGATGAAAGCCATGGTATTGTTTGATTGTATAATAATACTTCAGATGGAATGATAGGTTTGCAAAATGTAAAAATTTTGGCTTGGCATTTTGTAGTATTAATTTTTATTTGCCAATTTGTAGCCTAGGATATATAAAGTACAAGTTTTACTGATGGAAACAATTTCGGTAGGGGAAATAAAATCTATATTTTGAGGAACATTAAAGTTGGGAAGAGAGATAACATTGTAAAATGATTATGTAATGATACGTTTGTAACAGAGTTTGGAGTAAACGATTCTTGTAAATGATGTCCAAGTAATTGAGATTTATCATAATCGTTTTGAGCTGTAATCAAATTATGCTTAAGAATAAAAATTGAAGATTTTTCATTACAAAATCTTTTGTGTGTATAGTTTTTAATAGTTTAACTGTTGAATAAATTTTTTTATTCAATAATTCTAGATATTTTTGTTTAATCTAGTTTTGATATCAGGATGTCTAGTTTTTTGCCAATAGCGCCTGAGGGTATGTTTTGTTTTAAGGAGGTTAGATATTTGTAATGGTAAAGGATAGAGTGATTAGTTTTTGGAGTAAATCCAGAACTATAATGTAGGTTGTGAATTTTTGTATTAGTGCAATAGGATAAGTAGTTATCAATTCTTTGTTCTCAAGTTAAATTATTTGCAAATGTAATATTATCTTCAAGGAGTGCTGTAAATTTGTTCCAGTTAATTTTTTGAAGTAATGGATAGGTTTAGTTATTAATATCAAAAGAGAAATAAATATGGATTATAGTAGTATAGTAGTGGATGGTAGTGATCAGAATCAAGTTCAGGGAGTACAGTTTGAGTGAAAGGCCAATGTAAATTTTGTGTAATCATTATGTGTAAAATATCAAGAATGACGTTATCATTACAAATATAAAATGTGGGTTCATTGAGCGTATGAATTTGACGTTTATGAGTGGTGAGAAAAGAGTGTAATTTACAACCATTAGGGTGAGTACTATTACACCCCCAAATTTTCTTCTTACAATTTAAGTCTCCTATTAGTAAGATGTTTTTAACATTATTAAAAATGTTTTTGAACGTTAAAAGTGGAAATATATATTTGGGAGTTTTGTAAGCAACAATTATGTGATATTGTATTTGATTAACATAATTGTCACTCATCCCGTCGCCGACCGCCGCACAGTGCACTTCGCTCCGCAGCCTTCTCAGCTGACTTCGTTCTGTGCTGACAGCGGTCTAGGTCTTGGACAGTGCTTGTTCTATGTTATCAGTGTTCAGTGTTACAAACCAAAGTGAATTTACAGAAGTAAACCACCCGAAGAATAGGGCTAACGTGTGACTTAGGTCTGCATTGGCCCCTGGCAGTGCACTGTGGCGACTTCGCACAGCAAGGTTACCCGTGTAACCCAATCATGGATACATCCTTCACCCAGTTATCGGAGGCAGTGGCCTCCGCTCTTCCACCCTCAACGCGCTCAGCCTCAGTGGTACCGCAACATGAACACTTATCCCCAACAACACCTACAACATAACCAGCAGCAGCAAAAATCAACAGCAACATCACCTGCCGCAGCAACCTATTCATCACTATCAAATGCCGTCACCAAGGAAGTCCAACCATCTGAACTATATAAATTTACCACAGCACAACATGGCAAATGTTGCAAATGACTCAAATTTTCAAACAACAAATGAACGTAACTCTCTAAAAAGGAAAATAATCGATAATAATAATTCTGAATCATCTAGTGTTCAAATAAATGTTCCAACGGGAAACAGATTTGACCCGCTAGCCTCTTTACCTGACGACCAACCTAACCAGGACCAAGACGTTCAACAACCGAGTAAGGAATCTAAACCACCCCCTGTTTTCATACACAACATCCACCCACCAGACTTTAAATCTTTGATCAACAATATTGAAAACACGTGTGAAAACCATTTCTCTACCTCGTCTCGCGGGCAAGCTGTAAAAGTCAACACAACTACAAGCAGTGACTTCCGGAAAATAGTTTCCTTCCTTAATGAGCAGAAAGCAGAGTATCACACTTATAGTGATCCAAAGTCCAGAAGTAAAAGCGCGATAATAAGAGGAATTCATACTTCCTTCACAGACGCAGAAATTCATTCCGCTCTTGTTGAAAAAGGCATAACACCGGCCAAAGTTTCAAGATTATATAAATCCGACCGCTCCCCTATGCCATTGTGCGCGGTAGAAATAACTTCAGATAGTGATTTTGAAAAGCTCTTCAAAACTGAACTCCTACTCCACTGTGTTGTAAAAGTTGAACTCAGAAAGAAAAAACAAACTATAGTGCAATGCAAAAACTGTCAAGACTTCAACCATACCCGCAACTATTGTAAAACACAGACTAAATGTGTAAAATGTGGTAAAACTCACCCTTCTACTCGTAGCAACTGCACACTTGTACTTAATGCATTATTAACTTGCGCAAACTGCGGAGAAAACCACCTTGCCTCCGACAAAAGATGTAGTTATTTTCAAAAAAGACAAGATTCCTCCATAATCCACCACCCCCCCAACCAATACCATTTTACTAAAAATTCCCCAACCCAACCCCCCCCTATATAAAACTTCAGAATTCCCACACTTCCCAAAAGTCCCCCTCCCCCAAACTTCGGCTACTTCTCCCCAAACCATAATCACCAAAATCAGTTTCTTGCAAATATAGTAAACCAAATTATTTCTGCCTTAATACCACAAATCCAGTACCTCACCCCAATCATCCTTAATGGCACGCGCTAATTTTAATAATCTCAACTTGCTTAATTGGAATGCAAACGGTATAATAAACTAAAGACTCTTTCTATCCCATATTCTACAAGAATATAAAATAGATCTAGCAATTTTAACCGAAACACATCTTCAGCCTTTGGCAAGATTTTCAATCCCAGGATTTAATATCTACAGATCGGATAGACCGTCTAACAGAGTTGCTGGTGGAGGAGCAATCCTTATCCGTAAACCTATTAAACATAACCTCCTACCCCCTTTCATCACACCGGGACTAGACAACACTGCAATTTCTGTTTTACAAAGTCCTGGCCCAGACATCACCATAATTGCTATATACAAGCCTCCAAACATTCCAATAAATCCCAACAACCTATCAATGCTTTTCTCTTCCCCCACCCCAATTTTAGCTATTGGCGATTGGATTGCCAAGCACACATCCTGAGGCTGTAGAACTAATCTCCTAATGGCGCCCGACTGTTCACTTACTGTAACAATCAAATCAACATAGCAGCCCCTACTGAACCAACCCACTTCCCGTTCAATAGTTCCATTCCTCCTGACATATTAGACATTATTCTAGCGAAGTCCTTCTCGAAACCAATTTTCCAACAGCCAATTGCCGAATCTGATTCAGACCACTGTCCTGTACTAATCTCTCTGCACTCACCCCTCCTCCTCACAGTTTATCAGCCCAGACTCCTCCAAGGACCTATTAACTGGAATATGTTCAATAATTACCTCAACTACTACCTACCTACGCCATCTTTCCACAAATCTCCCTTAGAAATAGATAACGCCATCAACATCCTCACTGAGTCCATCCAATCTGCCATTTGGTCTGCATCTTGCCCTCCTACTTTCAAACCAAAAATTCCCTATCAATTGAGGATCCCGAATCATATTTGAAAATTAATTTCCGAAAAAAGAAAAGCACGAAGGAACTGGCAAGAATATCGCCTGCCGTATCTCAAATAAATTTTAAATAAAAAAGTCGTGAAGTTCAAGAAGCGCTTGCAAACCAAAGAAATGCTGGCTTTCAGTCCCAGCTAGCTAAATTAAATCCTAACTCCGAAAACCTATGGCGAATAACAAAAACCCTAACGCATAGTCACTCTTCAATCCCCGCTTTGAAAACCGGTTCTACAACAGCAAAACTGAGCGTGAGAAAACCTCACTTCTAGCTCTTCACTTCTCAGAAATATTTCGCCTAACTCCGCCAAAAACATAGCTTTTAACGGCCAAATAGAAAACTTCATGTATCTTCCAGTATCCTCGGTTCCTCAGCCCACCAAATATATTAGCCCAGCAAATATCAAGCAGTATTAAAAATCATTTAAGAATAAAAAATTGTCTGGCCACGATCAAATTCCCAATACTATACTAAAACATCTCCCGCGAAGATCCATCGATTTCTTAACCTCCATTCTAAACGGTTGCCTTCGATTAGGGTACTACCCCCTTGCCTCAATTGTCATCCCCATTCTCAAACAAAATAAACCACCCACTAGTCCGAACAGTTACAGACCCATAAGCTTATTGCCAACCTTCTCAAAACTCTTCGAAAAGCTCATCCTTATTCGCATCAACAAATTTTTAGAAGAAACAAAAATTATCCCAAATGTGCAATTTGGTTTTTGCCCCCAGTTTGCCACCACCCACCAGCTATTACGCGTTTCAGAATCAATAGCCCAATCATTTGAAGAAAAAATATACCACCGCTGTCTTCTTGGACTACTCACAAGCGTTCGACCGTGTATGGCATGAGGGTCTTCTATATAAGCTTAGAACAATTGGTATTCCTGACTATCATTACTACATTATAAAGGATTTTCTCAGCAATAGATCCTTTTCTGTAAAAATCAATAGCACGGAATCCCAACGCTTCAATATCAAAGCTGGGGTACCACAAGGCTCCCCACTTTCTCCTACTCTTTTCAATATTTCACATCAGATATCCTATATAGCTATCCTAATAGCTATAAATGCGCCGTGGTATATTTCAAATAACCAACTCCATAAAGACCTCAATTTCTCAAAAATATCGCAACATATTTTCAGAATCTCAGATAGGTTTTACTCAAAACTATCTAATTTTCCACCCCAGAACATTTTTCATTTAGGTAAAACTTCTGACCCCCTACAAACAAGAATCCGCTCCAGACTTCCCAAGGACAAATTCCGCCCACCTTAAACCAGTACCATTACTCCCTACATTTCATACAA
Source organism: Teleogryllus oceanicus (assembly GCA_964035755.1). NCBI lineage: Eukaryota > Metazoa > Arthropoda > Insecta > Orthoptera > Gryllidae > Teleogryllus > Teleogryllus oceanicus. The sequence continues at coordinate 537,868 of CAXIVR010000010.1, forward strand.
TCGACATATAATAAAGTTTCTAAACAAATAAAATAATAATAAAAAAGGAAGATTCCAATCTCGCACTGCTAGATGGTTGAAGAGGATCCCAGAGGGGACACCCTTCTTATTTGTAACAACTTAGTCATAGTATATGTACAATGTGTAATACCTTTATGTAACTATTCTGTAAAGTGGTTAATCCACTGCACCAGAAAAAAAATTAAAAAACAAAAAAACAATTGTCACTAATTCAAGTGAAGGTGAAACAGTGGTGTGTATTAAAGTGTGTCTTAATTAGGGATATATGTTACATCATGTAGGTTAAATGTTGTTCGACATATTGATTTTGAATAAGGGATTTAATATTTTTTTAATTTGGAATAAGGGTGGAGATAACTTGAGAAACATTTGCAGTAATTAATTGGCCTATATCTAGAGAAGAAGAGTTAGTAGTATTGTTAATATTTTGAGGATTGTGTGCAGTTAAATGAGAGATGTTTATGCATGGATTAGGTGGTAAAGGAAGATTGGGAAAGTCTGATTTATTATAACTATATATATTTAGTATGTGCATTATTGTTTATAGGATTATGCAGTGGATTGGGGGTAGTTGTAGTGTTATTAAATTTACAAATTTTGTTGTTAAGTATTTGTTTGTAGTAAGGACATCCTTTATACTTAGCAATATGATTTTGGTTGCAATTATCACAAATCGGAGGAGTATTTGACGATTTCTTACAAAAAGAGTAATGATGATTTTGGTTACATTTTACACAACTGGGAAAATTTCCTGTGAGTGACCAAATCTTTGATAGTTCTTACATTGAACAGGAGAAAAGCGTTTAGTTCTTGGGCGCACAGTACTTATACATGAAATAAAGTTTTTACATGTAATGTATCTTCAAATTCTTCAGAAGTTTGAAGGTCTAAAGTACATGTTTGAAGAGGATGTTTGAATTTGTCATTAAGTCTTCTAATACTTATTATAGGATATTTCAAATGAGTCAGTTCATTAAAAATGTTTGTTTCCGAGATTGGTGTATGAATGTTTTTAGCGGAAACATATCACAGAATTTTCGATAATTTCTGAAGTCCTCGATAGTTGTGAAGAAGACTTTGATTGCATTGTTGCGAGATTTGGTAGAGAATTTACTATGCACAGTTTTGGAGACGTCTTGAATTAATAATTGTTAATTCTTTCCTATAACAATAATCGGCGGTATATTGACTTCTGGTGATTCTTGTGGTCCATTTTCAGTTTCAGAAATTTGATTTAAAATTTCGTACTGAGAATGCATAGGCACTGAGTACGTGAGTTTTGCCGAAGTTCATGTTTGAAGGGGTTGTTGATGCGAGGTCTTGTTAGACAGGTCTCTATATACTCGCGGAGATTGATCACTGTTCGGTTCTTCTTCCACAATGAGAGAATCTGGAGGTAAATTAGAAGTTGACAGGGGAGAAGAATTTGCAAAATCTTGAAAATTCATATTTTGTGAATGTTGAAAGTTTGTTGTTTTCTGGTGTAGCAGCTTCATTGTAATTTGGATTATTTTCATTCTGCATGAGAGAATCTGGAGGCAATTCAATGGAAGATGACTGGTAGGAAGAATTTGGATGATGTTGAAGTTTCATGTTTTGCGATATAGAATGTTGTGAGTGCATGTCATAGGGTGTAGCAGCTTCATTACAGTTTTGACTATTGTCATTTTGAATGGGTTTGTACGTCTGGTTATGACACTTGTATAATGTTTCTTATACAACCTCCCCAAAAGAGAGAATTAATGTGTATCAGTAATTAGGGTTCAAAATGAAGTGTCTAATTCAAATGAAAAATGATAACATAATATTTCACTATTTCAACGTAACAAACGTCACGTCTCCTTTCTAGCACGGCCCTCTCGAATCTTTGTCGAATCCCTCTCGAATGTCTTGAAAGGTAATTGTATGCGAGAGAAGGCATTACTTATTGTGTGAGAGAGAAAACAACCAAAATCTTGACACGTTTCACGAGTAAATTAATGTTGTAAAATGAATGTTCCTGAAGATATCATTGTAGGTAAGATTTAGATTGTTGTTTTTTGTTTGCAAATTGTTAGTTTCAATGTGATACTCATTTGGGGATTATGGTAGATGGCGTGTGATGAAAAATATAATTTATTTTTCTCAGAGTTTTCATTTCTCTTTAACGCATGCTTTCCTATTAAAAAGAGAAAATTAAACATTTCACGAAAAAGTAATACATGGATCACAAAAGGAATTAGAACATCGTGTAAAAATATACGTACTCTCTACTTTATTTCTAAACGTCACGACGTATCTCAAAATTTCCTTATCTACTTTAAAAAATACAAAACATTGTTACGAAAAGTCAAAAGGAAGGCTAAAATCATGAAAAACGATCAGGATATTTTGAACTCAAATAATAAAACAAAAGCAATGTGGAATATAATAAAAAATACTACCAAATCAACTAGAAAACCCGTAGAGAATGTTGTTTTAAAATATAACGATATAAATGTGAACGATCCGGCAACAGTGGCTAATCTCTTTAACCAATACTTTTCGAGAATTGCTGCCGATCTCACTAAGGGTCTTCAGGCACAAAATTCAAAAACAGACAGTTCACCCAAAATTTTAGACACAATGTTCGCTTCCGAAACTTCTTCCTATGAAATTCTCAAATTAATCGGTAAACCAAAAAATAAATATTCGTCCGGTTTAGATGAATTCCCGGATTCTGTGTTAAAAACTTGTGCGTATGCCCTTATGCACCCGTTAACTCACATATTTAATGCATCTTTATGCACTGGAACGTTTCCAGATATTTTCAAAACAGCTAAAATTAAGCCGCTTTTCAAAAAAGGCAACAAAAATGAAATTCAAAATTATCGGCCCATTTCTCTTCTATCAGTTTTTTCAAAAATGCTAGAGAGACTTCTTTACGCGCTTTCATACGCGCTTTCGGATTGCCAACATGGATTTAGAAAATCAAAATCAACGGAAACAGCTATATTTTCTTTTCTTAAAGATGTCGCCTCATCATTGGATCAAAACGAGGCACCTATTGGAATATTTTTAGATCTCTCAAAAGCTTTTGACGTCATTGATCATGACATTTTACTTTCCAAATTACCTTCATATGGAATTCGTGGTATTGCTCTAGATTGGTTATGTTCGTACCTTAAACAACGATCTCAGAGAGTTGAAATACCTCACTGGAATGATGGAACATTACGTACGCACCTTTCCGACTCTTTGCCCGTTGCATGTGGAGTTCCTCAAGGATTGATTTTAGGCCCTAATCTGTTCCTACTTTACGTAAACGATATGCCGTCGACGATTCGAAACGGAAGAACGGTTCTCTTTGCGGATGATACGAATATCCTTTGCAATAAAGAAACCGTAAATAGTACAATATCAGATGTTTCAAATTGGTTCCGAAATAAATTAATAGTAAACGAAAAGAAAACGGTTTTAATGCAGTTTTCCATTTCAAATAAACAATTCTGTGCTCCATTGAAAAATGAACAGTGTACCATTGACTGATGTTAAGGCAACAACATTTTTAGGTCTCTAAATTCAGTCAAACCTTAAATGGAACGTCCATTTAAATGAATTGAACACAAAATTAACTTCATTATGCTACGCGTTCAGAATTCTTGCAAATTCAGTCAGCCTTCATACTGCTCGTTGTGTATACTGTGCGAATGTTCATTCCCGCCTGAGATATTGCATAATATTCTGGGGAAATACATCTTATAGCTCCTAGACTTTAAAATTACAAAAACGAATTGTACGAATAATAACCAAATCCCACCCACGTGATTCATGTAAGCCACTCTTCATTAATCTAGGAATTCTACCATTACCGTGTCTTTTTATTTACGAATCAGTGGTTTTTGTAAAAAATGACTTGCTCAAGGGCGGGAATATATTTTCAGAAAATGCTGAAGTCTATTACTGTACTCGACGTAGAAATCATATTCATCAGGTGACAGTATCAACAGCTCTTTACAAAAAATGTACATACAATACATGTACATTATTTTACAACACTTTGCCAGATGACATTAAACGATTAAATTCAATAGAAAAGTTTAAATCCCAAGTGAAATCGTTTCTGCTGCATGACTGTTTCTATACAATTAGAGACTATACTGAGCATCACAAGAAAAGTAACATTAATTTTAACAATGATACTAATGCATTATTTACTGTTTGGACTCTATAAATGAGTATAAACAACCTGTAACATTTATTGTACTACAGCTTCCGGATCAATGACCCCCATCTCGATCAGGTTTTTCGTCCAGTTTCCCTGATCCATTGAGCAAATGCTGAGATGGCCCCTTGTTTTGCTACTGGACATAAATGTAACTTTATTTTCTGTGCACGTCTTCTAGAATTCAGTGGGAAATACACTTATTCAAATTATCGTTTCCATGTTGTCGCGGCAGGAAGTATTATTCCGAAGCACAACATGATAAGAGCCAAAATTTATTGCTTATTTATCCTTGGAAATAGATTTTATTACATGGGAGTTCTTTTTCTCCCTTTCAAAAATTCAAAATTGAAGTAGTATATGACTTAGTGTAGGGATCACAGAATTTTGAAAATGTGCACACAATTCACTTTTCCCCATAGCACGTCATATGCAGTTTTTAACTGTTTTTTACGTAAAATAAATAAATAAATAAATAAAAATAAATAAATAAATGTGGTGTATCTGAGACTGTATGTGCACTTTATTTGTTTTTGCATTTCCGTATTTTAGATAATAATGGAATATTTAAAAATACTGAACCTGTCGAAAGTTGCCGAGATCTTGAACAGTCCCACTTTTATGTGTGAGGATGAGGACCATGGCCATTTTAAGGCACAGGTAGACGAGGCTCGTGCCTCAGGGCCCCCACTGATAATAAAAAATATATAACAAAACTGAAAACTTGTAATATTTACTACATATATATTGATTAACTTAAATATATTGATTGGAACCAATATAGACTACATCTCAATTAATTTATGTTCACGATTAAAGTAATATTATATATTTCTAACATCAATGGTACAAATTCGAGAGATTAATAAAATGTCACTTATAATTTGATCAGTTCAGTTTTCGAAGTCTGTCGCCAAGTCAAACAGCTGTCTACAAAGAATCGTTCTTTCTAACAATGCACATGTTTAACAACAATGCGCGCTCTTTCATAGAAATTTACCAGACTTATCAAACGACCTTCGTATTGCTTGGCAGCAATCGACAAATATTGAAAATGAATTTAGTTTGCAGTCAGAAATCGAATGAAGAGAAGGCAATACAGTGTTAAGTTTTATAAGTATAATATAAAATTTAATTAAAAAACGACGGAATAAAAAATGTAAGTTTAAGATACATTTAATTACATTTTAATGTATAATTTTGTAACACTGTTTATTTATTTTAATAAAATTATATTTTTTATAACTAATAAATAACAATACTATAACACTATATTTAATGAATTTAAAAATAGACCAACAAACAAATAAAAATTGCTTAAAGGTTATTAAAAAAAATTATTATATTCTAATTTGTATAAAAATTTAAATTAAGAGTATTTAAGAATTATACATTAACGAATCAATCATTTAGACAAAAATATTATTTTAAATACAAATATGATAACATCATAACAAGTGTAAATGAATAAAAAAAATCGATATGATTAAGAAATATCAACCCAATTTTTAACATGCAAAGTGACATTATAAAAAATTGAAAGCACTGAAAATGTTTGCTTTTGTGAACTGTGAATTTGACCGTTGCAGAAAGTATCTGTAAATAAACTAATTTGTATAACAGTATATTGTATTTTCTTCTAGAGTTCATTGGTATTTCATTTTACTGGTACCATGTCGAAACGCACATATCCAAGCTGTGCATCTAAGAGAAAAAAAAGCAATTGAGGAGAACGAAAGGATTAAAAAATTACCCAAACTGACATCTTTCTTTACAAAATCAGTAAATCCATGTATATCTTCAAATGACACGCCAGAAATTCTTTTGGACACTCCGCATTAAATTAATCGATCAGAAAACCAGAAAATGGAGCCAGAACCTCCTTCTCATCTGGAAGATGTTTCATGGCATGAGAAATGTTTCTCATCTGAAAATATAGGTGATGCTCTGACTTCTTCAAAAGTATCCAGGTGCACATCAAAGGATTCCGGCGAATGGCATAAGATAAGTGAAGAAGATCGATGTTTTTGGATTCAGAAAGGACCTATGTTTTTTCAAAATAAAGATTGTGATTTTTCAAAAACAGCAAGAAAGTACGAAGATGGAAATGGGAAAATTGTAATTAGACATCTTACTAAATCTGTATTTACACGTAAATTGCAAAACAGTGAAACTGTCTGTAGATCATGGCTTCTATTTTCGTCATCTAAAAATGCGTATTACTGTTTTGCATGCCGTCTTTTTGCTTCTTCCGATTCGGTGTTTAATTCTCCGGACGGGTTTCACGACTGGAAAAATTTGAACCGTGCAATTACTGAACATGAAAACAGTTTGCGGCATAGATATGCAACGATATACATCGTTCGAAGTAAGAAAGTGGGTACTGTAAATGAATCAATACTTGTCCAATTCAATGAAGAAGTCAGTTATTGGAAAAGTGTTTTGACTAGAATTGTTGAAACAATCAAATTTCTTTCTGGCCGCGAACTGCCGTTTCGTGGTGATAATGAAATAATTGGTTCTTAGCAGAATGGAAATTATTTGGGTTGTTTAGAACTAATTAGCAAATTTGATCCATTTCTTTGATCCATTCCATCCAGGAAAAGGATTCGTGTCGTATTTATGAGCGAACATTTGCAATGAGTTTATTGAGATTATGGGTAAACAAGTAAAACTAAAAATACTTTCTGAGTTGAAACAGGCCAAGTTCAATTAGTATTGATTCTTTTCCAGTTTGTAGCCATGTTGATCAGTGAACATTTACGATTTGATATGTAAAAGATAACACACCGATTGAACGGTTTTCAGAGTTCATACCTATTAAAGAATATGGTTCCGAATATTTAAAAAATACGGTTTTAGCTTTTCTCGAAAATAATCAGATATCAATTAATGATTGCTGCGGTCAAACTTACGACAATGCCGCGAATATGTCAGGTGCGTACTCAGTACTACAAGCAAGATTGCGTCAATTATGTGAATTCCAAAAAAATGAAAAACGGAAAATCTCCCGGTCCTGGAGGTATTCCTGTAGAACTATTTAAAAATGCTCCGATAAGTGTCCTGGAAATCCTACAAAAAAATTTTAATAAGTGTATGACAGGCGATAAGATACCTACAGAATGGAAACAAGCCTTCCTCACGTCAATTTACAAGAAAGGTAAAAAATCGTAGTGTAAAAATTACAGAGGAATAAGCGTAACTTCTACTACTGGAAGACTGTATGGACGTATTATAAAAGATAGAATTGAAAGGGAGTTCACCACAGCAGAAGAGCAAAGTGGATTTACAGCTGGTAAAAGTTGTATTGACAACATATTTGTTATAAGGCAGGTTTTAGAAAAGAGATTATCAAGAAATAAGGAAACATATCTTGTATTCATAGATCTTGAAAAAGTTTATGACACAGTCCCTTTAGGAAAACTCTTCCAAATTCTGGAAAATACAAATATTGACAAGAAATACATTAAAAGATTGGTATCTGAATCAAGTAAGTAGGATAAAAGTAAGTGGTCAAATATCACAACCATTTGGACAAACAAAGGGCCTGAGACAAGGATGTTGCGTATCACCAAGTCTGTTCAAAATATACCTGAATGAAATACTGAAAGATTGGCAAAATAAATGTAGAAGTATGGGTATATTTATCAATGAAGATTACCTGCATACCTTACTATTCGCTGATGATCAGGTTATTTTAGCTAATGACGATTTTTACGTAGAATATATGATGCGAAAACTGAAGGAAACGTACGAGAAAGCAGGACTGAAGATCAATTTTTCCAAAACAAAGTATCTGGTATCTGGTGGAAAATAAAATGGCACTTTTACGAATTGTATCGCAAGGATTTGTTTTACCTGAGCGAAGATGCGATAATGTTTTCATTTGTTTATTTTAAGCACTGTTCATATATAGTGTTTTGTTATAAAGTAGTATTCCATACTATTCGCATTAATTTGGCGTGTCCCTAAGCAAGTAAAAATGCATTTGAACTTTTGTATTGTATTTATTGCCTTATGTAAAACAAAATTGTTAATGCAATTGAAATTATAAAATTGTGTATTGTCAATATGTTCAATAAATACTAGATTTTACTGCTGTAATTTCATTTTTCTTCCATAAAATCTTTAAAATTATTTTTGTTATTTTTTAATAAGTTAAGGTGGAAAATATGGAAAGTATGAAGAAATATATGGATTGACTATATGAAGAAATATATGGAGTGAATATGGAGAAACTTTTAAAATTCCCGCGTACCAAGGGTTTCAAATTTTCCGGTTACTTCTACCGAATAGTCAATAGGCTGTTCATTTGCCCAATAGAAATAAATACGATTGCACGTGGCGGCACCGGAAGTTGGGCAAATAAGGTTTCTCTGTTTAACATTGAGTGCGGTCTCTGAGATATACTCTTTGGCTAGACCAGCCCTTATCGATACTACCCAATCGTCTCCTATTAATATAGTATTCCAGTAGTATACATACCTTTTGCGGCTCTCACACATAACCAATCTTTATAAAAGAGTAATGTAAAGAAGGAGAATTTCTGGGAACCGTGACGAATTGCACTAAGACATTAAAAATAGGAAGGATTAGTTTTAAAAAACGCATCTAAATACTCACGCCAAATACAACACGCAACACTCGATACCCTTTTTTAAAATCTGTATTGTTAAAAACTCCTAAACAAAGTGTTCTAAGACCTTAAAAACTAAAGGACCGTAACAGCTATTTTTTTTCCTTACGCCGAAATCTACAGAATAAGATCATCCTGAACATTTTATTACATTTTTGCTCGTCCACCGCTTCTCGATATTATTCCACCTGCTCAAAGTCGTGTAGAATTTGTAACTCAATGTGAAATTAAACTAATTACTCGATATAAGACGAGACTGAATAACACGGATGTATGTCTCTGCTCAGTAATAACATTAAATAACTATATTTTGTATTGACAAGTGTGTTTTGTATTGTTATCAATTTCAAGGATACCTATACTAGAAAAAGTGGAGGAGGATAAGAGGGTTTTGAAGAAAAAGATATATTACAGGCTTAATATGGAAATGGAAAATAGGGAAGAGGGGGCTACATGCGGGAGTTCTCGCACGGGTATGGTAGTTCCACGTACAGCCAGCAGCACCACCTCCAGCGCCTTGCCGTTTTTGTTCGTGACGTCAAGCTTAGAAGGTTTAGATTCCTCCATCTTATATTTACACTTTCTGTATACACCGTGGTTTGCGCCGACTGACGAGGTTTATTTGGATAATTATTAATTCAAGATTCGCTCTCGCAGCAGCTAGCATTACTCGTAGTTGCTTGATATCGATGAATGCCGAAGATTTTTTTTATGCGTGTAGTGCAACCATTCATTTCCCACTTCCGCAAGGGCTGTGTACCCAATTGAAACGGACCACGCGACCCCGATCGAAACGGACCACATGTTTGCATGTTTCATTTTCACGATAACCTTAGGAAAAATTAGATTTCTGCTTTTGGTAGGTTTTAGTTTCCATGCACTATTATTATTATTATTATTATTATTATTATTATTATTATTATTATTATTATTATTATTATTATTATTATTATTATTATATTATATTATATTATATTATAGTATTATAATATAATTTATTATGATTATTATTTTTAATATTATTATAAAAGAAAAAGAAACAACGCCATTTCATTCCATTGAAGTGCTTTTGATGTAAGTAAATCGTGTTTGTTGCCAGTTCAAAAAAACTACATTAGAGACCATTAATAATTTGGGTCAACTTCAGAATAAAAGGCAATATTTAGTAAATTTTAAAATCGTTTAGTTTAAATCCTGAATTAATAAGTTATTGTGGAAAAACTCAAAACACCCCAATTTTTGTTCACCAAACCGTTTCTCGTTGTTTTAAAAAGTAGAAAACTTGGGGTAAAAGAAATTAAAAAAATAAAATAGTCTGCCTCACGTTTAGAAAGACATTTAACAAAATGTTACTGAAAAAATGAAATACACATATTTTCAAAATTTAATCTAAACTATTTTCGAATAGGTTTATTATTTATTTCAGCCCATGACAGTGCAATAACACACTAGAATTATAACACGTACACATGATAAATTTCAACATATTTTGAATAGGGGCAAAATAGAAATAGTTACACTATATATTAAACAAAAAAATCGTACCATCTCTGTAGGATTATGAGCTCATCCTAGAAATGGCGGAATTACACGTTGCATTTGCAGTAACAGGCAGAAAGTGTCAGTGCGCAGTGTTGTTGCAGGACATCCGCTGGAGCTGCTGGGCGACGAGGTGGGCCACGTGATCCAGCACCACCGAGGCGGCCGCCTGGCGCACCACGCTCTCTAGCAGATCGGGCAGCGATTGCAGCGCCGGCGGCAGCCCAGACACGCGCACGCGCACTGCGCCCAGCCGCGCCAATCCCAGGCGGCGCAGCTGCGCCCGGCACGGCGGCTCCAGCGCCACCTGCATCGCCACGCACGCCGGCGACACCGCCACCTGCCACCACCACACCAACACCTTCAGCCCAGACACGCGCACGCGCACTGCGCCCAGCCGCGCAACCCCAGGCGGCGCAGCTGCGCCCGGCACGGCGGCTCCAGCGCCACCTGCTCGCCACGCCGGGCTGCGCGCCGGCACGGCGGCTCCAGCGCCACCTGCATCGCCACGCACGCCGGACACACCGCCACCTGCCACCACCACACCAACACCTTCAGCCCAGCCCAGACACGCGCACGCGCACTGCGCCCAGCCGCGCCAACCCCAGGCGGCGCAGCTGCGCCGGCACGGCGGCCCGCAGCTGCGCCCGGCACGGCGGCTCCAGCGCCACCTGCATCGCCACGCACGCCGGACGCACCGCCACCTGCCACCACCACACCAACACCTCTTCATATGGATATCCCGAGGAGGAACAAACTATTTTACTAATTTGGAATCACTGCTCTTTGGTAACAAATTCTCACTTATCTTTTTTTTTTCAAGCATTGCCTACGAAATTCTTGTGATTAACGAAACATGATGTCAATATTAACGTCTAGTTTGTCGTCTACATATATACATTTTTATATTTTTGTTTTATACATAAATATTAATATACATTATTTATTTATAAAAAATTCTCAAGTTTAAAAGTTTTACATTGAACTTTTGAGGTAATCTTCCAGCAATCATTTATTATACAGTTTCCAAATTTTTCAATTTCAAAACTGAATTTTTTTCCCCTCCACAGCAATATCGTCAAACGGGGCGAGACTGCAACGTGGGGTGAGATTGTGACGGGATCCATTTTTTTATCGCAACCTATTTATAGGTATAAGAACACTGCTGTTTCTAACTTGCATAAATAATTTTCTATTCAATTAATACCAAAGTTCTTCTACATATCACTATAGTGATGAGTCATCACAATGTAAGTGAAATATAATCGAATAACGTATAAATTACAAAGATAAACCAAATCAACAATAGGGAATCTAAAGGAACTAAATGAAAATGTATAAATTATGTGAATGTACGGGAAAGACACTGTACCTAATAGATGGGAAAATAGTGTAATTTGTGGCAATTAGAATATCAAATGGACTCGTGGGAAATTTCTGTGGGAATTATTCACATTTCGTAAAAGAACGCAATAATAGTAAGTTTATTGAATGCTTGAATAAGATGCTTAGATGGAATTATCCAATCAGAAATGAGGCGTGGAAAGAAGGTGAGAGTCAGCGCAGAAAAAACTGAAGAAACGCGAAAATGTGTACATTACTGCGCATCATAGGAAACCAGAATAGCGCGTGTTATGAACCATAAAGTAAAAGGGATACCGGCGCGCTATCGAACGGATGCGAGTAAAAGCTTCTCCGAGGTACTATTAACCATTGCTATAAATTAGTTGAATTGTTGACAGAACAAATGTTGTAAGTTGGAAAAAGTATATATCTTGGGTGAAGAAGAAGAAAACGCCATGGCCATGGACTACGTAGAAATGAAAGTTTAAAATGCACGTGAAAGTCGACGGTCAAGAGTGCATCGGATTCAAATCAGGAAAGTGATAAAAAGGGGACACATTAACCAGAGTATTGTAAGAAGACCAAGTTGCTCGTAATTTTTCAATTACAATAGTAAAGTGGTGATGGCGATGCATTGCAAGGGAGGAGTAAAGTGAAATATTTAAATGTTTAACAGGGTTATTATAGTTATTGTTTTGCTGTGATTGTTAGGAAAATTGCTATATATGTTTTTGTTTGTCAGAAGCTAAAGAGTAATAGATTTGTTTATTTGTTAAATGTTTATTTGATTTGAAAGAAATATATTATTATTTATGGTAATTTTAAGGACAAATACCGAACTCAAAATAAATAAATATTTCTTAAGCAGATTTTCGTAACCGCGAATTCGTATGGACGGTCATGTCAACTGACAAGAACAAATTTATCAAAACTGATATACCTTGGCATATAAACAGTGAAAGTTAATAAATAGATAAAATATTGAAAGACGAAAGATAGGTGTGATGGTAAATAATTGCACGGGTAGTACCAGAAAAAATTGCCAGACTATGATAGGAATATCGTAAGAAATGGCGAAAGAAATTGTCACATTTCGACTCCATGAGGCAGTCCCGCCCCGGTTGACGGTATGTTTAGTTATAAAACGAAGTGGACTAATATGTTCCACAAGATGGTGTGGCAATCATACTACATCCCCAATTTCTCGCTACTCCTTAGCAGTAGAGAGAAAATTATGTGAAGCTCCGCAAAAAAACACGTGGTGACCACAATTCATGTTTTGTGGGTCTTCGAAATTCGAGGACTTTCGAGAAAAATCCAATGACGGCAGAACGTCTATCCGTTTGTATGTCTGTGAACAACGATATCGGCTAAACCGTTCAGCCGACTTTCTTCAACATTGATATTCCTCAATCGATATGGCTGATGTCGCGGCTCTTTGAATTTGAAACGGCTCTTTGAATTTTTGATTAAATTTTTTGTTGATAGTGTAAAGGACGTGGTAGCGAACGGTGCAGGTCTCTTGTTCGTTGAAAACCCTGATTTTTTGAAAATTACAAAAGTTCAAACATTTTGTGGAGTCATCCTGCAAGTAAAATATTAAAGTAAGATATTTTTCCCTTAATGAAATCTGTTCCTTAAAGATAGATTTTGAAATAAGGTGACGTATAATTTTTGAAAATGTGAGTACTGTTCCCGCAATTTTGCGTAAAAGTACGGGCAAGAACGTCCGTGCTGTTTTAGCACCTCTAGTTTTTAAGATAGGATGTTCTAGAGCAGATTTCTTTGGAGATAAATCTTTCTCTTCTGCACTGCACTTTTGCAATATTAACTTTTTGCAATTTTCGAATGCAGTGTTCGTTGATAATTGGAATGGCGCAATTTTTATACCGTCCTTTAAAACATATGAGAATAAAATTTAAAGAAAATATTTCAAGGCATTTTGCGAAAAAATATTTATAAATTTGGCGCAATATTTCGCGAAAATAACTCATATTCTCGAAAAGTTAAAAACGACTTTATATCAAGATTTGCATTTAAAGAATACATTTTATTAAGTAAGAAAATCTATTTTCAATAACATAGTTGTAGGAAGACGCCGAAAGAAATGCAATTTTTAAAACTTGCATTTTTTTAAAATCAAGGATTTTAATGAAAAAGGCACGTGCGCCAGCCTTGCTTTAAGCAGCTTTTATGATATGTGTATATATATATATATATATATATATATATATATATATATATATATATATTGTGACCGTCCGTTTTCTTTAACTACGAAAACGTGTCACATGATCGACCAAGAGCGAGAAAGGAGCAGTTCAAACGCGCGCCAACGCGGAAGAATATGAAAGAATGCTAACTGAAAATTAAGTCAATAGAGAACGCCACAATAGATCGTGCGAGACCGGTAGACAGAGGGGGAAAAAGTTCTTTCTGAGGCTAGCAGCGGAACTGTGCAGACGTACTGACGACACGCCAGGGATTCCTATTGCAGCGGACTTCAGAACGGCGTCTTTTATAAAACTCTTCAGGAAGATAAGAAGAGGTAAATATCCCTTTATTAATTTGAACGTAATCTCAAGAGAAAGATTCTGAATAATATATGTTGTGAATTTATGAAACGAGAATGAAGGGAGAGGAGTTTTTGAACGTGTGGCAGTATAGCAATTAATAGTTGCATTCATTTCTCTTTTTTACAGTTTTTTTAAAATTTTGGTCTTGTGATTATTTGCTCTCTTAAAGCTTGTGTGCTCATATGGTTGTTAACCGTCAGAATTGAAAGTAAATTAAAATACGAAAGAACATTAACCTTGTACGAGACGGAGAACACGTTTCTGGTGGACGACTGAATTTCGACCGGGAAAGCGAGAGGTTCTGCAGAGAGGGCTCCGCACTGTTCTCAAACCGCAGCTCCAGCGCTTCAAGGCCAACAACCACAGCAGGCGCAACGGATTTTCTGACGCAGCTGAGAAGCAAAAGTAAGGTCGTGCCAAATGAACAGTTTCTGTATTGAAAGGAGTAATTCGTTTGTAAACGGAACGTTTATTCTAAATTCTTTACGTAGAAAGAGGGGAGAGTAAAGTATTTGTTCTACTAAAAGATAGAGAAAGTAGCAGTACATTTATTTCCTATCTCTAACACGAGAAGAAAGAATCGATCGTTTCTTTTTTTAAGGATATGAAAACGTAAAATTTGTAAATTAGTGAATAAGATTCTGAGTAAGAGACGAATGCCTGTAAAATTATTATCTGAATTCTTAGAGAGGGAATTTCATTTAATAGCAATGTTAATGCAGAATTACTAGTTTTGATTTTCAATTTGTTTTCTTTTGTATAAAGTAAATTTTTCTTTTAACAATTCTCAGTATTTCTGAAAGGTGTCCATTGAAAGTTTGTATTATAATTGAAAGCAAGAAGCGGTGTATTTAGTCAATGGTGTGTGTGTGGTGTCTTTTTTTACAGCCAGTTATAGTTATTGTATATTGAATTTCTTGAGTGCCATTTCATGTAATTGTCGCCACAGTTATTTTTATAGAATATACTAAAATAAGTGAAAAGTGATTCTAACTCGAGTTTTAGTAATTTTGCATCCAATCCAAAACGTTCTCCACGACCCTGTCCCCATGATTCTTTTTTTTATTATTTATTGTGTGTCCACACTGGGACGTCTCACTGAGCTAGCTGACCATCCGGCGAATTGTGTTCACCACCCCCTAGACGTCTCAGGTCGGGAGCGGCCCTTACGGATAGAAACCGACGAGAGTGGGTCACAATATATATATATATATATATATATATATATATATATATATATATATAGGGTATTAAGGACTCACAAAACATAGATTGTCACTACAGAGCGTGTTAGATGAAGTAATTTATTATACATAGGAACAAGATTTCTCCTCCTTTTCATTACCATGGCCCAGCAATGAGAGTTTTCCTGTCGAAAATTCGCGGTTTTCCGTCGCACGATAACAATAATTTTCTTTTTGT
Source organism: Teleogryllus oceanicus (assembly GCA_964035755.1). Taxonomy (NCBI): domain Eukaryota; kingdom Metazoa; phylum Arthropoda; class Insecta; order Orthoptera; family Gryllidae; genus Teleogryllus; species Teleogryllus oceanicus. Next base: position 553,589 of record CAXIVR010000010.1, read on the forward strand.
GAAGGGCGAGAAAATAAAAAGATAGAAAAAAATCGATTTTACATGTGCAGTTTATTTTACATGGGCGGCCGACTGCACTGCTTGATCCAAGAAAGGAGGCTACCTCGAAGCGCCCGCTGGCACGCAGGCCGTTCACGGAGGCTGAGTAGTTGGCGTAGAGCACTCGCAGCAGGCGGAGGCCCGCATCCACATCAAGTAGCAGCAAGCCGGACGAGGAGCGCCGCAACACCGCTGGACCCTGGGCAGCAAACACAAATCAAGCGCATGTTAAACACTGGGCTCTGTGAATTGCCAATCACTGGGCTAACTGGGTGTCCTGGAAAAATACGCCGTGAAATGTATCCAAATCAGGATGACTGGAGAACTAGCAATAACAGTTTATTGAACTTTCTCCTTTACAAAATTCCACAACCCAAATCGTACAGTTTAGCAATGCCAGGTTAGTTCAACCCGCCAGAAGAAATACCAAGTCCGTAAACCGTTCGCAGTGTCACTAGTCGATGTCCAAGTTCGGAACCTAACCACCAAACGTTCTACCAGAATAAACAATGCACAGGCGTAAGAGAAACAGTAATAAACAGTATGATGCACTCGATTACAGTCCAAATCTAGTACGCCTGTCGGGTGGGGACCGCCCCTTATAGAGGAGTCGTCTCTGCTGGCGTAGACTCGCACCGACGCGTCGGCTTGATGGATTTTGAAGCGAATATTGCTGCGACAAATTCCCGGCTCCAAAGCTCGCGCTAACTTGAAAGTTTGCCACGCATACATCACCCCCTCTTGAATGTATAGAATAGGATACGAAGCGCACAGTTACGAAGGGGAGATACGGAGAAGAATACGATACGAAGCGCACGCGTAGAAACGCGTTCTTCTCGTACTGGGAACGCTCCTCTCTTCTGGTTAGCTGTTGCTGGGCTGTTGGTGCGGCTGGCTCCTGCTCCGCTCTTTTGCTGCTGTTGTCTCCTGAGTACGGCCCATTAGTATTAAATGCTCTAAGGATCTCTCTCTAAGCTCTTGAAGTTCTCGTTCAGCTATCGTTTCTTTGGTGTCTACTTTAGCCAGTACTTGAACCTTGAGTGTACCCTCGGATGAGTACTCCCTGCCAGACTCCAGCAGCGATAGCAACGTCTTCGGATTCCTCCCGAGAAGGATTTGGGCACTGTCTAATGGGCAGAGTGCGGGGCGTGGTGAAGGCCCGGAGCAAGACGATCGTGAAGTAATTTTGCTCCGCCTTTTACTTTCTCTTTACATACGTATATACGGAGACACTTTTTCATTCTCGTATACGTACGTATATATACGTACGTGTATATACGTACGTATATATACGTACGTGTACGAGTATATACGTACGTATATACGGAGTAATATACTTCGTAGAGAAAGTTATGTAATGCTGCACGAAAAAACAGCTAATTTTCGACATAAATAATTCATTGCCGAGCCTAGCAAACAAAGAGTGGATAAATTCAGTAGTCAAATTATGAAAAAAATCTGGTGTAGCCAGATTCTCTGTTTTGCTGGTCCTTGACACCGAAAAGTCAATTGACGCCAAGTACGCGCGTCCGTCTGTGAACACTACTAGCGCCTAAACCATGCCTAGGATTTTTCAAAATGAAAGAAACCCATAATTATCAGGCTCTTGTTGAAGCTTTGAATTTTTTGCTAAACATTCTTCAAAATTTGGATGTACTTTACGTGAAGCTTCTCAGACATTTTTAAAATTTTCTCAAAACGACTGCAAATTTTTTCTTTAAATTTCTTGCAAAAATAGAGTAAAATACACTTATAAAGGTGGCAGATGTCCGATTTTCACGGTTAACTCTGAATGTTTGAAAATTACAAAAGTTTTACATTTTTCGGCGTCTGCATACTACTATAAAGTTGAAAATAGAAATTTTTCCTTGAAATGAAATTAGTTGTCCATAATTAGTTCTTTCATGAAGGTCATGTAAATTTTTTCAAAAATTTAGTCATTTTCGCGCTATAGTGCGTGCAATATTGGCAATTTTAAACAATTACAAAAACAAGATTTTCTCATAAACAGCTGCAAAAATTTTCTTTACATTTTTGATAGGTGTAGTGTCAAATGTACCCTATACAATGACATTAACGCTATTTGGCTCTATTAATTTGTTCTTTAAAAAATTAAATTTTCTTGAGTTGAGTCTCACGTCGGTCTCATGTCTAATTAGGTCTTGGTTGAGTCTCATGTCTTATTAGACATGAGACGGGCATTTAAGGCGATTTCTTCACATTATTGTATCCTTTCCCTCTCCCCCTGAGACAGCGTCCGTTCCACCCCTTGGGGTGTTGCACCAATCAGAGACAACTGTGGTTCTACTTGTTAGCGATTGGTCAACGCGTTCCTCCCCGTGCCCTCCCCCTGGTCGCGGAGTGTCCAAGTTTGACGATGCGGTTTGGAAGATAGAATTTTGCCCGACATTTTTTCTGAGGGAGAGTGTACATTTCCATCAATTTGCATACATTATTGCATTTATGCCTGTAAGTGTTTCAAATGATTTAAATAAAGGTTTTTGAAAACTAAATAGATTTCTGGAAAAAAGAGCTCGAAAGTTCGCATTTCGGGGATGCTTAATGGTCATTTTCTTAAAATGGCTTTAAATTTTTAATGAAAATTTCTACTTAGGTTTATGTACTTTGGGCGGCGATAGATGGTAGAGTATGGGGCTAGACCGTAAAACCAGTCCAAACCAAGAAAATTAAAAAAACTCTGTACCATTCTGTAGCACCTCGGAATTAGGAGGGGAATTCGAAATGGAAAGGATAAACAGCGTAAGGAGAACCGTCGACTGTGTTTTTGAAGGGAAGCGCTTCGAAGAAGTCGAGGGTGATTAGAGGAGGATTAACCGTCGTAAGGCACGGACGGAGACGCGTAGTAGGCGCGGTGAATTCTAATTTGTTTTGTCAGAGGCATAGTGCTAAGTTATTCGTGAAGGAAATGGATGGAATTGGAATGTGTGGTCGCAAGAAGGTTTGTGGAAACTGATGGCGCCGTGAGTGTACAGCAGCAGCTACTCCAAAAAGGGAAGTGATAAAACTTTTTGACCTTTTTTTTGTTTTTGTGTAACAAGACCAAGTTTAAAATACATTGAAGGACAAAAATTGTGAGATTGTGGTTGGAAGCAACGCTAAATGGATCAAAAATGAGTAATAGTATAGTCAATTTCGGAAGGTGCACCAAAAATAAATTAATGAAAGTAATTCAATATATTTAGTATTAATTAGCAGTGTCGTTAACTAAAAAATATATTTGTGATTGTTGTATTTTTCTTTGGCTAAAGTAATCATTTAATAAATACAAGGAAATAAACGCAGTTGTCGTTATTCAACTATGGAAACAAATTTCAGATTTTTATTTTTAATTAATGAGAATTAGTCCCTACAACAGTGTTATTTACGGTTTCCCGTATGGGCTGGTTCTGCGTACCCACGGATATAAATTCATTGACGTGGCTTCCTATTATTACGACGAGCTAGTAAAACAAGATAATGGTATCCAATATCTTGGGAGAGATTGATGGAAATATAATATTGTTATTGTGATAGGGGATAAGGATAATAGAAACCATGACAACATATTGAGCCATTTCACTTTAAATCGCACAAGAGTTGACATAACTTTCTTTAAAATGTAATATATTTTTTTCTCTTAATTATAGACATCAAAAATAGAGACACTTTTTTTTATTTCCCTGGAAATTGATTACTTGCAATGTTAAGACTATATTAAATTTTGGAATTCATGCCTACTTCCCAAAATATGATTTATTGATGCTCCCAATGTACTTAACATAAAAAATGTCCTGGTTTGTTTCGTTTAATACTTTGATGGGTCTATTTTATTCCTCTGTAAATTACTCCTCAAACAATACATATTTCGTTAAAAATTGTAATTATTGAAAAAATGAAAATTTCTGTATGATCTAGCTCAGATAAAAATTTGAAAAATGTAGGCGTATTTCTTATTCAATTTTCTATAAAACACAACAAGAAAAAAAGTGTTCACTAAGCACGAACAGATCTAAAAAAATCTATTGTAAGTATGGGGGCGCACGCTTCTGTCCCTGCACTAACGAATTGTATTCGATCAGTCTTTGATGCAAGTGCCGAAGAACAATAAAAGAATGACCTCTGCCTGACTAGGGTTTCAAGAAATACATGTTTACTCTGTCCCCAGAAGGGGTGGGCGTCAAGCGAAACAATTCCTGCGACTGCATTTCATCATGCCAGCGAAACGAATTCCACTGCTGAGTCCCTTTGCGTCCTAGGGATGGGGTGCCCTCCTGACCTTGCTCGTGAAATACAACAGACCAATTTTCAAGGGAGTTGAGTAAACTTTTCAGAACATCAGTCGCAATACGCATCTTATAAAGAGAAGAGTACTCTAGTACTTCTCTAGTACTTCTAGTATACGGATAGTGGTTTCAAGCTCTAGCTTGTTCTGTGAATCGTGTGTATACTGTGCCACATGAGTGGCGATCACTATATGGGATACGACAGATATTTCAATCTTTTTAATCTTTCTGATCACGATTTTAAGAAAAGAAAATCTCAAAGTCGTATAACTACAATTTACTAGTGAAACATGATTTAGAGAAGTCATTAGGTGACGAATTTGTGATTCATGTGGGGGAAAAGGAAGCCGGCTTCCAAAAATGTTTTTTGTTAGTGAAGAGAGCGTCGAGATCAGTGGCTTCCGTGGCATTAACGAAAGTAGCGGAAAGTCCAGTGAATTTAGTGAAAACAGCGGAATTCAAAGAGATGACAATTTAATCTCATGGAGATAGAGTAAAATTAAACTACACTTCGCAGTAACCGAACACATGATAAAAGTGGCTAAAAACGTGACTGAAGAAAAATGGAATTTTGTCCAGACCTGAAAAAAAAATTCGGAAAGCATTAGATCTGAGCATTGAGATGAAAGTTCAGGAATTCTAAGATACGCGAGTACATATATTTGAAGAGAGTTGTGAGGGACCAGAAAATTTCAAAATGTCAGTCAAAAGGTGAGTCAATTATCCGTCACTTAATAACCAAATACAATCGTGAAGTTGTACCACCTCAAGAAGTACTTACATTACTGCTTCATCCAAAGAAACATGACCAGTAACGAAAGAAATGCGTCTGTTACAGCTATCTACCGCACACAGGTTCGAAAAAAATTAATATTTGGTAGAGTTATAGAGATCCCACTTTGATTTTTTCTGGACTTATCAACCATACTCTAGTGCATTTATTAATATTTTTTTAACATTTAGCTCATCGAGTATACAAAAATATTCAATTATTTTTTTAATTGAAAATTTAAGACATTAAATATTTTGCAAAATCTAAAAAATTAAACATGTTTCAAAGTTTGGAATGGAATTTTAACAGGGTTTCTATAATTAGTGTATTCAAATATGTGATATTTTTAAGTTAGTGATGCGCGTCACTTATAGGAAATTTCAGTATGCAATATTTCGAAAATAATAAAGTAGAAAAATACATTGTTAACTTATTTGATCCATTAATAAATAGAAAAAATAGAAAATAATAAAAATATGAAGTCAAATTTTGGTCATTTTGTGCGATTTGACGTGGCGATTTATTTCGGCAAATGCCGAGCTAACTTGATGTCATGTTAGCACCGCAATGACAAAAATTAGAAATTCCACAAATAAATAAAAATATTATTACGTGAGAAATTGTGGAATTTTATTGCTCAATAGATTCCAAAAAATAAATTTAGTTGCTAATTGATAATATCAGAAATACATATTTCCGAAAACACGGTGCTAATTTGATATCAAGAACCAAGAAATTACGGAGATAAATAGTTACTTGAGAATTTGACGCTTTTTTGTTGCTCAATAGTTCCAATAATAATTATTTATGTATCAAGGGCGTTAAGTAGAGTTTTTGCCCCGAAGGCGACTTCCAAACCCGAGGGCCTCTGGCCGAAAGCTTGGAAGTCGCCTTTGGGGCAAAAACATCTAGTAACGCACGTGGTGCATACAAAACTTTATGGTTTACTGGTTCATTGCTGAATTAAACGAGAATTCGAAATATTTTATAATTTTTCTTGTGTTTAAAGTGAAAAGATGCGTTATAATCGTGATTTGTCAAAATTACGTCAGATAAACAAAACAGAGTGTGTATCTATTTACTATTGCATAATTGTTATTGGACTGACTTGTTCGTACAAAATGAAAGAACATTGTAAATTTCCTGCAGAAATGCTCGCAAAAGTTAAGAAAATTACGGATAGTGGTTTCCAGAAAAATCTCGAGAAATATTTGCAAATGTATACAGTGTATTTGAGAGATATATTACAGTGTGAACTGCACTTAAAAATGTTACTTTTAGGTTACTTACCTCTATTCCCAAAAGTTATTTAGAATATTTCATTACATCATAATTTAAAATTTTTGGGATGTTAGCTAATGTGCTTTATACGTGTAGTACTGCTACTCAAGAAGCACATACAATATCTTAGAAAAAAAAGTGATACGTAATAGTGAAATATGAGTGACTGGTGGCAATTGCATATTCACAGAAACATTCCAAAATTGCAAATTTCATATCAATTAAGCAAAATAAGGTTTATATACGAATTATTTTACTTATTTGAGCATTATTCCATTTATTTATTGTATTTGATTGCATCGTAATTTTAATAAATTGAATTCATACAAATCTTGTATGTGCTGTGCTGGTATTAGAGCGGGCCATAAAGTATGCAAAAGGGCCTCGGAAAGAATCAGAAAGGTCCGCAAGGGTATTAACAATACCGTTACGTGTTTTGTTTGAGGTCGGTAAACACACAGCAAAGAACTAGTAAACCATAAAAGAAATTTTATTTCTCTTTCGCTATTCTTGACAACAGCTCGCCGGGTATAGCTCATATTTCATCGTATCAACGAGTTTTTGTCGTGCCCCTTTCCTTTTCCCTATTCTTGTGTCCCATATCTGCTCGATGTGCCCATCTCTTCGGACGCATTCGCAATATATGACCTGCCCATCTCCACTTAATTTTCTTTGCCTCTCGGCCTACATCTTTAAATTTCGTTCTCTTACGAAGATCATTTCTTATCCTGTCTCGGAGCGTGGTTCCTAGCATTTTCCTTTCGATTTTTCTTTGACAAATTTTTATATATTTGTTTGTTTTGGCGTTCTGAGACCATATCTGAGCCCCATAAAATATATCTGGCAATATACGAGAATCAAATATCGTTTTATTGTTCTTTATGCTTTCTTCTTTTGTTGTTCAAAATGAAACTTAAGCGCCAAACTTTTTTCAAGCTTTTGAGATTCTAATTTTAATTTCTTTTTCCTGCTTGTTTTCGAATGTCACTCTGTCTCAGGTAGACATTCATTGACTTATTCTATGTTTAAATCTTTTATTTTAATGGGGTTATTTTCATTTTTAGGTACTTTAATTATTTACAATTGCTACTTGTCTGGATGCATTTTCAACAAAGTCTGAGTAATATTCTCAAAACGTAAGTTTTCTTGTTTGCAAGACTCAAGAAATTCCTTGAAACTAAGTATGTTGTATTTTGTGCTTTTTTTTAGTAGTGTTTCCAATAGTGAAAAAAGTAGATCATATTGTTTACTGTAACACGTTGATATAATTTAATTCGCGTATAATTAAGCACGTAAGATTTGTATATTGAATAGTCATCAGTAAGTCTTGGGGCTCCTCGGTGGGTGAGGGGTTAGCTTACTGGCCTCTGAACCCCCAGTGCGCGGGTTCGATCCCGGCCGGGGAACCCGGATTTTCGAAGGGCGGAAAATCCACAGTAGCCATGTCACTCTTGTGGCATGTAAAAGAACCCTGGCAGGATGCCCGGCAAAATTAAATCCCTCCGACAACATCCCGCCCTAACGAGATCCCACTTTCTCCTAACCAGAAAGTTCGGATATAGTTAACTGAGCCCGACATCTGGCGGAGAAAGTGAGAGTCAAATCTCAGGCGCAATTACGGGACTGCCCACGGGGTGCGCCTACTTAGATAAAAGTCCCCAGACCCGCGTCGGAGGTAGGCTTTGTAGGAAGCCTGGGTTGTAACACGGGTGCGGAATAACTGCCTACGGGCAGTCTCCCCGCAAAATAACCCATACGATAAATAAATCAGTAAGTCTTTATGTCGCCTGAGGGGACATGATTTTAAAAAGTGACTCAGCAAATAATTTATTTTTTTGTACTTTTTTCGATGGTGGAACTATTATCTTTAAGAAAAATGTGACAAAACTAACTTTTTCAATGAAAAAAATCCTGACTCTGATGGGGATACACTTGAAGACATAGAACATTATTAATAAATAGAAAAAGAGACATAGCTACTATTTATAATCTAAACCAGTTATGGAGAAAATTGAATAATTGTAAAAATATATCGAAATAAATTTTTAATATATTCCGATTTCCGATATTTTTAATTATATATGGAATACATTTGAATGAATGATCTATAGGATTTCATAGATTATTTGTAACCCACGATGTACAAATGGCTAGTAATGACTTATGCTCAAGGTAGGGCAGGTGCCTGGCCCGTACTCGGGCCTCGCGGGTGCGCGCCGCCGGCTCGCGCTCCCCACTCCGCTCCAGTGGCTATGGCGACTCGTGCCCATGTTCAGCTTTCCATAGGACTTCACGGTCTACTCCACGAATGTGGCTGCCAACCTCGAATCCCAACTGTCGTCAAGGAGCCGGCTAGCCCCCGTAGTCGCGTGCGCGCCAACTCAAATACCACGCCAGACATGTCAACGATACTTTTTATAATGAGAAAATAAGTATTGCACAAATGTCCATATCTCATTCGATTTTACATAGTACCCCTCAAGCATTTAGGAATATTGGTATAATTAATTGGGCCATTTATCCTTTCAATTCATATTACATAAAGTGCTGTCACGCAGACGATTCTAGCAGGAAATATGGATTACTGTCCCTCCTGTCTCTCTCTGTCTCTCTCTGTCTCTCTCTCTCTCTCTGTCTCTTTGTCTCTCTCTCTCTCTCTCTCTCTCTCTCTCTCAGATTTCTAACAGCGAGAGGTATTGCAATTTTTTTCCGGATATCGTTGTAAATGGAACAGAACAATAATATGTGTAGTACAGAGAGGGCAGACTGGCATAGGGCACTTTTTTTTCATTTCTTATACATACATTCTACAAATATACTTGTGGATATATACAATAATTTTATCCACAGTTATATTTGAATTAAATTTGTATGTTTGGAATGCATTGTTAAAGTTACTGTCGCTTGAATTATTATCAAATGTAGAAGCTAGAATGTTCCCAATTTCTTCATTAGAAGAGGAAATTCGGTCGTTGTATAACATAAATTTAGGTTGGATATGTTGCTTGTAGCAACTATTGATAGCTTTCATTTTTTCCAATTGTCTGCTGGGTTGAAGAAACAATTTATTGATGAGATGAAGTCAATCCAAGGCAGCCTTTTATTTTCTTTGTATATTCGTCTCGCTTGTGCTCGAGTTCTTTTATATTCAATATGGTTTTCTATGGTTGGATGCCTCTTGTATTCATTGAAAGAGTGTCTCTATAATTTACGAGCATTTTTGCAGTCTTCATTTCACGAAGATAGTTGTTTTCTTATTGATTTTTCTGATGATTTTGGAATTGTTTCATCAGCTGTTTTGAGGATGAGATCAGTCAGTTTCTCACTTTTTCATTGAGAGAGAAAGAGAAAGTTTCTTCTAACATCTCAGTTTCATTTATTTTAGTTGATAATATTTTCTTGTGTCTCTCACAGTTAGTGGTAAGATATGAGAATGGGAAATGGTCACTTCCATGTAAGTCTTCAGTAGTACTCCAGTCCCATTTAGAAGCAATGAATATATAGTCAAATCAATAGCACTAAACCTTTTATACGTATTATTAAGGTGAGTGTATTGATTTTTGTTAAGTATCAATACATTTGGATCTTCTACAATTTTTTTATAATCTTTCCTCTACTGCCATCTTTTTAAGATTCCCACATTAGGCTGTGACTATTAAAATCGCCTACGATAATAAAGGGTTTAGGTAGCTGATCTATGATTTTTAATATTTCATTTCCTGTACAATTATAGCTATTGGGGAGGTAGATATTACAGATACTCGAATATTTTCTTCCCATGTTAACTTTGATTGCTGTACATTCAATATTGGTTGTGGGAATTCTGATGTAGTGTTGTTGACGTTCTTATGAGAAGAAATAAAAGAGGTCATCTTCGTCAACATATCAGTTTTATTAAGATAATCGGTTTTCGAAAGCTTTGCCGTCATCATCAGTCTACAAATACAAAAAAGTATAACAAAATTATAAATAAATACAAAATAAGATAGAAAATTAAATTACAATTAATGGATACATTTAATTTTTTTAGTTACAGATAGCAGATAAAATTTCAACAAAAAACGCAACGGAGGATTAGTAGCAGTTCAAAAAAATATAAAAAAGATAATAGCAGTTCAAATTTCAGATTATAAAATACATGAAGAAATATAAATTCTCATATTGCAAAAGATTAAAATGTTATAATAAAAAATTCAAATAAATATAAAAATAAAAAATATAAGAAATGGGGGATAGTAATAAAAATTAATAGCAAATGATATTACAAAGTTGGGGAAATAATTGAATAATAAGTTGAGCTGCTTTGCTTACCTCGCTACTTTCGGCAAAAGTTGGTAGACTGTGCCCAGAGGAAATGTGACACTTTTTTTATTGCTTTCCGGAGATCCGGCGAGGGGTCGGAGGAGGTCTGTTTAGTGTTCTCTTAGGAGGCGGGGGAGTCAGTTAGGAAATGTCTTAGGAGGCGGGGGAGTCAGTTAGTGAGGTCGGTGTGTGTAAAATTATTAGTAGAGGTGACAGCAGGAAATTAGTTTGTCCTCTTTTATTTCTTTTCAATGTTGGTGTTTATTTGAATTTCATCTGCTTGAAGAGTAGATGGAGGCATGGCTTATATATATATATATATATATATATATATATATATATATATATATATATATTGAAACGCACCGCGTTTCTGCCTAAAGAAACGGCGATACAACAAGTAAGCACGCGGCAGAACGGTTGCCAGAGGGCGCTCGCCAGCCACGAGAAGCGGTTACGGGCGGCGAAGTGTTGTCGGTTGGCCGACCGTGGGAAACGACGCCGCGAGGAGTCAGTGTCCGGCCGGTCACCGGTGAGGAAGGAAGTACCTGGGGCTGCTCCGCGTTCGAACAAAGTAGAATAGTGTCGCGAACGAATGAGCGCGGGAAAAAAGTGATTGACGGACGATTTGTGCTAGATATAACCATCATTAGTAGCTCGGACGTAGTGCCAGAGTGACAGCTATTATCCGGGGTAGTACTGATCGAGAGAACTTGTGTGCAGAGGAGTACACCACGAGTCTAGTAGCCTGGTGAAATGGTGAGACACGTACTAGCAACTGTACCTTGAATAATTAGTGGCGTTTATCAGCTCGCGGAAGGTGACATCGAGAAGATCTGGGTGAACTGGAAATTCAGCGGGGAGGTGCAGAGGCACCGTGGGAAGATTACGCTGGAGAAAGTACTTCGGGAACGCAACGCATCGCATCGGCTGGCCCCCAGTGGGGCGGGCATAGGCAGACAGCGAAGGAATACGAGGCAACCCGAGAGTCCCCGAAGCCGCCGACGCTCGAGGGGGGAGTATTAAACGGTAAATATTTCCTCGATCGATGTAAGATCGAAAGAACTAACAGTGATTCTGGGTGAGGTAAAGAAAAGGATAAAGACCACCACCGATATTTGTAATCAATAGTGATTTGTGTAGAATAAGAAATAATTCATGTTTATTTTGTTCACGGAACAGTGGTGTCTGATTAATAACCCCGAGTCCATTCACGAAACAGAACACCTGTCCCTTGCAAATAAATTTACTGCGAACAAGCCGGGCTAACCAGTACGTCAATATATATATATATATATATATATATATATATATAATATATATATATTTTTCTTACTTGTATATATATATATATATATATATATATATATATATATATATATATATAACACGCCCACCTACTACCTTCCAGCCGGTGGCGATGAAGCGTGAAACTATGAATGCTCGTGAAGCGAGCTTTGAATTCTCAGGAAGCAGGATCTTTCGGGTAGGAGAAAGGTCTGAACCCCTGACACAATGAATTATGTAAAATTCTGGTAAAATGAGCATATATTCAGTAAAACAAATTACACAGTGGCACAAATATACAATAATGTATGCACTTTGCGTAGATGGTCACTGCAAAGAAAACAGAAACAAAAAGAACTGAAAGAACACAACCACAAAAGAATGTATAGGCGTCACCTTGACTGCCTGAATACTTCAATAAGCACTATTCACAATACTTTTGCTTCTATCTCTTTCTCAATTATTTCGTGTACCTCATTTAGCTTTTGTTAATCTTAAGCTTTCTCTGTGCACGGTCCTTTAAGTGATTCTCTACAATTATTCTATTATAGACTTCACAAAGGTTAGCCTTGAGCTGCGCATTTATATGCTGTAAACTCTAACACACGAATAAACGTGACACACACGTTACTAAATCGTACCCTTTACAAAATTATAGCAACTGATTATCCCTGACATCATACAATGGAAACATGACTTTCATATAAGATTACTTTTACATTACATGAAAATTTATAATTTACTTTAGAAAAGTTGTACAAGGTATGGCATTCAAAAAATTTACTGGTGTGTGCAGCGAATGAAATCAAAAACTGCCGCTTATACGTCCGAAATATTTCTCCCAGTAATTACTTGGAACTTTCACCTATTTTAGGACGCTTCGCCTGGTGTTTAAAGCTGCACGGTTTCCCAACAAATTGCCGCATAGAAGTTGCCAGTTCTTTACCTCGACATTTCCTTCCCGCTCGCCGTCAGTTAACCTTGGGGTGTTCGGTCGCTCGCAGTCCTCGCCACGTCACTTGACTGGTTCGATGTCCCGCGGTTACACCACTTCCTTCGCTCGATCTCAGAATGCCGCCACACGTCCAAATTCCAAACCTTTCTCTCGATCTCGGGCTCGTACCATCCACGTATGTGGTCCAAATCCTTCTCGCCTACGCTTGAGTCTTCACTGGAGTCGTCCTTCTGCCGCCTGCCGCGTACCCGTTGCTCGCGCTACCAGTTTTAAATAACTAACGTACTTGAATTGAATATTTCTAGCATTCGGACGACATACCACACTTTGAGCGTGCGTGGTCGTGGCGTACAAAATTAAATACTGGATTTCGTTTAGAGTCCTTCTGCGCGAATTTATTGCAATTATGAAACTATTTCAGGTTCAAGCAGTCACATCGCTTGCTTTCTCGCGTATTGTTAGTGCTAACACTCTACATGCACTTCACTTCTGAATTCTATCACTTATTACCGCGTTTCTTAAATCATCTTTAACTAAGCAAGTAAAATTATACTCCTGATGATACCAATGACGATCACCGAAGAAGTAAGTTGAGTCGCCGTCGCTGTCGAAGTTGTAAGAGAGCTCTTCCGAAGTGCGTCGCGGTATTTATGCGTCTCCGCCTGGGGAAATTTCTGGAGGGGTGAATTTTCTCCTCTTTCGCGCCCTCTCAAGAAAATATTATCCGCTAACTTTGGACATCGGAGTGCGAAAACCTGCGGGTAGATGTCGCCTTCTCGGACCATCGCTCCGCCGCGTACCCTATTTCTCTGTTTTCTGGACTTTTCTTGTGGCTTATGGTGGCGTTACGGGTTCGTAAAATCCCGTGACGGAATATATATATATATATATATATATATATATATATACACATACATAAGCTATGCCTCCACTGGATATTCGTGGATTATTTCTACAGGTATTCCTTAGGTATACAGAATCCTTTTTTAATTGTGGTATCACTCTTCCTGAATTTTTAGTTTCCTGTAAGCATATTACATCTGGATTATATTTATTAATTAGAATCAATAGATTTTCTCTTTGAGGCTTAAATCCATTGATATTTCATTGTAATATGCTTTCAACCATTGTTATTTAATATTTAATTTTAAGGGGGAAGATGTTTTAAGTAGTATCACTAGAGTACTCTGATTCATTGCTTTCAATGTGTTTTTGTAATTTCTTTTTTAGATTTGTAATCTTCTCTTCATATTTTTATCCTTTAATTTTGGATATGTTCTTTCTAATATTTGGATGAGTTGAGTTACATCAGCGGTAAATTCTAGAGCTATTTCAATTACCTCAGTACTGTTTTAAGTTTTTTCAAGAAAACTCATTTGCATAAAATTTAAGGGATATTTGTTGTTGTTTTTTTGATCCAATAATATTTCCTTCAGAGTGGCCAGTTGTGTATCCAGTTTTTCAGACTTTTCCATATTAGTACTTTCTTGTTGTGACTTTTTATAATTCTTCTCTTTTTCTTTTGCAGAAAGATCGTTATTGAAATGCTTTTCAGGCTCTGTTGGGGGTTCTGAGGTTGTTGATGATGAGGATAGAGGCCCTTCCTTAATCAAGTTATTTGTGGGGTTGGGTTTCTTGGGTTGTGGGGTTTTAGAACAAGGAAGTCCACAGGGGCATTATTATTGGCCTCAAGCTTCTTCTTCCAAGTGTTTTCTTTACTCACTTTTGTGTTAATAGTTTCTTCAATTTGGATGGATAAGTCAGATGGTGGAGGTTATTTTGAGGTGATATTCACATCAGTAGAGGGATGTATTACTTTTTCATTGATGTCATCTGCAGGTTGAGTATTTGGTATAGAAGAGGGACTTTGGTTATGTTGTTGGATAACTTCAGTTTCCATTTCATCATTTTCATTGGGTTTATTGGGACAAAGCTGAGCTATATGTCCTTCTTGATTACAAATAAAACAAGTCATGATAGCAGTAGAGAGGTATATACGGTATGAGGTATTGTCAAAATAAACAACAGTTGAATCAGGTAATTTGTTTACATCTTCAGGTTCTATGTACACTTGTCTTCTGAAACTCATAATATGCAAGAAGCCTGGTTCTGATATTCCTGCTTTTATGAACGAGATCTTGGAGGATGTGGTAATTTTTCTTTTAGTGGGATCCTTCTCAATTATATCATGTGGTATGATTGGGCACACATTAGATATAATTACCCTTTTAAGTTTGCTAATAAGTGGTCTAACACTGAGTACATGATTCTTTATAACAATATTTTTGTTTTTATCAGTGAATTTGTCCGCAATGGCTTGACTAGATTGAAAGACACATATTCGATTGTTAGATATGCGTGAAACAAATCTCTTATTACTAGCGTCAACAATATAGGCAACTTTGCTAATATAATCTTTAACTGAAAGTCCTTCTTGAGCTTCGATCACAATTGCTTGTTCTTTATATGGAAAGGAATCTGATGATGTAGCACCTGCATAAGACTTCTTGAATGGAATACCTTGTTGTGAATCCGTATTGTTGGGGGTTATGTCTCTCCTGTAGTCAGGAGAATCCATTTTTTTCGAGGTATAGCTGCATCTGCAGCTATACGTGAAATCTGCAGCTATACGTGAAATTTAACGTGATGATATACTGTGTTTTGGTTACAGTATTAGCAACAAACTCGTATAGTTCAACCGAGTTAGGTAAATCACTTGTGTTCCGTTAGTAGACCACTGTTCACAGCATGACCTACTCGCACGGCGTCTCGAAGTGAACTCCCTCTATGGTTTGTAGTCGTGTTTATCAGTTATTTTCGGAACATTTGTGGACGATAGTGTTGCTATATAATTGTATTAACTTTTTCGTATGGATTTTTATTACTGATTGCTATAAGACCTTCAATTAAAAAACGTAATTTTCGTTGGAACGTAAATTCTGTTGGAAAAGTTTGAAGAAATAATTTGGAACCTTTTTAGAGAAAATGGCATTTGAGCGTTTCTAAAAAATGGCAGAATTTGGAGTTAATTTTCACAGAAAACCTTTGAGTTTTCGATAATCATTATTTGACATTATTTAAGGCACATGTACTCATAAAAAAAGTAACGTGGTGAAAACGCCTTTAATGTAACTATTACCAACGTGAGAGACGAGTCAAAAGATTATATTTTTGTAATTTCTGAAAAAAACAACACAAAAGAATAGAGCTAAATGGTGTTTATGTAGTATTATAGAGTTCTTTGGCACTAACTGCACCAAAAATTTAAAGAAAAAATTTGGGGCCGATTTGGGAAAATCTATTTTTTTTAAATTGCAAATACTGCTCGTCATATTTTGAGAAAACTGCTAAAATTTTCAAAAGAACGTAAGTGATCTTAATGAAAGAACTACTTATATACAACAAATTTCATGAAAAGGAAAAATGTCTATTTTCAATTTTGTAGCTGTGGGAAGACGCCGAAAAAATTCAAACTCTTGCAATTTTCAAAATATTCAGAGTAACCCTTTAAAATCGGACCCAAGAAAAAAATGTGGAGCCATTTTTAGGAAATTTTGAAAACAACCGGAGGACGTCATGTAAAGTATCCCCCGTTATGTGAAGAACGTTCAAAATTTCAAAGCTTCAACTAGAGCCGGATGAACATGGGTTTCTTCATTTTGGAGAAAATCCTACACACGTTTAGGCGCTAGTCCCATCTCGATCTCGATCAGGTTTTTTAGTAGTTTGCTTTCCTAGTAGTACAACAGAAATATTACTTCAATATTATAAACAAGAGTACAATTTTGTCCTAAATAGAAATTTTCATTGGTAATTTTGAAGCGGCTTTTAAAAAAAGGACGATAAACCATTACTGTATATGAGAAATTTGAGCCTTTTTTCACAAGAATCTATTGAGTTTTCGAAAACGTTTATTGGAAATCATTTAAAGCATATTTATTTATTTATTTATTTATTTATTTTACGTAAAAAAACAGTTAAAAACTGCGTATGACGTGCTATGGGGAAAAAGTGAATTGTGTGCACATTTTCAAAATTCTGTGATCCCTACACTAAGTCATATACAACTTAAATTTTGAATTTTGAAAGGGAGAAAAACAAACAAAAAAAAACACCCATGTAATAAAATCTATTTTCAAGGATAAATAAGCAATAAATTTTGGCTCTTATTACTTCCTGCCGCGACAACATGGAAACAATAATTTGAATAATTGTATTTCCCACTGAATTCTAGAAGACGTGCACAGAAAATGAAGTTACATTTATGTCCAGAAGCAAAACAAGGGGCCATCTCAGCATTTGCTCAATGGATCAGGGAAACTGGACGAAAAACCTGATACCATATACACTGAACCTGAAAAACCATATACACTCACAATTTTAATATAGCATAGAAGTCGTTGAAAATGTCTATATTAACGGATTGAGAGGTATTTAAAAAAAGTACATTTGTGTAATTTTTGAAAAAACAAATAAATATATACCAATACCAACGCACATAGCAGTATCTTCTAGAAAAAATTTGGAGCAATTTTTGAGAAAATGGCGTTTGAGCGCTTCTGAAAATCCGTAATTTTGAGCTCATTTGCACAGAAGACAATTGTTTTCGAGAAAAATGTGTTTTATTTTATTTAAAACACATGTATTCATAAATATAATATTGTGAAGAAATTGCCTATAATGTAAATGTTTTCGACATGAGAGACAACTAAAAAAATTTCATATTTAAAATTTTTGAAAAAACAACAATAAAGCAATATGGGGTGTATGTTTATTTGGCACTAACAATACCAATAATGTTAAAAGTAATTTTTTTAAATTGCAAATATTACATGTACTCTTGCACGAAAACTACTAACATATCCGAAACAATGTATATGGCCTTATTGAAATAACTATTGTGCATAAATATACACAACAAATTTTATTCGAAGGAAAAATCTCTCTTCAATTTTACAGTTGTTGGTAGACGCTGAAAAAAATTCAAACTTTTGCAATTTTCGAAAATTTCGAGTTAACGATAAATATCATACTTATGCCACTTTAATAAATGTATTTTACTCTATTCTTAGAAGAGAATTTGAAGAAAAAATTTGGAGCCGTTTTTGAGAAAATTTTGAAAGTGTCATGGGACTTTCATGTAAAGTACCCCAAATTTTAAAGATTGTTTTTCAATATTTCAAAGCTTCAACTAGAGTCAGACCGACATAGGTTTCTTCAATTTGAATAAGATGTACGTGTGGTTTAGGCGCTAGTAGTGTTCACAGACGGACGGACAGACACGGACAGACGGACGTTTTGCTTCTAATTGGTTTTTCAAGCGTCAAGGACTCACAAAATAGGTATTCTGACTACATTACGTGTTAGAGGATTTTTTTCCTCTTAATTTAACAACTGGTTTAATACACTTTTTCGCCACCAGAGCCCCTCAATGAATTTTGTTTCGGCGAAAATCCGCCCTTTCCTCGCTCAGCATTACATAACTTTCTCTATACTACGTATATTACTCTGTACGTATACGAGAAAGTAAAAGTGTATTTTGGGCGGAGATAAATGGTAGGTGGATCGAGTATGTGGCAGCACAGAAAAGCTATACCACTACGGAAGAGTGTGCCATTCTGTAGCACCACTAATTTCTTTCTCGTATACATACCTATATACGGGGGTAATATATTCTACTATAAATATAGAGAAAGTTACGAAATGGTGTGAAAAATCGACTTCAAATACGGAAATACTCGTTATGAAATTTTGAAACTCATTCTTTAAAATTTGGGGGTATTTTTCATGAAGCCTCACGGACATTTTAAAAATTTTCTCAAAAACTGTCTCAGGTATTTTCTTTAAATTTCTTGTAACAATAGAGTAAAATACACTTATAAAGATGGCGTAGGTGCCATTTTCACGTGAACTCTGAATTTTCGAAAATTGGAAAAGTTTGAAGTTGTTGATACATATACAACTATAAAATTGAAGATACAGATTTTTCCTTCTATTAAATTTGTTAGCCATAAATAGTTATTTGATGAAGGTCCTGTAGATCTTTTTGAAAATTTTAGTAGTTTTGGGGCAATAGAGTGCGCAATATTTGCAATTTTAAAAAATTACAAAATCGTGATTTTCTTAAAAACTGCTCCAAATTTTTTCCTTCACTTTTTGGCAGGGTTCGTGCCTAACTAACCCTTTCCGTTTACATAAACGTCATATTGCTATATTCTTTTGGGTTTTTTTTTCAAAAATATCAAAAACGTATTTTTTTGACTTATCTCTTACGTCGGTAATATTTATCTTAGAGTGTATTATCCTCACACTATTAGCTTTATGAGTACACGTGCTTTAAGTAATGTCAAATAAAGATTGTTGATAATTCAATAGTTTTTTGTAAAAATGAGCACAAATTTCCGAATTTTCAGAAACGCTCAATTGCCATTTTCTCAAAAATAACTCCAATTTTTTTTCTTGAAATTTCTCCAACATATTGTGCTAATTGTACTGTTTAAAATGACGTAAAGTAATTTTCTCACGCCGTTAATATGTACATTTCAATCGATTTCTGTACATGAACTATACACGAAAAGTTGAGAAAATGTAAAAAAAAAAAAACCTTCGGCGACGATAGATGGCAGATGACCAGAGAATGGAGCAAAACCTTAAATCTAGTCACCACTAAAGAAATTAGAAAAAATTGCACCGAGAAAATCTGTGCGAAGTAGCATTTCTAGTTACTTTCTCATATACGTACGTATATATATATATATATATATATATATATATATATATATATATATATATATATATATATATATACTCTGTATATACAGAGTATACGAATTATAGAGAGTTATATACTGGTGCACCAAAAAACGGATGAAGAAATTCATGGGCCTCTGGTGACGAAAAAGCGCATAAAATCAGTTGCTAATTTAAGAGAAAAATCCGCTAACATGTGGTGTAGCCAGAATCCTTTTTTTTTGCGGGTCCTTTTTGCCGAAAAAACAATTGTGTAACGTCGTGAGTAGGGATCTACACCACAAAGGAACAGACACGAGTGGGTATTTACCATTTATTTACAATAAAGTATGTACACTATTCACAGACCTCACTCTAAGGTGCTTGTCGGAGCTTCCTGCAGCAGCCCCCCTCTCCCAACACGCGCCTTGCGGCCGCGCCTGCGTTTAGCCAACTCGGCAATCGCAAGTGGCACCTGGTGTGCCTAGGCAGACAATCTGCCCCGAAGTATCAAGCGGACTTCACAGTGCTCGAGACTCGAACACCTACACGTGCCTACAGCACTTTCGCGCCAGACTTGGCCGGACACGTTTTGCGGTGTTGTGCCGCGAGGAAACCAGAAACGTTACCCCACCCAGGGCTTCTGCCACAGCCCTTATATATTCTCGAGTCACATGACTTCCTGCGTCATCTTTCCCCCACGCACTCGTCTTGAGGCGCATGCTTCTTCCGTTGCAATTTGCACCCGGCACCTCCAAGCCCTCTCCCCTTTTGGACTTTCCCTGAAGGGTTGGCCTTTGTTCGGGAGCCTATTTTTGGCTCCCTCATTCCCATACCTTGCAACTTGTCTCTCTGGAGCAGGGAGTCAAGTCTACAGAATCCTCTATCCCCGGGGAGAATTTTTTCCGCAGGTAGAAACCACAGGAAAAAATTTATAATGAAGCAATTAATGACAGTTACGGATAGTTGGTTACATTTCTTAGTGTGTAATCCGTTTATGTAGGGGGAAAAGGGTGAGAGAAAGCGCGGCGTCCTGAGGGACACCGGCATGGATTGGACGGCGAGAGGACATGCAGGAAAGATGTTTGACTTGAAAGGAGTGGTTGTAAATATAACTGCTTAAGAAATGTTGGGGGGAAATGCGAATATGGGGACTGATTTCAATAAGAACGATGCCATAAAAACGATTGGACATCAATGATATTGATCCTATGAATATATAGATTTTAAAAATATAATTGAATTTGATTCTTATATATCAGCTTTAGATAATCTAAGATCATTTCGACTCCTAGATGTGGATAATCGAACAATTTTACCAATAAATACCCAAATCCGAACATGATCGATGGTGTCGAATGCGGTGGTGAAATCAACGAATAATGCGGAACAGGTCGTAGATTATGAAGTCGGATGCGAATGTCACTGGTGAGTCGTAGTGTCTGTAATGCAAATGATCTGTTTTCCCGAAAGCCAAATTGTGTCGGTCGTGAATGATTTTTAATAATGGGCGTTAGTCGGTGAAGAATGATTTTGTCGAATATTTTACTAACTATGCATATGAGACTGATGGATCGGTAGTTTTTCGGGTCTCTGTTGCTCTTATGAAATGTTGGTATCAACCTGGGGCCATTATGGCCAGGAGCCGTTGTGTTCGGGGCTCCCAACCCGTCTTCCTGCTGCATCCACCCACAAGCTATTGACGTGGGTACCGCCTGAACCTAAGCAAACCTGATAGGGGGCTCATGATCCGCGTTGGACCTTTATATGCGTGATCCGTAGCATTCCAATCCCTTTCGCCCAATCCCGCTCAAAGAGCGCCGCGCCACCGGCCTAACTGGTGGGATATCAGGCGAATCCGGTAACACAAGGCTTAACATCGCCTATTCACTGCCCTATTCAGTCAGCCTCCGGGTGGACGTTTCCGTTTCCACCTAGAGCCTCAGATCTTGCGACCGTCTACCCCTCCCCACTGCGGGGTAGTACAGTAGATTCCCTGCGTGGGATACTACCCCACACATGACCCGTTTTCTACCAGGAGGTATAAATCCCCGAGATGGGCACCTGAGGACTAGCCAGTATCCGTACCCCCCACCGACGCACAATACGGCGACAGGCTGCTATCCGGATCCCGCCGGATCGCAGTTTGCCCTCACGGCAACCTCCCCATTCCGTGCCTGGGTGGGGCTGCCCCGCCAGTACAGAGCTCCTAGCTCTCCAGGCTGGCGCCGGAGTCTAATCAATGCGCAACTCACATTTGCCGGGGCAAGTCCCTCCTCTTTGACCAGGCCTCTGCCACTTTGAAACCGAGATCTCAACAGGGGACCACCCGAACTAGCGTTCGGGGGGCTTGGGCCCCCCTTCCCGTCCGCTCATTGCCCAAACCTTTAGGTTATGGAGGGGAGTATAGCTAAAATATAGGCAACTTGACAGGGCGGTCCCTGTCGGGCTTCTCTCTATGGAATCCGGAGCATTCCGAAGAATGTTCATCACGCAACTTTCGTCACCGCGATTCCGCCCTGCGGGGTATAGGTACAGTATTACTGAATAGCTTTCCATACCTGCCGGAAAAGAGATTTCACGTCCTGCACAGCCCCTCCGGTGGCTGTCATCTCTCCCGCAACCTGCAACAACGGAGTCATTTCGTCTGAACCAGATCTTATTAGTTACTAGGAAAAAAATAAAATAAAAAAAGATAGCCTGGAGTTAAAGTGGCCTAAAAAAGCCAGTTATGATATAGTGAAAAATATTTTGTATTAACCTAGTATTAAAGGCAGATTTAATTTTGCTGAAGAATCCACGTTTTGTGGGTCTTTGGAAAATTAGTTTAGAGAAAAACGTCTGTCTGTGAACAACACTAACGGCGGAATCATAGGCAGGATTTTCATTAAAATCTGCTTGAGGTCGCGAACCCTAGAATTTGAAACGGATATATTAGTATTTGAAGGTAAAAATGATTCAAAATTATTTACTTTATTTGTTTCGAATACAGTAATGTACGCTTAAAAATGGAAGTCCGAAATTCTCCGAATATTTGAAAATTGCAGAAGTAAAAAAGAATTAGCCACAACTAGTTCCTTTAATACGAAAACATTTTCAATGCATCAGCAATATATTCCTCGTCCAAATCGAAGCGACAAACGACTTTCTCGTCCGTATTTTCATGCAAAATTACGCAAAAAGTACTCAAATTTGCGAAAAAGTGTCCATGACCTTATTTCAAAATCTATCTTTATGAAACAGATGTCATTATGGAAAAACCCTCAATCTTTAATATTTTAGTTGTGAGGAAGACTCTGAAAAATGATGAACTTTTGTAATTTTCAAAAAATCAGAGTTTTCAATAACCATGAGACCTGCACCATTCTCTTAAACGTCCTTTCACACTATCGAACAATGAAGCCATTTGTTTGAAAAGCGCTGTTCACAGGCAGACGGACAGACGTTTTGCCGTCGGTCATGTTTTCGGTATCAAGGATCCACAAAACCTGGTTTCTGGCTCTACCTGTCACGTTTGCTCTGCGGTTACCGACAAGAGTAACTCAATACCTCAATGCGCATTTCATTATTATTTCTAAATTCGTTTACAATTTCGATATCTTGTGTAACTATTTCATAGTTAACTTACTCTCATTCTTAATTGAAATTGTTTTTAAAGATTTTGTCACGTAGTCTTATTACGGATTCCGTTTATACTTCGTTAGTCCTCAAAACATCAAATTTTTATTGTATGATTTTTGGATATGTTTAAAGCAGGAGTTTGTAAGCGTGTTGTGTTGACCTTTAAGTGCAGTCTCAACATTTTTAAAGTTCTAAATAATTTAATAACTCTAATTATAGTTTTTCTTATTAACCAAAACAATATTACTTCATTTATGGTACAAATATTTACATTATATTGCATTTTCTATTGAGTAATATTATTCCCATTGGCATTCGAAGAACATTAAAATGTTGGCAGTCTAGGGGATAAACTCACGCGCGCCAGAAATCTCCCACATCCGCGAACCAAAGTTGGGCGATTGATAAATAATTTTTGGGAAAGGTTACTTCTTGCAGTCACCGGCCGCATCGGAACCGTGCGAGCCAATATTTGGCCGGTTTGCCATTCATCGCATTGTAATCCAGCGCAGCACCTGACTCTCATTGGTCAGGGTAGAAGCTATGGTACTCCCTCTGGGTTGATTCATTATTTAGTGTTTCCGTACCCGTGAATTTCAATGGTCATTATTCCCACAAGTGGTTTGTCATAGGCCGCGAGGTTCTGCATTCCTGCTGGACGTGAGATCCGGCCTCCACATGAACATCGCCTTCAATGGTTTTCAACTCGAGGAATCTCCTCCAGCAAGGCACCTGGTCGGTTGTCGCCTTGGGAAGGAATACCGACTCCATCCGACTACGAGATGCACTACACTCGCGGGGCTAAGGACCACACTAGTAAACGAGCCTGAAAACACAAAGTGCCTACGCAGTCATTATGCTCTTTTCCCTGACTCCTGGTCGTTTTATTTCCTTGGTTGCGAAGGAAACAGCTATGATTACCTTAAATATGTTGCCCAGCGACGCGTTGATGTGCAAGGAGAAATCCGGGAGGCGGAGGGAAGACGCTCCTCGGGAGACGACCTGTGGGATGGGCCCGGCCAGCAGGAAGTCGATGAGCGTATCCAGAGATTGATCAGCCAGCCGTTTAACCCTCGCTTCTGGTTGCAGCTTCGGGGCAGAGTTTGCTTTTGCTATCAGTTCCTGGAATAACAAAATGAGTAAGTGTTTGCTTCTTGTGTATGGGCACGTCAACTTTAGTAGTTTACGTAAAGTTTATGTTACAGCCGGGAAGTAAAATGCCCCTCCTCCCCTGGAATGAGACGCTTGGCGCCGCCCTGTACAAGTTTCCTCCTGTGCGCACCTCGGCTTCAGAGCGCCGCTCTAGTCGGAAGAAGCTTTAAGCTCCCATACAAGGGAAGATCGCACCCCCTCCGTGACCAATTTGTTAAGGTCCTGTTGGCACGTAGGCGGCCAAATAAATTCAAATTTGCCGCCATACTTGGTATTCAGTCATTTATAACAATTCTTTGGCGCTAATTAACAGCAAACGGTATACATTTCAAACATACCGCGTTCGACTTAATTTTTCCCTAAAACCGCGGGCTGACTTCCATTCATTTTTTGTATGAAACGCTTTGGAAGGACTGAACTGCTTTCAGAGATGCCCGAGATGCGCCAGCTACTGGAGAAGCCGCGGGGCCAAAATAGCATATTGTCAACAAATTCTGTAAATTAGACGCCTTTCCAAATCAGACCACGCAATTACGCGAGAGAAAACAGGAGTAAACGCTTTCCATTTCGACCAGACAGGTAACACTGATAATTTTTTCAATACTCAGTGATTCGTGCGCTGAGGTATACTAATGGTTCTAAAATAGTACTTGTTTTCAGAACTTTCCCTTATGTCAAAGACGACAACAGTCTTATTTCGACACGGACATCTTCAAAAGCTCTCCCAAAATACTCAAGCTATAGTCGCAGCCTCGACAAGTCCTGCTCCGACATTCGTCTTGCACAGGTTAGAGACACCGCGAAAAACTACTGATGAGAACAGCCAGCTGGTAGAATTATCTTCTTGACAGCGCCTAATTCAATCGATCTAGCTAGTGACCAAAGACTGCCACTGACGAGATTCGGAGTTTAGAACCTCCCAGTCGGAGGTGCTGCAGCGTTTTTTTCATTCAGCCGATTCAACTGGACTGGAAAGACGAGATAATTGCAGAATACTGTTGATTCTGGTCGGAATCTCAGTCGGACCCATTTAATCGATTTTATAGCATGAAAAACAAAGCAAATAAATATATTCATGACCATGCACAATTGTTTCTAAATAATCACCATGTCAAAACGACATCCTAACACATTTTTCAATTCAAACAAAGCTGAGAGTGATGGATTAGTTTTCTTGTGGGGAGCGATAAATTTAATACCGAGATTTCTAAAATACCAATTATTATTGTAATTATTTTTATTAATACTGAAAAGAACTAAACATACTCATTTAAAAAGACAACTTGCTATTCAGGAACGTTTCGGGTAAAATGTATTCAGATACTCATGAACACAAATCATCAAAAATGTATGTATGCATTTGTATAATGCGTTTGCCATGCAATCTTGCGGGTGCTATCTTTACGACGTGACCAACGCTTCGTTGCTAGGTTCGTCAACGAGATGTATTATTTCGATTTCTTTTAGTTAGGTGTAGATAATAATTCCTGATAAGCATGATTCCTATATCGGGTATTTTTACTATAAATATCTTTATTGCTAGAAAATATGTTCCTACTCTTAAGTAAGGCGATTAACTGAAAAGACAACAAAAAAGGTAAAAACATCACCCAAATCGCACGCCACCTCCCTAATGAACTATCGCCGCCTACATTATTTCAGTATCTATACATTTTGCGGCTCCCACACGCAACCAATCTTTATAAATGAGGTGTCTAATTGCACTTTGACTTGCACTTTGCAATTGCACACAATTGCACTTTGACAAAAATACAAAGCATTTGTTGAAAAAAGCATCTAAAATATTCACGTCAAATACAACCCACATAAGTCCCACCCACAAACCTTGGCGCTAGACGCCATCTTTCTGACGTCACGCTTGGAAAAGACTTCCCCGTCTTATACGAGTATGTATGCTTTCTGTGAACACCGTGTTTTGAGCCGACTGGCGAAGTTTATTTGCATCATCATTAATTCAAGATTCGTTATCGCTGCAAATACAAATATTAATAACGATGAAAATTGTTTTTACTTTCTAGCTACCGCTACTGCGGTAGAGAAGTTTTTTTAATGCTACGCGAAAATTGGTGAACTTTTGACAGAAAAACTCTTATTACTCTCATTATTATTACCTGGCAATGAAAAAGTGGATAAATCCATATACTATTTTTTAAATTCCTCTAACACCTAGTGTAGCCAGAATCCATGTTTCGTGGGTCGTTGATACTGAAAAATTGAATGACGGCAAAACGCGTCTGTCCGTCTGTGTGTGAACAACGCTGGCGGCGAAACCGTTCAGCTGATTTTCTCCAAAATTGATATTTCCACTCGATCTAGCTGATGTCGCTTCTCCTTGAATTTGAAAACGATATTGTAATTTTAGGATACCTTACATGAAACCCCTGTGACATTTTCAAAATGTATTTCAAATAAATATATGTATGTATGTAAAACAATTTCTCGGCGCTAATTAACAGCAAAGAGTATACATTTTAAACGTCCCGCGTTGGACTTTTTGGAATTGGAATATTTTTTCTGTAAAAACCGCAGGCGGACTTCCAGAGAGGAAGGCATTCCTCTTTCGTATGGAACTCGTTGGAAGGACTGAGACTGCTTTGAAAACTTTGAAGTACTTTCAAACACGCTCGCGAGATTGATACTGGGAACCGGCGACCGGTTCACATACTACGTTTTTACCTATAATTAAATAACTAATAAATATAAAATATATATATTTTTAATTAAAAATATCTTGAAAAATAGTTATATATTTGAAAAGATTTAGAACATATGTATGTGTGTGTTACTGTTTGAATTTAAGGGGGGCGGGAAATATCCTTCGGAAAACGCGATTTAATGTAAGAAGAATTATAATTTAAACCTAGTGTTGAGAAGCGGGAGCAGAAGGTAAAGTTTTAAAAAAAATCGGGTTTGAAGATTGATATGATTTTTTATTTTTTCTATTTGAAGTTCACGGTGAATTTGTGTGTTGGAAATAAAGCTTTCAGCTTGTAGTAATTTTCGTAAAAATTTGTTTTGTTTTGTTTGTATTTTATTTATTTATGTTTTAGAAGCTTTGCACCAATTGGGGCATGCATATGTTAGGGATGGACGCATTATTGATTTATACAATAACAAGCCGCAGTGAACTTGTAATTTAGAGTGATAATTTAATAAAGGATATAATTTAGAAATTTTAAGGTAAGTCGAATTGGATATGTTTTGAATGTGGGGTTTCCATGTCGATCTTCTATCTATATTTTGACATATCAATATGGGGATAGGTTTTATTACAGAATATTTGTCGTAAATGGGCGAAATGGTTAGGGCAAATAATAGGCAATATGGCGCCTTAGTAACGACGTCGTGGTTGTTGTCAGGATAAACAAACATTCATCTGACCGTGGAGGTGATGGCGTGAGTAGACTCCAGGCCGTGTATCAGGCCGCACTAAATTCGCAATATGGCAGCTTGAAAGATTTCCTGTCGGAATAGCCAACTTATGAAACTATAACTCTGATCAAGTCTCTCGCTTTTGTTTTGTTTGTTGTCTCATTCACAATCCTCGCACGGTCTCCAGTCTTGTCCACTGTTCAATAATACATGTTCTGTTTTTCGGTAGAATTAAAAAGAGATGTTCATCTATAAACGAATATTAACTCTGTGAATAATTATTAAGTTAATTAAGAATTATCATTATCAACTATTGCGAGCTTAAGAAGTGTTAAAAAGTGTCAAGTGCAAATGAAAAATACAACCTCAAAAGTTATCTGCGGTCATACTTCTATGTTATTAATGCTTTTGAGATGTGTGTCAGTTCCTTCACGTTTTGAAGTGGTAGTAATACGTTTTATTGAAAGCAAATAAATACCACTATTATTGAAGTTAATTAACGT
The DNA here is from genome assembly GCA_964035755.1 of Teleogryllus oceanicus. Lineage (NCBI taxonomy): Eukaryota > Metazoa > Arthropoda > Insecta > Orthoptera > Gryllidae > Teleogryllus > Teleogryllus oceanicus. The sequence goes on from CAXIVR010000010.1 coordinate 581,906, forward strand.
GATATACATGGTAGGTTTTAAGTGATCTAATGAAATGTTCCTAACAGTCCAGTTATGTCAATATCAATGCAAATACATCCATTTAATTTATCTGTTCAATTATTCATTTGCTTTTAAAAGTAAGTTCAAAAAATAATGAAAATCGTCATTAGTGTAAGTAAGTTTTCAATAACTTATCCATTGTTACCAGAGACAGTCTTTGAAAACGTGTTCATCTTCAAAGGTTCAGTATTAAGTATAGACCCAGATGTTGTTAGGCTTACCATTATTTTCCAGTTATAATTAAAATGAATTCAGAAAAATAATAATAAATATAATATAATTAATTTAAAACAAGAAATACTAAAGGGACACTTAACAACAACAAATAGTGAACTACTATAACTATTTCAATTAACTTTATTATTATTACTAAAGAAAACAATTGGAAATAATAAATAAAATTCAAAAACGCCTTGTACTACTAAGTAAAAAAATTGAAGGATAAAACGCAAAGAACGAAGAGCACCAAAACGAAAAATGCAAATCTTTAGCAACACTCGTAAACTAACACAATTTCACTTGGACGGCTTTGAATGTTGGCGGTATCTACGGAAGTAGTCATTGTTTCATTGCAAACTTAAATTTTAAAAAATGTCCCTACCGCTTGAAGGTAATATATTCAGGGTATTTGTGCGGCGGTTAGCAACAACTTTAGCCAACATAAAACGAATCGAAACTACCCTAAATCGAGTATAAATGTATGTTTTCATCCGACAGTGACATTTTTCAAAAGTTGTCCCGTTAGTTCTAGCTGGCCAGCAGACTAGAAGGAAATATAAGAGATTTGTGGATTGGTGGAACAAGCGTCGACTGATTATGAAAACGGAAGTTTGGGCATTTTGTCGAAATAAAAGAAAGGCGAGGCATTGTGGGTTTTAAAAGGGAGGATACAATTCATTCGGTCGCAAGTCGTGACGGTGAGCAATTTGCTCGCGAATAGATTAATTTGTGCATGTTAGGACTTATAAAAATTTCAGGGGTCTACAATACGTGTTGGGACTTCGAAATATTTTCATGTGGTAGAGCAAGAATCGGACTTGAGGGACATATTCGGACTCTGAATATTTTCGTGGCAGAACCAGAAGTGAACTTGTGATACTTCTAAGATTTGGGGAACGTGTCGAGTTCCGAATATTTTGCTATGCATAAAAATAAGACTTGGAGTTTTTTCGCGAGTGAACTCTAATCATTCTTGAACTTATAAATGTATGCGGTTCACAAACGATACCGGACTTTGCCTATTTTCTTGCTATAAACGGAAGATAGAACTGAGAGATTTGTTTTGCGGTGTAATCATAAAAGCACTGGATATTTATGCGATGAGAACGGGCATCAGGCATAATATAGTGGAGCTGGAACAAATATTTGAGTGGCGCGAAGTGGTGAATCGGCGGTGTTTGCTTTCAAAGAAGAGAAGAGAATTCGTGGTAATTGGACTTCGGGACTTCGGAGCTTCAAAAAGGAAGGGAAGGCGTTTCTTCGAGGTAGCACCAATCAAGAGCACGCGAAGATCAGAATCGCCGTATAAGGTTCGAACCAGGTCATGACTAAGAAAGTTTCTCAATGTAAATTTTTTACATTTTAATTTGCTGCATTGATGGGAAATAAACATTAAGTTTCTCTTGAAAGAAAGATAAATGATTTTCATTGGCCAATTCAAGCTAATAAGTAGCTAGATCAAATAATCTCTGTTTTCAGATTCCTCGCCATTCTGTATAGATGGCAGATCGGGTAATCGGCTATTAATAGGTAATAGCGATTATTTCTGACGTGACCCATCGACCCAGCTAGCGGGATAATATTCAGTTTTTTTATCAGAGTAATAATAGTTAAAATATTATCGTAACCTTTTCCTGGCGCCCATATTATTAGAAATTTGGAAACGGGTTACGACGAATCGCCTAATAATTGTAGCAGTTAGAGGTATGTTTCAAGATACAAACCTAAATATTTAACTGGAAGGTTATTTCCATCCAGGGTACATTTGTGCTATTTGTTATAAATGGCCGAAAGGATACTGACTGACTGCGACGTGACGAGACATGACCTAGTAATTATTCAGTATAGTATGCTCAGTAACGGAGGATTACTCCAGAAGAAAGCGCAAGGGTTGAGAGACGCGTGGCATCAACAACGACGCAACGAATTAAAACAAATGGGGGGGGATTTGTTAATCTACAAAGATTTTGGCTTGAGTTTTAGAAGGAATTACCACAATCTGCTATTTTTGTGTCCATTTCACATATTTTTGTACTGCAATTTGTAAAGTATTTCTATCAATTTGGATGTTTTTGTGAGTTGAGCATTAAGCAGTGTCACCAGCATAAAGGTAAGTGTAGTAAATGGTGAAGAAGGAATGTCAGACGTATATATGTTAAAAAGCAAAGGAGAGAGTGTGGATCCTCGAGGTATCCCTGATGCTATTGGTCGTTGTGAAGAAAGAGATGTATGAATTTTAACAGCAAAAAGACGGTCAGTAAGAAAGTTGTTTAATAGGTTGAATAGATATAACGGGGTGCCAATATCTTGTAGCTTGTAGAGAAGATGATGCCATACTTAAGCAAATGCTTTAGAAATGTCAAGAAATATACCAATAGTGTGTTCTTTAATATGAAAATCATTTGCAATTATTTCCGTGACCCTATGAGTCATTTAGTAGTGAGTTCTAAAGACAAATTGATAATGTGGAAGGGCTTGTATAGAGTGAACTTGTATAGAGTGGGCTTGTAGATCATTTAATCGTTTCAATAACAATTTTTCAAATATTTTGGATATTGAAGATAATAAACTAATTGGTCGATATTACTTCATTTAATTGGTCGATAGTTAATAAGGGAGTGAGGGTCTTTTCCAGGTTTCCTTATGGAAAGTATTAGCATATATTGCTAATTTCCATGGTTTGGTGAAAAAGGATAAATATTAAAATATATGTTATTAATATTGATAGTTAATGATATACACTCCAAATTTAGTGAAATAGGGGCAAATGTTCGTTGATAGTTTTTGTATTTGGTTTATAATAGTTTTAACAAGTATAGCTTCACACGATCTAATTTATCTCGTTTACAATCTGAAATGTCCTAAATACACACCGCACTTAATCAAATACCGCGATTTTTCAAAATTCGATAAACAAGCATTTAATGTAGATAGATTGACACTTCCATGGCACCTTGTCCACGAAGAAGAATCGCTGGAAGCTAAAGTGGCGATTTTCAGTAACTTAATAATACAACTCTATGACCGGCACGCGCCTTTAAAAATATCACGCGTAACTCGTCCTCCTGCACCATGGTTAACTGATGAAATTCGGAATTTAATGAAAGAACGAGATGCAGTGCATGCTATTTTCCGGAATACTAAATGCGAACTACTTAAAAAACAGTACAAAATGCTCAGAAATTTAGTTACGCAGAAATGCCGCAACGCTAAAATAAAATATTACCTCACCACCTTTGGCAGAGTCCGCGACTCGAAAACGATTTGGAAAAATTTGAAAAATCTAGGAATAGGTAAAGCTCCTCCCCAAATTGAAATGAATATTCCCCTAGAATCTCTAAATCATAATTTTGTAAGTAACGTTCCTTCATTTGACTGTAACTTGAAGAGTCAATCCCTCGCGCTTCTCCAAAACTCAGAAACAAAATTCAACGACGAATTTTTCTTTTCATCCGTGGAACATGAGGATATAATAAAAATAGTTCAAAGTCTCAAATCTAATGCTTCAGGTACCAATGATATAAATGCCAAACTGCTAAAAAATAGCCTAGATGTGACCTATCCAATCATTACCGAAATAGTAAATTTCTCTCTAATGAGCGGACAATATCCTTTATCTTGGAAAAGTGCGCTCGTGCATCCTATTCCCAAGACAGCATCAACCAGAAACCCTATTGAATATCGCCCAATTAGCATCCTCCCGACTATTTCTAAAGTACTCGAAAAAGTCGTCCGTAAGCAAACTGAACTGTATCTCCAAAACAATCACTTTTAAACGATCAGCAATCAGGTTTCCGTTCCGGCAGGAATACTGGTACAGCGCTACTGAATGTTATTGAAGATGCGAGAACAGCTATAGATCACAGTAATATAACTATGTTAATTCTTCTGGATTTCAGCAAAGCGTTCGACTCAGTAGATCACGACATCTTACTTGCAAAACTAAAAATCATGGGATTTGCACAGCCTACGCGTACATGGTTTCTTAACTATTTAACTTCAGAACCCAAAGATGGTGTCCGTAGTCGCAGCTCAAGGGCCTTAAAACTTAACCATGGAGTTGCCCAAGGCACTGTATTAGGACCACTAGTATTCTTAATGTATGTAAACGACGTGGGAAATGCACTTAAATATTGCAGTCATTAAATGTACGCGGATGATCTTCAGATATATCTAAGTGGCCATCCGTCTGAACTCTTTTCACTCGCGCATAAAATTACCGAAGATTTGATAAACTTAAACCAATGGGAAGCGTTATTAGGCCTACAATTAAACCCAAATAAATCACAGTGCATGATTATCAGTTCAAAATTTTACGTAATCTTGACATATCACAGTGATTAATCCCATGAAAAATACTTAGACAATTACCTTTTAATAAAGCTTCATTTCTGGTATTTTCCACGTGTCCCTCGTCGGTTGTGTGGTGGAATAGTACCCATCTAATCACTTCAGCGTCTCGATCCGGAAAGAAAGACAATCTCGTCCGAGTCAAGCCTCATGCCACATTCGCATTTCTACAAAAGTTCTGATTGGCTAGGGCGAAAGTACGTTCAGAAATTTGTTTCTAGGTAACGCCATCTCTTCGCTACTCTAGGAACTATTTGTAGGGCAAGATGTCGGGTATTGTCACTTCAATATTTCTTTTGTCATGAGTGTAGCCGATGACAAGCGGTTACAATGTTACTACCCTGTATCAATGTAGACTCAGTGGTTAGGCGGAAGAGCAGGACCTATGGCCTGAACCTCGCCATTAATAAAGACATTATTATTATTATTATTATTATTATTATTATTATAGCTACACCACCAGAAGCATGTGCAGAAATACGGTAATTTTTGTAAATTTGGTATCCTTGTATGTATAGTTTTTCTCCTGGTATTACATGTGTTTTACTAATGCAAGCTATGTTAATGTTCTGATTCTTTAAGAAATACTAAAATGTATTTTTCTGTCTTTTTAGACCATTTGCATTCCAATTTAATATAATTATTGTATTTGTATTAATAGCCATGAAGTAAATTTGGAAGGCTGTTTTAAATTAAATTTCTAATTTTTGGAATAAGTGAAGAAATTATTTCTTGCACAATATTTGATATTAAGTTTGAAAAGGCGGGTAAGTGAGAGCGATTTTTAGTAATGTAGGAATAAGTGAAATACTTTTATGGTTTTGTGGGAAGTGGGGGGTATTGGTATCAGTAGTAGTAAAGTTGTGTTGAGATGGATGAGAGGTAGTCGGCAATGAAGGGAAATTTTGAGCATTTTAATTAGGATTGGTAATACCAATGTTTGAAGTGAGTTTAATTGGGCTATTGAAGGGACGCTTTTTATTAGAAAGAAGTCAGTCTTTATACGTTTTGCAACCTTTATAATTTGCTGTGTGATTACTACTACAATTGATGAGGAGTTGATTTAAGGAGAGAACAATTTGTGTAGTGATAATCTTGTAAACAGCGTACACACCGTGGGGCTAAATGACAATTAGCTTACGTATGGCCAAATCGCTGACACCTTTTACATTGAATAGGTATTTTATGAGACTATTTTGTTTGAATTTTAACTATACAATGAACAAGTTTTTATAATTTGATTATTTTTGAAGTTTCTTGATTTTTAAGAGATCTATTGAACAGATTTCAATAGGTTCTCGTTTTTTATTAAACAGGCAATAAACTTTAGAACTGGAATTTGTAATCGTAATTCCATAGACATTTCATATTAGTATAACTTATAGGAATGTCTTTAATTACAACAGAGGTAGTTTGAATCGTTGGGTCACGATAAGAATAAAATTGGATACTATTTGATTCACAAAAAGCCCTGTAGTTACGAAAGTCCTCTATTGTACTAAATGTAATTTTCACTGAATTCTTGATTATTTTTGTAGAAAAGTAACTTTTAATAATTTGTTGTAAATCGGCAATGAAATTATGGAAGTTAAAGACGTTTAATACTGTAATGATTTACACGATCCCCAATGGTGTGCATTTGGATGATAAACAGTTCAAAACATTTACAGCAAAGACGCCATAGTAAAAAAATAAAACCGAGTGAGGAAGAGAATAAAGCGAACCCGATACTTGTGCGAGTTTGGACTATAAACATTAGATCCGGCTGTGATTTAGAAACATTTTGAAAGTTATCCCAGTGAAATCGCGTCAGGCAATAAAAAGTTATTGAAATTTTCGTATTTCGCATGTTTGTGTTAAGGAAAAATATTAATGGAGTCCATTGTTGGAGCGATGAACGCTTATAAAGAAGAGGGTTTTCGAATACGCAAGAAAACGCGATAAGATATCAAATTCAGACTTTCGGGAGGAAAAGAAGAAAATTAGCTGCATCAGGTAAAATTTATCCCATTTAAATATCTTGACGGGAAGTATCGAAATTTTAATAAAACAGATAAATTAATTCAAGCAAGAGGAAGCGATTAGCGAACAAATGCAGTGCGTTCCATTTCACATTCAAAAACGGAAAACAGGGAAAATAAAAGGATTTTGACCAAAAGAAAACAAGAGGAGAACATCAAATTTTAGGAAATTGCCGGAGAATTTTATCAAAACTAAAACGGAAATAAAGTGTTTCGGAAACGTTAGAAATTAAATATTTTGAGAGAACCAAGGTGACGCGATCGTCAGTTATCGAGCGATCGGAAAAGTGCTGAAGCAAGGATAACAATGCTAGGTTGAAGAAGATTTGGCAGAATGTGCCTGGACTTGGTGAAGCAGGATGTGTGTTCGCGTAGGCGATTCTTGAAAATTTTTGTAAAGTGCGGAAGTTATGAACATCATCCGAAATAGTAACCGGGAATATTTTACGTACGTTGTGTAACAGTCGTGGAAAGAAAATTTCATAAAAGAAGGGAATTTTCGGAACTATTCTGAAATTCGGCAACGCCCGCTGGACTTGCGAGAGCGAGCGGCGGTACGAGAAATTTTGCAACGGTGGGGAGCGCGACGTTGCATTGATAATTAGAGGCGCGGAATTTGATTCGGAATTCAGTGAGATTTTAATAATTTGAAGGTTTATAAAAAAGATGGCAGCGTGAACTCCGACACCATAAGTGAACTGTGATGCGTATGCGAGTGTTCCGGAACTGATGGCGACAACGGGAGGCGCTGTTGGGCGTGAATAATCACCCCCAGACACGCAGATTCGTCGCAGAGGCAACAGCATACGTGAGCCAAAGTATTTTGACATTTGTTTGTTTTGTTTTGATTGAAGAAAGCTCTGTCGAAGACCAAGTCGTTAATTGGTAGATTTTAAGACGGAAATCTCGACAGAATGCATTCTGAGGTTTAGTTATATGTGTGAATGGTATTTGTTTGTTTTTTTTAAATAGTTTGTGTGAATGAAAGAGTATATATACTATGTATTGTGTATTGAGGAGGAGAAATGTTTATTTTGTTGTTGTTTTTGATGCTGGGTTGTATTGATGTTGCCGTCAGAGGTACCAGTGCTGTTGCAGCACTAAATAGTGCAAATTGAAAAGAAACATGATAACGGAGGCGATTGAATAAACTTCATGGCCATTTTAGAGGGTCGATTCGCAAAATCAATATGTTTTTCGCAATCATTTACGTAGCATTAGACTGATCCACGCGCGTGAGCGCAGTACCTTGCTCGCGTCTGTACAGACGCACCGCAGACCACGCCCAGGTGAGTGAAAAGGCCAGGTAAGCTAGCAGAGGGGCAATTGTGAGTAGGAAAGGGAAAGTTATTATATGTGGCAAACCCAACGCGAGGCTAGTGTTTATTGGTTTGTTCGTAAGAAGGGCTAGAGCAGGGCATTTATTAAACGTAACAGTATAACGTGCCGGGCGTGTAGAGGCCGCCCAACCATTACAAGTGACCGCCCAACGTGTGGCAGGTTTATATATAAGGAGAGAGGAAGGTGAAACCCGACCTATTACATGTGGCGCCCAACGTGGTGGGCTGTGGTTGAGCAGGCTCACAACGTGTGGATCAGTGGTGTTAACGCAGTAATCGTTATCAGTGTCAGTCGCTATGGAAACGAGAAGCGGTAAATTGGTCAGTGTACGAGACGCGTCGGACTCCGAAACTATTTCTGTTCGAGAGGGGGACGACGAATATCAACACTTAGACGAATTAGAGTGTAGAAGGGAGGGTAACATTGCATAATGTGCAGGGGGCAGTAATGAGCCAGACAGCAGCAGAGGTAGTTCCAGCGGAGGAACAGAGGACGCCGGAACCTACGATGGCAATGTTGTTTCAATTCATGCAAGGAATGAAAGCCGATAACATTCGAGTAGCTAGGGAGAATTTGCAAGGGGTGGCCGAGCAGAACCGAGCAATAAATTTCACGTTAAGTAAGTTGCAGTGTGAATTACATTCGGCAGTTTCGAGTATTCGCGAAGAAGTTAACGCATTTAAAGCCGAATCAGCTGCGCGGTTGTCGCAATTAGAAGCGAACGCTAAAAATATAGAAGAGAAACTCGAAACGCGTTGCGTGGTGCAAGAAGTGTTTAACCAACAGATTAGTTCCGAAGTGGGGGAGGTAAGGTCGACAGTGGCACCTTGCAACAATCGGTGCACTCGCAAGAAGCGCGTTTAGTTGACGTCGCCAGGACGTTCAAAAATGCAGGAAACATCACTGCGACAGGACGCTCGGATTGGAAAAATTGGGAATCGGTCTGCGGATGGACGAAAATATTCGATCGACAATCCAGGCCGAAATCGACAATTTAAAATCGGTAGGCGCAGGGCCGACAGCCGAAATCGACGAAGCAATTCTTCGCAAGATCGAGGAACTTGAACGACAGGTGTTCACCGCGCGTAGGGTAAATGGCAACGGTGGTATGATGGGGCATCCCACGTTACCCAATTATTTACGATTCCATGGCGAAAGCAAGGAGCAGCCGTATTCGTTCCTAACCGCGCTGGAGAATTACTTCAGTGTAAATAATATACCGGATGGGATGAAACTAAGATTCGTCGAAGAGGCGTTAAGTTCCAAGGCGCAGTATTGGTCAAGCTTTGACGCCGACGCCACGTACATACGGAATGGCCGCCAAATTTTTGAAAGATATTGGAATCAGCACCACAAATTCGAGCTGAAGTATAGGCTGATGTCAGAACGCTATAGAAGGGAAGTTCGAAAGCATGAGTGACTTTGTCACGCGTAAAGTAAGCGCATTTAAGGTGTGCAGCGAGGACTTTAACCCGGCCGAAATTATCCGAATTCTAATCCGACAGATGCCGAACGGTATTCGAAACCTATTGTGGAACAACATGCCAGATACCATCGACGCGCTGATCGAGCGGGTGAGCAGATTCGACCAGGCGAACGACGGAAATGAGCAAGACGCGCAGGAGGGACGCGGACAAAGTTCCAGTAACGGAATAGGAATAATCGGTATTCTGGGGAGGATATCGGCAGGAGAACGTATGCGCAATTGAAGTCCGTGGTGATGATAAATCCAGTAGGCAAGCACAATCGCGTAATGGACAGGCACAAAACAAACCGAAGCCGAAAGAGGATAATAGGCAACGTTCGGGGGATGAACGAATGGTGCGAGAAGAAAGAAGTCAGGTAATTGAAGCAGGCGCAATACCAGATAGGTGGGAGAAGAAAGAAGGAAGACAGGAAAACTAGAAACGTTTGGGACGAACAGGTGGCTCAACCCAAACGAGGAGGATAGCGACGATACCGTGACAGTGATAGCTGCAGCAACGATCATCGTTGAAGGGGATGAATTGCTCCGGGAAGAAGTAAGTGAAGGGGTGAAACCTAGCCAATGTCTATTATTGCGAGGTGTATGCTACGGAGAGAAGTACGAGGCTGGTAGACTCAGGCAGTAGTGTGAGTGCAGTGTCGGAAGAGTTCTGTAACAAAGTACTGAAGGAAGGGCGCATGTTGGTTGAATTACCGACGCGGAAACTACAAGTCATGATGGCAAACCGAAAAGCGGCGAATACCACCGGGAAACAAGTCTGGTTAGAGATTGATGTAGGGGCTCCAAGCCGTCGTCGACGTAGGTGCTAGGAAAGTGACCCGTCGTCGACGTAGGTGCTAGGAAAGTGACGCTACGATCGAGAGGTTTTATTGGAAGCAGTCCAGTGGTCGCTGAACTTGATGAGGCGGAGGTAGCAGGGGATGAGATGCTGGCCGCTATGGAAGAGATCCTCCAGAATGTGGATAGGGCCGCGGAAGGAGTCATGGACTTGGGAGACTGTCCGCAAGAATTCGACAACTGTGCGAGAGTTCGCAGAAATTTTCAGAGAATCGTCAGAGCCGGTGAAAGGCTACAAGTTTTCGTTACAGCTCAAGGACACTACACCGTTTACTGCCAGGCAATATCCCGTACCGCAAATGTACGGAGAACAGGTGCGCAAGCTAGTGGAAGAAATGGAAGAAAAGGGAGTAATAAAGAGGGCAATTACCCCATATGTCCATTGGTCGTGGTAATAAAAGGAACGGGAGCATTCGCATCTGCCTGGATGCGAGAAAATTAAACGCGGTTACTATTCCACGGTACGAGACGCCACCTACGATAAATGAGATGGTGATGAAGTTAGGGGGCTACTATCTTCAGTGCGCTCGATTTTTCATCCGCGTACTGGCAGATAGAGGTCGAAGCTGACAGTCAGCGTTATATAAGTTTCAAATTTGAGAACTGTACTCGTTCCGACGACTGCCATTCGGATTAAAGAATTCGGAGCTGCGCTGATCCGCTACTTAAATGACGTAATCCCCGCGGAGCTCAAAGAAACCCTGGTAATGTATGTCGATGACATTATTTTATTTTCACCAGACATGCATTCCCATCTCAGCAGCTTAAGGAAGTTGTTCGAAATTTTTAAAGAATATAACTTGAAACTGAATTTGGAGAAGTGTGAGTTCTGCCGCGAACGTGTACAGTTTATGGACATGAGATCTCGGCACGGGTATGAGGATGCAAGTGAGTAAAGAGAAGTAATTCAGAAGCTACCGCCGCCGAAGAACGTTCGAGGGCTGCGTCGACTGTTCAGTGTATGCAATTACTATGCGCGTTTTGTGAAAATTACTCTCAGAAGGTCTGCCATTATTGCATTTACTGAGGAAAGGAGCAAGTGGCACTGGAGCAATAATGCCAGGAGGCATTTGAAGAACTAATAAATGCGTTCGAGCGCACTTATGTCGTGGAATACCCAGACTTTCATCGGCGCATGTACCTACAGACCGACAGTAGCGGTTTTGCACTAGGAGCAGTACTGTTCCAAATAGGTGATCACGGTGAGCAGCGAATCATTGCCTTAGACAGCCGATCATTGAAAGGGGGCGAGATAAAATTCGGCGTAACGGAACTGGAAGCGCTTGCGATTGTTTGGGCGACCCGAAAATTCAGGACGTTGTTGATCGGGCGTCCATTTACGATCATTACGGATCACAAGGCGCTAATTTTCTTGATGCGAAGCCACACCAATAACGATAAGTTGTTAAGGTGGACGTTGTGGCTCCAACAGTTCCAATTTAACATCGAATATTGTGAAGGCCGAAGAACTTGCTCCCAGATTACCTGTCAAGAATCAAAGTCAAAGAGAAAGAAATGGCGGAGGATATTATGGCGGCTCTACAGGTGCGAGAAATTCATCCGCGATGGACCGCGGAAACCATCATCGCGATCCAGCAGCGCGATCCATTCACCCGAGAAGTGATCAACTTGGTGATGGGACGACCGTATGACGTCGACCAAATTCCGAGGAGCAAGGATGCGAACGTGGACAATTGGAGGATATACCATGGGATGTTGCTACGGAAGGTAAACGGCAAGACAAGATTTTTCCGATTTGGGTTCGAAGGAACATAGGAAGAATTAGCTATTTCTACACGAACATTATGGGCATTTTGGAGGACAAGATTGTTAAAATCCTGTCCGAATATTGCTATTGGCCAAACATGGGGAAAGAGATACGGCAGCTGGACAAGTTCATGCGACTTGTGTCAGAAGACAAAGCAGCCTAATCGGCGTTACGAAGGGAATGGCAAGCGATAGTGCCACGAGGTCCCAGAGATTTGTACGCCGTTGATTTGTACGGTCCACTGCCAAAGACCCGGTTCGCAATCAGCATCTCTTCGTAATCATGGACGTATTCTCAAATTCGTCCAAATTTTTCCGATAAAGAAGCCCAACGCCAACAACTGCATACGACAGGTGTTGCGATTTTTGAAATGTGTGGAAACCGGGAGAATTCTTAGTGATAGGGGAACTCAATTCACCAGCGAAAAATGGAAAGAGAAAATGGAAGAACTAGGTATTGCAGTGCATTTTATAGCGGTACGTCACCCGCAAAGCAATCCCAGCGAGCGAGTAATGAGGGAGTTGTCGCGGTTATTTCGCGTGTATGTGGCTGAAAACCACAAAGCATGGTTCGATGCAGTACCCGTTTTGAACGAGGTTCTGAACGCTGTGCCACACTCCAGCACCCATTCGACGCCGTGGGAGGTACACTTCGGCGTGAAGAAGTTAAGGACGTTCGACGCAGTGAAGATACCACCGGAGATTAGTGGATTACCAACGGTGACTGCAAATAACAAAATAGTATACGACCAGTTGAAGAAATCGGCCAAGCTGCGGAAAAGGGCCCAGGGACATTTCTATCGGGGAACGTTTAGTGTAGGGGACGAAGTTTTGATCCGTTCGCCACATTCGTCTTCCTCCGACCAGAAATTGTTTCGGAAGTTCTTTCCCATCTATGACGGTCCGTACAAGGTGAAAGGGGTACTGAACAATAACAATGTTTTGTTGGAAAACGATGGGCAGGAAATAGGTGTTCAAAATGTATATAACATTAAACCTTACAAGACACAGATAGTTTGATGTCACGTTGACGAAAGTGTGCGTTGATTCAGAGGGAAAGGTAGTGGAATAGTGTGTATGTGTTATTTCTATGCAAAGTGTTTAGGTTAAGTATTAGTTTTAAGTATTTCTTGATGAGCAAGTACGAAGATTGTTTAGCAGTAAGTAGTTGTGAAATTATCTATGGAAAGAAACGATTTATTTGTGTGTTGTGAAGTGAGTTGCAGGTGCATAGTGACAAGTGCGAGTAGAGACGACGGTGTTACGAGCCTATGCAGTGCTAAGTAAACATTGGCAGGTTCGTCCGTCGCGACTTTGCCAAGTACGTGTGTTTGTGTATACTCCGCCGAGCATTGTTAACGAGCTTCAAGTTCACGGTCAAGGTCAAACGTAGTGAGCACAGTAGAGGGGAACAAAAGCAAGCATAAGCTTTAGATGTTGGCTCGTCAGAACTGCGCAACATCTTAGGCGGGGGGGTATGTAATGATTTACACGATCCCCAATGGTGTGCATTTGGATGATAAACAGTTCAAAACATTTACAGCAAAGACGCCATAGTGAAAAATAAAACCGATTGAGGAAGAGAATAAAGCGAACCCGATACTTGTGCGAGTTTGGACTATAAACATTAGATCCGGCTGTGATTTAGAAACATTTTGAAAGTTATCCAGTGAAATCGCGTCAGGCAATAAAAGTTATTGAAATTTTCGTATTTCGCATGTTTGTATTAAGGAAAATATTAATGGAGTCCATTGTTGAGCGATGAAACGCTTATAAAGAAGAGGTTTTCGAATACTGCAAGAAAACGCGATAAGATATCAAATTCAGACTTTCGGAGGGAAAAGAAGAAAATTAGCTGCATCAGGTAAAATTTATCCATTTAAATATCTTGACGGAAGTATCGAAATTTTAATAAAACAGATAAATTAATTCAAGCAAGAGGAAGCGATTAGCGAACAAATGCAGTGCGTTCCATTTCACATTCAAAAACGGAAAACAGGGAAAATAAAGGATTTTGACCAAAGAAAACAAGAGGAGAACATCAAATTTTAGGAAATTGCCGGAGAATTTTATCAAAACTAAAACGGAAATAAAGTGTTTGGAAAACGTTAGAAATTAAATATTTTGAGAGAACCAAGGTGACGCGATCGTCAGTTATCGAGCGATCGGGAAAGTGCTGAAGCAAGGATAACAATGCTAGGTTGAAGAAGATTTGGCAGAATGTGCCTGGACTTGGTGAAAGCAGGATGTGTGTTCGCGTAGGCGATTCTTGAAAATTTTGTAAAGTGCGGAAGTTATAACATCATCGAAATAGTAACCGGAATATTTTACGTACGTTGTGTAACAGTCGTGGAAAGAAAATTTCATAAAAGAAGGGGAATTTTCGGAACTATTCTGAAATTCGCAACGCCCGCTGGACTTGAGAGCGAGCGGCGGTACGAGAAATTTTGCAACGAGTGGGGAGCGCGACGTTGCATTGATAATTAGAGGCGCGAATTTGATTGGAATTCAGTGAGATTTAATAATTTGAAGGGTTTATAAAAAAAGATGGCAGCGTGAACTCCGACACCATAGTGAACTGTGATGCGTATGCGAGTGTTCCGGAACTGATGGTGACAAACGGGAGGCGCTGTTGGGCTGAATAATCACCCCAGACACGCAGATTCGTCGCAGAGCAACAGCATACGTGAGCCAAAGTATTTTGACATTTGTTTGTTTTGTTTTGATTGAAGAAGCTCTGTCGAAGACCAAGTCGTTAATTGGTAGATTTTAAGACGGAAATCTCGACAGAATGCATTCTGGAGTTTAGTTATATGTGTGAATGGTATTTGTTGTTTTTTGTAAATAGTTGTGTGAATGAAAGAGTATATATATCTATGTATTGTGTATTGAGGAGGAGAAATGTTTATTTGTTGTTGTTTTTGATGCTGGGTTGTATTGATGTGTGCCGTCAGAGGTACCAGTGCTGTTGCAGCACTAAATAGTGCAAATTGAAAAGAAACATGATAACGGAGGCGATTGAATAAACTTCATGGCCATTTTGGGGGTCATGATTCGCAAAATCAATATGTTTTTCGCAATCATTTACGTAGCATTAGACTGATCCACGCGCGTGAGCGCAGATTTTGCTCGCGTCTGTACAGACGCACCGCAGACCACGCCCAGGTGAGTGAAAAGGCCAGGTAAGCTAGCAGAGGGGCAATTGTGAGTAGGAAAGGGGGAAAGTTATTATATGTGGCAACCCAACGCGAGGCTAGTGTTTATTGGTTCGTTCGTAAGAAGGGCTAGAGCAGGGCAATTTATTAAACGTAACAGTATAACGTGCCGGGCGTGTAGAGGCCGCCCAACCCATTACAAGTGACCGCCCAACGTGTGGGCAGGTTTATATATATAAGGAGGAGAGGAAGGGTGAAACCCGACGTATTACAATACAATGACGGGTGGGATTTTGATTTGTGGTGGTTGTTCTTCTGTTGGTTGTACTTGCATATTTAGCAGCACTTGAGTATTGCATATTTATTAGCTAATGGAATTTCCGAAGTTGATGGAAGTTTATATGTTTTAGCCCCTTTTTTACCGGAATATTGTCTGAAATTAGTCCTTTCTCTCTTTCGAGAATCATTTTGTTGCTGAGAACTGTCCGACGTATTGGTAAAGGTATTATTTATATTTGATTAATTTTGAAAATTAAAATTAAATGTTGAAAATTTTTTGTTGAAAAGTTGATTCATTAGACGAATTACCTTGATGCATTGGAGTTGCATTGATATTATTTGTTGTTGTTGTTGTTGTTGTTGTATCCATATCCGAATTAGCTGAAGGTAGGGCAATGTTTGGATCAGACATTGCTACTAAATTGAATCCACCCATAGGTGGAAAATTTATATGGTCCATTTTGTCAAGTTTTTGGTGACATGAGGCACGAGTTACATATAAGTTGTCACCATGTAATATTAAATACACTTTTCACAGTTTATATCACTACTAGCAATTCAGTACTGACAGTAATTCACTGAATTACGATTACTATTCACATACACGTTTTATCGTAAGCAAGGCCCACTTAAATAATTGTTTTTCAGAATTTTCTCTCGTGGCAAGGGAGGAAAAATTGGCAGCAATCTTATCAATCAAAATTATCGTCTGTTGCTCTTTCAAAACTCTGATGTTCTCCCAAAAACAAGCTGTTTTGCAGCCTCAGCACATTAAAGTAAAGGACGCTGAAGAGAATTGTGCATGATTCATGTTCGTTGAAACGCTTGTTTTAGAATAAAATACCATTTTTCCCATATTCCTGTAACTACAATTGTGAAGATACATTTTACATTCTCGTATACGTATGGAGTAATAGACGTAAATAGAGAAAGTTATGTAATGCTGCGCGAAAAAACAGCGGATTTACGACAGAAAAAATTCATTTCCAGGCCCTGAAAACAAAGTGCTAAAGTTGAGAGTTGTTAAATTAAGTTGGTAAATTAAGAGAAAAAACCCTCTAACCAGAATTCCATTTTTGGGGGTCCTTGATATCGAAAAACCATCTGAAAGCAAAACGTCCGTCCGTCTGTCAACACTACTAGCGCCTAAATCATGCGATCTTTTCCAAATTGAAGAACCTCTTGTCGATTCGGCTCTTGTTGAAGTATTAAGATTTTGAAAAACATTATTTAAAAGATTCAGCTTTCCTTCCGTACTTTGCTTTCGAAATTCCATTACCCACTACTTCCTTTAATTCTTCGATAACGTTTCTGCTTCTTTCTCCGCCTTGTACGCATCGTTGACCACCGTGGTTTCTACGTTGCTCCGAAGTTGGAGTCGCTTGTTTTATCTCCGACCTTCCACGTGGTGCCACTTGTGCGCAACGAATCCGGCATGCGGCGTAATCCTCCCACCTTCTATGAACCGGCTCGGGCGAATCCTAGTCTCTATCCGTTGCACGATTTGCCACCTCTCCTACCATGAGCTTCACTTATCTCTGCAAGCTTCTCCCAACCACCAATCTCTTATTCTCCACTCGCATTATCAACTTCCGCTTCCTTTGCTCCTCTAGTCATGTTCTTTTCGGCTATCATTAAATTCTTCGGGAAAAAATTGAAACACCACTCCCCATATCCACTGATGCATCGACTCCCATATCCAAATAACCATCTCATAACACAAATACTCGTTCCCTATTTTTGTGTTTCGCCTCTTGCCAAAAGACCATCGTAGACGCCAATAACGGTTTACTGCAAACCTCTGTTCCTCTTCCAATTCGTTGTTTTATATGTCCTGTCTTACCATCCCAACAATTGAATTTTCTATTGGCACATTGATCTGTTGCATATATCTGTTCTTTCCTCTTTATCTGTTCCAAAATATTTACTTCTGCCTCTCGATTCTTCCTATTTCTTTTTTCAAGACATCTATCAACAATCAACTAATTATTTCACATACTTGCACCCCTTCCAACTCTTCATTTGGTATGTTCCACCTTTCCAAATTTCCATTTCTACACAATACTTCAATAAGTCAGCGTCACGTTTGTTCTAAGCTTTCCTGTTTCTCACGCTCCATAAATTGCCTCTTACTATTAACACAATAATAACATACACACACACGCACGATAACAACAATAATTACACATACTTGCACCACTTACAGCTTCCCGTGTAGTGTGTTTTACCTTTCCAAACCAGCCAATCCTGTTTTTTTCTCATTGCATTGAGTAATTCTGCCGCCACCTGTTTCACTATAACTGGTATTGGGAAGTTTCGCTGTCTGAATGAGGTATAATTTGTAGGTTGAATGCATAACTCACATCCTTCGGCTAGGGTTCGTTTTTTTCCTACCTTCTTATTCTCTATCAATAAGTTCAAATCTTCTGATCGGCAGCTGATAAGATGATTACTTCGACTTCTTGCTTCAATTTCACTTCGGACGTCACTTTTGATATCATACACGTGTTTATCCCGCGTTTTTTCAACAGGACTCAAATCAATTTCTATTCTTTGGCTTCCTAGCTCCACCACCCTTCGGTCAAAATTGGTGATTCCTGTGTCTTCTGATGACAGATCCGTCCCAATTTTATCATCTAATTTAGTTATCTGAGGTTCTGATTTCTTCTCTTGCTCGCCATCTTTCCGTAGTTAATTCATGTTGGTTTATCTTGCTTTTTTTTATTGTCTGTGATTCTAATTTATTCTGTTGCTTGCCAAATGTTTCCATAGTTAATTCATTTTGGGCTGCCGTTTGCTCTTCGACTTTCTCCGCTAAATTCCCGATGATTATTTCATTTTGGTCTTTTGTTTCTTTATTCTGTTGTTTCAACTGATTTGTTATGTACTGCTATATACTTTCTTTTTTTTTTTTTCTTGCAGTGTTGTTCCCAATTTTTTTTTTTGTTTCCACTTTCCAAATGTGTTTATCGAATTTACTATTCTGTTCTTCAGCCAATTTCCTACTCTGTTCATTTGCTTTCCTATCCTGTTCATCGAATTTCCTATCAATGCCCCTTTCCAATTCCTTCTAATTCCCTATTCTCTTCTCCAGCCAATTTCCTATTTTGTTCTTTAAACAATTCCCTATTCCGTTCATCGAATTTCCTACCCTGTTCCCTCTTAACACTGCCTGTCACTCTGCCTTATAATACCCTTTCCCGTAAAAACTTATTTTCCCCAATATGGGACATAGATACTCTTAACCATACAATTTTCTCGTCTGCCATTCGTACTATTATCTATTTCTATGTTATGTGTACTGTCCATTCCTACTTTTAGCCTACACTCACAATAGAACTTTGTTATTGCTCCCATGACTATTGATTTGTTAACACATAACACATACACTCTGCAAACACCCTTTAAATTATTATTAAATCTACACTAATACATATATGAGTATTCTTGTTCACCAATATTGCCAATAAATTCTTGCCTGCAAATTAAATTGATAACTGCATATGTGCACTGTATCCATGTTAGCATTTATAACTACAAAATACTTATTACCTCCAAAATTATTTTTATATTTGCACCAATTCACATATTATTGATCTTGTTTACACATGAATAATAAGTTCTTACTAATACCCCTAAAATTGTTCTGTACATGTACTGTGCTGGCACATATAAATTTTTCACAAGTTTGTGCAATCAATGTTTACTAATATTCAGCCAGTTATTTCGTACCTCTACTACTACATCCATGATTCACAAATAAAACAAATTCCTGCTCACATCCCCACAATTATTCATAGACCTGCACTAGTACACATATAATTATTCTTTTCCATAAATGTGACAAATGCACTCTTTTAAATGCCCTCGAAAATTATTTTATCACTGGGTCAATACACATAAGAATTATTCTTTCCCACAAACAACACCAATATATTTCCACTAATATTCACAATATTGAACCACACCTACACAAGTACATTTTACCTTGTTCACAATTAAACTATAAATTATTTTCCGTTCACTTTCCTTTTCGTTCCTTTTTTTTCATTTGGATACCCTGCATAGTCTGATATTGATTCAGTGGTGAGTTGTAGTTGACATTTACATAATTGAAATGATTGAAGGCGTTGTCATTGTCAACAATAGTATTGTTACTATTGTTGACAATGACAACGCCTTCAATCATTTCAATTACTGCATAGTCTGAGTTACAATATGCAATAACATTCATATTTTTCTTTTTATTGTGTAAAGAATACTATTTCTTGAAGTTGAAATATCTCATTATTCTCTTCAAAATGTGGATGCCTTGTTAGTTTGGATCATCCATTGACCTGCTTTCAATATTAACAGCAAATGTCATATCATATCGTATTTTACAAGTGTGAAACAATAAACTTCCTATGGCCTCTCTGTATGGAAACTTCTGTTTTCTTGGGTTTTCGTGTAATTTTTCTTGATTATAGATTGGTGATCTCACATTTGGAGTTTTCCATTCTGTATCTTTTGATAACTTTAATTGCATATTTTTCTTACCTGATGAATATAATCGTACCGTTTTATTTCTCTTGATTTCCAAACCCGAATAACTTGCTGGATTTTTATTCAGTACAATATCAAAATTCTGCATCAAAGTTTTCATCTGGTTGTATTCTTTTCCAAACAATATTCATCATCAACATGATTAACAAGGTACATTTTCTTTTTAGTATTTGCTTTGAACACACATTGGTCTGATTTCTTTTGTTGAAAGGTAAGTTTCTTGTTCCATTGAAGTGATGCTTGTTTTAGACCATACAATGCTTTATTTAATAATTTAGTAAACACATTTTCCCATCCTAGTACTTTCATATTGTTACGATTATATGAGGTGAATTAAAACACAGATATTATTTTAACAAAAACGTTTACTTTGTTTCTTAACACGATCACTGAAAACAGTTGATTTATATGCAGATAGTTTTCACTTGATTATTTCTTTATACGGCATACTTCTCTTGATTATTTATTTACTCTACACTTCACTTTATTATTTATTTACACTACACTTCCCTTGATTATTTATTTACACTGTTCACTTCTTTTGCACTGTCTACTGCACATCACTAAGCATTGACCTCTGTTCGACGCACTGACCACAGTTCACGTCATAAGCACAAGCACAGCATTGCTATTCACCGCGATGCACACACTTCACATCTCAGCTTCCACTTCAGAGTGACTCGCGGGCACTGTCGAGAATTTACTGGAAATTGCAATACACATCGGGAACCCTCTGGGACCATCTAGTTCGAGGGCCGCCGGCAGATGAATCCGCGTATACCATTTAGTTCGTTGTGGCGCCGGCAGATGTCGCAATTTTCGTTACAATATATTACTCCCGTATATACGTATGTATACGAGAAAGTAACTAGAGGTGCTACAGAATGGCACAGACTTTCTCGTAGTATATAGTTTTCTAATTTCCTTGGTGTGATATCACTTTAGTGAGTTTTGGTCCAGTCTCTGGCCATCTGCCATGTATCGTCGTCCAAAGAACATTTTTTGACATTTTCTCAACATTTTGCTTTTCTAGTAATACAACTGAATTATTACTTCAAGAAAATTTAAGAAGAGTAGAAACTCGTCCTAATTAGAATTTTTTCATTGAAAATGTGAAGCGGTTTTTAAGACAATGGTCACTAAGTATTGCTGTAAATGCGAAATGAAGCTCTTTTTCACAGGAATCTATTTAGAATTCTAAAAAGTTCAATTGAAGTCATTTGAAGCATTCCACTCACAAATGTAATAATGCATACAAATCGATGGAAATGTCCACATTAACGGTGTGAGAGGTTTAAAAAAAAATACATTTCTGTAATTTTTGAAAAAACAAATGAATACACCAAAATAAACTGTTTACGTTCCAAGATGGCTTCAGTAGAACTGTTTGGGAGAGCAATAGAATGATAGATGAGGTTGCTCGCAAAGCGTGGCTACCCACTTCCTAACTTACCACTAGGAAAAATGCTGAAAAACAATTATTAGAGAATTATTAGTTATCTCAGCGTGATAAATATTCATGATGTAAGAAGCTTGTCAATTTCACCTTGTTGTCAATGTATCCTTTGACGAACAGAAGATTGTTTTCTGTTATAATCCATGCGACATACCATTTCAGCTTGCTTGTCGCCTTTACGTGCTCAAACACCCACTGCTACCACTGGTCAAATTTCTTCAATGCCGCCCGGATGTGAATTACCACGCCCTTTTACTACTGACGAGGCGATCTTTTATGTGTACGCACAGCTGCAAAATTCTTCAACAATACTCCACAACAATACAATCATAAAGCCGTTGTTTTCTTCGAAACCTCGACAATGAGAATGGTTCTGCGCGCTAAAACCTCTCAACTGATGTCGCAATACCAACCCTACATAATTAAATTAATAGTCGGTAGCATATGTACATGCATCTTAACGATGTTTTACTTGCGCGAGGCCAGTCGAGTAACCGCGAAACTATTTTCGGCCACTATTCCTTTAAATAATGCTATTCTATCGCGCCTTCATTTGGAGGACTTTTAACTTTGAAATGTTGATACTTCACAGTGTCTCCGGTACCTGGCGCGGCCTACCGGGCTTCTGCGAAAACAGTCCAACACTTCAACTATTTTTGTCTTTCCAAAGAGTTTCCCGCGAAAGATGTTTTTGTCTTTCCCTCTGAAAGCAAGCGCGCCGTTTTTGGAGAAAAAATATGACATCCGACGCGGGACGTTTAAAAATGCATGCGCTTTGCTGTTAAATAGCGGCAAGGAATTGTTATAATGATAGGTTTCAAAGTACGGCGCAAAATTTGAATCAAGTTGATGCCGATGTGCTAACATAAACTTAACGACATAGTAAATAGTGCAATTAGCACTATCTACTGGAAAAAAAACGTGGAGAAAAATATACAGTCCATTTTGAGAAATTGATGTTTGAGCGTATCTGAAAAGGCGAAATTGTGAGCTGATATTTACAAAAAAATGTTGAGTTTTCGAGAATCGTTATTTGACATTATTTAAAGGACATGAACTCATAAATAAAGTAATGTGAAGAATTCGTCTCTAAAGTAAATATTACCAACGTGAGAGACAAGAAGTGAAAAAAATTACATTTTCGTATTTTTTTCAAAAATCAAAAGAGTAGAGTAATATGGCTTTTATGTCATGACATAGGGTTAGTTTGGCACTACGTCTACCAAAACGTTAAAGAAAAAATGAGCCGTTTTTAAGATAGTCTTGTTTTTGTTATTTTTTAAAATAGCAAATATTTCACGCTCTATTGCACAAAAAATACTAAAATTTGCAAAACTTTTAACATAACATTAATGAAAGAACAACTTATGGGCAACAAATTCCAATTGAAGGAAACATATGTGTCTTCAATTTTATAGTTCTAGGAAGATGCCTAACAAAATTCAAACTTTTGCAATTTTCGAAACTTCATAGCTTATCGTGAAAATCGAACCCATGCAACCTTAATAAGTGTATTTTATTATATTCTTACAAGAAATTTAAAGAAAAACTTTGGAGCCGTTTCTGAGAAAATTTACAAAATTTCCAGTGAGTTTCATGTAAGGTACCCCAAAATTTTTAAGAATGTTTTTCAAAATCACAAAGCTTCAACTAGAACCAGATGGTCAAAGGTTTCTTCAATTTGGAAAAGATTATAGGCACGGTTTAGGCTCTAGCAGTGTTCAAAGACGGACGGACGGAAAGACAGACAAACAAAACAGACACACAAACGGACAGACGGACGTTTTGAAAAAAAAAACACTTTTTCGGTATCAGAGTTCTCCAAAAGGTGTATTTCCGTTAAAATCCCAAAATAGTTTTACCGCAGAATTACATCACTTTCTCTATACTACGTATATTACTCTGTACGAGAAAGTAAATATTACTTTGGGCGACGATAGATGGCAGCTAGCAAGAGGCAGTGGGAAGTCCGTAAAGCCAATCCACACCAAGGAAATTAGAAAACTTTACTACTAGAAAGTGTGTGCCATTCTGTAGCACCTCTAGTTACTTTCTCGTGTACATAAATACGGAGTAATATACGTAGTATAGTGAAAGTTATGTAATGCTGCACGAAAATGGGGACGAAAACGGCAACGCTGGTCGAACACTACTATCGCATAAACAATCCACACCATCTTTTCCATATTGAAGAATCCCCTGTCTATCAGGCTCTAGTTGAAACTTAGACATTTCGAAAAACATTCTTTGAAATTTGAAGGTACTTTACATGAAGTCCCACGGACATTTTCAACATTTTCTCCAAAACATCTCCAAATGTTTTCTCAACATTTCTTGTAAGAATATAGTAAAATTAACTTATAGAGGTGGGATGAGTCCCGTTTTCATGGTTAACTCTGCAACTTTGCAAAATTTGCAATTTCAAAAAGTAACAAAAACAATATTTCTCCAAAAACGGCTCCAAATTATTTTTTTACACTTTTGGTATGGATAGTGCGAAATACACTGTTTAATATGACAGAAACGCCAGATTGCTCTATGTGTTTGTTTTTTCAAAATTACAAACATGTATTTTATTACTTCTCTCTCACGTCGGTAATATTTACATCAGAGGCTATATCTTCTTATTATTATATTTAAGAATACATATATTTTAAATGATGTCAAATAACCTTTCTCGAAAACGCAACAGCTTTATAGCCAAAACGCAACAGCTTTTTTTTAAATAGATAGTGCTAATTCCACAGTTTAACATGACGCATAGTTCATTTTGATGTACTCATTTGTTGTTGTTTTTTTTTTCAAAATTACACAAATGTAATTTTTATGAAATACCACACACACCGTTAGTAATGGTTTCCAACGATTTGTATTTATTATTACATTTGTGAGTGGAAGTGCTTCAAATGATTTCAAATGAACTTTTTGAAAAACCCAATAGATTCTTAAGAAAAAGAGCTTCAAATTTCGTATTTACAGCAATGCTTAATCGTCATTTTCTTAAAAACCGCTTTAATTTTTTTATTGAGAATTTCAATTTAGGCGAGTTTTTACTCTTCATTAATATTCTCGAAGTCATAATACGGTTGTGGTTCCGGCAAAGCAAAAAGTTGAGAAAATGTCAAAAAATGTTCTTTGGGCGACGATAAATGGCAGCTGGACAGAGAATGGAGCTTAAAGCCAGACCACACCATGAAAATTAGAAAACTTTACTACGAGAATGTCTGTGACATTTTGTAGAATCTTTAGGAACTTTCTGGTATACATACGTATATATGGGAGTAATATATTTAGTATAGACAAAGTTTTGTTATGCTGCTAAAAATTGTTTTCTAGATTTCAACGGAAAAACACGTTTTGGGTTTTTTGATATCGAAAAAGTGTTGATTTTGTAACGTCCGTCCGTCCGTCACTACTAGCGCCTAAACCATTCGTACGATCTTTTTTCAAACTGAACAATCCTCTGTCGATCTGACTCTAGTTGAATGATATTCGGAGTTCCACATGTCTCTGAAATTCGTGTCACTACTGTAGATCGTTTTGTTTCTATCAAATGTATCAATATCTCTTCTATCGTTATGTATCAATCAAAAGAGACACTATTAGATTTCGTAGAAGATACAAAATTGTCAGTCGGACAGACACTGCAGAATGTAGTAAAAGACAGGCAGAAGAGAAGATGGCTGGACAGAAAACCAATGACAACAGAAAAAACTGAAGCCATTCTCTTCACAGATAAAAGGAACTATGCTAGGATAATAGTCACAGGCACTGAAATCAAATGGAAGACCAGCTTCAAGTACCTGGGAGTATATAGATAGACTCGAAACTCGACTTTCGAGTACACGCCCAAAACGTGGCCCAAAAAGCGGCAGGAATTGCAAGCGGCATGTCACGACTGATGCCGAATGTGAGAGAACTGAAGCACTTTAAAAGAAAACTTCTCTTTTACGTCACCTACGCCAAAATGCTATACGCTGTGACCTATGTGAAGCCTCGGACGTTTAATTATATGCCAACAAACAACATGTGACAGTTTCGCAATATAAGAATATACAAGCAGAATGAAAGGCTACAAATAGTTTGAGTATTTAAGCTACTTTGACTGAAGCAGTGAATCTTCCACCAATGACGAAGTAAGAAGAATCAGAGTCCATTGCTGAACAGAAAATTAGGCAATAGTGATCCGCTATTTTGTAGTATGTTTAATGAGTTCAAAGTTACATGCAAGAAAAAGAATTGTAACTGAACGAACCAGGATTTGCTGAATTAAATGAAAATTATATACATTCTGATAAGCTTCCAGTATAAAGGAGGTACAATCTGAAACACTGCTCTTATAATTTGTAATAATTAAGCATATATATATATATATATATATATATATATATATATATATATATATATATATATATATAGTAACGCCTCCACAAACGGAAACGCCCTGATAGACTGCTCTTTCGAGCTTAAATATCTCGGGGCAGGATCTTTTGGGTATGAGACAGTGATGTGACAAAGTAACATGGAAATCTATTATAATACGTACAATTTAAATCACAAAAAAATATACACATTCATCAAATAGTGGAACAACTCAACCTTTCCCCAATAACTCAGAATGAAGCCAGTTAGTTACATAACATTGCCGTAAAATTGTACAAGGTTTTGCCCTTTGGCGAAATCAAACAAGGCATACTTTTAGCAGAATTTAAACCATAAAATAATATACACATTCATCAAATAGTGGAACAACTTAATCTTTCCCCAATAACACAGAATGAAGCCAGTTAGTTACATAACATTGCCGTAAAATTGTACAAGGTTTTGGCCTTTGGCAAAATCAAACAAGGCATAATTTTAGCAGAATTTAAACCTCCACGAATTTGTTTAAAAGGTGACAGTCTTTCTATACTGAATTTAGGGAGTTTCTCACATGAACTACCACGCAAATTTGCCGTTATCCACTTTCTGGGCCGCACTAATCTTCGCACGAAAAGTCGCAAGTTCGGTTACCTTTACGGCGCTCTCCAGTTCGCTCGAAGGCTACCTTGGCACTCCCGCTGCCCGGTGTCGCAGCGACGTCACTCCAGCTTCTCTCGTACGCTTCACCTGTCCGTCACGCGTTCGGTGAAACCGAGCCCTTCTCTCGTTCGCTTCGCCCGTCCGTCACGCGATCGGTCAAATCAGGCCCTTCTCTCGTACGCTTCATCCGCTCCCGGCTCCCCTCTTCTCCGTTTTTTTCCGTCCTCGCCACGAACGTGCATGCCCACGCTCCAAGTCTCTGGCGCGTCGCAAAATCGGATCTTTGCGTTATTACACTGGGCGTCGCAGCTGCACTTCGGATGGCTGCAGCGCTTATACACGCAGTGTCCACTGGATTTTACAAAACTGTCCTCTGCACGAAATGAGCACTCTTGAAAAAAAAAGTTTACTGTTCTTACTTCGCTCTGACCGCTTTCTTTCTAACGAGCTTGCAGCGGATTACTAATATGTTCGTATTGCAATCACATTCCTATACCAACTAATCCTCCACGCTCACACCACTCAATTATTCACTTTCACTACCAAATTCGTTCGTGTTCCAAAAACTTACGCGTTCGCCTACACTACCAGACTCATAGAACTAATGCTTTCGCCCGTGTCGCCGGATTAACCGAGAAGACCGCAGCTTTTCGCCGCACCGCCGTATAAATGCGGCCCTGACGTCATAGAAACCCCTATGCGCGCCGCCCCTCCGTCGAAATTACCCCGCCGCTGCTTCTGGCCGCCACCGACAGGTCGCGCCTTTTCTCTTGCGTGTTGCACTTCCGATGTTATTAATCACTCCGTCACCGTCGAAGATGTGAGAGTGCCGTGTAAGCTTGTGGCCAGGCCACGAACGTCACTATATATATATATATATATATATATATATATATATATATATATATGCTTAATTATTACAAATTATAAGAGCTTATTGCATATGCAACGTGAATTTCAACATAACTGGCATATCGCTAATTTAAAAATTTGTTTTTTGTATGGATGAACCAACCATGAATAACAATTAAATATAGTTAGAATGACTTACCCAACATCGTAAAATCGAATCAAATTAAATTAGATTTTAACGTAGCAGGCCGAAGGCGTGGGCCGACAGACTAGGGATCCAAAGTTGGGGAAGAAGAATGTCTTATGTTCAGAAGGCCAGCACAAGTCGAGTAACCTCAGCGTACAGGAAGGTAGCCCATTCAGCAGCAGAGCAGAGCTCATTCTTGTTCTTAGCGGGAATTCTCCCAATAGATCTCTTAGAGCCCAAAAGGGCGGAAGTGTATAACATTTTGAAAGAAGCCCCCGCGAAACAAAAGGGAACGAAAGAAATGAAGAAAGAGCCCGAGAAAGGCTCATGAAGAGCTGACTAAGAGGCTGGGACAACGTAGAGACAGGAAGGTGGACTTACAAACTAATTACACATCTGACCAAATGGACGGAGAGGACATATGGACAGCTGAACTACCTAACCCAGGTATTGGGTAGACACGGCGACTTCAACAAATATATACACAACTTCGGTCACCGACAGGATGCGATGTGCGGATACTCGCACTACCACACACATGACGCAAAGCAAACCATATTTCAGTGTGGAACTTTGAGAACAAAAAGAAAAGCACTACAGGATCAGCTACAGTGCTAATTAACGCCAAGTAATTTGTTAACACAAATGTTGGAAAATAAAAAATAGTAGCCACAAATTGAAGAATTCGAGATCGCTAGAGGTGATCGTTGCCAGTGGAACGCTGACAGCACAGTGGAGTTAAAATTACAGCACCGTCGACGCTCTTCAAAGGGATACGTTCCAATTCGTTACTTCATTCTCTCGTTGGGTATAGAATATTTTTCCACTGCACTCAAGAGTACGTGCACAGATAGTGAAACCACATTTTGACCAGAAGAAAACAAGGAACCATCTTAGCATTTGATGAATGTATCATGTGTAACAGCCCATATGTCGGTTCAATTGATTTTTGAGAAGCACCCGAGAACGTCAAGACAGGATAAGATGCAATTATAGTGTTACCAAATTGCAAGAGATTGCGCCAGCAGTAAATGGTATCCCTTGCGAGAATTTATTAAAGTTTCTGAACGTATAATAGCACCAGAACCAATCAAAAATCACCCTTGAAAATATCAGCACTAGCGCAAAGCACCACTTCGAAAAGCTCTCTCTTTTGCTGTCGACCGCCGATCTGCACGCACCGAAATTGTTCGTGTTGGACGCAGAGGAGAATTCGCCGTGTTTCGACGATAAGAAGCTTGAAAAAGGTAATTCGTCTCATCATGTTAAAATAACGATACCATGTATGAGAGAATTGAAAATTTTAAATCATGAATATTCTGATAAATTCACGTGAACGCATTACGCAGAAATATACTATTTTTCTAACAACGAGGAAATAATATATTTGAACGTTCAAGAACGTATATTGAAGTAGAAAGCATGCGCTATAGGAAATGTTTCTTTCTAAGCTTTTTGTTGTCTTTCGGCTTGGCTTACCACGTAAGAAATTCATTACGCAGAGATATTGCAGTCATATTATATATAATTCGAAGGACTTGTTGGTAGCGATTCATTAGAGGACGTGTTCGCCGCTCCAAGCTGTGGAAATATTTCTTCAAGACGTGTCATGAGTCAGAAAACGTCACTAGAAATTCTCAAAAAAAGAACTATTTAAAGAAGCGAGAATTATTCTACACAGATAGAATTCACCTCACTTACACACGTAGAGAGTTGAGTAATCATATTAAAATCATTAAATGTAATCTTTTACAATATTACAGTAGTAAAAGGAAGCGAGATACCTAATTCCTGTAAAGAATTGAAAAAAACTATTTTTTCATTTTTCTACTAACGATAATATTTGTTCTTTTAGTGTTTATTTTCAATTTATTGTTTAATCGTTTTCAAATTGTTCAAAACCAATAATTAGTAAAAGAGTTATAATTAATCGTACGTTCATTGCATAACAATATTTTTTTCTTTGCTGGCTAAATTGTATAAAGTAATAATCTACGTGAAAGTGAAATGTCTTGTATATATTTCATCCACTATTCAAGTGACAATTTCTTTGAAATTGTATGTACAGTGTATTTTGGTATGTGATTCTTTTTCAGTATTTTGTGTTTCCATGTATTATTGTCTTGTGTACAGTTATTTTATTGTGTTTTTTTGTGAAGTGAAGGGTAATATAATTTTATGTAAAGTGTTTATGCAATTGTGCAACAACACAACTGCAGTTGTTAGATAATCACGTAATTGCTAAAGGTAGAGCAAGTGATAGAATTTTTCAATGCAATGTGTAAATGCTAGATAAAATTGTATTCAAGTATTTAACAGAATATATCTAGAACTCAGTTCATAGTTCAAAGATTAACTTGCCTATGTTTCGTTTATTACAGAAGCATGTTAAAAGACGAACCCACTCCTGTAGGGCAGTTAGGACATATTAGGACCATTCCTAATTTTAGGTGTGACGTTGTCATAACAAGTCACAGGTTAAGTAATACTACTAGGTTACTTGAGTGACCCGCTGTAGGCTTTTTATTGAATATAGTGAAAAGGTAGAGCGGTCACACATGGAAAACACAAAAAAACTGATAGAGATGGGATCATTGATCCAGAAGCTGAGATGCATTATTTGCTACAGGAAAATTTAGACTTCAAAGTTTCAAAGAAATGAAATAATCTGTATATCGCTTTGTTTAGGGCCTACAGTTGTTAAGTATTATACTTTTGAGCATAGTAAGATGAACCACTGCTGTTTTGAAAACTTCTTCCTTTGAACACAGATTGAATTCTGAATCAGTGTCATATCTGTGTAAACGAACCTTCTTGTAGGGGGCTCTTTTTGACTCCCACTTCTTTCCCTCTTTCCGCCAAGCTCTCTTCCTTCCGCTCAGTGCGCTTTGCGCGGCTACGGTTTAGCCCACTTGTCCCTCTCCTTTCACTTCTCTAACTCCGATTTAAATGTTGCGCGCATTGATTTTTGATCAGAATAGATGCGGTTATTCAATTGGGAGCTTCAATATCAACTAGAGCTGCTGCAACACTACATGTTTTCTCGCATTATAACTAAATTTGCAATTTTCGAAAATTACGGGAGTTCAACGAACGACACCTGCGTACTGTGACCTGTGAGGTGTCTTTCGTTACTGACACATTCGGAAACAAAATAATCGATCGCAGCAGAAACACGTGAAGGATTAACCTAATCTGCAAGTCTTTTGAAATAACTCACAAAAAACAAGTGATATTCCATTTATCCTGCGGTTTATTGAATTCATGATCACTCAAAAATAATTATAATGTGTCCATCTTTTTGGTTTATTGAGTTGGTAGTCAGATTTCGCCGGCCAGCTACAGGTGTCCC
Source organism: Teleogryllus oceanicus (assembly GCA_964035755.1). Classification (NCBI taxonomy): domain Eukaryota; kingdom Metazoa; phylum Arthropoda; class Insecta; order Orthoptera; family Gryllidae; genus Teleogryllus; species Teleogryllus oceanicus. Next base: position 612,817 of record CAXIVR010000010.1, read on the forward strand.
CCTTCTCTGGGTTTAGTTAAATTTCCATGCTAGGTGGTAAGAGCGACCTGAGGCGAACATGACGTATTCTCTTCATCGTAAATAGCAAGATCTGCCTGCTTGAGCTTTTCTTCGTCACACAGCTACAGAAACTGGGACGATTTTAAAGGAAAGCTACAACCCCAACCCGGGAATCGAACCTGGGTCCACTGCACGGGAAACTATTACGCTACCCGAGAGCCATTCATAATAATAATAATAATAATAATAATAATAATAATAATAATAATAAAAACCCTGTGTGGTGTCGGGGGTTTTAGTAGAAAAGCACCATGGGATCGCCCCCTAACGTAAAAGGCCATTAATCGGAGGAGCTGACCGCTCTCCTTACATCTATGTGCTATACTTCTCACGCCAATATGCCATTCCTCACCGGCGGGAACGAAAGGTGGATCCAAAAGCTTGCAAGTTCCCATTAGCCATCCTAGACAGTTTCCATTTCTGCCCTTCCTTTTTCCCCTTTCTTTTTCCCCTTCCATCAACCTGGCCGTAGGTATAAACGGCAACCCATAGAGATATGGAGCCACAAAGGAGGAGGGCCTGGGGAGCGCCGAGGAAGTCTGGAGCCGGGGTTGGACGGATCAGCATGCGGGACGCCGGCAACAGAGAGGGCGGGCCCCTGTCAATAAATATGTGACAGCCACCAATATGACTGCTTCATCTATTTCTGGGAAACTGGTCAACGTGGATGAAGAAAACGCGGCAAGTACTTCTTATGCCACTTCGTCGGCTGGCTTGTTGCCTGAGATACACGGGAGACTGCTCGCAGAGGAGGACATCGCACCAGAAACAAATCTCGAATTAGTTGGACACGAGAAATGAACATGGAAATCATGATAGCCTTTTGCCGTGTAAACAAATCCAATGAAACGCCACGTAGAGGTTACAGACTTTTCCATGAAGAGTATGAGAGGATTAGATCAAACATACAACTTACAGAACAAAATTTGTTGACCGTAGAAAATCCATTATCACAAAAGGCTATTTAACGCCAACTGAATTAGAAGGAATCCGTAGGCAGGTTGCGAGCGAATTGAATTTGATTAACGAAAATGAAGTTCAACCAATCTCGAATCAATACCACATCAAATGACATTGAGAGTACTTTTGAAGCCGCCTCAGGTACAAAAGAGATTCAGGACACTGGACTAGGTGAAGCGGCAGAATGCTTCCAAAGTCTTTTGGAGATTTATCAAAGTACTCAACCTTCCAGCAGACCACGAATACCTATTTTGAAGAACATCCGAAGAGCCAAATTACTAATAACGCGCTATATAACAGAAAGAAGCAGAATATCGATTCCAATAAAACAGAAAAATGTTCTTCAAACAACTGGAGTCGGGGCCGGGAGTCAGACAGATTCATCTCTAAATCTGGAGTCCGATGAGTTTGAGGATTATTGGAGATCAATTTGGTCGAAATGTGAACATTTTAACCACAACGTAGACTGGATACGGGATATAAAAGAGCAAAGTTCTTCTATATAAACTATGTTGGTCACCAGTTTCACGACATAAGCCATACGTAGAAATATTAATAATACCAGTAACTGGAGGTCACCAGGACCAGATGGACGTCACAATTTTGGGCTGAAGTAGTTCACAGCAATCCACGAACCATTGGTCTTCTGCTTTACAGAAACATTAAATGACCCGAGTAAGATCCCACTTCATCTTACTGAAGGAAACACCTTTTTTCTTCACAAGAAAGATGTCTCACAACCACAAAACTACAGACCAATAACGTGTTTGTCTACTATTTACAAATTATTTACATCCTTGATCAATGAAAAAATCTATGAGCATTGTGAAAGGAATTGAATAATAGCAGAGGAACAAAAAGGATGTATTAGAGGTGCTCTAGGTAGCAAACACCAACTTATAATAGATTCTGTAGTTTTAGAACAAGTACAGAGTACGCAGAGAAACCTTCACATGAGTTATTTAAATTACACAAAAGCGTTTGATTCAGTTCCTCATGATTGGTTGATACGAATACTTGGAATCTACAGGATTTCTCCAAATATCATAAACACACTACAGTCATTGATGCTAACGTGGAGGGTAAATCTGCATGCTAATAAGGAGAAAATATGTACAATGGACATTAAACGTGGGACATTCCAAGGAGACTCTCTTTCACCCTTATGGTTTTGTCTGGCCTTAAATCTGTTGTCATCACCATACCATACCATTGGCTACAAAATTAATTCATCAGATCATAAGACATTAAATCATCTTTTATTTATGGACGATCTGAAGCTTTATGCTGGAACACATCAAAAACTCTGTTCCTTAATAGATACTACCAAGATTTTTACCAAGATACTAGGATGAGCTTCGGCTTGAATAAATGCGCCATCATAAGCATCCGGAAAGGTAAAGCAGAAAAATTGGATAAAAATGTCCAAGGCATAGAAGATATGAAACTTGATCACAGCGAAATTAAACATGAGTTTACCGAGAAGTACAAGAAGAGGGTAACCAATTACTGAATACGAAGCTAGCTGGGCTAATTACGGCCATCATCAGCTGGGCTGTACCTACGCTGATATACAGTTTTGGTGTAGTAAAATGGTCTGATGCGAACCTAAATTCACTGGATAGACGTACTTCTGGATAGGGCTTACTCCTGGAATTACACTGGATAGGGCTTCTTACAAAATTCAGATGTCTACACCCTAACGCTTCTGTGATCCGTTTGTATTTACCAAGAAGAGAAGGTGGTCGAGGGCTACTTAATATCTTTAAACTTTGCAGAACCCAAGAACAAAAAATTAGTGACGCTATACTTAGGTCTGAGGATTCCCTCGTGAAGAAGGTGATGAGCGCTGACACTGGATACACGCCACTTAATTTAAGCAACCAAGGCCCGAATATTATAATACTAAGGAGGAAATACAAAATTGGGAACAAATGATGCTTCACGGTAAATTTCCAAATTCTTTGTTCGACCCTATGATTGACAAATCTGCGTTCTTAAATTGGTTGAGCAATCGTTACTTCTACCCGAAAACTGAAGGTTTTGTAGCAGCAATTCAGGATAGAGTAATAAGAACTAAAAACTATGAAAAACATATTTTAAAAACAAATGACATCGACAAATGTAAACGATGTGGTAACAACGGAGAGTCTATCGAGCACATAATGGCTGGATGTAGTACTTTGTCAGAGAGTGCTTATTTGGGCAGACATAACTATGTGGCAAAACTCATTCACCGAGAACTAGGAATGAAACTTGGAATGTTGGGGAATAATACTCCAGCATACTACAAGTATGAACCAGATGCTGTGCTCGAGACGAATACGCACATCTTATACTGGAATCGGCCTATTATGACGTATAAAACGGTTGATCATAACCACCCTGACATCCTCATAATTGAAAAAGAAAAGAAAACAGCCTCTAAATCGATGTTGCAATCCATTTGAATCACAACCTGCGGAAGTCCGAAGCAGAAAAATTCAGAAAATATGAGAACTTGGTAACTGAATTAAAAAAACATTTGGAAGTTGCATGAAATCTCCCATTTCCCCATGGTTATATCCGTTAAAAGAGTCGTCACAAGGAACTTTAAAAGAAATATGGAGAATTTAGATATCAAAGATATCTTTGATGAAAACCAGAAAACCACCCTTCTTCAAACATGTCATACTGTCAAGAAATTCCTAAATGCCTGATATTCATGTAGGTCAGGATGAATTTCCTTCCTGCGCAGTCCGAGCCTAGTCCTATAAGATCAATTCGACAGATAATAGATTTTCCTGCTAAAGCAGAGAAAGTGTGAATAATGGTGTTCAATCTCGCGATCAAATTTGCCACCAAGGCGCAGCTCCTAAAAGCTTTCTTCCCGCGCGGCCACCCACCATTAAGAGCGTACTTTCACCAACCTTCTCAAGTCGCTCCCAGTGCATGCCAGCACGCTGCTGCGCATCGAAAATCCAACAAAAGGGCAAAAAAGCATTTACCCAGTGTCATCGGCGCAAACCGCCGTTCCCACGGGCCCACGCCCGCCGAGAACATTGACCGCCGCCTCTCGGCGCCGCACAGCTGGGGATTAAGCCCTCATTAGCCTAGGGCTGGGCCACCCCGGCGCGCGGCGCCCTTCACTCCCTCCATCGCTCGCTACCTGACAAGCGATGTATACAAACATTTCTAGTAATCGCTTCGGGCCTCCCTTGCAAAACAAGCGTGTTAATGCATCTCACCGACAAAGAGAGCTTCAGGTGCACTGCCGGCGCGCCGCCCCGCTCCTTGGCCACCTGCAAGCCAGATGCCTCAATTCCCGTTGAAACGAAATCTAAAAGACAAACGGGCCGCCATCGCGGGCACCTCACGTGCCACCGCCTTCGCTTCCGATCGTCACCAATGTCACGTGACACTCCTCTCCCCGGCCCCGAAGGCGCATCACGAATAGGGAGCCGATCGCGGGCACGTCAAACCTTACCATAGGCCCAAGTCATAGCCACGTGACTCTCCCCTCCACGGCCTCAATCACACCCTGAAAGTAAATAAATACTGCGACTTCGCTCCTACATGACAGAATGACACACGACAGAATGAGAGAATGAACAGAATTGACAGAATGAGAGAATGAACAGAATTGACAGAATGAGAGAATGAACAGAATTGACAGAATGAGAGAATGAACAGAATTGCAGAATGAGAGAAGACAGAATACAGAATGAGAGAAAACAGAATTGACAGAATGAGAGAAGAACAGAATTGGCAGAAAAACAGAGCATCAACAGAATGAGAGAAACGACAGAGAGAATCAACAGAACTTCGCAAACTACACTGCCCGAATTACGGCAAACTCCCCACCAGCTCCGGTCATCTGAGTCCGCGCCCATGACAATTCCCCAAAACTGCCCAATTTTAAACCAAAAAACTCTACAGAGTCGGTTCCTTATCAAGGCGATTAGTACGGCCAAATCACGCCTGCCTCAAATTCGTGCCACTCGCGGGCCGCAGCCGCCACCTGGCCGAATTCACGGCAAACTCCACCACCAGCTCCGGTCATCTGAGTCCGCGCCCATGCCAGTTCGCACCACCGAACTGCCTGGAGCCAACCTCAGCCCGGACATCGACACACTCAGCCGAGTGATTTGGGTTGGTGCCTTCCTTGCTACAAAACTGCAAGTAGGCTAAACCCAAGTGTACTTCAAAAAGTCAGTAAACTTTATAAACTTTCAATGGTCCTCCGGCTTACTATAAACCAAAACCAGCTGTATTCATATTATAATGCAATTAAATTTATATTCATTCTCATTGAATATTGTCTATCAATCCCCTAATGGCAAACAATCCCCTGAAACCCGTTCTGATCCCCGTGTGTAGTCGCACTCGCAGCACGGCACCCCCGCACGTGCTGCAACTGCTACAAATGATAATAATAATAATGATGATGATGATGATAATGTAAATGTAATACAATACAATTGTAAGTGCTCTCACCGTGCATTGCTGTGGGTGCGGCACGAGGGCGAGGGCGAGGGCGAGGGCGAGGGCGAGGGCGAGGGCGAGGGCGAGGGCGAGGGCGAGGGCGGGCGGCGGGCGCATGGCGGCAGCGCGGCGGCCACTCCTCGACTGCCCCGCCCACGCAGCCGCCGCCGATAGCGCTTCCGGAAACCGCGACGACGCACTTCCGCGCCACTCACTCAGCTTCTGTCCGATTAAAAGTACTTGACACATTTCTCAATTTACTAACTCCCATTGCGTGCAGAAATCGAAAGAAAATTATGCAGCCTTGGGAAAGTCTACAGTTTTGTTTGATTCCCTGAAAATTAAAAAAAATGAAACTATTTCGATTTTGCTGGAAGTGCAAATAATCAATAGTGCTATTCCGAATTGTCTCATACTGCGAGTATAGATTGAATTCTCAGTTCTCAGTTCTCTAAATTCTCAGAACTTAGTGCGTTACTGCTTGAAAAAGCTGACGTTATGCGGCGTTAAGACTCGAAGAAAGATACCGCCCGACATTAAAAATTTTGTATATAAGTCTTTTGTTATGGATCAGAAAAGATTTTGATATTCTTGATACAGAAAGAAAAGTTCTATTGTACATAACTATACTATGTTATTTCAGTATTCGCGATGAATTAAATGTTTAAAAAACTAGAAGTGTTACAGAATGGTACAGACTTTCTCGTAGTCAAGTTTTCTAATTTCCTTTTTGTGAACTACTGTACAGTCTTGTCCCTCCCCTCCTTACCTGCTGCCATTTATCGTCCCCCAAATTACATTTTTTGAAATTTTCTCATCTCTTCGGTTTCCAATAGCAGAAACCAAACATTAATTTAAGAATATTAAAGAAGGTTAAAACCTAGTCCTAAATATCAATTTTCATTGAAAAATTTGGAGCCCTTTTTAATAAAATGGCGATTAAGCTTTTCTTAAATGAAAATTACAATTGTGTATTTTTTTAAAAAAAATAAAAGAATACACCGAAATTAACTTTACGTCATATTAAAGAGTGGCATTACCACACTCCCTTGCAAAAGTTTGAAGAAATTATGTGGAGCTATTTTTAAAAAAATGGCGTTTGAGAATCTCTGAAAATGTTGGATTTTGGGTTCATTTTTACAGAAAACTGTTGTGTTTTTGAGAGACTTTATTTAACATTATTCAAAGCACATGCACTTATAAATATAATACTGTGAAGAAATCGCCTCTAAAGTAAGTATAACAGCCGTGAGAGACAAGTAAAAAATCTTACCGTTATGTAAGTTTAGAAGAAACAAAAGAATAGAACTCCATTCTCGGCCAACTGCCATCTATCGCCGCATAAAGTACATTTTTTGCCATTTTCTCAACATTTTTCCTTTCCTAGTAGTACAACCAAATATTACTTCAAAATATTAAAGAAGAGTAGAAACTTGTTTGACATGGAAATTTTAATTGAAAAATTTGAAGCGGTTTTAAAGAAAATGACAATTAAACATTACTGTAAATGCAACATTTGAAGCACTTTCTCGCAGGAATCTATTGAGTTTTTGAAAAAGTTCATTTGAAATCATTTGAAGCATTTCCACTCACAATTGTAATAATGCATACAGTTCGATGAAAATGTCCATATTAACGGAGTGAGAGATGTAAATTGCGTAAATTTTGAAAAAAAAAACAATGATTTTAGCAAAATTAACTTTACCTCATATTAAACAGCTACTATCTATTAGAAAAAGTTGAAATAAAATTTGGAACCATTTTTGAGAAAATGTTGTTTAGCGTTTCTGAGAATGCGAAATTTTGAGTTCATTTGTACAGAAAACGGTTAAGATTTCAAGAAACTATATTTGCCATTATTTAAACCACATGGACTCGTAAATACATTAGTGGAAATAAATTGCCTTTAATATTAGCGATGTGAGAGACTAGTCAAAAAATCTCATATTTAAAAGTTTTGAAAGAACAAAAGAATACAGAAATATGGCGTTTATGTCTATAGGGTTCGTTTGGCCCTATCAAAAATTTAAAGAGAAACTTTGTAGCCGTTGTTGATAAAATCTTATTTTTATATTTTTTAAATTGCAAATATTTAATGTACTATTGCACTAAAACTATTAGAATTTCCAAAACAATGTAAATGACCTTATTGAAAGAACTATTTATGCACAACAAATTTCATTTGAAGGAAAAATCTCTGTTTTCCATTTTGTAGTTGTAGGAAGACGCCGAAAAAAATTGAAACTTTTGTAATTTTCAAATATTCATAAATAATAGTGAAATTCGGACCTGTGCCACCTTTATAAAAATATTTTACTCTATTCTTACAAGAAATTTTAAAAAAATTGGAGCAGTTGAGAAAATTTTTACCTGTCCCAGGGCTTCATGAAAATTATACAAATAAAAGTATCCAAAGTTTTTTATGACAATCATTTATTCAGTATTTTTTATTTATTTTATTTATTTTACGTCAAAAAACAGTTAAAAACTGCGTATGACGTGCTATGGGGAAAAGTGAATTGTGTGCACATTTTCAAAATTCTGTGATCCCTACACTAAGTCATATACTACTTAAATTTTGAATTTTGAAAGGGAGAAAAAAAAAAACAAAAACTCACATGTAGTAAAATCTATTTTCAAGAATAAATAAGCAATAAAATTTGAATTTTGAAATAGTAGTAATTTCAGTAATAATAGTAATTTCACAACGTTTCGTAACTCGTTTTGTTACATCTTCAGGTGCTAAACTTAATGAGGGAACGCTATCCCATCGAATTACCACATCAGCAGAAGCAGCAGGAGCAGAAGCAGAAGAATTTCGATAGGATAGCGTTCCTTCATTAAGTTTAGCACCTGAAGATGTAACAAAACGAGTTACGAAACGTTGTGAAATTACTGAATAAATGATTGTCATAAAAAAACTTTGGATACTTTTATTTGTAAACATATTTTGACAATAAAGAAGAAATATTGATTCATGAAAAGCACCCCTAAATTTTAAAGAATGTTTTTCAAAATTTCAAAGCTTCAACTAGAGCCAAATCGGCTGGCGATTCTTCAATTTGGGAAAGATCGGACGTGTGGTTTAGGCGTAGACAGACGTTCACAGACGGATGGACGGACAGACAACCTGACGAACAGACGGACGGACGGACGTTTTTTAAAAAAAAACAACACTTTTTCAGTATCAGAGGACCCCAAAACGAGTAATTCCGTTGAAATCTCGAAAACGATTTTCTTCAGCATTACATAACTTTCTCTATACTACGTATATTACTCCGTATATACGTATGTATACAAGAAAGTTAAAATTATTGGGCTGATATACGAAGATATTAATTTTGTTGTTCTTAAGAAATGAGCGTCCACTTTTTAGTTTCTGGAATACGTACGAATATACGGAGTATGTATGTACTGCTGTACTATAGAGACTGTAGTATAAAGATATATAATATAGAGAAAGTTATGTAATGCTGCGCGAAAAAAACGGCGGAATTTCGGCGGAAAAAAATCATTGTCTCGCTCTGGTGGTGAAAAAGTGCATCAAACCAGTAGCTAACTTATTATTATTATTATTATTATTATTATTATTATTATTATTATTATTATTATTATTGTTATTATTATTATTAAGCATGCTGATAAGTTTTTTATTCCGCCAAGCATCTTCCTCTATTCTTCTCTTCACTGTCGAGTCGATTCCAAGAGTCTTCCAAGATTTCCTTGGCCTTCCTCGTTTTCTTCTTTCGAAAGGGATCCACTCAAAGACAATTTTTGGTATTCTGTCAGCATGCATTCTCATTAGATGGCCATACCATTGGAGTTGTTTGGATTCTACATTTTCGATCACTTGTCTCTCTATCTTCATTATCTTCAATCTCTTCGTTTGGTATTCTATCAAACAGGATATACTGACATCGTCTCCCAAATTTCATTTCCATCGCATTTAACCGAGAGTTTATTGTATCTTTTTTAACACAAATTTCAGCTCTCTATGTTACACAACTCTGCATCATTGTCTTGTATATTTGTCTCTTAGTTTGCTTTCTAATATTCTTGTTCCACAAAATATTATGAAGTCTGATAGTAATTGCCCTTCCTTTGCTTTTTTTATAATGCCATTATAATCAGATCCATCTGAATTAAGAGTCACTCCAAGATATTTAAATTCTTTTACTACTCGAAGTATACCTATTTCTGTTTCTAGATTATTCCCAGATTTACCTACAACCATGTATCTTGACTTTTCATTATTTATTTCGAGTCCCCATTTTTTATGTTTCTATCAATTTCTTTGGCATATATTCAATATCGTCCTGATCATCAGCCAAAATTACCTGGTCATCAGCAAAAAGGAGATTATAAATCTTCTCGTTTCCAACAGTCACTCCCATATTTCTGCATTTTCTGGACCATTCCCTTAGAGTTTCGCCATAAAAATCTTGAACAGTGTTGGTGAAAGAGGGCATTCTTGTCTGAGACCCTTATTTACAATAAATCCTTCTGGTACTTCATTTTTTATCTTAACATGACTCATACTAAATAGTATTCATAAAGACTCTTTATTACATTTATCAAGGCAGGGTCCTTGATGCCGAAAAACCAGTTGGAAACAAAATGTGCGCCCGCCCGCCCACCCATCGGTCCATCCATCCGCCCGCCTGTTCGTCCGTCCGTCTGTGAACACTACTAGCGCCCGAACCACACGTACGATCTTTTCCAAGTTGAAGAATCACCTGTCCATTTGGCTCTAGTCGAAGCTTTGAGACTTTGAAAAACATTCTTTAAAATTTGGGGGTACATTACACAAAGCCTTCCGGATATTTTCAAAATTTTCTCAAAAACGGCCCCAAATTTTTTCTTTACATTTCAGTATAAATAGAGTAAAAAACTCTTAAAGACGTGGCATAGGTCCGATTTTCGCGGTTTACTCTGAATTTTTGAAAATTGCAAAATTTGGAATTCTTTTCGGCGTCTTTCTACAACTACAAAATTCAACTCAGAAATTTTTCCTTCAAATTAAACTTATTGTCCATAAATACTTCTTTCAATAAGGCCATGTTGATTGTTTTTGAAATTTTAGTAGTTTTCGTGCAATAGTGCGTGCAATATTTGCAAAAAAAAAAAAAACCACTAAAACAAGATTTCCTCAAAAACGGCTGCAAATTTTTTCTTGAAATTTTTGATAGGGTTAATGTCAAACACACCCTATACCATGACATAAATGTCATATTTCCCTATTCTTTTGTTTTTCCAAACATTTCAAATATAATTTTTTTCACTAGTCTCTTACGTCGGCAATATTTACATTAGTGGCGGTTTCTTCACATTATTAGATATATGAATACATGTGCTTTAAATAGTGTCAAGTAACGTTTCTCGAAAACTCAACAGTTTTCTGAAAATTAGCTCAATATTACGCATTCTCAGAAACGCTCAAGTGACTTTTTCTGAAAAATGGTTCCAATTTTTCTTCATTTTTTTCCAATAAATAGTACTAATTGCACTGTTTCATATGACGTATTCATTGTGGTGTATTCATATGTTTTTTCAAAATTTACACAAATGTAATTGTTATTTAAATATTACTCACGCCGTTATTATGGACATTTCCTTCGATTTGTATGCACTACTACATTTGTGAGTGGATGAGCTGCAAATGTCTTCAATGGAACGTTTTTGAAAATTCAATAGATTCATGTGTAAAAGAGTTTCAAATTTCGTATTTATAGTAATGTTTAATTGCAATTTTCTTAAAAACGACTATGCATTTTTCAATGAAAACTTCTCATTAGGAGGAGTTTTTACTCTTCTTTAATATTCTTGAAGTAATGATTCAGTTGTACTACTTGGAAAGTAAAGAGTTGAGAAATTGCGAAAAAAATGTACTTTGGGCATTGCAATTATCGATTTGATTTGGGGACACTTTTCCCCACGTTATTCGGCTATATCCTTCAATCGTAACACTATCCACTTATTTCCTAAACAAAATTCATGGGACTAACTTATATTATAACTTCTGAAATTTTTATTACGTTTTCGCCTTACAAAGTTATGTAAGCACGCCCCGATAGACGGTGAATTTTTGCCTTAAATCGCTTATTCCAGGTTTCTGGTAACGAATAAGTGGATAAAACCTGTTACTAAATTTAGAAAAAATCCTCAAACACGTGGTGTAGTCAGAATCCATTTTATGTTTGCACTTGAAATCCGAAAAATCGATTGATGGCAAATCGTCCGTGTCTGTGGTAAACGCAAGCGCCTAAAGTTTTCTGCCGATTTTTATTCAAAATTGATATCCCTCACTCCATCTGAATGAACTCATGGCTTTGAGAGTTTAAAATGGATGTTTTGATATTTGCGTGTACTTCACATGAAGTCTCAAAAACATTTTCAAAATTTTCTCAAAAACGACACCAATTGGTGGTGGTGTCATATTCGTTGAAATTATATATTTAAAAAAAATATAAAAGTGCAATATTTCTGGGGCGTCTTCTTACAACAATAGTATTGAAAATAGAGATTTTTCCTTTATATAATCTGTTCCTTAAAGACGAGTCTTAAAGTAAGTTCATGTTCAATTTTTCAAAAACATGAGTAATTTTGTAATTTTGGGCGAAATAAAGGCGATTTCTTCTCAAAACCGCTTCAAATTTTTCCTTTCAATTTGATCCTCATATTGTAATAAGGGACAGTAAAAATATATGACGTTACTTCCGTTTTCAGTTCTTCCATTCTTTTTTTGAAAATGCCAAAATTTGAACATTTGAATACTATAAAATTCGAGATTTTGCTTTGAACAAAATCTGTTGTAAAAAATTATCTCTTTAAAAAGAGTTTTGCAAAATTTTTTGAGAAAACGAGCTGATTTCGCTTAATGTCAAAAAGGGTATAGCCGAATAAGGCAGTGAAAAGTGCCCCCAAACAAAATCGATAATCGCGATGCTCATATGAAGGAGAATACCAAATGACGCAGATTCACAAGCTTCTCAGTTTCTAGGTCAATCTGTGGCAGAGATGTATCAGAGATGTATCTGTTGCAGAGATGTACGAGAAACATGTTTTGCACGTTTTTTTCTCAGCTTCTATTGCCTGTATTGGACTGATAAAAACTGCGGAGAAAATTAAACATAGTTGAATTTGAAAATATTTTTGTCAACGCATTTTGATGTCAAATTCATATAGAAAATAAATAACTACAATTTTAAAATTAATTTTTGACGTGATAACTTTGAAGCACTGTCCAGGGTGGTCAGCGATCTGGCTTTTAGGAATTCAAGTTTTTTCCCGGTTTTCCGGTCCGAGAATATAAATTTTCCAGGTTCTTTTCGCACATTACAACACTTTCTTACCTTCTACCGCTTACGCACTACTAAACAGAAAGTTATGTAATATGGCGGGAAAATGGGACAAATTTTCGGCCGAAAAACTCTTATTGCCTTTTATTGTGGGTAAATCCAGTTGCTAAACTTAGGGGAAAATCTTCTAACACGTGGTATAGAATCCATGTTTTGTGGGTTCTTGATACCGGAAACTCGATTGACGGCAAAACGTCCGTCCGTCCGTCTGTCTGTCTGTCTGTCTGTCTGTCTGTCTGTCTGTCTGTCTGTCTGGCCAGTGAACAACGCTAGTGCCTAAACCGTTCAGCTTATTTCTTCAAAATTTGTATTCCTTAAACTATCTGGTGATGTTGCGGTCCATTAATTTGAAACCGTTATTTTAATTTTGTGGGGTACTTGAACCCCATTGAACATTTTCAAAGAAACGGTTTCAAGGTTTTTGATTAAATTTTGGTTTTGAATAGTGTGAAGACCGTTTATGAGAATGGTGTAGATCTCATATTCGTTGAAAACTATGATTTATCCAAAGCTGCAAAATTCAACATTTTTTTCAGTGTCTTCCTACAATTACAATTATGAAGATAAGATATTTTGCCTTTAATAAAATCGACTCCTTAAAGCTAGATTTTGAAATAAGGTCATGTACAATCTTTCGAAAATTTGAGTTGTTTTGGCGTAATTTTGTGTTTTTTTATTGTGTTTTATTTTTTAAACATTTTTTTTCTCAAAACGGCATAAAGAATTTTAATTCAATTTTTACCTCTGATAGCGTTTAAAACGTTCAAGAGTGCGAAGCTCATGTTCGTTAAAAATTCTGACTTTTGAAAATTGAAAAAATTCAAACCTTTTGCGTCGTCTTTCTACACTTGCAATTATGATGAATTTTACTTTGTCGCGCTTAAGAAAGAACTTCTTAAGAATAGAAAGTTATGTAATACTGGGCGCAAAATGGTGGATTTTCGGCAGAAAAACTCTCATTACAGAACCCTGGCAACGAAAATGTAAATAAATTCAGTTACTAAATATAGAACAAATTCTCTAACACGTGGTATAGCTAGAATCCATGTTTTCTGGGTCCTTGATACCGCAAAATCGATTGACGGCAAAACATCTGTCAGTGAACAACGCTAGTGGCTAAACCGTCCAGCCGATTTTCTCCAAAGTTAATATCCCCCAATCGATCTGGCTAATGTCGCGGCCATTGCAATTTGAAACCGATATTTTAATTTGTGAGGGTACTTTTCATGAAGCTCCTCGGACATATTCACAATTTAAAAAAATGCGCCATCGATTTTGATGAAATGTTTTTGTTGGATAGAGTAAAGGGCTTTTAAGGGAATGGCGCAGGCGTCATGTTGGTTGAAAACCCTGATTTTTCAAAAATTGAAAAAATTCAAAATGTTTTCGGTGTCTTTCTACAACTACAATTACGAAGATAGTTTTTTTTCTTAATGAAATGTGTTCATCAAAAACAGATCTTCAAATAAGGTCATGTTCGAAAATACGAGTACTTTTGAGTAAATAGGCATCAAACTTAATCGCCAATTCTGAAAATCCTGCGTCTCGTGATCGTAATTTTAGAAATGTTTTGAGGCAGTTAGATGCAACGTAAGTTAGAATATGTATGTTATTTTATATTTCATCATTTTTTAAATTGTAGTTTTTGTTATACGTTTACAAAACTAATCATTTATAAATTATTCAAAACCTATTATAAATAAATATGAAATAAAGATTGCTAGCCTTCAGTCGCCCGCTCCCAACTTACGCAGTTGAATAAGTTAGGATTTGTCTCATATTTCATTTTATTATTATCATTTATTATATTTGTGTTATTGCATTTTAAATTGCGTTCTTTTTTATTTTCTTATTTATTTTACGTCAAAAAAAACAGTTAAAACTGCGTATGACGTGCTATGGGGAAAAGTGAATTGTGTGCACATTTTCAAAATTCTGTGATCCCTACACTAAGTCATATACTACTTAAATTTTGAAAAAATCAATAAATAAATAAAAAAACGACCCCCATGTACTAAAATCTATTTTCAACGATAAATAAGCAATCAATTTTGGCTCTTATCATGTTGTGCTTCGGAATAATACTTCCTGCCGCGACAACATGGAAACGATAATTTGAATAATTGTATTTCCCACTGAATTCTACAAGACGTGCACAGAAAATGAAGTTACATTTAGGTCCAGAAGCAAAACAAGGGGCCATCTCAGCATTTGCTCAATGGATCAGGGAAACTGGACGAAAAACCTGATCGAGATGGGGGTCATTGACCCGGAAGCTGTAGTACAATAGTTGTTACAGGTTGTTTATACTCATTTATACAGTCCAAATGGTAAATAATGATTATGTATCATTGTTAAAATTAATGTTATTTTTCTTGTGATGCTCAGTATAGTCTCTAATTTTTCAGATTTATACTTTTCTATTGAATTTAATCGTTTAATGTCATCTGGCAAAGTGTTGTAAAATAATGTACATGTATTGTATGTGAATTTTTTGTAATGAGCTGTTGATACTGTCACCTGATGAATATGATTTCTACGTCGAGTGTTATAGTAATAGACTTCGGCATTTTCTGAAAATATATTCCCGCCCTTAAGCAAGTCATTTTTGACAAAAACCACTGATTCGTAAATAAAAGACACGGTAATGGTAAAATTCCTAGATTAATGAAGAGCGGCTTACATGAATCACGTGGGTGGGATTTGGTAATTATTCGTACAATTCGTTTTTGTAATTTAAAAGTCTGGGAGCTATAAGATGTACTTCCCAGAATATTATGTCATATCTCAGGCGGGAATGAACCATTCGCGAAGTATACACAATGAGCAGTATGAAGGCTGACTGAATTTGCAAGAATTCTGAACGCGTAGCATAATGAACTTAATTTTGTGTTCAATTTAAGGTTTAACTGAATTGAGAGACCTAAAAATTTTGTTGCCTTGACATCAGTCAATGGTACACTGTTCATTTTCAATGGAGCACAGAATTGTTTATTTGAAATGGAAAACTGCATTAAAACCGTTTTCTTTTCGTATACTATTAATTTGGTATTTCGGAACCAATTTGAAACATCTGATATTGTACTATTCATCCGTTTGTTCGTATCATCCGTTCTTTCGTTTCAAATCGTCGAGGGCATATCGTTTACGTAAAGTAGGAACAGAATAGGACCTAAAATCGATCCGTGAGGAACTCCAAATGCAATGGGCAAAGAGTCGGAGAGGTGCGTACGTAATGTTCCATCATTCCAGTAAGGTATTTCAACTCTCTGAGATCGTTGTTTTGTTTTTGTTTTCAATGTTTGTTTTGTTTTGTTGACAATGAATAAGGGAACTGAAATGTCATCAAAAACATTTTTATATAATGCCATGTTCTATTTTTCGAAAATGTGAATATTTTATGCGAAATCTTGTGTCGAACATTGACATTTTTAAACAATTATTCTTAAAAACGCTAAAATTTTATTGATTAAATTATTATCTTAAATAGCGTAAAGTGCGCAACTTCAATTGTGAAGATACAATTTTTTTCTTAATTAAATATGTTCATTAAAACAGTTCTTGAAATAAGGTCATGATGAATTTTTCGAAATTACGAGTATTTTTTGTGTAATTTGGCATCAAACACGCCCGTGTTTAGAATTTCCTGGGGTTCGTACACATAATGAGAGGCTTTCGAAAACTATTGCTATTCTTATAAAAGAAATTAGATTAATGGAAGGTCATAAAATTAACTGCAAACTAACAAATTACTTATTTACTGCAAGAAATTTTGATCGCTAATTATGGTATGTTTCATTTGTAAAATTTTGAAATGACTATTGTTCCTGGCTATCAAAATGAACGCTGGCATGCACCACAGGCGCTTCGTTTGAATTGGTTGGGTTTGGATGATATTAGCATTATTTCTAAAACTTTACATGAAAGAAATATTGAAAAAATTGATTACCATAAATTATTACCAACATTTTAATTTTAATATCATATTACTACCTGCGCTGCCTTGAAGAGCAATGCAGTGAAAGAAATAGGCTCTACTCATTTTTTCTGGCGCGCAACCACGTCAAGATCACCGCATGTTCATTTTCGTGTTCCCTGTCAATTCGGGCACTGTCACTCTTAATCTCCGTGTAGGTAAACTACAAGCCAAGAGAGATTTGACTACGCTCTTCTAGAAAGGAAGTTAAAATTCCCTTTGAATATTATGGACGTGATATCATGGTCGTTTTGATTGAAAAAATAGCAATGTGGTACCACCCATGTCATCAGAAAAGAGTCGCGACACTAATCGAAACTCGGAGATTGAGTTCCCAGTGAGATGTTTGTTCCGCAAATATCTCGTCCATGCACGTGCAACCCACAGGCAAACATAGGTGCTCTGATGTGCTAGGTACTCCACCAATAATGCACTTACACAAGGGGCAGTGTTTGAAGTAGTATTATGCGTGAGTCAAGAACTTCGCGATCCTCAAGCAAACGTATGACATTTCTCGTTTGTACTTCGATTTAAAAACTGGGCGTTATCATGTTCTGAGTTGAATTCTGCACTTTACTGAACACGATGTCGTATGTGAATTTGTGCTAAATGTGGGGAGAAAGCTGAAAATAACGAAAAATTACGGTTTTCAAATCAATTTCCCGTTTTTCTCAGTTTCAAATTCCCGTTTTTTTTTGTTTTTTTCGGTTTTCAAGGATTCCAGGTTTGCTGGCCACCCTGCTATCTCAATTTCCTTCCCCAAAATGGGTCACATAACATTCTATAGCATACATTTTTTTCAGATTTTTAAACAATGTGGACGGTAGTGAAAAAATATTTATACCCATTTTATCAATTTAAACTTTTGCGCCCAAATGTATTTGTTTTATGTGGAAAGTATTTATATTAACGTAATAAGTATACTCTCTGATCGCAATAATCAAACCCCTTCTGTTTTATAGTTATCTTGTGTCTAATATAAATCAAATTACTCGGCTTTAGGTATATTAACAATTTATGTTTATATAATAAACCAAATTACTTCGTTGTAGATTTATTAATCATTGACAATTAATCATTGTAACATTCTTCGATAACCGGGATCACGCATTTGTTTATAAACAATTTCCTCAATTTTTTTCAACATTTCTATTTAAAAATACCGGTTTAACAATTTCGCCAAGTAACTAGCGTGTGCCAAATGTTTGTTTAAATTATCGCAGCTATTTGGAAGCAGCATCCGGGGGTGCCACTTCCGTTCGCACGTTCACATATGGTTTCCCTCCTGATATTCCCATGGTGGATAGAGATTGGTGAGCTCCTCCGTTGCACCGATTTTTGCTCGTTCTGCGCAGCACCAGTTTCCGTCACGAACCATGTGACCACTTCGTTTGAAAAGCGAGACCAGACGTCGGCTGCTATGTTTCAAGGAGAGCGAGAAGTGTTGAGACACATTTTTTAAGTGGCATAAATGGACACTTTTCAACGGTGACCGAGCAAAAAGAACACGATGAAAGGGTTATTGAAATAAAAGATGTAATATTAAAAAAGTGCTTATCTGTATCTATTTCTATGACTTGTAACTGATAATTTTGGCATTTAAAAATCACGCTAATATCTTCACGCACACTAGTGCCTGAATCTCATTGGCTGAAGTTGGATGCGCAAGAGGCCATCCACCTCTCTCCACCAAGGATATTCCGAATGAGTTTGATACATATTCTATGTAACACCTACAATATTACTAGTTTATATATCGTATTTATATGTTTAAATATCGATTAAAACGTTTTTTCCAAGCATATTTGACGGAATTTGAAATCTTTAAAATGAAAAAATTAGTTTAATTTTTTAATGTTATAGAATGTTATGAGATTTATTTTAGGGGGGGACATTGAGACAGTACTCTAACGTGTTTATGCCAAATCAATTTCCAAACTTTATTTATTATTTTCTTTATGAATTTCGCGTCAAAATAATTTGACAATTTTTTTTCAAATTCAACTATGTATACCCGTCTCTGCAATTTTTTCAGTCTGATACAAATAATAGAAGCTGAGAAAAAATAAAACATGCAAAACACGGTTTTCGTTGTATCTCAGCAACAGAAGAAAGCTGATTTTTTGTGAATCTACGTCATTATTCTCTTTCATATGAGCATCGGGATTATCGATTTGATTTGGGGGCACTTTTCACCGCCTTATTCGGCTATACTCTTTATGCAATTTCTATTATGTTTCTCAAAAGTCGCCCCTATTTTTTCTCTTTAAATTGTCTCCTGGTACGTAATGAGGATCGGTAAAATATATGGTGCTCGTCTAATTTTCGGCTATTGTCGGTATTTTGAAAATGCCAATTGAACGTGACTATTTCAAAACGAAATTCGAGAAAGCGATTTTTGCTTTAAACAAAGTCTTTTGTAAAATGTCTGCTCTTTTAAAAAGGTCCTGTACATTTTTGTAAATGAGCTGATTTTGCTTAATTTGTGGCTGATATTTATACAATTTCTTAAAATATTTGTTTTTCGCCAAACTCGCACGAAATATTTTCATTAATGTTTCTCCTCGTATGTAATAGCAAATGGTAAATAAGTAAACTAGTTGTGATATAGTTGTGATAATGGCACAGGCATTCTCGCACTAATCTAATCTCTCTTTCTTCTCTTATTTTGGAATAGCTTTTCGGATAGACTTTATTATTCTCTTCAAACTAAATTATACACAAAACTTGTAGTTCTAGAGAGACTAAATATAATTGAAAATAATATATAGCCTGTAGCCTTGGATACAATTTCTGGATATTTTTTTCATATTACAGATTCTAAAGAGTAAATATCAAAGACAGGGACAGCAAAATAATTTCATCGAATGGTTAGCAGTGATCATTATAAGTAGAGATTCGAAAAGTGATTTCAAAAAAAAAAAGTTTGATATGTCTGCTTGCAGGTGGCCTAGAATACAATATCTCAATTTAAGAAATGAGTATTTATTCTTATTTTTATTTTTTTTTAATTTTCTGTAATAGATTTTCCAGAAGAAGTAAGCTTTTTACAGCATTTTGGAAAGAAGAAAGGAGAGTTACCATGGATGGAGTTTAAGCAGTACCGAATTTAGCCAAAATGCATAGTTTTTGACAGGGTGCAACAGCAAACATTACTCCGTACGTTTCGTTACTCCGTACAGCGACTGTTATAACCAAGCTAGCCTGATCAGGGAATATCCTCTCAATGATTTCTATTTCCAAAAGGGCGAGTTTCCTTGATAAAAAGTGCTGTATCATTAGTTTGTAGTGACGGTGAGGTTTCACTTTCTCGTTTACGTACGGATAAACGAAGTAATATACGTAGTGTAGAGAAAGTTATGTAATGCCCGAAAAAATGGCGGATTTTCGGCACAGAAAACTTCATTTCTGGGCCCTGACAACGAGAGCTTGCGTTGCTTGCAATGGAGATCCAGCCTATCATGCTGGCGACTGACATCCAGAAACGGTAAGAAACAACCAGGTGGTTGAGACGGTGGAGAGGGCACGCACGTAACCTTGGTCGGCGCGCACTGTCTGTTCTTGATCCAAAGGCCGAGATATTTAAGGCATTGCGTGGGTTATATCACACAGGAGCGCGCTCAGAAGGGCGTTGTAGTCTTCCCGGAGCACTTAGAGGTCGTTGTGGAGTAAGAGTATGTCGTCATAATTTACAAACTATGAGCTGATACACAGTTGGTCGAGGGCGGCGGGCATGGCAGTCTGCAAGAGCAAGGGGATCATTGACCAGCCCATCGGGTGGCATGTGAACTGCAATGCACGCCGTCTTATGATGATACCCAGATTGGGTGAAAAACTGGCAGAAATCGAGACGTGGTGAAAACCATCAGTGAAATCAAATATAGTTGCGTACATGTTAGAATGGACCGAGCACAAGACTTGTCCCGGCGACGGTAGATACACAGGTGGGGGCGCGTAGAAAGCGGTCCCATTGCTCATGTCATATATGACAAGTATTTTGTTACTGCACTTTGGCACGAGACCGAGAGGGAAGGCTATGAGTAAATCACTTTTGTTCACAGTTTGCTCAATATTTGCGGATTGCATATTTTGCACGGTAAGACGAAGGTCTACTTGCTCTCGGGCGGAGTGCACGAGGTGACACAGGTACGCCATCGGCAAAGAGGCTGTGAGCAAGTGCCGGTGTGTGGCCGTATGAAAAGGCGCCGGCTGAACAGTGGGCGAACGGGGCTGTCAAACGGCGGTGGCATTGTTGGTCGCGCTCTTCATTCTTCTGTTGGCGGTCTCGCTGATCCTGGGCGCTCTGCACGGCCAGCATGGGGCGCCAGAACTGCCAATCGACCGGCACGCCTTGCAATTCAGATTTGGTATCTCATCGATGTGTGTAGGGTGCTGTGGAAGGTGCTCGTGCGGCCGCGTCGGAAGGGCCTGCCCCAGCCCGCGCACCCGCGGCGACACGCCAGCCGTGGTTCAGAGCCACAACCAGTAGGCGGACGCACTCTTTGAGTAAACATTGTTTCTCGTGGGACTGCTGATCATAGGTAAGGAGCCTCGCCTCCACCTGGTTCCTTTTTGGAGTCGCGAGGTTGTCTACCTGTACCGAGACCCAATCCTAGACCCCATCCAGGTCAAACGTCGGTTGCTCTGACTGTACAGTGTGCAGGAGCGTCGGAATCGTGTCCGCTATTATTTGTGTTTAGTAGATGTCTTAGAATCCAATAGAAAAGTATTAAGGTGATGCCCATGCACCATGTGATATCGTGTTAAAATTAAGTTGTCTCCCACCTCACAGGAGGTTAGCTCAAGCGGTATTCAGTACTACCCTCTATTTTAACAAAAAGAGTATAAAAAGTAAACAAGGACACAATTTGCTGCCCCAAGGCACGACGCAATTGGAATTTAAGACTTTACATACGTTTCTGCCAGAGAGTTCCAGTGTCGAGAGTACGTGAAGCGAGAGTACCAGGCGGTAACCTTGAACAGAAAATAATTTTATAACAAGTTCCAAATCTTGAGGAGGAATAACAAAGCAATTAGCGTTTCCAATAATACGACTAGAATTCTTGAAGGTGCTAGCATTATCTCTATACATTTGATCAGGGAAACCTCTCACAGGCCCAAGTCGTTCAAAGGGCAATGAATGAAAGGGCAAAGGGCAATGGCAATGAATTGGGAAGCGGATAGGTTTTCAACAATTTTTAAATGTGCCGCTTTCGTGCTCCGACATACAAAAACAGCTATCCAAGATTTCTGAGAGACCTTGGACGCGTGAGTGTAGGCCTTGTCATTGTGAACCTATTTGGTCCACAATAATCCCAGGAAGTATGAGTCCATGGCCGAAAGGGTTTAACACGGCTTGGAGGTAACAAACTCATGATCTGCTCTACAGGGATGGCTTGCCATCGTGTACAGGTCAGGCAAGCTTTAATTACTTTCTTTGCTGTTCGCCGTAAGGAATGAACACAGAATTGATAGCTCAAGTATCAGGAAAAGGCACACACCAGGAAAAGCCTTGCATGCAAAAATTGCAAGGTTTTGCAAACAAGTTGTGATAAAAACTACATACTTTCTCGCCTTTACTAATGGTTATATAATACTATGTATACCAAAATTTCTCTTTGAATTAACACATTTCAGTCTTCAAGAGTATACATGAGTATTACAAATGGTAGAAAATTTGGCGAAAAACTAAGTATTTTCAAGCAAATATTTACGCAAAGAGACAGGCTAAATCATGCCACAACAATGAGCAGTAGTTCACAGAAATTCGTGAGTCGCGATGCAGAATACAACTGTTGCATTCCAATTTGATATTCTCTGAAAGTGAAGATATTTTATATCATATATCTTAAATGAGTTAAAAGAATTTCGAAAATATTAATTTGTAAACGTATAATAAAAGCTCGACAAGCTCGAAGAAATGTGAAATAATATACAAATTCTAACTTACATAGCATCCAACTGCGCGGAATCATATCTCATATTACATTCACGAAGCGTAAGATATTCGGAGCGGACGACTAAGTTTGACGCCAAATTACTCAAAAAATACTCGTATTTTCGCAAAATTCCACATGACCTCATTTGATGACCTGATGAAAACATTTCATTAAGAAACAATTGTATCTTCACAATTGTTGTTGCAGGAAGACACCCAAAAACTTTTTTTTTTCAATTTTCGAAAAATCACGCTTTCAACGAACATGAGACCTACACCATTCTCTTAAGCGTCGTTTATGCCATCTAAGGTTCAAAATTTAATCAATTTTTTCCGTTTTTAAAAAACTAGTGGTGCTGCCAAAGCACATGCTTTTTTGCATTGACAGTAAATGCTCCGCAATATTATACTACTACATAAACCAGCAAAAGTAATTTCAACCAGACAAACCTTTTCGCACCGAGACCCGATCTCTGTTCCTCAGAGTTAACTTGTCGGCATTACTCCACACAAGAGCCCAAGAGCCCGGCACACTTCTCCACACAAGAGCCGCATGGATCGATCTCGGGCAGAGGCGTAAAAAGGTAAATGCCTGATTCGTGTCAAAAAATCCATCAGCAATCAAAATACCAGTTAGAAACTTCCAATGCCTCCAGTCCGTTAAGTTCGATCAGGGAATATCGATTTTGGAGAAAATCGGCTGAACGGTTTAGGAATTACAGTTGTCCACAGACTGTCAGAGAGCTGGTTAATTGATTGATTGATAGTGATTGTGAGCGCGCCAAATCCTAAGATCATTATTCCCGAATGTGTACTACTGTCTATGTTCGGGAGGTAGCTGTGATCTTCCAGCCGTGAATGGCAAAAGCAAGCACCGACCTGCCGTCGGCTTGGATTTTCCTTACCCAGGTGCCTCCCACCAGAGAGGTATCGTCCTAGCCGGGACAAGCTGTAAGCTCCGAATCTTCTCCCGGCATGTATGTAAGTAAAGGGTAGATAGGACAAGGAAAGAGAAGAAAAGATCGCACGCGGTAGGGTATTTGGTAGGGGCCCCGACATTCGCCTGGTGTTGATCAGGGAAAACACGGAAAACTAGCAGTCAAAGCAGCTGACGGATGGAATTCTTTTCCACACAGCCATAGGTCTCGATCGGGCTATCCGACTAGTGTCGAAAACACTGCCATTGTCATGACTCGAACCTAGTACTTCTCGGAGGCACCCCCTAGCCCCTCAGAGGTATTACAATGACATTAGTTTATGCCCTGAGCCACCTCTCCCAGTCAGCCGTTAAGTCGGTGCCATAGTGTATATATTGTACTTAAATTTCATGCTGATAGATGATTAGTTTACTTAAAAAGGCGCAATCGAAGGAAAATGTCAAAGTGATTTAATTTAAACAGTTTGGGTAAAACTGACATTTAGAAGTATTGACTTAGTAAAATGTTACGTAAATCAAAATTCGATTTACCCAATTCGATCGATCGATTTATTTGGTAAACCTGGGGCTAGCCTCTTTACAGAGCTATTTCAATAAAACCTTTTACTTTTACAATAAACGGTTCATAAAATGCCACTTTACAACTGTGCACATAAAATGCTGATTGGCGATCGTTTACGTGGACCGAATATATTTCACTCTTCAATGGTGGCTATGCACATGATTTTACTTGAACAGTGAGTTTAATGTTCTACGAGAGAGAAATATTTTCGATAAAATGTTTTAGACTAACGAAAAGTATGAACAGATAGTACATCCAGGAATATTAAAAACTCAAAACATGTGACATCAAATATCACCCTTACGTGTGTGAACTTATGTAAATGTTTTCCACTAATTATTTCTCTTGTCAAAAGTGCTGTCTCTTACATTTCAAGATAAAAATAAGGAAAAAATGAGTATTGTCATTATTATAAGACATAATAATAAGACATAATATAAGACATAATATAAGACATAATAAGACATAAATATAAGACATAATGTGTTAGCATTGTTGTAAGACCAACAGCACCTACAAATATTCGAAGATGATTTTAATTTACTAGATGTTAAATCTTTTTTTAAACATCATTATTTCGCACAAAAAAGTTCTTTTAATAGTAATTTTAATCACATTTAATGGTGACTAATGTTTGCGTCCTTCGTTAGGGTCTACATTCCAAATTCAGTTGCGGTTTTGTATCAGCAAATATTATCACATGTGAAGTAATTCAGACATATGTTAAGCAATACATGTTTAGATTAGAATGACGGCAGATAAGACGAAGGTCTTTCTTAGATTAAATAAGCGTTTTGAAATATAACAATTTCCTTCTGCAATTTGCCTGTCAGTGATAAATATATACGCTCTGTCAATGAGCACTTCCCTAGAAAATTCAGTCCATTTAAAAGTTCTTTTAATGGTGACTAATGTTTGCGTCCTTCGATAGGGTCTACATCCAAATTCAGTTGCGGTTTTGTAGTAGCAAATATTATCACATGTGAAGTAATTCAGACATATATTAAGCAATACAAGTTTCGATTAGAATGACGGCAGATAAGAGGAAGGTCTTTCTTAGACTAAATAAGCTTTTTAGAATATAACAATTTCCTTCTGCAATTTGTCTGTCAGTGAGAAATGTATACGCTCTGTCCATGTGCAATTCCCGAGAAAAGTCAGTGATGTATCGTGCTTCAGCAATTCTCAGTGTTTTCATGGTAAGTTATTTGTTTTTTGTAATGTCTACAATATCCAAATACCTCAAGGAATGTATCGTGATCTCAAATGTTGAATCGTGTGTAGGTATAAGAGTGAATGTACACACAGCTTCCACATGAATTCTGTTTCACTTTTGCAATTAGTGTGTATATTACACGTGCATATAATGTTCGTTTAATATTAGAAAACCGTAATAAGATTTTTATTATATCGCTATTATTATATTATATAGCATTTAATATTTTGCGTCACGTACGGCACTGTGTGATAAAACATTTCTTCATTTTATTCTTCTTCTCCCTTTACATGGGTTTGAAGTTAATGGCCGTTCTTCTCTCAGCCTTGGAACGGAATTTATTGAAAATTTATGAAAAATAATTAAAAATATATGAAGCACCTTCTATCAGGATAGGAGGAATGTAACGATTTTTCACATTCTCCTGGTAATTTTAACAAGTAGAGGCAAACAGCACAGCATTATTTGTAACATTTAAGAAGGAAGAGTAAGGAAAGATCGCGAGCAATGCGTTGCCCGGATTTGTTTGCATACTGTTCCGGCATTTGGGTGGTATTGAATGGAGAAGCCAAGATCGAAGCAGCCGGCCGCTCCTCCATTGTGCAACTGAATTCGACCTAACTAAATCTTTTAGAGTCTGACTCCTAGTCAGAGTCATTGCAGAATCAGGGCAATTAATACCCATCATTACATCATCGTTTCATAATGTACAATTACATACAGGAATATGTACAGTGCACCATTTCATTAGAGCTATTACAGTTAGTTTATTAAAAATATAGTTTGTTTGCTTTTTACCTATAAGCTTATGAATAGACATCGGATGTTTAGGCACTAAAAAAATCGTCTTTTAGACGCTTAAAAAGACACTGAAAAATTCAAGAATAAAGAGAAAAAAGGCACGGTTATAAGTTACATAAACACAATAAAATAAAAAAATTTTTTTTTTTTTTTAAAATATTTACCATCTTCTACATTTTATTCCTAATAATTTGCATTCACTAGTAATATTTGCATATTACCATAACTTTTCAAGGATCACAATTTTAGATTTGCGACGATTACGAGACAAAATGAGTTTGAATGCGAAGAAGGATCTCTCAACATCTAATGATGTGACTGGTATATATTTTAGAATTCCAACACTAGAAACTCTGAAACCTTCTGGAAATTTACATTTATTTCCACTTAAAATGTCGGTGCCCTCGGTGAATCGATCATGTTCTCAGAACATTTCTGGTATGTATGAAATAGGGAAATGGAGAAAAATCAGTTGGTACACTTTTAAGAATTCTATTGTATTTTAAAATAACAAGACGTGAATTGAAGATTTCGTAATCAATAGATCACGTTGGACCATGGCCGATTTTCCGATATCTTTGCTTTGTATATAAAAATAATACATAAAAGGCAAAAAAAGTCCTAAAAAAGGAATTTATGCAAGAAAAGACATTTATGTAAAAAAAGCAAAAACAAGCATAATAAAACTTCGTCATATGTCATCATTTGTCATGATTCGTGCACATCTATTATCAGTTTTTAAATACGTTCGCTAGAATAAAATAGGTAATTCCCTAAACATGCGATGTCTAGTTATGAATAATGTACGTCGTGCATTTGACATGTCCCTATTGTCTATGTAGCTCCATCTCACATAAAGTATATAGGATTCAACCGTGATAGGCATTTTGCACCTGAGTGCATCCGCCTCTGTTAGCGTGTGTTAAGGGGCGTTTACACGTAGAGACAAAGTCTCCTAACTTTTCTGAAGTTAGGAGATAAACTCTCTTCGATGCCTTTACACGAATGAAAATATCTCCTGAAACGCGAGTCTCCTAACTCCCGGGAGAGAAGTTTCCTGAGATCTCTCCAGAAAAGTATCTCCTTGCTGTTTACACTTGATTCAAATGTCTCTAGATGTTCTTTGGCGCCGCCATCTTGAATAAGCAGCCGATGAGCAGCGGCGAGCAGTTTGAGGTTAGAATGTGGCAGATCTTGCAGATGCCTGTGCCGCTATAATAATTTTGAAGAAGCGAAGAAAAACAAAGAGACAATTTGAGAAAGAGACGTTATGTGATATCAACTGTGCGAGAGTGAGGTTTTTCGGTATGGTTCCTTGAATGTTCTGAAGTTTAGCACCTGAAGATGTAACAAATCGAGTTACGAAACGTTGTGAAATTACTGAATAAATGATTGTCATAAAAAACTTTGGATACTTTTATTTGTAAACATATTTTGACAATCAAGAATAAATATTGATTTACTAAGAAAGAGACAAGTGTGGGTGATTCTTTTACAGTGAAGAGCTAAGTATTTATAGAACTCTGATGGAGGAATTGCAGGAAGAGAATTTTGAAAAAAATATTTATTTACTACTTGTTCAATTGCATTGTAATTTTGGGGATTAATGAAATAAAACAGGTTTTAATTAATGGAGGACTAAAAAATTGGTTGACTATTGGAAAACTTGATCGTATTCGAGAAAATAGTTTTGACCTAATGTAAAGTTTTGAAAAATGGTTAAGTTGATTATTTGTTATAGAATCTTTTTGTGAAGTTAAGTATAAACGATTTGAAAGAATAAATTGTAAATTATCTGTATATTTGTTTGTTGATATAAACTAGGGAGCATGCAAATATTTGGAAGGAATTTATTTTGAATGATTTGAAATTTGTTAAATTTGGTAGTAGAGTCATTACACCATATAGGGCAAGTGTATGAAAGAGACTTGTGATAGTTTTATATAACAAAATTCCACAATTAATTCGTAACTTCGAGTTTTATTTATTAAAGGAATATATAATTAATATATTAACATTATTATTATTATTATTATTATTATTATTATTATTATTTTAAAAAGGATATAAAGGAAGAGGATTTTTGTATAAAAATTTCGCACGTCTAACTCGAGAAGAATTTGATTTGTTATTAAAAAATATCTCAAGCAATTAGAAAGCAAGATACCATCATGCGGTAATGTATTTCTTGGGGATATATACTTAATTTGACGCTATGGTTTGTGGCTACTGGAGATACATACAGTTCTTTGTCATTTTTATTTATAATTCCCCAGTGTAAAATTTCCCCAAAGATCCGAAATCCACGGACACTTGAACTACGAACAGACATAGAACGGCTGATCCAGTACATGGATACATACCAAGAGAGCAGAAACTCTTCCAACTCTCTTTGAATACTATTTATCTCCCAGGAGATACGATTTCTCAGCGATACCAGAGCCTTTACACTGTTCTCTCCTGGAAACTTTGAAGATCTCCTGTGACGTCATGTCTCCGGAGAGAAGACCGCTCTCCTGAGAGTTTACACGTGTCTCCTAACCAATTCCGGAAAGTTAGGAGAGAAAACCTCTCCGTGTAATCGCCCTTTAAGGCTACAATAGTGATGCCAAATTATGAAACATGAAATACGAAATTGTCTATTTACATGTACAATATACTTATACACACCGAAAAATTTGGATACAGAAACAAATACACAAAAAACATAAAAACAAATAATTTACCAATAATTATGTACAAAATAATTGTCTATATGGATTTCATAAGTAATTAATTCATGAGTTGAATTAGCTTAGTAATAGAGCAACAGTTACCAAACGCATTATTTTTTAATGTTTTATGTATGTCATCAAAACTACATCACACTAACCTATCAGAATAAACTTTGTTAATTAGTTATTACACAATTTTGTAAGACATTTAACAGACAACAATGAGTAATATTAGCATAAGTTAATTGTTTAATTGACTGACTATTTGCTATCCTAATTTATGAGTACATCATCTTTAAATAAAGTTTCTCAAAAACTCAACTGTTTTCTAAGAAAATGAACCCAAGATTCCGCATTTTTAGAAACGATTTTTTAGAAAGCAAGAAACATTTTCTCAAAAACGGCTCCAATTTTCTCTTTAAATTTTTACCAATAGATAGTGCTAATTTCACTGTTTAATATGACGTAAATTGATTGTGATTATCACTGTGATTATTGTGCAAGAGTGCACTGTGCTAATTGTGCAAACAGTTCACTTGCAATCTACTAATTGCCCTGTTTAACCCTGTATATCGTTCACTTTGTTTCTTCAAAAATTACACAATTGTAAATGTTTTCGATTATCTCTCACGCCGTTAAATTTCACATTTTAATAGATTTGTCTACATTATTGAATTTGGGAATGGAAGGTCTTTAAATGAACTCAAATTAAATTTTTCAAAAACTCAATAGATTCCAGTGAAAACTTCAAATTTCGTTTTTGTAGTAACGCTTAACGACATTTTCTTAAAAACGGCTTCAAAATTTTCAATGAAAATTGTTATTAGTACGAGGTTTTAGCGTTTTCCTCAACTTTTCAGTTTGCAAATAGAGGAACCGAAATAATTTTTTTTAGAATATTAAACATGTTACCTATAAATTTATTCATCATCCTGAAAAATTTGTAAAATTGGACAGGAAATAAATATATTAAAAAAAGAATATTAAACAAGACCTTATCCTAAATAGAAATCTTCATTGAAAAAATTTTAGCCGTCTTGAGAAAAGCGTTAAGAGTTACTGTAAATGCGAAATTTGAAGGTCTTCTTCACAGGAATCTATGGTACTCGAACAACTTCATTTGTTTTTTGTTAGAATTTTTTTTGAAGAATATCCACTCCGAAATTCAATAATGTATACAAATTCATTGAAATGTGCATTTTAACGGCGTGAAAAATATTTTTAAAAAGTACATTTGTGTATTGTTTGAAGAAACAAAAGAATACAGGAAAATGAACTTTACCTCATATGAAACAGTGCCATTAACACTATACGTTGAAAAAATAGAAGAATATATTTGGAGCCATTTTTGAGATAATGGAGTTTGAGAATTTCTAAAAAAGCGGAATTTTTAGCTCACTTTAACAAAACATATAGGGTACTTTTGACACTACACTTAGCAAAAAGTTTTAGAAACAATTTGGAGCGATGTTCGAGAAAATCATGTTTTTGTAATTATTTTTAAAATTTCAAACATTGCACGCACAATTGCACAAAAACTACTAATTTTTTTAAAAAAAATATGCGTGAACATTCTGAAAAAAATATTTATGGACAACAAATTTCATTTGAAGGATAAATCTGTCTTCAATTTTATAAATGTAGGAACACGCCGACTAAAAAATTAGGCTTAACCGTGTAAATCGTACATATGCCACATATATAAGTGTATTTTACTCTATTCTTACAAAAAGTTAAAGAAAAAATTTTAAGCCGTTTTTGAGAAAAGTTTGAAAATGTCCGGGGGACTTCATATAAAGAGCTTCTAAATATTAAAGAATGTTTTTCAAAATTTCAAAGCTTCAACTAGAGCCAGGTCGAATTGAGATTCTTCAATTTGGGATATATCGTACGGACAGTTTAGGAGCTAGAAGTGTTCACAGACGGACAGAGGGACGAACAAAACATTGTGAAAAAAACACTATTTCGGTATTAGGATACCCAAAAACTTGTATTTCCGTTGAAATCTCAAAATCGATTTTCCGCAACATTACACAACTTTCCCTATATTACGTCTATTACTCCGTATATACGTATGTAAACAGGAACATAATTAGAGGTGCTACAGGAAGACACAGACTTTCTCGTACCAAATTTCTCTAATTTCCTTGGTGTGGCCTGGCTTTAAGGTCTTGCTCCAATCTCTAGCCAGCTGCCGTCTATCATCACCCAAAGTATATTGTTTTGAGAATTTCTCAAGTTTTTGCTTACCTAGTAGTACAACCGAATTATTGCTTCAAGAATATTAAAGAAGAGTAGAAAATCTTCGTAAATAGAGTTTTTATTGAGAAATTCGTAGCCGTTTTTGAGAAAATGGTGATTAGGCATTACTGTAAATGCGAAATTTGAAGCTCTTCTTCTCGTAAATCAATTGAGTTTTCGAAAAAGTTAATTAGACGTCATTTGCAGAATTTCTATTCACAAATGTAATAATGTATACGAATTGATGGAAATTTAATTTTTGAAATAACCAAAAGAATACCTCAAAATGAACTTTATGTCATATAAACCAGTGCAGTTAGCACACTCCATTAGAAAAATTTGAAGAAAACATTTGGAGCAATTTTTGAGAAAATAGAGTTTATGTGGTTCTGAAAATGCGGAATTTTCAGCTAATTTTCATAGAAAACTTCTGTGTTTTCAAAACACTTTATTTGACATTATTTTAAGCGAATGTACTCACAAATATAACATAAAGTAATCGCCTCTTATATAAATATTACTGTCGTGAGAGACATGAAAAAAGTAAATTTTTGTAATTTTTGAAGAAACAAATGAATAGAGCAATATGACGTTTATGTCATCCGATAGGGTAAATTTAGTACTAACTCTTTCAAAAATAAAAGAAAAAATTTGGAGCCGTTTTTGAGAAAATTTGAAAATGTCCGGGGGTCTTCTTGTAAAGTACCCCCAAATATTAAGGAATGTTTTTCCAACTCAAAGCTTAAACTAGAGCCAGATCGACAAACATTTCTTCAATGTGGGAATGATTGTACACATGGTTTAGGCGCTAGCAGTGTTTACAGACGGACGGAGTCGGATAGATGTTCAGACCGACGGACGTTTTAAAAAAAAAGCTTTTTTTAGGTATCTGGGGACCCGAAAACCTGTATTTCCCCTAAAATATCGAAATCGATTTTCCGCATTACATAACTTTCTCTATACTTCGTATATTACTCCGTATATACATGTGTATACGAGAAAGTAAAAAGGAGCCGACTCGCTCCCCCCTGGGGTTTTTGTATTCGGAAACCTCGCGCCTTGCGCACAACTTACGAAAAGAGGGAATGTCAATATTGAGGATGGGCATGAGTACTTCATTCTGTACTTAAGTAGGGCGTTTTCTGGTGAGGAACAGAAATTTTGCTCAATGGAAAAGGAGTTCAGTGACACTATTCAGACCCATCAGAAATTGAAGTACTACTTAGACGGCCATATGATAATAAAGATAGAAACTGATCAGAATCCTCTAGTTTCGTTGAAAATATGCGCGGGAATTAATAATCGAACAAGGCGATGGTCATTAATGATCCCGCACAACAATATCAGCATAATTCACAAAAAGGAGCTTCAGCATGTTAATGTCGACGCATTGAATCGAATGTTTTGATGCCTGAATGCTCTACAAGCGCAGATGTGCGAACTGAGTAGAGTCTGTAATTGGACGGATTGGCTTTAGATTTGTGCTGTATATATGTATAGAGATGTTTACAAGTCATAATATATGGGTAGGAGATGTATACAAGTCAGAATATTTTACATGGTAATATTCAAAGTAATAAAATTCTTGCGAAGTTAAAATAAAAAATAGAGAAATTGTCAGGTCCTATATGTAGTTATCAATTGTGATGAATATTGTAATGAGCAAAATTCAAAAGTAATTAATGCCTTGAAAATTCAAAACAGGAAATTTGGACAGGAGTTGTTAATATAATTATCATTTGTTGTCTTACATGGTAATCAGTAAAATTCAAATAAAATAATGTCTTGTAATGTTAAAACACGAAATAGAAAAGTTGTTATTTATTACAGGTAGTATCATTTATATCAAATGTAGTAAATAGTAAAATTTAAAGTCTTCTAATGTTAAAAATGTAAAGTTCTTACGTATTATATATAATTAACAAATGAAGTTATATTAGGATGTTCTATCATAGATTTGTGATAATCAGAGATTAAGATGAGAAAGCGATGTATGTATGATGTTGAGTGTTGCGGCGGCGTCCGCCACGTCGAAACGCGCGCCAGAAAGTTGGCGCGGCGAGACGTGTGCGAGGTTGAGCGCAGCAGCAGAGCAGCGAGCAGCCGGCGCGCGAAGCCTCTGCTAGGAAGCGAGTGTGTATACTTGTGCAGTTTTGTGAACGCACGTAGGGTGCAATGTACGTTCACGCCGCCGCGGAGCAGCCGTTCCTACCCTTACGGGCATCTGTGGCCAATCCTGCAACATGAAAAGAAAAAACAGATCAGTTAGATTTTAGCCAACTGGCGCGCGCATTGCGTGTGCTGAAATTCAAAGCTTATATTTCAAGTCTCATTTCGCTGTTTCAGATTTCTCTTACTCCAGGAATTGTTTCGGTCGCTTATACTTCGCCCGTTGATCGGGTTCGTATGAAGCGACCTCGGAAACGAGAGTGTTTTCCGAGTCAGCGGCTTTTCTGAAAAATTTGGTAGTAATGCTTTTGAAGCTGCTCTTTTAGTAGTGGCATTGAAGTATCGCGATGCAAATTTTGAATTAAAGTGTGCTTAGGGGCGCAGAGGGCGGCCCTAAGGCATTCATTCTGAACTACTTGCAGTTTATTTAAGTGACGTTCTGCAGCAATTGCCCAGCTAGGGCATGCGTAGTCCATTTGTGGCCTAATACTTGCTTTATAAAGCGTGAGGCAGTTTGCCGTTGACAGTTTGCTCCGCCTATGAAATAAGCATCGCAAGCGGCCTCTGGTCTGCCGCGCTTTCTTCCGCACGTTATCTATGTGCAGGCTGAAAGTGAGTGAGCTATCTAATGTCACTCCTAAGTACTTGACATTTTTGGCCCAGTTGATTACGTCTCCACTAAGCGCGAGCGGCCTCGGCTGCGTGAATCGATGTCGCCGTGTGAAGAGCACGGCCGTGTTCTTACTCACATAGACTTTGACCCGCCACAGCTTCAACCACTCCTGGATCTGAAGTAGATGTTGATCCAAATACTTCTGGAGAAGCTCGATCTTTTTCGACGTGGCTATTACAGCCGTATCGTCGGCGTACAAGGCGAGTTCCGTCTGAGAGTGCGAGGGAATATCACGCACATAGAGGCTGAAGAGCGTAGGAGCTAGCACGCTCCCTTGTGGCACTCCGGCCCGTATGGCGCGGCTGGTAGATTTAGCATTCAGAAGCGTTACTTGAAACGTTCTGTTTGCTAGGAAAGAGTAAACAAGATGTATTAGGTAAATAGGAAGGTTCAAGGTGTGGAGTTTGTATAGGAGACCGACGTGCCAGACCTCGTCAAATGCGCTGGCAACGTCGACGTAGTAATGCTCCGCAACACTCCGCCTGTGAATCGGCTCTCGTTGAAGTTGCGTCTTATGCGGACTAGCATAATCTGATGCGTGGTGCTGTGGCCCGCGTGAAAGCCAAACTGCTCCTTATTTATTAATGAGTTATCTGAAACATATTTTCGAATTCTTTTTAAGATTAGCTTTTCACACAGTTTTCCGAGTGTATTTAATAAGCTGATTGGTCTATACGACTCGGGCAGTTTTGGATTTTTCCCTGCTTATGAAAAGTTAGTACATGAGCATGCTTCCACTGACTCGGAAAGTGCTGAAACAAAGATTGAATTAAACAGTGCGACTAAAAACATTATGGCTTGCTGCGGCAGCTTCTTCAGGACGTCGTTACTGATGCCGTCTGGGCCGGGAGCTTTTTTAGCTTTCAGCTCTGCAATGACCGCTTTGACTTCTGCTTCATCTGTAAAACTCGGCTCGTCGGCGGGCGCGTGCAGCGCCGCCATCACCGTTTGTTGCACTTCGACAACGTGCGAGATTGGCGGCGCCTCCTCTACCGGCTGAAACAGATTCTGAAGCATTAGCAAGGAGTTCCGCTTTCACCTCGTTTGACTCGGCGAATTCTCCTGGGCTGATTTGCAGCAGCGGATGCGTCTGGAATGCGCTGCTGCAGCTCCGTCTGAAATTGTTGCCAATGTGTGCGCCGCTTCTGCGTCGTAGGTGCAATAGGTAGTGCAGCGCCGCCGCGTCTCATCTCTGCGATTACTGGGAAGTGGTCTGAGGAAAGTTCATAGGTACTGGTTAGAATAGGTGGGTAGTGAAGTTTATGGCAGAGCGCGATATCCAAAACATCGGGCTTGCC
Organism: Teleogryllus oceanicus; assembly: GCA_964035755.1. Classification (NCBI taxonomy): domain Eukaryota; kingdom Metazoa; phylum Arthropoda; class Insecta; order Orthoptera; family Gryllidae; genus Teleogryllus; species Teleogryllus oceanicus. The sequence goes on from CAXIVR010000010.1 coordinate 648,184, forward strand.
ATTCGTCTGGTTGGGATAAAAGGTAGGAGAAGCGGGAGCAAAAATATCGCAGCCGTTTGCGTCGGCAACTGCTTTCAGCTTACGGCCACGAGGGCAAGTGATGCGGGAACTCCAGGGCGTGTGTTTGGCATTAAAATCGCCAGCCACAATTGTTGGAGTTGAGTGCGCCTCTACTAGTTTAGCAATATCTGCAGCTAGTGGGGCGCACGTTTCCGCGGAGCGGTCGGGACGAGCGTGAACAGAGTGAAGCCGCAGCGGCCCGCGCTCCGTCTGCACAACAGCAGTGGCCTCGGTGTTCTGCAGCTGCGGGAGAACTGAAACATAATGATTTATGTTGCGTCTAATTAGTATTGCTGTTCCGCCTCCTCCATGGGCGGCCGTCGTATTAGCTGGTTGTGCCGCTCTGTCGTTCCGGTAACAGATATAACCTGGAATATGAAGAGAAAGATGCGGGCTTAGCCATGTTTCACCCAGCATCATAACAGAAATATTGTGCCGTGCGAGAAAGCTGTGTAGTTCTTACTGCTTCACTCGCGCGCAGATACCGTTGCAGTTCCCGAAGGCAACGGTGCAGCTGTTCCTATAAAAAGAAGGAGAAGCAGCCATTATTTAAGGTGCGGGGGAGGTACGACGCCGCCGACCGCGCGTCGGCCGCTCGCCTCTCTGGAATGCCAGCACGCCGCTGGCGGTCCCGCTGCTGCCGCTCGTGACGCTGCTGCTGGGCCTGGTTTCCCCTGAAACAGCGGCGCTTGTACTCGGGGCATCCCTTGTACTTCGCGCCGTGGTTATCGCCTTGACAGTTAGAGCAGTTACGCTCCGCCGCCGGGGGGTTTAGCCCCAGCGGGCACTGCACGGCGTCGTGGGCGTCCCCACAGTTCCTGCAGCGCGTGCGGCGCTTGCAGTTCCGTGCCACGTGCCCAAAATCCAGGCAATTGTGGCACTGCGTGGGCCCGCGCGGTGGCCGATACACCTCCACGCGGACGCGGAGCCAACGTATGGAGGTTACCTCCCGGAGCGCCCGGTGGCGCTCCGAATCCTTTAAGGTGGCAATGACCAGGAGAAGTGGTCTGCCCCGTCGTCCCGACTGCTGGCTGCAGATGCGCTCCAGCTGCCGCACCTGAAAACAACAAGCTCCTGGAAAGAGAGCTCCAACGGTATTCCCCGCAAAACAAACCGAAGGAACTGTGGTCCTCCACAGACCTCTCCACCAGAGCGGCCAAGACATCTCGGTGCGCCTCGAGCGTCTCGCACCGAACCTTGACGGCGTCGCCGGCCACCTCTGCGGTGACCGCGGCGTCGCCGCCGGCCGCGTGCAAGGCCCAGAGGAGACCAAAAATGTCCGCCACCCCGTAGAGAAAGATGGGGGGTGGGCGACGTCGGCGGGAGACGAGGGTGAACTCCTCTTCTGCTTCTGCGGCGTCAGACGTCGTGGCGGCCGCGGCGGCGACCGGCGCACGGTGCTTTGTTTGAGACATCCAGCTGGATCTTATTGGCCCGTTCTGTAGATAAATATCCAGGGCACATGGCCTCAGTGTTTATAAGGTGCTGATTCATAAGATTCGGTCTCAAGGGAGATGTTGTTACGTCCCACTGATAGCCGCCGAGCCGCAAAGTTCTGTTCGGTAGTGCACACAGTTCAGTTCTATTCGTAGCGTTCTCCTTACACGTATTTTATAATTCCAGGATGCAAAATCGTCAGAAAGGTATGCTCTTTCACATGAAATTGTTTCGTAATTTTCAAAGGCAAGTAGGCTTAGAAATTCGCGGCGGCGTGGTCCCAGCGGCACCTCCGTAAAGTTAGAATCGCAAAGTTTTCAAAAATAATTGAAACTAGACTCAAAATTTGTCGCTTTTTTGTCGCTAATTTGTTACGCAAAAACAAAATTTGTCGCTCTTCATTTGACCCTGGTATTAAATTTCGGCTAACTTGATATCAAGTTAGCATCGCAAACGCAAGAAAACCAACTAATTACAGACATAAATAAAAAATAACACCATAGGAATTTGTCGCTTTTTTGTCGCTCCAGACTTTACAAAAAACAAATTTGTCGCTCTTCAAATATTAACGAAAATGCGTTTTTTCGCAAAGCGATGCCAACTTGATATCAGTTAGCATCGCAAACCTAAGAAAACCAACTAATTACAGACATAAATAAAAAATAACACCATAGAAATTTGTCGCTTTTTTGTCGCTCCAGACTTTACAAAAAACCAATTTTGTCGCTCTTCAAATATTAACGAAAATGCATTTTTTTCGAAACGCGATGCAACTTGATATCAAGTTAGCATCGCAAACGAAGAAAACCAACTAATTCAGACATAAATAAAAAATAACACCATAGGAATTTGTCGCTTTTTTGTCGCTCCAGACTTTACAAAAAACAAATTTTGTCGCTCTTCAAATATTAACGAAAATGCGTTTTTTTTTTCGCAAACGCGATGCCAACTTGATATCGAGTTAGCATCGCAAACCAAGAAACCAACTAATTACAGACATAAATAAAAATAACACCATAGGAATTTGTCGCTTTTTGTCGCTCCAGACTTTACAAAACAAATTTTCGCTCTTCAAATATTAACGAAAATGCGTTTTTTCTGCAAACGATGCCAACTTGATATCAAGTTAGCATCGCAAACGCGAAAAACCAACTAATTACAGACATAAATAAAAATAACACCATAGAATTTGTCGCTTTTTGTCGCTCCAGACTTTACCAAAAACAAATTTTGTCGCTCTTCAAATATTAACGAAAATGTGTTTTTTTTCGCAAACGCGATGCCAACTTGATATCAAGTTAGCATCGCAAACGCAAAAACCAACTAATTACAGACATAAATAAAAATAACACCATAGGAATTTGTCGCTTTTTGTCGCTCCAGACTTTACAAAACAAATTTTGTCGCTCTTCAAATATTAACGAAAATGCGTTTTTTCAAACGCGATGCCAACTTGATATCAAGTTAGCATCGCAAACGCAAAAAACCAACTAATTACAGACATAAATAAAAATAACACCATAGGAATTTGTCGCTTTTTGTCGCTCCAGACTTTACCAAAAACAAATTTTGTCGCTCTTCAATATTAACGAAAATGCGTTTTTTAGAAACGCGATGCCAACTTGATATCAAGTTAGCATCCAAACGCAAGAAAACCAACTAATTACAGACATAAATAAAAAATAACACCATAGGAATTTGTCGCTTTTTTGTCGCTCCAGACTTTACAAAAAACCAATTTTGTCGCTCTTCAAATATAAACGAAAATGCATTTTTTTCGAAAAGCGATGCCAACTTGGTATCAAGTTAGCATCGCAAACCAAGAAAACCAACTAATTACAGACATAAATAAAAAATAACACCATAGGAATTTGTCGCTTTTTTGTCGCTCCAGACTTTACAAAAAACCAATTTTGTCGCTCTTCAAATATAAACGAAAATGCATTTTTTTCGAAACGCGATGCCAACTTGGTATCAAGTTAGCATCGCAAACGCAAGAAAACAACAAATTTCAGACACAAATAAAAAAATAACACCATAGGAATTGGTCTCTTGTTTGTTGCTCAAGAGTTCCCCAATTTGTCGCTCTTCAAATATTAACGAAAATGCATTTTTTTCGCAAACGCGATGCCAACTTGATATCAAGTTAGCATCGCAAACGCAAGAAAACAACAAATTTCAGACACAAATAAAAAATAACACCCTAGGAATTGGTCTCTTGTTTGTTGCTCAAGAGTTCCCCAAAAATTTGTTTCTTTTCTGTAAAAACCGGAAATGCGAAATTTTACAATTGGATATTATAAAGACCGACAAGTTCTGAAATATTAAAAAGTACGTCTATATGGCTGTTATGTCATTATATGCATTTCAATAATCCGCATTAACTAAATACGGTAACAAGGGCCGACAGTTCGTGAAATCTCATTTTAAAACGTGTAGGCGAAGTATATTACACATATTGGAACAGAATTTATCCAATTTTTCTTTTGCATGTATCCACTACATCAGTTTTCCTGTAAAAACAATTCCATTGTTTTACCGCACCATAACGTAACTTTCTGCACACTACGCATTTTAATTCGTATGGCATGGTAATTCGTATGGTATACGTACTCTCTCTATGGTACGTACATGAGAAAATAATACGGTAGAAGAATTAGATTTTTAAAATCATAGTACCCCGTATCACCGTTTCATTATTGTGGATAAAGTAATGTTTCGAATTAACGAAACGTTTTTTAAAAGCAACGAATCAATTCGGCATCGCAAGCCTGAACTTTATAGAAATCTGGAAATTGCAACGTTTTTGTTAGACTTCTAACGGCAATTTGAAGTTGCTATTATTGAGTATTGTAGTCCAATAATTAAACATTACTGACCGTAAATAAATTTAATTATACCAAAATCCATTGCCGAATTGAAAGCAAACGTCAAATTAGAAGTAATTTTTAGTCATTTAATTCGTTATTACATAGCATTCTTCAAATTCGAATCTGAAGGGTAAATCTTAACGCCCGGCCTTTCGAGACGGATGTCATTTACAAAGCTTTAGTGACACCTGCCCTGGCGAATATAGACAAGGCTTGCCTGAGATTAGCTCACTGGCGGATGGAAGGCTCGGAAAAACCCACAAGATGAATGTCACAGCCGGAAAGACGGAGGGAGAGGGTGGACTGACGCCCCATGTTTTGGAATTTCCTGGAAGCTCTTAATATATTTTACATTCCTTAGTTGCCATTTGCTAAGCATAAGCGTCTCCATTATTTGAAAGTTCATTCTTCTCTATAGGAACATACAGTCCTCTTTCGGTACTTAGAATTCAATGCCAGGAACATTTGTCAAGTTGGTCCCGCACTTCTCTGATATTCAAACTAAAATATTCTATAATATTTTACAATTACTGTAAGTACTAATTTCATATCGTAATAATGCCACAATTATGTACTTATTTTGTACCGTGATGTGAATTACTACGTTATGAAATATTAAAAACAAGTGCAAACGTAGGTATTTCACTTAAACCTAGTAACCCCTCTTGGAGAGATTAAAAAAATCTCTACAATAGTGCACTAATTACGTATTAATTTCCTACCGAAATAGCTTTTTACTTAATTCTAAGCAAATAAGAAAGGAGTAATGCCAGATAAAGGTACAGGAGCATCTCATGTTAAAAATCTCATGTTGCAACCACAAATACGATACAATGCGAACGAAATTATTCATTAACTTTTTATCAAAATAAAATGCTTTTTTAAACTGATGCATACAATTTTTTTTTTGCTACTGCATATGCAGTATAGAGGAAGTATATTCCAGGAATGGTTCATGGTTGTTGATCATTTCATTAAAGAAGTTTCTTAGTTCGCCAACGTTTTGGAACTTTATTGTTCCTTCATCAGGGATTGCTAAGGATGAATATTTAAGAAATTATTAAGTGAAAAAGAGATATTATTTGCTATGATTATTAGAAAAAGAGAAAATATAGCCGTCTAAAACTAGTAGCGCCTAGAAACCAATCTCACCCAAACTATATTCAAAATTAAAGATTAATTTGAGGTAAATTACTCTTTAAAATGCTCTATTCCTGAATTTAGGCTCAGTGAATTTCCAAAAATTGCCGATTTCCAAATCTGGAAAGTACAAATTGCAAACTAGGAAGACAACAAAGAACTTAGTTTTAAACTCTAAGAAAAAAATATTCCGGCATCTATATTCCAAAAATTAGGGCTCTACAAATAGAAACAGTTAACATGCGTTCTTATGGAAAGAAAGGATGGTTTGATTAACAGTAAGTAAATGTTTATATTAGAAGATTTTGAAATAAGTACTTCTGTTTCATTGAATGAAAGGTAAGTACTGGATTTTAGTTGATTGTTTATCCACCTTGATTGTCTAAAAGTGAAACGAAAGACGAATCATCTCTGGTTTTAAGAGTATTTTATTTATGCATTATATTAGTTTTCTGTACTATATTTTATATTTATTTTTATACAATATTTACATGTACTAGCAGCCCGACCTTTCTTCACTATTGCAAAATATATATATATATATATATATATATATATATATATATATATATATAATGAGACGAGCTCTGATATGCCTAAGAGGAAGCAGAACCCCAGGCAAAACGCCCAAGCTAAATCGCGGTGTTTACCACTTTGAACGTGGCGCGTTGGTACGTCATCATCTGACGTCAGCCGCGCTGAAGTCGGACGTAACGAGTGGTCGCCAATGATTTCCGGGCGATAAGCGTTGGAAAATTAAATCCTCGATTGGCCCGTTGAAGAAAACGAGGGAACAGTCTCGAGGGAGGAAGGGTTCCGAGAAACCACAGTCAGAGAAAGACAGTCAGAGAAAGACAGTCAGAGAAAGACAGTCAGGAAGGACAGTCGGAAAAAGGCCGCCGGAGAGGTTTGGTAGCAAACGCGACACATTCTGAGAAAAGGCCGAACAGTCTGATAGAGATCGCCGAAGGTCAGGTAGACTATCATACGTCGCAACTACGCCGCATCGCCAAAGCGGAAGGCTGAGGCGACATTCCTGGTGCAAACAGCCAAGAAGCAAGTTTGTTGGGAACGGAAGACGGGCGTAGAGGCACGGCCGTCCTACGGGTCGACTGGAGAAGATTGTACTACTTCACGAGCGAACGGAGGAGCGGGCCAAGGAGCAGCGCGGACCGGCGAGCGTGTAGCGCAGCGAGGGGCGAGGTCGAGCGTCACGGCGCGAGCAGCCGTTCGCAGCGATAAGCAGCTGAGGTCAGTCACTGCGTTGGCCGAGGTCCAGGTTACGTGTTCCCCAATCGCCGAAGCGTGAGTACCGTGCGACATTCAGACCGCGAGGTCGTAATATTTCCAAAGGTGTGATTAAAAAGGTATAACTAGGAAGTGTTCTTGCCGAACGCATAACACGGGAATTCAGTTCAATCCAACATAGTGGAACGAACAGACTGAAAGAACATTTTAGTGCTAAGATCAGTAGGTTTGCATAAACAATTAAATTGCCCGAGTATTGTAATCAATGGGCAAGATATGATTTTTGAGTATTTAAGGTAGGAGGTTATTGTTTATTTGCACAAGATGGAGCAAGAATGTTAATCCAGAATTAGGATTATAATTATCATAAAAATAGGATTGCAATTTGTTTATTATAATCTAGTGTGTATGTGCCTCTGGAAAAAGTTTCAGAATACATGTCTAATTTTACCAGAGCCATCCAAGTGTTTCATTAGAATTCGATCCATCCTGATTCTATCCATTGCAAGCTACCCCTTATTTGCCTCTCACAGGCAAGACGAACGAACAACCTGACAGGCCTGGCGTCGGAGCGACAGTAGGCTGCCGCACGCGCTGGTAACGCCGAGCGGTGCTTCACACCCTCAGGGCTAACGACCCTGGTCAAAGACAAGGTTGCATTGTGTGCGGCGCGCCGAGAATGATCCACGGCGTGTGTGTCTCACAATATTATATATATATATATATATATATATATATAATACCTATAATAATAACTATAATAATAATACATTTGAATTTCATTATCAATTCATTTATTCAATGAACATTTCTAATAGAATTGTGAGTGAGTGAAAATTCAGATTCTTGTGTTTCATGGCATACTTATGCCATCACAATAAACATTTAACAGTAGAATAGCAAAAATTATATTATTTTATGAAATCTACTAACAAAATTGTAAAGAAAAGAGTGAAGATTGTGAATGTTGGCTGACGGAAAAGCTGTCCTTGTAAGAAGCAAGTAAGAAAGGACTTTTCATTGAGCTTTCTACCTGCAGCATCCTGCAACCCTTTTAATCCCGCAATGCTACCTGTCGCACACGAAGCGACCCCCCCCCGCCCCCTCGGCTGGGCGAATGAACTCAGGTGACGTCAAGTACTGTGCTCTGGAAAAACCTTGTGTTGTTCATTGTGGCGGCGGATCCGATGGACAAAAGGCGGCGTTTCTCCACCCCATCGTGTACTGCATTTTTTCACACGAAGTCTTGAGAACCTTGACGTGCCAATCTACCTACAAATTATTGCGTCTTTCCACCCTCGCACGATATTTCAAATATTTTTTGATTACTTAAAAATATTCGTCAATGGTGCATTAAAGGGTGGTGCATCTTTAAAAGTGCATGAAAGTGAAATGTCTCACGTTCTCGCATTTTGAAAGTAGAGAAACACGTGTGTATCGTTTTTGTTGGCTTTTCTCAGTCATTCACATTTTAAATACTGAATTTGACATAAATACACATAGTTTTCACGTTTTCTTAATGTTTCACATCCATAACGAACCAAAACGAGACTATCGGAATATAATAATATGCCTTATTACATTCTTGGCTGTCCGGGCTGTCTTGACTCTGGCCGCGGAAGCCTACGACTTCATAATAATATGCCATTACACTTTGCACCTCATAATTATGGAGTGCATGTTAATAATGTCATGTATTTCCTTTTCAATTTAGAACAATGCCATTTAGAAAAGAAATGCATTTTATATTATGGCGAAAGGAAATTTTTATATACATTTTTATAAAATTTTACCGTTCCCATCTTTTTTTAATGCATTTTTTTGCTGTTTCATCGACTTTAATTTCATTTTAATGGTGCTTGCTTGAAATAATATTTACAACAAATATTATCCACAGAATTCCTAAGTAGCCTATTCCATTTCTTCGCTCAGAAATTGTAATGTCAGCCATTGTATGTGACGCCTAACAGCACCAATGTCGGTTCAGCCGATTTCGGGGTAACTAAAGCGAAATATTTGCTGGTAAAGAACAGTCCAAACCGGAAGTTTGAAAGTTGACTTCATTTGAACGAAACCTGGATACATAGTAATATATCCAACAGCTTGAGTTGATCGTCCGAACTGTTTTGATAACATTTTTTACGTCGTTTTCTTTGCTTTTATGGCTTATTAAAACATTTTAAGAGCATTGTATTGATCATTTTGGGCGATATTTTAGGTCAACAAAATACGCCCCTGATAATAACTATTGGACTACAGCAAGAACTAAGATACTATTGATACAAGTTTTGAAATTTATAATAAAACAATTAGTTTAAGACGGGAAATGAAACCAACCTATACGATAATTTTCGGCAGACGTCACAACAGTTACAGTAGGATCTTCGTTTATTTGTCAGAAATTTGTCGCAATACATCTCTGAGTTGTATTTTATTGACTAAATATATCATTGAATAATGCTTTATTGTTCAATTTTCATCTATAAATTTAAGTATTACGTAGTTAGGCCGAAGAGCGGACCTGATGGCCCAGGTCTCCCCACATAAATAGTAATTATTATTATTTTATTACTACTACTATTATTATTAATATTATTATTATTAAACAAAATTGGTTTTTTGTAAAGTCTGGAGCGACAAAAAAGCGACAAATTCCTATGGTGTTATTTTTTATTTATGTCTGTAATTAGTTGGTTTTCTTGCGTTTGCGATGCTAACTTGATATCAAGTTGGCATCGCGTTTGCGAAAAAAATGCATTTTCGTTAATATTTGAAGAGCGACAAAATTTGTTTTTGGTAAAGTCTGGAGCGACAAAAAAGCGACAAATTCCTATGGTGTTATTTTTTATTTATGTCTGTAATTAGTTGGTTTTCTTGCGTTTGCGATGCTAACTTGATATCAAGTTGGCATCGCGTTTCGAAAAAAATGCATTTTCGTTAATATTTGAAGAGCGACAAAATTTGGTTTTTGTAAAGTCTGGAGCGACAAAAAGCGACAAATTCCTATGGTGTTATTTTTATTTATGTCTGTAATTAGTTGGTTTTCTTGCGTTTGCGATGCTAACTTGATATCAAGTTGGCATCGCGTTTGGGAAAAAAAGCGCATTTGTCGTTAATATTTGAAGAGCGACAAAAGGGTTGTTTTGATAAAGTCTGGAGCGACAAAAAGCGACAAATTCCTATGGTGTTATTTTTATTTATGTCTGTAATTAGTTGGTTTTCTTGCGTTTGCGATGCTAACTTGATATCAAGTTGGCATCGCGTTTGCGAAAAAAAACGCATTTTCGTTAATATTTGAAGAGCGACAAAATTTGTTTTTGGTAAAGTCTGGAGCGACAAAAAAGCGACAAATTCCTATGGTGTTATTTTTTATTTTTTCTTGCGTTTGCGATGCTATCTTGATATCAAGTTGGCATCGCGTTTGCGAAAAAAAACGCATTTTCGTTAATATTTGAAGAGCGACAAAATTTGTTTTTGGTAAAGTCTGGAGCGACAAAAAAGCGACAAATTCCTATGGTGTTATTTTTTATTTATGTCTGTAATTAGTTGGTTTTCTTGCGTTTGCGATGCTAAGTTGATACCAAGTAGACATCGCGTTTCGAAAAAAATGCATTTTCGTTAATATTTGAAGAGCGACAAAATTGGTTTTTTGTAAAGTCTGGAGCGACAAAAAAGCGACAAATTCCTATGGTGTTATTTTTTATTTATGTCTGTAATTAGTTGGTTTTCTTGCGTTTGCGATGCTAACTTGATACCAAGTTGGCATCGCGTTTCAAAATGCATTTTCGTTAATATTTGAAGAGCGACAAAATTGGTTTTTTGTAAAGTCTGGAGCGACAAAAAAGCGACAAATTCCTATGGTGTTATTTTTTATTTATGTCGTAATTTTTTTTTTTTTTGTCTGTAATTAGTTGCTTTTCTTATGTTTGCGATGCTAACTTGATATCAAGCTAGCCGAATCTTAATACCAGGGTCAAGTGAAGAGTGACAAATTTTATTTTTGCGTAACAAATTAGCGACAAAAAAGCGACAAATTTTGAGCCTAGTTTCAATAATTTTTGAAAACTTTGCGATTCTAGCTTTATGGAGGTCCCAGCGGCGGCGTCCGCAGCGGCGGGCGCCGCGTCAGGAAGCGGCGGCCGATTTGGAGGGCCCTGAAGGAGTTTTCTTAGCGTAAATGCGCTCGGTGGAGGAGGAGCCGCCCCGTCGTGCGCCCGCTGGCTCCTGCACGCGCACCACTCCCGCCCGCAGACGGGGTGGCGAACGGCGTCGACGCGGCAGAGCTCGCTTTATAAATGCTCTAATTAGGGCTTTTATAACAATAGCCCTAAAAGGGTTGTTAAATAAACAAGATCGCCCTTAGAAGGGCGAAGCTAGGCTTTGAAGGGCTGCAGAAACTCCCGCGGCGGGCGGAGCGCTCTTCGGGTGCGTCCGCGTCCGGCGACCGACCTCTTCTTCTAGGAAGCGGCGCGCGGTGGAGCGGTGTGAACTAGGTGCACGGCGAATGAGAATGCCCCGCGAGTAGGACAGTATAGTTGTGTTGACCCGGCAGTGCGATATAGGTTTCTTCGTATTTGGACATTGTGACTCGGCTGGAACTTGGACATCTTCTGCACGACTGGAACTTTGGCTGTGGAATTTTGGATACTCTATTTGGCTCACGGAATTATTGATATTTGGTTGTAAGTCGGATTCACTAAGAAATAAACAAAAACTTTGTTATGGTTATCCTGGTATTTTCAATACATAACATTGAGTAATCACTGCTAGTAGGGGACAAAATGCCCAGTTCTGACTGTGAGGCAATGGAATTTTCAAGAATTATCCTAACGGTATTTGAATCGATATACATATAGTGGTGTATAGATCACAATAGATAAATTTACAGTGTATGACAATACAGCCAGGAACAGAAGATTTTTTTCATATGGTTGGTTACCTGCGGAAAAAATTCTTCTCTAGGTAGGGAAGAGTCTGTAGCGTCACGTTGTCGCCTCTGCGTGGGAGGAGGACGCAGAAAGCTCGCATAGCTGAGAGCTGAACAGCCTGGCGCCACGGCGTTCGTGTACAGATATTTTTGGACCACGTGGACGCCCGCTTTGCTTGGACTGTCATGTAGTAGTCTGCAAACCTTCCCACGCTCAACGGTCACGTAACGGCAACACGGCAGGTATAAGAAGAAGCTGACTCGCTCAACCCGCGGAGTTGCATTTGAAAACCTCGCGGCTTGGCCAGGCGGGAGCGTCTTCGTGCGTTGTGCGGGTGCACTCAAGGCAGGGCCTCATGAGAATAAGTGGTGTATCTACAGGCGGATGGCTGCGAAATACCGGAAAGTGTGTATTTACGGAGCAGTTAATGTAATTATTGTACATTCTTTGTGACATGTTTGATTGTACATGACGCCACCATATTAACATTTCCATTGATTTGTATACATTATTGCATTTGTGAGTGGAAGTGCTTAAAATGACTTTAAAAGACGTTTTCCGAAAAATCGATAGATTCCTGTGAAAAAGAGCTTTAAATTAAGCATTTACAGTAATGCTTAATGGCCATTTTCTTAAAAACGGCTTCAAATTTTTAAGTAAAATTTTCTATTTAGATCGAGGTTTTACTCTTGTTTAAAATTCTTGAAGTAATATTTTTGTTCTTCTATTAGGAAACTGAAAAGTTGAAAAATGTAAAAAAGTACTTCGGGCGACGATAGATAGCAGCGGGCAAGAGGATGAGGTATGATCATAAAACAAGTCCATACCAAGAAAATTAAAAGTGTTTACTACGAGAAAGTCTGTGCCGTGCCATTCTGTAGCACCTCTAGTTACTTTCTCCTATATATGCGTATATACGGAGTTCTATACGTAGTATAGAGATGTTATGTAATGCTACGGAATATTGATTTCGAGATGTCAACGAAAAAATTTTTTTTTTCAAAACGTCTGTGTGTCACGTCGATAACAATGAAGCCCGATCCAAACAATGTCCAGAATTCAAGCGTACCCAGGATTATGAAAGAAATGTGATTGATTATGGGAATTAAATTTATTGTAATTAATCCTTAAAGATGAAACATTGTAATGGCTGGCCGAAAATTAGTTTTTGCCGTAAAAATTGATGTAGCTCTAATTCAAGAACCCCCATACACGATGTTAGCGAATATCTTATCTGAAATAAAATGTGCGCCAGGTAATTAAATACACACCCACTGGCAATGAGGAAGTTAATGGTGCTGCAATAATCGTATTCAATCCTAACATAATCGTGCTAAATATTCCACAGGGCTGTTCGACCAATTTCGCGGTAGCCGAAATTATTAGCCAGAATCAGAGACTTCATATCATTACAGTATATTTAAAAAATGGCATTGTAACCTATATCCACCTTAACAAACTGTAGAGTATTTACGACTCTGTCCAAAATTAAGACTCCAAATTAATTACAGGCGGTGATATGAATGGTAGATCTAAACTACGTATTACAGACAGAAAAGCCGAACCCGTTTTAGAATATCTAATTTCAAATAATATGTACATTGTTAATAATGAAAAGGATTCACGCTCAACATTTTCCGATTCTCACGGGCAATCAAATATCAATCTTACGATGTCAACCCCAAATCTGATTAAATTCGTAGATCAGTGGAGCATTCGCACAGAGGCGTCACAAGCATCTAATGCAATAATACTCAGATCAGAGGCCCGAGGACATTCCCAGAAGTATAGAAAACGATCAGCGGTATATTTTAAAACTGCTACTTGGTATGCCTTCAAAAACAATTTAAACAAGCACTTAATGAATCACCATTAATATGTGACCAAGAACCAGATGCCAGTAACAAGGAAATGACGTATCTTAAAAACTCCAGCAGATGCAACAATACCTTCTAGCGTAAGGAAGAACAAACGCACTCTCTGGTGGACAACAGACTTCATTTGCGCCAAACAATGCATAATCAGCGGAAGGAAAATATTACAATGGCGGAAGGAACGAAATTTGAAAACATGTAACGATCAAGCACAGTACAATAGACTAAGGAATAATTACCATCAACTCATTAGAAAGATCAAAGAAATGGGAAAATCTGGTAAAACAAGCTGCGCGATCAACAAAACGCGATCCGTGGAGGGTTTCCTATAAGCTTGCAATCCAACACCTCCGAACCCCACAAGTAATTGCTTCACTTCAAATAAAGAACAGCGCAACAACAGCCTGGGAAGAGATAGCAATGGAGCTACTTCAAGAGCCTTTAATTGACGACCCTCCGAAGGATGACACCCAGAAAGGCAGAACGCCTCGAAACCGAAGCAGATTACGTGACGAACCGCATTTCATCGTCACCGAACATAAGGAAGCTATCAACAGCCTTCGACTAAAGAAATCTTCAGGACCTAATAATATTAACGCTAAAATTATTCACCATGCCTTCGCGAGAAAGAGATTTTTAACCATGTACTACAATAAGTGTCTTGCGACAGGTATGAACAGACTGAACAAAATTTTTAAATAACATTGGAAACAAAACTACTTTGGTTTTCGTCATGGTTCTAACACAGAAAACGTGGTAATTACCCTTCTAAAAGCAACAGAATCACTCAAGAAAAGTATTGTGTAGTGATCCTAGCTGACATTCGTAGGGCTTTTGATTACTGTTGGTTGCCAGCTATATTACGCCGACAGCGAAAATTAGGTTGTCCAGGAAATTTTTAGGCAATGTTTCCCAGCTACTTTAAAGATAGAACGGCAGGAATTCGTGCAAGTGGAACTTATGTAGGAAAGAACGTAACAAGTGGACATCCGTAGGTGTACTTTTGCGGGCCAACCTTATGGAATATCCTAATGGAAGAACTCTTTTTTAGTTTAAGAGACACAGGTGTCACGACAATAGATTATGCGGATGATGTAGCGATCGTTGTACCGGGAGAAAGCTGTAAGTATTTGGAAGAACGAACCTCTCCGTATAATTTCTAAGTGGTGCAAAAACGTAAAATTAAAACTGTTGGTTGAAAAAACAGAGTTTATACTAATAGAGCGCACTTTTCTCATGAGATTTCCTCCTCGCATGAAAATAGATGGAAGAATCATTTAAAGAAACTGGATGTGCCAGATACCTGGTGTTATGTTCAGAATAATTGCACGCTTTTCACAAACACAGATTTATTACAATGAACCACAGAAAGTACATCGGTCACAATTCCAGAATCCAAAAGAGTATACCATGTCACAAGCCAAAATCAAAAACCAAAAGTCCGGGAAATGTACCAAAAAAACTAGCTATGTAAAACCAAGAAATACACCAGAATGAATCAAAATTACTGCCGGGCCTACACTCGCTTCTACACGGTACAATCTCCTCACTCAAGTTTACTCACTACACGGTTACTAGCGTTCTGTCTCTCTGGATGGCGACGCTCGCTTTTAAAGCGGGCGGCGCCGCAGACTCGCTGCACCGCTCCTGGCTCTCCGGCCAGCCTTCCTTCTAAGCTCGGGCGGCGCCTTTTCCGCTTCGCCGCCTCTGCCGACTTCCTCGGTCGCCGCTGAGCGCTGCCACCTTGGCGCCCTCTTCAAATGCGGTTATACAGCCGCAACACCTGGGAATCTGGATGGTTCCATAACTCACATTTCTGCCCCTTGTCAAAATTATGTGTAAAAGAACTTGTAATTTGTTTTACAAACTTAGAGGCATCAGACAACAAATGTACTAAACAGACCAATGCCAAAAACGTTTCATAAGAGCGCATTTCTGCCAATCATTGGATACGGAGCAGCAGTGTAGGTACACAGAGCTGGACTTTCAAGAATAAGTAATTTACTCAATAGTGCACACCGCGTCGCACTACTCGCTGTCATCGGCGCCTACAGGACAAGCTCAACCATGAACCTTCAAATCTTAGAAGGTTTGTTTCCTTTATAACTGTAAGTGCGAAAACTCGCTGCAAGACGCACTCTACGAAACCAGGAAACAGGATATTTTCGGAACTACTTTAGCCGCAGTAGAAGACATGAGAGAAAAGAAGCTAATGCCTGTGCTGAAGGAGTGGCAACGACGGTAGGACACGCATGATACCGTAAGGCCCACAAAATATGTATGACAAATGTTTCCTTCAGTGTACAGGCTAAATGGTTAAAACCATCGAAAGAAACGGTACAGTTCCTAATTGGAGCACGATTCTTGTCCGAGTCTCTGCGTAGCAGAGGCCTAACAGACATCTCCAGGTGCCCTTGTGAAATGTCAGACGAAACTGTGGCACATGTCTTAACTGGCTGTGAGCTGTATGCCGTTCATCGCTGGTCGTTCTGGCGTAGTTCCGGAATTCTAACTGATACAGCTAACTACAACCAACTAATTAAACAGAAAGACATTTTTAAACATGTGCGATAGATTGAGCTCCTTATGTTTCAAGAGCGGGGAGAGGGAAAGATGCGCGTCTGAACGGTCGGTAAGCACCGCAAAATATTGCGGTGAACAGTCCTTCCCTGGTCGTTCGTAAATTACGCTCCTCTCCAGTTTTTTGTGAAAATGGAGTGTGTGATTCAGAAGTGAATTGTTTGTGTAATTGTCTATTTGAACAATTATTCAGGATCGAATTTCATAGAATTGGGATTTCAGAAAAGCTCAAAAGAAAAGACAACGGTAGAGGTAGCTTCCATAAAGTGCGGTTTACTGAAAATAATGTTCAGGATTCGCTACTGGTCCGTCCGTGTGTGAACACCATTAGCGCTAAAACCAAAACGGTTTTTATCCAAATTAAAGAAACAGCTGTCCATCTGGCTCAAGTCAAAGCTTTGAGATTTTGAAAAACATTCTTTATAATTGGGGGGTATTTTCCATAAAGGCTACCAGACAATTTCAAAATTTTCTGAAAAACCACTGGAATTTTTTTCTTTTTCCGATTTACATGGATAACTCTGAATTTTCAAAAATTTCAAAAATTTGAATGTTTTCGGCTTCTTCCTGTAACTACAAAATTGAAGATTCCTTCAAGTAAAATTCGTTGTTCATGATTAATTCTTTCATTCCTTTTGAAACTTTTTGTAGTTTTCGCGCAATATTACGTGCAATATGTGCAATTTAAAAAATAACAAAAACAAGATTTTCTCGAAAACAGCTCCAAAATCTTTCTTTAAACTTTTGGCAGGGATAATACTAAATTCACTCTATGAGGTTACATAGCGCCATGTGGCTATATTCTTATGATAGCTCAAAAATTTCAAAAAAATGGACATATCTCTCAGGTCGTTAATACTTCCATTATCGGTGATTTGTTCACATTCTTAAATTTATGAGTACATGTGTTTTAAATAATGTTGGTTGATTAAAAAACGACTTCAAATGTTTTAATGAAGAGTGCCATTTAGAACGAGGTTCAACTCTACTTTAATTTTTTCAATGTAACTTTTCGGTTCTACTATTAGGAAACCGAAATATTAAGAAAATGTCAAAAAATATACTTTGTGAGATGACGATAGCAAGAGGATGGGGCAAGAACGTAAAGCCAGTTCACACCAAGGAAATTAGAAAACTTATATATAATGTATACATAGTATTCAGTAAGTTATGTATTGCTGTGGAAAATCGATTTTGATATTTCAACGGAAATACACGTTTTAGGGTTTCCTGAAACCGAAAAAGTGGTGTTTTTTTCAAAACGTCATTCCGCCTTTCTGTCGGTGTGTTCGTCTGTCCGCTTGTCTGCCCGTCTGTCCGTCTGCTCGTCTGTCTGTTTGTCTGTCTGTCCGGCTCCCTGTCTGCCTGTCCGTTCGTATGTGAACATCACTAGCGCCTAAACCATGCGAACGATCTTTTCCAAATTGCCGAAACTCCTGTCCATCCGACGCGAGTTGTAGCTTCGAAATTTTGAAAAACGTGCATAAAGTCCCCCGGACATTTGCAAAATTTTCTAAAAAACGGCTAAAAATATTTTCTTTAAATTTATTGTAGGAAACACTCGGGCTAACTCTGAATGGGTCCGACTCTAAAAGGCTCCATTTCCACCGTCAACTTTGAATTTTCGAAAATTGCAAAAGTTTGAAGTTCTCGGCGTTCTCTAACAACTACAAAATTGAAGATAGAGGTTTTTTCTTCAAATTAAATTTGTTATCCATAACCAGTTCTTTCATAAAGATCCTGTACATTTTTTGAAATTTTTAGTAATTATCATGCAATATTTGCGTTGTTTAAAAATTACAAAAACAAGATGTTCTCCAAAAAGGCTCCAATTTTTTTCTTTAAAGTTTTGGCAGTAAAAGTGGTAAATGAGATGACATAATAATAATAATAATAATAATAATAATAATAATAATAATAATAATAATAATAATAATAATAATAATGCCTTTATTGATATGGCGAGGCTCAGGCCATCAGGCCCGCTCTTCCGCCTAACCACATGTCAGATGCATACAAAGAGATGTAATATTATATACAAATGTAAAAATATATTTAAGATTGTAAGTTATTAGTAGAAACCAAGTATAATTTAAGTGCAGCTTTTAAAAAGATAAATTAAATATTAAATAGACAAAGAAATGTGGCAAATTTTGCTTGACGAATTATAAATTAATAGACGGACGTTAAATACAATTTGATAATGAATGACATTGCTCCATTGCGCGCTACGCGGCAGCCTGGTATTCACTCCGAGCGACTGTAATCTTTTAATACAGAAACACACCACCTCACTCGCCGCTCGACCCTGGAGGAAAACCCGCTAGTCGGGGAAAACCCACCAGGCAGGCTGCGTCCTAATACAATAGTAATTAAGCTAAAATGAAGTGACAGGTTTTGGGATGTTTTCCTCGGCTGCTGGCCATGCTGCACGGGATCGTCTTCTTGCTCTAATCCACCTCTGCTCCTATGGATGAAAATACATTTCCGGCAGTATCAAACAAATCAAACATTTTCAACAAGTACATTACGGTTATTTCTAAACATATTAGTCACTTTTTTAGCATTCCTAAAAGGAGGTAAAACTGACATTGGATTTGACACTCGAATATCTACAGTGATGTAAATTGTATAATGATATATTCTATTTTGTAAGTCATTCAGGTGTTTCTTAAAAGTCGTTAATGAGGAGCAGTTTTTAATATTGAGAGGCAATTTATTCCACTCTCGGGCTACCGTGATTACGAATAATTTATTGTAGTAGTTTATTTTACTTTTTGGAATACAGAGTAACTGAGATTTCTGAAATCTAGAGGATTTAAGATATACGAAATAATTTGTTAAATATGACGGGGAATCCATTTTTAGCATCTTAAATAAAAAACAAAGGCTGTGATACAAACGCCTATCCTTTAGTGTTAGTATTTTGTTCACTTAATAAACTCTGGAGATATGATCATATTTTTTTATATTATAAATGAAACGAATACAGGCATTTTGAGCTCTTTACAGAGTTTGAGCGAGTGAATCTTTTAAATTGTTGTACACAATATCACCGTAGTCGAAATGAGGACACAACAGAGTTTTTACTAACATTTCCTTCGTATTTGTAGGGAGACATTTGTCGATACATCTAAGGGATTGCAAAGATCCATTAACCTTGCAACAGACATTTCGGATCTGGTATTCCCAGCTTAGATGATCATCAAAACTTAAGCCCAAGTTTTTCACTTGTGAATGACGAGGAACTACAACATTGTCTATAAGCACATCAGGAATAGATAAACATTTAAGTTTCTTATGCATTTGGGAAGAGCCAATTATGATGGTTTGTGATTTTGTAGGATTTAAATTGAATCCATTTTTCATTGACCATTTTACTACAGAAGAGAGCTCATTATTTAATTTATTTATTAGCATTGCTATCTGTGACGGTTTCCCGGAGATGTAAATTTGCAGATCATCCGCGTACATATGATGACTACATTTTCTAAGTTCGCGTGATAAGTCATTCACATAAATTAAGAAGAACAGCGGCCCTAACACGGATCCCTGAGGTACTCCGCGGTGGAGAAGTTTTGGATCAGAATGGAGATTGTCAACTACTATAATTTGTTGCCTATTGTAGAGATAGTTTGCAATCTAAGAGATAGTGGAATCAGAGAAATTTAGATTTTTGCATTTAGCAATTAGTATATCGTAATCTACAGAGTCGAAAGCTGTACTAAAATCTAAAAGTGTTAATACAGTTACGAGGTCATCATCTAGCGCTTTCCCTATATCTTCAGTTACTTTCAGTAAAGCTGTTTGGGTGCTTCTACCTCCTCTAAAGCCGGATTGAAAGTTATTGAGCAGATCTGAATCAGTTAAGTGTTTTACAATCTGTTTTCGAACAAGTTTTCAAGAACTTTTGACACTGTCGGTAATATACTAACTGGACGATAACTGCAAGGCCCCGAAATCAGTTCAGATTTTGGCAAGGGTCGAACATGCTTCCACGCTTGAGGAAAGGTTCCCGATGTTAGTGAGAAATTAATTAAATGCGTAAGTGCCGGAAGGACAAATGGTAAGACAAGTTTCAATTGTTTGGCTGTTATTCGATCGGAGCCATTAGCATTTGATTTTAGTGAACGATACTAACTTCGTGATAATCTACGTTATGGAAATAAAATTTATCCTCGACCGCAGGTGAATTGGCTGCAAGAGTCTGTAATGTGTTACGCTTAACACGGGCTGGTATTGGTTTTGAAACATTTACAAAGTAGTCATTAATGTCATTCAAGGGCATGTTGACAGGAATTTCAGAAGAATTTGCTTTCGTAATCCCGAGGTCTCTCAGAGAGTTCCAAACATCTTTAGTGTTCGTTTTCAATTTAAAGGTGTCATAATTATATCGAATTTTCGCGTTTCTAATTTTCTGTTTTACGGAATTTCGTAACTTCTTGTACGCTCTTTCATTATCAATGGTTTTATTAGCCATGAAGCGACGGACCATTTATTAGCCATGAAGCGACGGTAAGCTGAGTCGCGTTTCCTGTATGAACTGCTTTAATTCACTTGTAATCCATGGGGCCGCGGGACGTAATTTAATTCACTTGTAATCCATGGGGCCGCGGGACGTGTCACTCGTCGCGTTTTCCATGGTGCATGCTTATCGAAAAGGTCTGATATAATTTCGTTGAAGGCTTCTACTTTACTATTAAGGGATGTTTGATTATAAACCTCCTGCCAGGGAGCTTTGGTACTGTCGTCGCACATAGCCTCAGAATTGATATTTTTGTAGTCACGGTAGCGGATCATTTTATGTTTATATTTAGGACATTTTATAGAGTACACCATAAATAGCAAATCATGTTTTGATACTCCTGGAACAGATATCTGACCGCACATTAATACTTTCGAACTATCTGACACGATCGCGTGATCTATCCATGTTTCAGTTCCTAATGATAGGTGAGTAGGGCCAAATTCTAATATCTGTAAATTGTATGAGTTGATAGTATCAATAAACGTTTCGGCCGAGTTCGTGAGCGGTACCTTCAGATCGCAATTGAAATCACCCATGATTATGATATCCTGATATTTATTTATAAACTGTGAAAGGGGAACCTCTAATTCAGATAAAACGCCCGTTTTCGGGGGTCAGTAAACGACGGCAATAAGTATACGTTTCATTTCAATTTGTATTTCTGCAAACATACATTCCATGCCAGGCAAAGTGGATGGGGAGTGAGCAACTACTTTAACCTTAATGTCATCACGAACAAACAATGCAACCCCTCCACCCATATTTTCTTTTAAGTTGTTTTTAATCACCGACCTAAAGAGTTTATAATTAGATACGGATACGAGATTTTATTGTAGATTTTAGCCATGTTTCGCTAATTATTAACAGGTCTGGTTTCGTCTCCGTTATAATATTTGAAATTTCTGAGTAATGCTGCTTAAGTGATTGTGCATTTACGTGGAAAACAGACAAACCGCGAGGAAACCGATATAAAGAGCTTTGTAAATCTTGAAGGGTTGCAGGGCTACTTCGAGCGGGTCTGGGGTTTTCCAAGGGGCCGGGGGAGCACTAAGCACAGGTATAAAATTCCTGAGACCCGTGTACTGAGGGAAAGTCTGTGTCGTACTTTGTTGCCACATTTAGATATCCGCGGTGGAAAAATTCAAATGGTATTGTGCAGGAAGGAATCGGAGGTAAAATAAGTTAGCTTATGATCACACTTGGAACACTAACTACTTAGAATTAGCCTAACTAATGTAAGTTTCTTACAACTAATATATTCTAGAGAGATAATAGTAACAAGAATTATACAAATAGGGACAGTATTAATGCAAAATAATAGAATTAAAATGTAGCAAAATAAAAATAATTCTAATTTTAGTAATAATAAATTAGAGGAAGAAGTGTTAATAGTAATAATAATAATAATAATAATAATAATAGTAATAATAGTAGTATTAATAATAGTAATAATAATTTAATATCACCAAAACAAATAAAGAAAAACCTACTACGTCTCTATGGTAACATAAACATTTATAAAAAAATGTTTTCTAGGTTATTTTGGAAGTAGATTAGGATAATATTATCCTATTCTATTTAGGTCGTGGGCCAATTTTACCTATCTTATTCCACTATCCTTTGAAAAATATAACTGATTTTTACACAACTAAATAATGTACCAGCAATGACACATAATTCACAGAAATTCAGCTGCCAAGTCGCGACGTGAAATGCCAGTGTTGCATTCCAACCTGTTATTCCCTGAAGGCAAGCAATTTTTATTTCATATATTTCAAATAAGTTTTAAAGAATTTCTAAAACATTAATTTGTAAACAAAAAAGTATGTTACAAAAGTTCGAATGTGAGAAACGAAGAAAAAATGAAATGATGTATACATTGTAATTTACATAGCATTCAACTGCTTCAAAATAATCTCTAAAATTACATTCACGAAGCACAAGATTTTGAGAGCAAGCGACTAAGTTTGATTACTCAAAAATAGATATATTTTCCAAAAGCTCAACATGACCTTAATTGAAGATATATTTTTGATAAACACATTTCATTAAGAAAAAATATTGTATCTTCACAATTGTAGCTGTATTCTTCACAATTGTAGATGCCAAAAAATGTAATTTTTTTCAATTTTCAAAATATGGGGCATTTCAACGAACATGAAACCTGCACCATTCTCTTGTGTCCTTTACGCTATCTAAAGTCCAAATTTAATCAGAAAATTTTGTGCCGTTTTTTAAGAAAAAATGGTTTAAACAAACTAGAAATTTCCTTTATTTGACACAAAATTTCTTACAAAAAACTCATGTTTGAAAAATTGAGTAAGACCTTAGTTTTACACCTAAAAATTTTTTTTTTTTTCAATTTTCAAACAATCAGTGTTTTCAACGAACATGAGACCTACTCCATTCTCGTAAAAGTCCTTTACTTTATTCAATAACAATACTTACTTACTTACATTTATTTGAACTGCAATTGGGTATGACCCGGTGGCAGTTAAGTGACCCGGTGGCATGTTTAATTAAAAACGTTTGAGCCGTTTATTTGAGAATTTTGAAAATGCCCTAGGGTCCAATATTTTAATTGGGGGGGGGCTGTTAATATGAAGTAAAGAACCCCCCGAAATAAAAATATTGGTTTCAAATTCAAGGGGCCGCGTCACCAACCAGATCAATTGTGGAATATCAATTTTGGAGAAAATCGGCTGAACGGTTTAGCCGCTAGCGTTGTTCACAGACGGACAGACAGACGTTTTGCCGTCATGGGATTTTTCGGTATCAAGTATCCACAAAACATGGATTATGGCCCTATCACATGTTAGATCCCCCAAATATAGCATCCACTGTTTCGTGATCAATGTCCTGTTATAAAAGTTTAAATGGATTCAAAAGAGCGATTGATGACTTTGTTAAATGTTATCTCCAGTTTTCTAAGAACAAAATATAATCTGAAGCTCTCTTTGTTGTAGATCTGTAGATGCAAAGTATTATCACTTCTAGCGAAGTAAGATGTACAACAGAAATTTCGAAAACATTTTCAACGGAATACACATTTAATTCCGCCAAGGAGATAGAATCAATATTATTTCTAACGTAAATACAAAAACCCCCATACGTAGGACCTTCTCTCTCTCTCTGCAATAAAAGTCTGCCAGGTAAAATTTGGAATTTGGAAAATGCTAAGTTGATTAAGAGATAACCAATGTTCTGTAACGCAAAGAACATCCATTTGATTTAAATCGCATTTTTACCTCAAGTGCGTGGTCGAATGTTGTAGTGTGTCCCGGCAGTGACAGGTTGTGAGAAAAATAGGGCATCTGATGTAGATGAATTGGTAGTGGGAATGGGAGAAACGGGAGTAGGTTCAGAGGAAGAGGCAACAGGGTTCGAAATAAGGGTAGGGGTCGAGAAAGTAAAGAAGGTGAAAGGGATGAATAGGACTGGAGTTGATGATGTGTTGTGCAAGCTTGATCCTGTGATAAACCCCTTCTTCGTTCACGCCCCGCGTTGGGCTCCGATATAATAATCCCTCGCCAACACAATAATTTTCTTTAACACATCTGGGCGCCTTGTCATTAACACACATACCCTACCTTAGCTTTTGTACTTGCCCGTTAGCTATCCAAATTTATACAACTTCTAAATTCTCCCTGGGCGTGACTATGTGATTGCCCTGTACAAACGAGGTACTTATGTGCACGTGCATGAGTCTCTCTCTCGAAAGACGGCAGAACTTGCCGGTGGTTTTTCTAGACATGCGGTCGGCATTCGATTCTGTATGGCACGAGGGGGCGCTCGCGTGTCTTGCGGACATTGGAATCAGCGACTGCTACGTCAGACTAATCGCTAGCTTCTTGGAAGATAGACGATTCAAGGTTCGCGTCAATGGCGTACAATCGTCCTTAAGACGAGCCGTGGCAGGCGTGCCACAGGGAAGCGTGCTCTCCCCTACTCTATTCGGCCTGTACGTCAACGACGCGCCGCTACCAGTTGATAGAAACACCGGCATTCAACATTGCGGGCTCCTAATGTTTGCGGATGACTTTGCCTACTACGCGAAGTCGGCGGACAAAAGGAAATCAGTGAGATATCTGAACGATTGCCTCGCCGAGCTTCCCAAATGGCTGAGCAATAAAAAGCTCGCCCTCAACCTAGACAAGTGCGTAGCCGTTAACTTCACCCGACAGAGGGCCAACCCCGATGAAGTCGTGAGCTTAGCCGGCGCGCACCTACCCTGGCAAAAGACGGCGAAGTATCTTCGTGAAGCTAGCAGCGGTTTGCGGCCCCCGGACCTTAGCCAGAAAATAACTGCCCGAACCACTCTCTACGCCCGCTTCTACGAGCCCCCGAACTCCATCCTGCCCTCAAACGCCGCTTATTCACCGCCTGCGTACGGTCCATTTGGACGTACGCCTGCGAGGTATTCGCGGCGGCACCTCCCTCCACCCTCCGTCCGATTCGCTCGGCGGAAAACCGTGCAGCGCGTCTCGCGGCGCTTCCGCACCTCCCCCCACCCCCACCCAACAGATACCCTAGAAACACCGACGTGTTTGGAGTTCTGGGCGTAAAAAAACAATTCTTGCCGGAGCTTCAAAGGCGCTCGGCTACGGCGCTTGCAAAGGCGCTGGGGCCGAAGGCGCCGCGCATCCTGCGCGACACCGGCCGAGAGGCGAACAGCGACACACATCGGTCCTATCTACGGAAAGGACCGAAACACGTCGCCTTCACCTTCCGTGCGCTGCCTCCCGACACGCTTGCTACCTTGTGCGAGCAAGCGGAGGCAGCCGAACGCGGAGGGGAAGACTCGCCCTCGGCCGAGGCACGCGTGGGCAACGCGACGACGCGCCCCTCCTGCCACACCTCCCAATGGGCCTGAGCGCCACGGACACTTTGAGCCAAGTCAGTGCCGTGGCGAACAGAAGTCAGTGCAGTGCTGTGGGAATGAATGGGTATTGTATATAGTGAATGAATGGTTATGTAAATAAGGAACGAATGGTTATGTATATAATGAATGAATGATGCGTGAACGAAAAATAAACTAGTGAAAGAACCAAACCACACAAAAACATTTAGAATTAAGAGAAAAAAAATAACAATAACATTTTTTGTAAATTAAGTATGCCAAAGTGCTACAACATAATTATTAAGTTAGATTTAAGCTAGAATTAAGTTAGCTTAGTTAATATTAGCTTTTCTTTACCTCTCCCTTAGCTGCTTAAGCCGCAAGGCAGCAGCATAATTTGTACACAATTAAATAAAATAAATTCCCGCCTCCTCAGGGTTACTGTGGAGGGGAAACATTAAAAAAAAAAAAAAGCATGAGTCTGCATCTAACTACTTTAATCACAACACATTCTCTAATGGTTATTGATGAACTCGAATGTATTCATCTTAATTTATTTACTACTTTTGGATGGTTTCTTTCCTCAAATAATCAACATATCAAATATATCTGAAAAAACAATGCCCTCTGATGGCACAAAAAATACACGTAACAGAGAACAAAACATTGAAAATTAAAACCCAACAAATAAACAATAACCATTCACACTGAAAATTATAAAAACAATATGTACTCATTCACTCCGAATGCGCGTTCTGTCGTTAGAATCGTTGACCCTCTTATCTGATGATATTGAACAAAACTTTATCTTCGACAGATGCTTTTGAAGATGAAAAGAAAAACGTACAAACATATCCATGCATCACTTCCCTTTGTGCCGGACAAATGCTGTGACACGCGGCGTACGTCACGCGTCGCCGTCCACCGATTCGTACACTCCCCGTGTACGACGAGGGCACGCTCCAGCTTCCACCAGCTCCAAGACCATATGTTCCGTCAACTCACACTGCTGAGCCAACACTGCGAAGCTTTCTGCGGTAAAACGCGAAGTTTCCACCACGTTTAAAGTTCCGCGGCGAAGAAGTACTATTGAGTTACGCGAACTAAACGAAACTGCACTGTTCGTCTTTCGATTACTGTCCGAAGCATGTTGAATTCCGTATCATGAAATTTATAACACAAAATGTCCGCGACCGTTGCTTAACATTGCAATCGCATAAAATCAGTCTTCGCGTTGCGTTCACCCGTAAAATATTGTTCCTATTTCTAAATCCGTTCATCCGTTCACTACATGTTTTGTTCACTTCAAAATATAAACAAAAATGTTTTCAAAACATTTTTTCTAACTCGGAGCTCGCGTCTTCACCAACCATACAACACTGCACTTTCTCTCGTCTCTCGAGCATTGTTATCCACTATCCTATATAGATTTTTCTTGAACAAGCGCCGACCGCTCGTCGTTGGCACAAACAAGATTACAGAATGTTTCTTAATTTCCCGTTTATAAGCGTTTTTATGCCTCGCTACCGGTTCTCAATATTGTCTACTGTTTCTCGTACTATTGTTATATTTATGTCTTATTTTATTAAATCTCATCGTTTTTAGTTCGTGACGTAGTCGTGATGCCACTACGATGCGTCACTTGTTTCACACATATTTTAATTATACTTTTAATTTTAATTCATTTTCTAGACGTATCCCAAAATCGTGATTACTTTCGAAATTGTTCATAAATTTTGCCCTGTTCTCTAAAGTTCCAGCTCGATTCCTTCTAGCGTTTCCGTAATATTCATTAAAAACATATTTGCCCTCAACTTTACCCTAACAACAGTGGCCTCCATGTTCACGCTTTTTAACTTGAAATGTACGATAACGATTATCTTCAAAATTTTGTGAACCCCTTGCCCGATTTTGCTGATTGTTCTTTCTAACAATTTGAAATATTATGCTTTATTGAATGGTAATGTTAAATGTGACTCCCTCCCGCGCATTCGGTTAATTTAGAAAAAATGTTTGCGAGCGGCGCTGCCGCCTTCTGTCGTTTTTAATATAAATCTCAACATTTTATTGGAAAGATTCTCTGGAACACTAAATTACCGAAATGATCGCAAATCATTAAATTACCGACTGCATGTTTTCCGGAAAGGTTCACGTGAAGACCATGCCAGGTGCATTGTTTTACTGAGAGGAAATTCATTTCAAAAAGTGTAACATTTGTTTCTCTCAGTTGCAGTTCTACTTGTTGGTTTGCGTGCTTAATCTCTCTGCAGAGTGTTGGTCTGTTGTACCAGAAGGGCAGAGTCGAGACTACAAAGTTAGTATTTTGGGCGGCACAGGCTTGTAATTTGTTTACATGTAGTTCAGGTGTAAAGTTACCGTCCAAGTTAATGTCATTCTGCCCTCCTATGATAATGACTGTGTCGTGATTCGTCAGTGTCTTCGTGTGGGTGTTCAACTCTGCAGTCACATCTGCAAACCTCCCGTTAGGTTAAACTGAGTCTATGAGGCTGAGAAGTTGGAGGGTAACTTCCTACTGAGAATAGAGGAAAGATGGCGGCCATGACTGTCAGCCTGTTTCTTAGGCTCAGTAGGAATGTATTTGTTTTCTCTGAGCTAGGATGCGCAACTTTATGTGTTTTAGTTTTGACGCGCTTCCTAGCCTGTTTGGGTTGGTGTGTGCATGAAGGTGTCGATGGTAGAGAAGGGTGGTGAGGATCAGGAAGGCGAGGAAAATCTGTTTCATAATCTAAAACACTAAATTTCTTTTGAGTTGTTACTGGATGCGGTGCCTGCGTCTTTTGTACAGTCACGGGTGTGCGGTTGGTATTATTCGCTGTGTTGCCGACTTGTACGCAACCGTCTATGTAGAGAACGACCTCTTCGAACCTTCGGATATGTTGATCTAAATTATTGTTTACGTGTGTGAAGGCTTTCAGAAGATCGGCTTTGAGAGTGTAGAGAGTAAAAAGAATAGATCGAGTAGTAACCATGTCACGATTGCGTTTTAATGTACGTGATAAAAATTGGAATAAATACAAGAAAAAACAGAGAAGAACAACAAGAACCTAGCTTTATATTTACAAAGTGTAAAATTGATGTGTGCTGAATAAATTAAAAAGTAAGATTCAATATAAAAACGAGAAGGTATGCTACTTACAAAATCTATTGAAGCTAGTATATACGAAATTTGGTAATGTAGCTACGTAGAATTTCGTCCACTTAAGCTGCAACTGTTTAATGCAATCGGTAGATGATACTTTACCGTATTTAGATAAAATATATTATCTGAAAGTTTGTCTTTGATATATAGAATAAGATCAAACACAATTTCAAACTATTTGATACACCGTTCCCGTAAAGTTCAAAACAACGGAATCGTCACTTGTCACCGAAAATACAATAAATCTTTCAGAAAATTAATTCGCACAATGATTTAATATTGGAAAATAAGCCGAGCTGTGAATAGGTTTTGACACTTATCAGCGCCTGGTAAATCTGAAGTTAGTTGAGGTTCGAATGTCCGTTTAAATTTCGTAATGTTTGTTTGTCTTGGTTATAGCAAAAAAATCGATTAAAATTATATTTTCAACTAATCTGCAACAGGTAATGAAAGCACTTAAAACCCATGAGGCACAATTAAAGCGCTAAAAATAGTGGGTAATCTCAATAGTGGATAGCGCTAAAAATAGTGGATAATCACAAAATATCAAGATCACAACCAGATGCGTCCGTCTCGTAAGATGGCGTGAACCAACCATTTTGAAGTGGTTTTTAAAAAAAAATGGCGATTGAGCGTTACTGTTGTTCGGGCCCATACGCAAAGGCAGAAAAGGGACGTATAAAATAAAACACTTCCTACACCCTAGGCGGCAACACCGGAAGCGCGGCATGGAAAGTTCCATAAGCCGAGCGACACCATCGCGCCGCGCACGCCTCGGCTACCCGAACCGTCTAAAGCCTTCCAGAACATTTTAGAATTCCAACAGTTGCCATTTGGACTGTTCAAATTCACCCTTCTTCGCCATACTGAAGCCGTTGGAAAAGCAGTCGCTAATTGGCCAGTTCAAATCAGTTCAAATCCCCTCTTCGTGTACCCGCAACCGAAAAGAAATCAGTCGCTGAGATGCAGCCTTGCGAGAAGCATGTCTCGGGCTCCGTGTTAAAAGATCACGTAAATTCTTATACAGAAAGTAATATTCTGGGCTTATGTTGTGGCCAAGTGAAAGGCCACATTGCTTCAATTTGTTATAGTTCAGCATTGTGTATGAATTGAACTAATCAATGTATTTCACACGAAGTTGCAAGTAAGTTGCCAGGCGAGCATATGTTCTTGCACTTCGTGATCCAAGATGGAAGATTCCTGTATTCTCACATTGAGAACAGTAACTTAGTGTATTTTTATTTTGAAGAACAATTGTAACAACTCAAAGGTTATTAAACATCATTCTGCAAGGTGAGAATTGTGTTTCCATGATAACCCACATCATTACAAAATTCCTAACGAGCGTCGAAAGGGACTGAATGGATTGCCTACCTACGTTCAACAACCAATAATACAGTCCACTCCAAGCAAAGGCAACCCGCCCCGTCCAACTGTAAATGCAAAATTTGAAGTTCTTTTTCATAGGAATCTATTGAGTTTTCGAAAAACATCATTTGAAGTAATTTCAAGAACTTCCACTCACAAATGTAATAATGTATTGAAATATACCATCCATATACCCGTCTTGCTGCCCTCAATTTCCTGTAACCTATTTCCGAATTTCTAATAAATATATGGGCGCCAGGAAATGGTTACGAGAATGAGCTCCCAAATTATATTTAATCATAACACCATTGTTGACTCAATCGGCGGGTTCTTTACCGAAATAGTCAATACTTACGATTACTTAATTCGCCTCCCATACGGAGAAGCGTGGATTCTGAAATGCAAAATTTAAATATCCTACTGGATTGCACCCGACGGCAAATGATAACCGGCTTTCACCAATAACAAATAACGAATTTATTTATAAATTTTAGTAACAAAATATATCATTCTTTTTTGGTCATGACCTTTACTATAGCGCTAATGAACCTGTTGTCAATGAGAATCTTGGGCGCTGTCCTGGTAAAGGATGTCTCCCCGTAGACTTCAGCAAAGGCCCTCGTCCAATCTTCTTTCTTGCTATCGACCAAATCCGTATCTTGTCGTTTCTTCTCATAAACCACTATGTACACTCTTTTTCCATTGAATTTCCATACTCATTCACCTGCTTGAATTGCTACACGTTTTAATACTCCTTATTGTTCATTACCTAAGCAAAACCTTAAGTGCTGTTAAAATATTAGCATATAAGTTCACCAAGTTATCAACGCGTTCCTATAATCAGAGATCCTTCCCCGGGTTCCTATCATCAGATAAGTTCGATTATCATTGTCCACTTAATAAAATTTAACTTATAAGTCTCACTTTTGGCATTCACTGTTCACTTCGTATAAAACAATTTCTGAGTTCTATGTTTTGAATACTAAAACGACAAATCACTACGTCCGAACTCGCGTAAATTTTCTATGTTCATGTAAACTGCTATATATCTAGCACCCTGATCCGATCGCTATCGTGTCGAGAGCTCGAATATATAACGTCAACTTTTCTTGTATCCTTCTTCAACATGTCAACTTTTTTTTATCCTATACTCTCTTGTTTAAAACAAAATTATGCAATCTACCTCGTGACGTCGTCTACGTCATTATTTTTTACCAATAACTCACGGATGCTACTTATCGTCCGCTTTTGAACTAATGGAATTGATTAATTGATTTTTTCGTGTTACCGGGCGCGTCAACTGCTTTGGTCATCAGTCCCGTTAGTGTAGTGCATGTTTGTTCTCGACAGATGGCTGTGACCTTCCCCCGCTGGATGGCCAGGTCCGGCGCCGACCTACCTAGTGTGGTTTCCCCCTAACCAGGACTCTCCCACCAGCGGGGCACCGCCCCAGCCGGGACAAGCTCTAAGCTACATTTTCGTATTTTTTTAATAGAGCAATATGGCGTTAATGTCATCGGATTGAGTTCTTTGGTACTACCCCTACGATAAATTTTAAAAATAATTTTGGAGCCATTGACAAAATCTTGTTATTTTTAAGGAGTTTCAAATATTTCACGATATATTGTACGAAACTACTGAAATGTTCAAAAAAATTACCTGAGAGTAATGAAAGAATTATTTATGGGCAACAAATTTCAGATATAGAAAAAATCTTTATCTTTAATTTTGTAGTTGTGGGAAGACGCCGAAAAAATTCAAACTTTTGAAATTTTCAAAAATTCTAATATTTCACTCTTTACAAGAAATGTAAAAACATTTGAAGTCATCTTTGAGAAAATTTTGAAAATATCCGTGGGGCTTCGTGTAAAATTTAAAAGAATATTTTTTATAATGTCAAAACTTCAACTAGACCCACAGAGATAGACAGGGGCTTCTACAATTTCGAATATATCCTATGCAATAATGTCAAATAAACTTCCTCCTAACCTCCACAGTTTTATGTAAAAATGAGCTCAAAATTCCGCATTATCAAACACGCTCAAACTCCATTACCTCAAAAATGGCTACAAGTTTTTTCTTCAAACTTTTCCAATGGTTAGTGCAAATTGTCCTGTTTAATATGACGTATTTTGGCGTATTCATTTGTTTTTTCAAAAACTACACAAATGTATTGTTTTTCACATACCTCTCACGCCGGTAATATGGACATTTCCGTCAATTTGTATGCATTATTACATTTGTAAATGGAAGTGCTTCAACTGGCTTTAAAATAACTTTTTCTGACTTTAAATGACAACTGACTTGAAATGAAAAATCAATAGATTCTTGTGAAAAAGAGCTTCAAATTTTGCATTTACAGCGGCGATAAATGACAGCTGGCCAGAGAATGGAGCAAGATCTTAATGCCAGACCACACCAAGGAAATTATAATACATTGTACGAGAAAATTTGTGCCATTTTGTACACCTCTAGTTACTTTCTCGTTACCAGTTACGCAGTACAGAGAGTCATGTAATGCTGTGGGAAAAAGTGGCAATTTTTCGGCAGAAAACTCTTATTGCCAGGCCCTAGTAACGAAAAATTGGATAAATGCAATTGCTAAATTTAGAAAAAATCCTATTAAAACACGGTGCTGCCAGAATGTATTTTGTGGCTTCTTGGAACCGAAAAATCATCTGACCGTGCATCCGTCTGTGAAGAACGCTAGCCGAATTTCTTCAAAAGTGATTGCTTTGGCTGATGCCGCGGCCCCTTGAATTGTGTTTTCCATTAATCCTTTGGGACATTTTCAAAATTTAAAAAAAAAAGCTCAATCCTTTTTATTGTGAGAAGGGCGTTTAAGAGAATGGTGCAGGTCTTATGTTCTTTCGAAACCCTGATTTTTCGAAAATTGCAAAAGTTCTATGTAACAAAAATTCATTGCCGTATTAACTCCGAGGGTCGATTTGGTGTTTTGTTTTCATAGAAGAAGTTTCTTTTTATAAAAAGTTGGCCATTTCTTCTTAACGCCATAGTGCTGGAAATATTGATAACGTCGCCCATATATGTTCCCATGGTGTGCAGGTGTGCGGGGGTGGGTGAGCGTGGGGGCCCAGGACGAGCCCACAGTGCAGGTGGAGCAAGGGCAGCTGCGAGGGAGAGAAGCGACCTCTGTGCTGGGGAAGACGTACTACAGCTTCCAGGGAATCCCCTACGCCAAGCCGCCCGTGGGAGCGCTTCGCTTCAAGGTCAGTGTACCACATAACCCCATTCTGTCAGCACATCTGGTTTTTACGATGCTAGAATTAGGAATCTAAAATCAAGTTTAAGAGTAGCATTTTTTGGTCGTAAAAATTTCATATAGGATATTAAAGTAGTGGGGAAAATTTTGTGGATTGAAATCCAGAAACAATAAATATTTATTAAAATATAGGGTCATATCAATAATCACATTTTTGTACATCAAAATTTAAAACAAAATATATTTGCAAAAAATCATTTCTAAATAGGCTTTTTTTGGTAAATTAAGGTCACATCAACATCTAGGTCATTCGTGGCCACTATCGGAGTTAATGGTACGGTAACTATGAAAAGATATGGTGATGATAAGGGGTGAAAGGACGAACACAAGTACAACCGTACCCGAGGCGGGACTCGAACTCGAGACCCTTCGGTCCGAGATCGCAACGACAATACTGCCTTAGCGATTTCGGCCACCGGGCCGACAAAGTGGTATTTTTTGACACAGATAATATCGTATTAGTTCTCTATTGCTCAGATAATGACATATTACCACGAATAATACTGTCATCGCTAGGGTTCGGAATTTTATAAGTAACATTTTTATTCTAGCAAGTTTTCCTTTAAAAAGTTAATTTAATCATGTTTAAAGCTTTTGTGAAGAGAGTGATATTTATTGTTGATGTAAATGCATATTTTAGCACTTGTCTCTTTGTAAGTCATAGTTTGGGCGAAAAATGTAAATTTTTACTTTCTCGCCTTTAAAAGGTTCTTCTTAAAAAGAGAAAGTTATGTAATGAATACCAAACTAGTATTGCTAAAACACTACGTACTTTCATGCCATTAGTAATGGAAATTAAATAGTTTCAAGCGAATATTAAAAAGTTTCAAGCAATAGATTTTTTATTCAAAATATATTCAATTAAAATATGAAATCAAAATATATTTCTGGAATTGAATTCATTTTATAAGGTATGCAATGTATTCACGAACATATGGGATGAGGTTTTAGACTTACAATATTCTTAGTAAACAGTATGCGCAAAAAGTAAAATAATTACTAGTTAATAAATAATAGGATACTAATAGCGTTGGCAAACAAATGAAAATAGATAAAAAAATATATAATAGTGATTATTAAACACCATGATATTGTAATATTCTACTAATATATAAAAGTATTAGTGTGTATTACTGCGAACAAAAGGCAGCCGTCATTATCGCCTTCAGTTATTAGTGCGGTATTACAATGGGTTACAACAATGACCGATATCTATTCGTTTTCACATTTAACACTATTAAAGGACGCAATTTAAAATGAAATAACAAATATAGTATAAATAATAATAATAATAATAATAATAATAATAATAATAATAATAATAATAATAATAATAATAATAATAATAATAATAATAGAAGAAGAAGAAGAAGAAGAAGAAGAAGAAGAAGAAGAAGAAGAAGAAGAAGAAGAAGAAGAAGAAGAAGAAGAAAATGAAATATGAAATAATATACAAATTCTAAGTTGTGTACCATCGAATTGCGTAAATATGGAGCAGGCGACTGAAGCCTTGCAATCTTTATTTCATATTTATTTCAAATAGGTTTTAAATTTTTTTCTAAATAAAGGTTCCTATACTTCTTTTATAGAGTCATAATTACATTTATTAAAACAAATTTCATTGTTACATTCCAAGTAGTATTTTATACAAGATTGGTGTGGCAACGTTTCGGAGTTCAAATTGTGCCTCCATCATCAGACCTTCAACAACTAGTCAGCTGAAACTAGAAAATTCTTCTTCTTCTTCTTCTTCTTCTTCTTCTTCTTCTTCTTCTTCTTCTTCTTCTTCTGCTTCATGGATTTAGGCCTTAAGGCCTGTTTCACATAGAAGTGAGTCTCTCCATCTTGTTAAGGGGCGGCCAACATTTCTTCTTCCTTTAGGTTTTGGGAATTCTGCTTGGAGGCATGCGTTGGATATGATCATGCCAGTTACTCCTAAATGATTGGATTCTGTCCATCAGATTGAATATATTCAGTTCGGTTCTGATGTCATGATTATATTGTCTATCCAAGATATTGTAACCTGCTACTGAACGTAAGAATTTCATTTCGGCGCTTTCTATTTTCTTCTGTCTGTTCTATTTATTGTCCAGTTTTCTGGCAGTAAGACACATTGAAGCCTAAATAGGTAAAATTATTGGTCTGTTCTATGGGTTCATTATTAATCACAATTTTACATCTCATTGGTTTGTTCCTTCAAAGCCCATTGATTTTGTTTTCCTAGTGGAGATTTGCATATTGTATTTGGTTGCCTGTTCATTTAGTTTGTGAGCTGCAATTTGTAATTCATCTTCTGAGCTACTAAAAATAACTTGGTCATCTGCAAACAATATGGTATTTAGAGATTTGTCATTTATATTAAAATGTGTTTTCAATTGCCCTTGCCATTCCCGGACAATCTCGTCTATATATATATATATATATATATATATATATATATATATATATATATATACTAAATAGAGCTGGCGAAAGTGGGCACCCTTGTTTGACTCCTTGATTTATTTCTACAAATTTATTACTTCCTTGAGATCCTTTATCAATGCATATTTTAGTGTCGAAGTAGAGGCTTTGTATTGCTCTTATTAGGTGGGCTGGGAATCCTTTTTATGCATTATCTCCCAGAGGTTCTTTTGCGACACCTTGTCGAAGGCTTTTACATAGTCTATAAATAGTATATATGTCGGTAAGTTAAATTCTCGTCTCTTCTGTATTAGCTGTTCCACTACAAATATGCAGTCGGAACATGAGCGACCTTTCCTAAAACCGCACTGTTCCTCTAATAACATATGCTCATTAATTATATTCAATCTCCGAGTTATTATCTTAGCATATATCTTATAGGCTGTGTTGAGAAGACTTATTCCTCTATATTTTGACAATCCTGTCTGCAACCTTTCTTGAAGATAGGGCATATAATTCCTTTCCTCCAATCTTCAGGAATGGTATATCTCGTCCAACACATATTAATTATTTCGAGAAATCTCCTCCTTATTTCATTCGGTGCATACTTTAGTAGTTCAGCATTCATGCAGCATTCAACATTCACATTCACATCTGTACTAATTGCTCTTTGATCTAGATAAGTTAGCAATCGTGAGCAGTATAATCTTCTTATACTCTCTTGTTGTAGCAGGTATACTTTAAAATTGGTTTTATTTTGCGTAACGCTCGTTTTTTTTCTGTGGATCCATTTCTTAGGGATTTTAAGTTTACAAAGAACTAAGAAGTGATCTGTACTAACGTCACAGCTCCTATATACTCGTGTATCATTCACGTACGGGGAAAGTTTCTTGTTGGATAGGATGTAGTCGATTATTGATCTCGTGCCTCTTGCTGACCATGTGTATTTATGTATATCTTTATGGCGGAAGAGGGTATTAGTTATTTTAAACTCATTAAAACTAACAAAATTTCTCAGGGCTATTCCATTCTCATTTAGAGTTTGTTCTCCATTATCTCCAATTAGATTTCCCATAATTTGTTGTCCAACACGTGCATTAAAATCACCTCCAATTGCTATGAAATCTGTCTTATTCATAGTGTTTAAATGGGACTGGAGGATTCATAAAGTTTATACTTTCTTCTTTACGCCCTCTTCAGGTGCATAAATGCAGATAATTGTAAGATAGCCTCTAGCTGTTTTTAGTCGCACATTTATTATTCGATCGCTTACAAAATTATAACTCTGGATTCTATTTTTTAAGGAAGATTTAATCATTATTCCTACCCCTGATGATGCTCTTTTATTTTGAGGACTCCACTATATAAAAGTACGTAATTTAGGTATTCAATGTGCCTTTTAATTTTTCTTTGTTTCAGTAATCAGACATATATCTACATTAATGTTTTCTAATTCTTTTTGTAGTATTTCTTCTTTTTGCGTCAATCCTCTTACGTTCCAAGTAGCTAGGTTTATGTTTTCCAAATTCCTTTTCTATTCCTTTTCTTTGCATGGGTCGTCATATGATTAGTCCGGCTATTCTCTTGATGGTCATCAGTAATGGGTTTGTCTCCCGGCCGTGTTACGAGCACTGCGCGGGACTAGCTTGGTGATGGGGCTGCCATCTTAACTGCCTCCAAGCTGGCAGAGTGCGTTCTTCGGAGCACCATCCTAGATGCATTGCTTTCACTGCGTTCGTTGCAATACCTCAGATATTGGGCCGCATCTACCCAAGGATTAGAGAAAGCTTGAGGTGTCGGCTCTTCCGCCGTTGGCCTTCCTCGTTGGCATCCTCCTATTCTGGGAAGTATGCACTGCTCCCTCTTCTGGAGTACTTCTTCGTCTCATCCCTATCCTTTGACCAGTCCGGCAAGGGAGGCCCTACCAGTAGCTACGCTACCGCCGGCATAGCTCTCAGGATCACTGGGATACTCAAGCTCCACCACCAACTCATACTAAAAAAAAAAAAAATTAATTCTTGGAATCTTGTTGAAATAAATTTCCTATAAAATTACAATTTCAATTACAATTCTTATTATAACACATTTGACATTTTTATACTTTTAAATTAAAGTTTTGATATTCATAATCTAAATTAATTCAATTTGAAATTTCAAA
Source organism: Teleogryllus oceanicus (assembly GCA_964035755.1). NCBI lineage: Eukaryota > Metazoa > Arthropoda > Insecta > Orthoptera > Gryllidae > Teleogryllus > Teleogryllus oceanicus. Next base: position 686,061 of record CAXIVR010000010.1, read on the forward strand.
TTTTAAATGAATGCATTCATTTGATGAATTTGGAATGAGAGAAACATTACAAAAGTCACATTAGTTCTTGGTAACATGTTGAACTAAATTACCTATAAAATTAGAATTACAATTACGATCGTAGTTAGACCAAATCCAAATTGTTTTAGTTTAGAAATTAACATGTGAGTTTAAAATTTCTTAATTCTAAATTAAAATAGTAATAATGAGACAAGTGCCCAGCAAAAGAAAAGAACATACTCACATGGAAGATGTATAGAGGATGAGAATTTAATGTCAAGACACGAACATCTGAGTGTTACTATTGGAGACTTTGAACGCTCCTACTACGGAGACAGTACTGACAAGCGTGTTTCTGGGTTTGATGAATCCTAGGAGTGGTAAGAAAGGAAGGGAGGAATGGGGCAAGGGGGCACGGTTAAGGGCAGCTCTATCGCAAAGACTGGAAGGTCGAATTATAAGGAAATAAGGACCTGAACAGATAGTAATAAGGTGTATAGGTTTTAAGGGAAAAATTTGGAGATTTCTAAGAATGACAATTACTACTTTGAATTTCATCATTAAAATTATCTTGATGAGTGAAACTAAAGTCATGTTATACTTTCTCAAAATTAGAGAGTTTAAGATGTTATTTGTTATGTTTACTGAATTGTAATAATATGGAATCATTAATTTTGGCAAACATATTACATTCGACATTATAATTCATGGAAGAATTGATTTTAATAAACAATGATTCGAGAATTAGCATGGATTTGCAGTTTGGTTATATTGTTCAATTGTCAATTTCGAATCTAGAATGTAATATGTTTGCCAAAAGTTATGATTGTAATTTGTGAACGTATTGTACATAAATTTGTAAGCTTTTGTTAAAAATAAGTAATAGTAATTGTTAAAAAGCCACAACAAACAAATAAATATGAAATAATATACACATTCCAACTTATGTTGCCCCCCAACTCCCTCAAAACACTTGTTAACTAGTGGTGCTATGGAATGTCACAGACTTGTCCGTCTCAATTTTTTTAATTTTTCCTTGGTGTGGTCTGACAATACGGTCGTGCTCCATTCTCTGGCCAACTGCCATCTATCCTCGCCCAATCTACATTTTCTTAAACATTTTCACAATATTTTGCTTTCCTAGTTGTACAACTGGATCATTACTTCAAGAATATTAAAGAATAGTAAAACCTTGTCCTAAACAGAAGTTTTCATTGAAAAATTCCTAGTCGTTTTTAAGAAAATGGCGATTAAGCATTACTGTAAATGCGAAATGAAAAATATGTTTTTTTCGCAGGAATCTATTTCGAAAAAATTCATTTGACATCATTTCAAGCACATCCACTCACAAATGTCATAATGCATACAAATTGATGGAAATGTCTGTATTAACAGCGTGAGAAGTATTTAAAAAAAATACATTTGGGCAATTTTTTAAAATCAAAATAATGCATCAAAATGAACTTAACATCGTAATAAACAGTGCAATTAGCACTACATATTGTAAAAATATAAAGAAATCAATTTGGACACATTTTTGATAAAATGGCGTTTCAGCGTTTCTGAAAATTCGAAATATTGTGCTAATATTTCCCCAGAAAACTGTTGAGTTTTTGAGAAAAATTGTATGAAATTATATAAAGCACATGCGCTCATAAATGCGGCGGCAATGGTGTAGCGGTTAGCGTATCGGACTGCTATACCCAAGTTTGCGGGTTCAAACCCGATCGATGCCGTGGATTTAAGGGCGAAAAAATCCTTCGTACGCCTTCCTTCGGCTGTCCCATGTTAGTACATTTACTGCATGTAAAAGATCCTCAAGCCTAAATGATGCCTCTGAGCCGAATTCAAATCGCATGTTTCGTCGCCCAAGTAATACCTTCTTTCTCCCATGATTGGTGAAAGGAGTGAAACGAAATTTGCGTGGTCAGACGGAAGAGCAGGCCTCATGGCCTGAGTCTCGCCACGTAAAATAGGGCAAATTCAATTCAACTCATAAATATGAAGAAATCGCCTTTATTGTAAATTTTAGTCGTGAGAGGCAAGTCAAAAAAATTAATTTTTGAAATTTTTGAAAAAACAAAAAAATACATCAATATGGCGTTTATGTCACGGCATAGGGTTCGTTTGGCACTAACCTCAGCAAAAATTAAAAGAAAAAAATTGGTACTGCTTTTGAGAAAATCTTGGTTTAGTCATTTTTTAAAATTGCAAAAATTGCACGCACTATTGCACGAAAACTACTAAACTTTCCAAAATATCTACGTAACCTAATTGAAAGAACTATTTACGCATAACAAATTTCATTTGAAGGAAAAATCCATGTCTTCAATTTTGTAGTTGTAGGAAGACGCCGGAAAAATTGAAACTTCTGCAATTTTCAAAAATTTTAAGTTAATCGTGAAATTCTGACCTATGCCACCTTTATAAGTGCATCTTGCTCTCAACTTACAATAAATTTAAAGAACAAAATTGTCGCCGTTTTTGAGAAAAGTTTTAAAACATTCGAGGGACGTCATGTAAAGTACCTCCAAATTTTAAAAAATGTTGCTCAAAATTTCAAAGCTTCAATTAGAGCCCCATCGACGACGCTTTCTTCAATTTGGAAAAGATTGTACATATGGTTTAGGCGCTAGCAGTGTTAACAGACGGACGGACATTTTGAAAAAAAATACACTTTTTCTGTATCAGGGGACCCCAAAACGTGTATTTCCGTTAAAATCTGGAAAGCGATTTTCCGCAGCATTACATATAACTTTGTCTATACTACGTATATTACTCCGTATATACGTAAGTATACGAGTAAGTAACTACATTTGCTACAAAATGGCACAGACTTTCTCGTAGTATAGTTTTCTAATTTCCATGGTCTGGTCTGGCTTGGTTTTGCCCCATTCTCTCGCCAGCTGCCTTCTACCGTCGCACAAAGTACACTTTTTTACATTTTCGCCACTTTTTGCTTTCCTAATAGTACAACCGAAATATTACTTCAAGAATATTAAAGAAAAGTAAAAACTCGTTAAATAGTGCATTCTACTCATAAATGCAATAATGTAAATGCAATGCAAATTATGTAATGCAAATGATGTAAATGTGCATATTGTTACGTTTCTAGGTGGTGAATTAAAAGTCTCGTATTATTTTAACAAAAACGTTTATTTTGTTTCTTAACACGATCACTGAAAACACTTGATTATTTATTTACACTACACTTCTCTTGATTATTTATTTACACTACTCTTCTCTTACACACTCGCACAGTCCTAAGCACTGGCCACAGTTCGATGCACTGGCAACAGTTCACGTCACCGACCACAGTACGATGCACTGACAACGGTTCACGTCACTGAGCACAATCACTGCACTGCTATTCACCGCGATGCACACACTTCACAGTTCAGCTTCCACTGCGGACTCAAGACTCACTCGCGGTCGCCGGCCGCCGCGTATCGGCAAGTGCCTTCCAGAACTTTCCGGACGCCGCGCACGGCAGATTATTCTGCCGGCAGATGATGTAATCCGCACTCACAGGCAGCTCGTGGTAGCGCCGGCAAATGACGTAACCCGCGATCACAGACAGCTCGGGGTGGCGCCGGCAGATGACGCAATATTGGTTACAATATTAACGGCGTGAGACATATTGTGATAAAAAACAAAAGAATACATTCAAATGAACTTTACGCATATTAAATGGTGCCATTGCCACAATCTGCTTGAAAAGTTTGAAGAATAAAATTCGACCCATTTTTGAGGAAATGACATTTGAGCGTTTTATAAAATTCGGAATTTTGAGATCATTTTAACAGAAAACTGTTGAATTTTCGGGAATTATTTCAAGCATACGTTATCTTAAGAACATTAACGTGAAGAAATTGCCTCTTATGTAAATAACATGGGAGACAGGTCTATAAAATGATTTTTTTAATTTTGGAAAAACAACAACAAAAGAATACAGCAATATGGCGTTTATGTCATTGTAGGGTTTATTAGGCACTAACTCTACCATAAATTTAAAGATAATATTTGGAACCGTTTTAAAGAAAATCTTCAAGTTCTTTAATTAAAAATATTGCATGCACAATTTGCACGAAAACTACTAAAATTTTCAAAAAATCTTCATGACCTTATGAAAGAACTATTTATATAAAATAGGTCAAAAAAGTGAAACTTTTGCCATTTTCGAAAATTCTGAGTAATTGTGAAAATCAAACCAATGCCAGCATTGTAAGTGTATTTTTCTCTGTTCTTATTTGAAATTTTAAGAAAAATTTTGGGGCCGTTTTTAAAAAAAATCAAAATGTCCGGTGGCCTTCATGTAATTTACCTCCCCTTTTTTTCTTGTTTTTCAAAATTTCAAAGCTTCAAGTAGAGCCGGATGGAAAGACGTTTCTTCAATATAAAAAGATCGCATGTATGGTTAAGGCGCTAGAAGTGTTTGCAGACAGACGGACGGACGTTTTGTAAAAAACACTTTTTCGATACTATTTCCGTTCAAATCTCGAAATCCATTTTCTGCAGCATTACATAACTTTCTCTATACTAGTAAATTATTTTATACTATTTTAAAAAAAAGGTTTTTAATTAAAATTTTTTTAAAAAGGTTTTTTTTCTCATTAATCCACTTTATTACAAACTAATAAAATTTGAAGTATGTATACAAATTCTAGTATCAATATATAGTTTTTTGACATACAATATTGATTACGTTGAAAAAAATAAATATAGTTCTCAAACAATTTTACTAATATACGTTTTTATTAATCACTTTATTAATTTAAATATTTTACTGATTTCTTTATATACATAATATTTTCATATTTCTATAATAAAATATATTGGAAACTACTTATTTTATGGTTATCATTTCTAGGATTTCAGCTTCGAATTGTTAAGTCATTATTCCTTTGAACTCTTTGCAACATGTTAATTAATTTTAAGTTACGTGAAGTATAATAGATTTTATACATTATATTAAATATCTGAATTTATACCATTAAATACAAAATACAATCAAGTAAAACATGGTTTCAAAGTTTGCGTCTAGTACCTATGATAGCTTTCTATCATTTGTGTAATTAATTTTATCAAGAATAAAATTTAAGAACACAGCAAATGTATACAAAGAATTAAAATATATCTTAATTATTTAAAACTGTATTTCTCGTCAATGGGCTCGGGAGGTTGAACAAACAAGGAAAACACATAAGAACAAAACATTGACACTTCATTACAAGAAAGATAATATACATTAAACAAAAGATAGCACTAATCGTTTCATTAAATATTTAGAATGTCTTATTAATGATAGTTTAGAATTACTGAACTACTCATGGTGCTGACAAATTTGATATTACTCCTTAACTCAGATAAGTCTTTTTATGAACTAACTATATTTCTCATAAACCAGAATATTTCATATTCGCATTTTTATTCTTTTATTAAATAAATGCATATTGCCAATGAACACTAATATTTTTCTTGTCTTACATCTACACTTTATTATATAAGTGGAAGCTCCCTTTGCATATCCTTTCATAAATGTAACACTTGTTCGTTCTGTTTGCGGAACAGTGCATGCCCTTCCAAAATACCTTTTTTGTCTCCCATAAATATTTATCTCCTCTATTGCTCCATTGTCTGCTTCTCACAATTGCTACTCCCTTTCCCACGCTCACTTACTCCTATTCCTCTGAAAACTTGGATTTTAAAACTTTCTTCTAATTTCTACTCTTCTCTTTCATCTTGCCCAGCCACTCCTTTGTACACTCTAGGTAAATCAGCCAATCATTTCCTACAAATAAAAACAAGATATTCTAAAGACCTACTATATCCTCCTTAAGTAGCTGTAAAGCAGGTTCCAACATTTCTAAATTAAATAATTTTGTTTTTTAATCCAAATATTGTATTGTGTTTTTCTGAAGGATCCTTCCTGGGTATCCTTAGTTGTTATTGTCTTATATTGTAAATATTACTGTCTTTCAAGTATTGTACACGTATGATGAAATGTACAGTACTGGAAACATAAATTGATCGCGGCCGTCTGCGGCTAAGTTCAGCTTTTTCATGGCTTGGCCAGCCCTTGTCATGACGAAACGTCGCAGGCGGAGCCTCACAAACCATCGTAGCCAATCTCGATGCAGGGGGGAGTGCCCTAACACAATTACGACGTACAAAATGGCATGCGCCGTTAGTTCAGATGTGGAAGTATTTTCAAATAAAAAATACATGGAAGAATCACTTGTATGAACAGGAAAGTAAATTCGTTGAAATATATATGAACACATAGCACTTAACCACTTAAAATAATTTTTGAAGAAATTACATTGTATCAGAAAAATAACACTAATTTTAGAACAATTACGTTCTTATACACATTTAAATTCCAATATTCTTGTCCAAACAAATTTGAACTTTATCAAATGACCAGTTTACTACAGAATTTTGCCATTAAAAACGATTATAATTGCATATTTTCAATTGTTCATATGTATATTACATTTGCAAAAATGCAAAATACTGTCTTTCTCGAATCGTTAGGACAGCTAGGGAACCATTTCAATTAAAGAAACTAAAATTCAAAGACCAACTGTATATTTATCACTAAAGTAACAATTAAACTAGATATTAAGCAATTAATTTGCATCTCATGTCAAAATTGTTATTTTGCTATCAAATCAGGGACAACTTGGGGACAATCCCCGGCAGGAATAGATCATATTTCGGAATTGTTAATGAAATTGTGCTTCGATGAAGTCACCCAGTTTGTTTTCACAACAATAATACCAAATAATTTAGTTTTGAACACTTGAAACCATTATACTGTACTACCTTGTCAAAATTAAACATTCAGCATATACCCTTAAAATACTACACTTGGATTTCCCTAACCAAGAAACTAACCAAGTGGTATGCACAAATTAAATCAACACATCAAACAATTCATGTATTCATTTAAAGTTTGCTTCTGTGTTTACACATGCAGTAATTTATACCCACCAGAATGAAACCAATTAGTATTAGCACTCATTACATATTGTAGGATATTGGAATGTACTCATGAATTTAATACACATGTTGTTTGCTTGGACATACTTGGCACATATCCTTGAAATTATTCTAAGTACTACACCACCTCATATAATTATATTTATTTACTGATCCCACTGATTTTGTCCTAACATCTATGAATTGTTTACAATGACCCTGTTACACATGAAATTTAAAGCAAGCAAATTATAAGCAACATTTACACTTATAAACTGCTTGCCATTATCTTTAAAATTATTTTATAATACATCCATATGCACATTTTTAACCTCATCCACATATCAATGCTGAATTCTTGCTGCTGCCTATAAGTTATTACTAAAACTTTTCTTGTTACATAATTACAGTGCATTAAATTATAATTTTCTAGTTATTAGAACCTCTGTATTCTTTAAAAAATATTTTTTTAAGCTGCTTGAAAACGTTAATTACTCCGTGTATTCCGTTAACAGGTTAACAATTAAATATTTCCATCTCATTTTTGTCTACACTGTATCTTTCCAATGTTTGGTGATTCCCCAGAGCTACATTACTTAAATTTGCAATTCCTGACTGTTCGGGCGCCAATTATGACGAACCGTCGTTCCGGTCCTATGCCGCAGTAAATTTGTAGTTATGGGGACAGGAATTCTCTTTTGCGAATGGGCTCTGGGTTCAGGCAAACATGGAAACACAGATTTCTACTATAGGGATCATACCAAAACTTTATTTTTAAGATCATTCAAATACTTTAAATTAACTTATTCCCTAGATTATTATGCTGCGAATCACTGCAGTCCCTGAGTAGGCCCAGGCTAGATTATTTAGACGTAATACAGAATAACCTTTTTTTCATTAGACGGCGTTACTTTCCGCGCCGGCGTCCTCTCGTTCGGTTGGTATGCCAGTAATTCGGCACCACTCAAAGTTCACTGTTCTTACTTCGCTCCGACCACTTTCTTTCTAATGAGCTTGCTGCTGATTACTAATATGTTCGTATTACAATCACACTCCTATATCAACTAATCCTCCACGCTCACACCACTCAATTGTTCATTTTACTACCAAATTCCTAGAGAACTTCCGCGTTCACCTACGCTACCAGACTCTTAGAACTAGTGCTTTTGCCCGCGTCGCCGGATTAACAGAGAACCTTTTCGTCGTGTCTCATGATATTTATGAGATGTGGCCCGGGCAACCTCGGAGGGGTGGCCACTGCTTCTCCCTTCGTCTTCGCGAAGAAAACTTCGGTCAGCCGCCGACAGATGGCGCAGTGTGCGCCTGCCGCGCGCTTCGCTCCTTCTGTATGGCGGTGTCTGTGTGTGGAATGAACATTTTCATTCCAGATAATCTGTACAACAATTATGCACATTTGCACCAAAACAATTCAGGATGTACATTGTTATAACAATTCCCTTATTTTCAATTAAAAAAATGTAAATCCAAATTTGATCCAACACAGCAATAAAAATTTAATTTAAAATGTAAACAATGAAATAAACATTCTGTACCATTTATACAAAAATTGTACGGAAAAAAGAAGACTCAAAATTAACAAAGCTTTTCATTGCTTTTTTTAAATATTCAAGACAGTATGGAGTATCATTCCCCAAACTCATAAATGATAATACTAGTTCATTGCCATAAAAGTAATCATTGCAACATTCTGCCCTCTTTACCCTGCAGGGTCACATAGCAATCCTGTCGCATCCTATGAAATTACATCATACAAATCACGACCAGAAAAAATTCATGGATAAACATTTTGCTGAAAGGTTGTGGCAGTAGAAAAGCTGTGTAACTGTCCTCCTTCCACTCAGTTATTTATTTCACAATCTGTGATATTAAATATTGCCTAAACAGAAATTAACAAATCTTGACACATTCCTTGTAGTAAAATATTACAATATAAGTTACGAATAGAAAGTATATATTTGTCTACATATCAGTAAATGAAAGTGAAGGTTCACCTCTCTTCACGCTCTTTCTCATTAATACAATTTTGTTCACAACCCTTTAAGACTTCAACTTAGGATAATGCAACAGAACATCTTCTATTTAAAATAATATTACACATCTGGCAAAAGTGCTGTCAGAAAAAGTCACTAGTCACTTCAAATGTCAGGACTTACACCAATAATGCTTTCACATTTCCAAATTGGAGTAACGCATAACAGTCAATTCTTAAGATACTCCGAGGAATGAAAATTGCGTTAGATTACAGTATGTTTATTTAAATATTGATGATGATGTATCTCTATTTAAATACGCATCAGGACAGCGAGAGACGTAGATGGAGCATACTGCAGTACAAGGCTATTCTTTCGCTAATAGCAGGATATTCATTTTTAATAATTTAAAAAATGTCTTGTATCATTCGATTTAAATTTATTGGAAGAGTTCAGTATTAATCGATGATATTCAAGTAATATCAGAAAATTTACTTAAGTTTTTTTTTAATTTTTAGAGAACATCGTTCGATTAAGATAAATGGAGAACTCCATTCATCATGCCCGCTACCAAGCGGGAACTGGTATAAGTTACAAAGACTTACCCTACAGAAAAAGAAATGTTTCCATCTTTACCCTAAAATTTCAACTTTCTTTTTTTTTAATTTAACAACAGTATTCCGGAAAACAATGAAACATACATAAATATGTAAACATGTTGGCGGAAAATGCATGTAACTACACACTTCATAAATCTTTCGGACATGTCTCCTCCAGGACGCGCAAGAACCTGATGCGTGGGATGGTGTCCGTGACGCCACTGAAGAGGGCTGCATGTGCACCCAACTGGACAGGAACGACTTTCAGTACCGAGGCTGCGAGGACTGTCTCTTCCTCAACGTCTACACTCCCAAGCTGCCCCAGAAGGGGTCCAAACCACTGCCCGTCATGTTCTGGGTCCACGGGGGAGGCTTCGTCTTTGGCGCGGGCAACTCCGATGTTTATGGCCCAGACTATCTCATGGAGGAGGACGTCGTGCTCGTCACCATAAACTACAGGTTGACCTGCTTCGGTGAGTATTCTGACTTGACGACTCAGACTCATTCCCACCAATTTCCCAAATAACTTATCATTCATTAAACTGTACAGACGTATATGTAAGACGCAAACTTTGTGGGAGAAAAAAAACAAAGATAACTAAAACTATTATTAAAAATTCTGAATAGAGGCACTAATGAGATTTATAGTATGAAGCACTAATGAGAATTATAATATTCTTGTCTATACATTTAGAATATTAAGGATGTTCGTTTTGAAAGGAATTTTAGCATTTCCTTTCAAGAAATTTCGTGATTTTTGCTCTAAATGATAGGGATCTCTATATTATATGTTTTATAGTCAAACTTTCTGCGTCTGTGTGCTGCCTCCAAAGTTTGAATGTGTCTGATATTTCTTACCGTCCATTGTTGATGTGGAGAAAATTTTAAGAACAAATTTTGAGCGGTTTTTGAAAAAGCAATTCGAAAATTTCAAGCGTAAATTACGCAAAAATTACTCGTTTTTTAAAAACAAGAATACATTATCATTTTAAAGAGCTAATTTTGAACAGCAGACTGTCTGGGGCAAAAAGTTCTATGTTTAATTTTGTAGTTATAATTTTTTTGCAATTTTCGAATCATAAGGGATTTCAAGGAAAATGAGACCTCCACCATTCCCTTAAATGTCCTCCGTTTTATTCAACAACAAAATTTAATCAAAAAATTTGAGCCATTTTTTTAAATTTTTTAAATATCCTGGGGCCTTCATATAAAGTACTCCCCAAAAATAAAATATCGGTTTCAAATTCCAAGAGACGCGTTCAGCTAGAACGATTGGGGAATATTTTGGAGAAAATCGGCTGAACGGTTTATGCTCTAGCGTTGTGCACATACAAACAGACAGATTGATTGATTGATTTGATTTACTCATCCATTACTCATTTGAAGTCTCATCAATACATATGGTTATTAGCGACTACTTTTATATTTACACAGTCTACAAAATAACACAGTAGCTCAGAAATATACATATATGGTTAAATACTATTATAAACTTCAATTTCTCTTATAAAGCTAATGAATTTAATGCACTGTTCTTTGTTAGGTTGAGGTCTTTAGGAGAACTTAAATTGTACTTGTTTCTTGAACTTTCATACTTAGGGCATGCAACAAATGTTCTACTGAAAGAGAAATCTTGCATGAATTGTAGTTATGAGCATCATTCCTGTTCAATGCTGTGAGAAAATTTTGTGTGTCCTATTCTTCATCTTGTCAAGACAACCTGATCGTTTCTGCAGAAGCTGACCGTTGGATTATCATCTTCAAACTTTCTAATTTGCACCCCTGTAAGTTGTTGCATTCATTAGTGTCAAGATCAGCTAATTTGTTCTTGACTCTCTTGAGATATTCTTGATAACTTACTGGTATATCACTTCTAACTACGCTTCGTGCTGCTTCTTTAGCTTTTCTGTCTGCCAATTCGTTTTCTGCAATGCCAACGTGCAAAGGTATCCAGCTCAACGTTATTTCTTTGCCCTCACTGCTTAGTTGGTTGATTTTTCCAACTATCTCTTGGACCAATACATTATCAATAGATAGATTCATTATAGCAGATACAGCACTTTTAGAGTCTGTTATTATCATAAATCTTTTTTTATTGACCCCTTGTAATGTATGTAAGGGCCTCTACAATGGCATATAGAACACTGGACATCACTGAAAAGTCATCAGGTAATTTTTTGGTGATCACCTCACATGAAGCTATTACTGCGCAACCTACGCTGTTTAGATTCTTTGAACCACCAGTAAAAATTGTGTTGTAATCATCATATTTTGCTAGTTCATTTTTATTTGGACACATATTTCACGAAGATTTGCATTCTGCTTGTTAGGGATGTTCGCCAATTCAATAACGTTGATGTCTCGTATTATCCAAGGAGCATAGTCAGGTAAGGTCGCAATCCTAAGGAGAATACAAGTTTCTCTTGTATCTTCTCTAACATTTGAATTGCCCGTATTGCTAAGGACCTCGGGAGCTTCTTTTTATAATTTAATGTTCTGTAATGTTTGTATGCATATTCGAATACTCTGTTTATTGGATTCAATTTGTTGGCTGCTACTTTGATCGTATATCCCATAATTAGGTTTCTTCTACGTTTTTCTAAAGATAATAAATTGGCTTCACACAAAATACTCTTAGTTGGGCTGGTCTTAAAGGACCCACACGTCAGTCTCGCTCCCATATTATTGATAGGATCCAGCAATCTCTTGATACACTTCTTGGCCGCATCATATAATATACAGCCATTCTCCAATTTGGATATAACTATTGCCTGGTAAGTTCTTCTTATAATCGTATAATCCGCTCCCAGGATGTATGGCTGATGACTTTGACAAGGCTCTATTCTTTAAATTCTTGATATGTGAACCCATGTCCTTACTACTGTTTCCAACTTATTCAACTTGCTTCTATTTTGAACTCTATCTTTCTTCTAAAAGATCGTTTCCTAGAAAAAATTATGAACGTGGATTTTGTCTTGGAAATCTTGAGTCCAGTTTTCTTTGAAAATTCCATGGCTGCGTCTAAGATGTTTTGCGCCTTTTTTTTCTAATGATGTAATATCTTTTCCAGAAATGCTAATATTGCTATCATCCGCATACATATTGATGACAGCTGGAGGTTTGATTTTGTCTTGGAGGTCATTGATGATAAGTAAAAATAGAGTTACACTAAGTACCGATCCTGCGGGACGCCATTCATAACTTGATAGCTGTCTGATAAAATTCCGTTTACTCTAATCTTCATTGAGAGTTCTTTTAAGAAATTGTAAATGAACTTGCTAATGTTACCTTTAATCTTAGCCCACGTTATTATATTTACAACCCGTATTCTCCACCATCTCATAGTTTTCTATGTCTAAGTTTAACTAATATGTTCATATTATTAGCAAAACCGTTGTATATGCTGTTTTCTAGTGAAACAAGACATTGTTGACCGATTTTTTCGGAAACCGCTTTGATATGGAGTAATCAGTTGATGCTTTTCCAAGTACCACCTCAGTCTCTGATTCACTATTTTTTCTAGAAGCTTACATAAGCAGCATCTTAAAGCAATAGGCCTGTAGCTGCTTATCAAAAAATTATCTTTCCCTAGGTTTATGTATCGGTACAATGATAGCTTCAGACCACTGTTTAGGAAAAACATTGTAAATGTAAATCAGATTGTATATATGCAACAGATACTTTATTGCAGATGAAGGCATGTTCTTGATGAATACATTGGTAATTCCATCAGGGCCGGCACTGGTGTTTTTAAGTTTGCGTATTGCTTCATGTAGTTCTCTGAGTGTGATAGGAGCGTTTAAATGTTGAGTATCATTATCTACTGCTTTCTTCTTCAAGATCGGGTTCAATTTTCTCAATTTCTTCTTTGTACTTGATGAAGGTTTTATCATAATTCTGATCACTGGAATTTGATGAAAATAATGTCCCAAAAGTGTTTGCAATATCACAAGGGTCATGTAAGTTGGTACCATCGGAAGTGTAGAGTGAAGTAATGCTGGTACTTTTGTATTTTCCATTTACGGCGTTGATTCTTTTCCACGCTTCTTTGCTTTTATCAGTATTGTGCCTCTTATAGGTATTAAACAATTGCTTATATTTCTTTACTGACTCCTCACAGTCATTTGACCACCACGGTAACTTCCTTTTGCCTATTTTGCCAGTAGTTTTCGGAATGGTTTCCTCGGCTGTGGTCATTACTATTTCTTCAAATCTATCCAAGTTTACATCTATTTGATTGAATTCAGAATCATCATTACTGTTTAAATGATTAATTTTTTCATCAATAATTTGCTGATTCCAATTTGCCTTCGAAAAATCCATCGGGGCTCATAAATAACCTCAGTTTCCGGTGTGTCCTCGAAGGTCACGGTGATAGGATAATGGTCGCTGTTGAATAAATCATCGAGAACATTCCATTGTAAATATCTTACTAGATTCGGCGTACATATACTTAGATCGATAGTGCTTACATTTCCTGTTGCCACGTTAAAAATATGTAGGCTTATTGTCTTCATTTAATAGAACAAGGTCTTCTTTATCTGAAAAATCACTCTATTTTCCCCTAGTATCCGTTACATGGATTTTTAAATTTAGTTAATTTCTTTTCATAGACCTTTATTTTTCCCCTTGCATTGTGACAATTAAAATCACCTATTAATATCATGGTTTTTTAACTTGTTGAGTTAAACTTTCAAGTTCACAGCTACGCACTTGAAATGACATTGGAATGTATATATTACATAGCACGATGTTCCTAGCTCCTATATTTATCGAGACAACACCACTTCAAGATCACTTGTTATTTGCACTTCACTACTCACTATCGATTCACGAACATAAATTGCCTCCACTAGCATTCACACATGACGAATGTTTTTGTAGTAAGACTTTGATATGCTTACAATAGTTAGTTTTGAAATTAGATTCTTGTACATAGAAAATATCAAAGTTATTCTAATTTTTAAGTTTCTGGAAGAACTCGTATCGTGTCAGGAAGCCATTCACGTTCCATTGCAGAATTTTGATTTTCATTCTGCTTCTTCATTGATAAACATTCATTCTCCGAGGATGCTCTTGAGGAATCAGAAACAACTGGATCCTTCAACCATTTCATGATTCTCGTAAAACGAGACTTCATACATCTGTCCTCTGGCAATGGGTACATATCTCTAAGCAATGCAATCAACATATCAGTTTCCTTAGTATAGTTAAGGGATAATTGTATACCATTACTAGTTCCGTACGTATCTTCCAAAAAATCTTTGAGTTGTTCATAATTAAGAACATTGGAGGTTACTTCTAATTTATCTTTAACTGGAGCTAACTGTTCACTAATATTCTTTTTCTCACTTTTGTTTTCAGAGTTGTTTTCACGGTTGATCTTCTTTTTCTTCTTTTTTGCAGGTTTAGCAAACTCATGTGTTCTTTCTTCCGAACTATTCAGGGTTAGTTCAGATGTTTTATTGCTAGATGTACTTGTGATCTGCGACAGTGTTCTTTTAGTTGTCTTATCAGTCTCAAATGGGGGAAAGTCTTCATCAAAAGTAGAATTATCGTTGTGTTTGTTCTCAATGTTCACGTTTGTTGCTTGTACTAAATCTACATTGCTATTGGAATTAATAATGTCTACATTTTTACAGTTTCTTGCTACATGGCCTTCTTCCTTGCATTGATAACATTTAATATTGCCATAAGATATATAAACCTAATTTCTCTCTCCTTTATACTCAACTGCTATAGAATCAGGTAATTTGTTTAGTGAGTCTTCCGGTACATACATTTTACTACGAAAGCTTAAAATATGTGTGAATTCTTCTTTTCCGAAACCCGCTCGAAGGAATGACACTTGTGAACTTCGCACCACGTTCAATTTATCAAGTTATTCTTCAATTATAGCATTAGGGATCATTGGATATACATTTGAAAGAACTACTCGCCACTGCTTACTAACAAATGGTCGCATATTTTGATCACTCCATCAATATTAATAGTTTTATATTTATCTGTTATTTTATTAACTAGTTGTTTACTGCTGAGAAAGATGCACACTCTGCTGTTCGAGATCTTCGACGCGTATATTTTGTTTCGTAGTGAAACAATAGTAGCTAAGACTTCTACATACCTTTCTAGTGATGAGCTATAGTCCTTCCCATCAATTAACAGTCCTTGTTCTTTGTCCGGATACATAGAGTTCTGTAAATATTTGCTCCAGTTTGTGCGACCTGAGGCGGGTTGTCTCCTGCAGTCAGAGGCCTTCCCTTCAGCCGATGCGAGGTCATTTCACGTCTTATCCCCGTAGGTTGCAGATTTGCTGTTCACTAAAATGTCCACTAGTAACAAAACTAAAGAAAATCACACGCTCTCCACGTACAACGAATACTGTCACTGCGTACAACACGATGTTGACTCGACCGCTGCCTGTGACGAACTGTACAAACAGACAGAGGTTTTGCCGTCATTCGATTTTTCGGTATGATGGTATGAACAAAACACGAATTCTGACGACCGGCCGTGTTAGAGGATATTATTTTCTATATTTCGCACCTGGATTTCTCCACTTTTTCGGTACCAGGGCCCGGCAATGACAGACGAATCGAAAATTCGCCGTCTTTCGGCGCATGATTATGATGATGGCGCATGATACTATCTTAAGTTAATGAGTGCGACCAAATAAAATTTAGAGAAATGATGAAAATGTTCGGAAATCTGAAAAGTTGATATATAAGAAAAGTAAATAAGGAAAAAAAAATGTTAAAGACAAAAATTTATATTATATGAAAATATAATTTTCTATCTAATAAAAAAATCCCTTTTTTTCTTCTTTTTCTCAGGATTTCTATTCCTGAAGAAGGCTGTCCCTGGAAATGCCAGGTTAAAGGACCAAGTGAGAGCCCTGCGGTGGGTAAGGAAGAACATCGCCGCCTTCAACGGTGACCCCAACAAAGTCACCATTTTTGGTGAGAGCGCTGGAGGGGCATCTGTTCATTGGCATATGGTGTCGCCCATGTCCGAAGGTCTGTGCAGTTCATTGCAATGAAAATGGCGTGAATGCTTCAACTGTAAGATCGGTAGGATTATGCAGGGAGTGGAGTTTGCTGACCTAAAAGTAGATATACCTATCCAAATTCGAAGGATAGTTTCAGTAATATGTTACCAATAAAACACAAAAATATGACTGATTCTACAAAAAGATATTTGCAGTTCCTTAAATTAAGGCAATAAATCTTAAAAGTGAAATTTGAATTTTCAGTTTAATTATAACCTTTTCGTAAAGGAATTAGACCTTCTTTATTTATTTATTTATTTATTTATTTATTTATTTATTTATTTATTTATTTATTTATTTATTTATTTATTTATTTATTTATTTATTTATTTATTTATTTATTTATTTATTTATTTATTTATTTATTTATTTATTTATTTATTTATTTATTTATTTATTTATTTATTTATTTATTTATTTATTTATTTATTTATTTATTTAATGTCAAAAAAAGTTAAAAACTGCGTATGACGTGCTATGGAAAAAAGTAAATTGTGTGCACATTTTCAAAATTTTGTGATCCCTACACTAAGTCATATACTACTTAAAGTTTGAATTTTGAAAGGCAGAAAAAAAAGAAGAAAAAAAAACTCCCATGTAATAAAATCTACTTTCAAGGATAAAAAGGCAATAAATGTTGGCTCTTATCCATGTTGTCCTTTAGAATAATACTTCCTGGCGCGACAACATGGAAACGATAATTTGAATAATTGTATTCCCCACTGAATTCTAGAAGACGTGCACAGAAAATGAAGTTACATTTATCTCCAGAAGCAAAACAAGGGGCCATCTCAGCATTTGCTCAATGGATCAGGGAAACTGGACGAAAAACCTGATCGAGATGGGGGTCATTGACCCGGAGGCTGCAATACAATACTTGTTACAGGTTCTGTATACACATTTGTACAGTTCAAATGGTAAATAATGCATTACGTATCATTGTTAAAATTAATATTACTTTTCTTGTGATGCTCAGTATAGTCTCTAATTGTATAGAAACAGTTATGCAGCAGAAACGATTTCACTTGGGATTTAAACTTTTCTATCGAATTTAATCGTTTAATGTCATCTGGCAAAGTGTTGTAAAATAATGTACATGTATTGTATGTGAATTTTTTGTAATGAGCTGTTGATACTATCACCTGATGAATATGATTTCTACGTCGAGTGTTATAGTAATAGACATCGGCATTTTCTGAAAATATATTCCCGCCCTTAAGCAAGTCATTTTTGACAAAAACCACTGATTCATCAAACAGACAAGGTAATGGTAAAAATTCTAGATTAATGAAGAGAGGCTTACATGAATAGCGTGGGTAGGATTTGGTTATTATTCGTTCAATTTTTTTTGTAATCTAAAAGTCTGGGAGCTATAAGATGTATTTCCCCAGAATATTATGCCATATCTCAGGCGGGAATGAACATTCGCGAAATACACACAACGAGCAGTAAAAGGGTGACTGAATTTGCAAGAATTCTGAACGCGTAACATAATGAACTTAATTTTGTGTTCAATTCATTTAAATAGACGTTCCATTTAAGGTTTGACTGAATTGAGAGACCTAAAAATTTTGTTGTCTTAACATCAATGGTACACAGTTCATTTTCAATGGAGAATTGTTTATTTGAAATGGAAAACTGCATTAAAACCGTTTTCTTTTCGTTTACTATTAATTTGTTATTTCGAAACCAATTTGAAAATCTGATATTGTACTATTTACGGTTTCTTTACAGCAAACGATGTTCGTATCATCCGCAAAGGAACTGTTCTTTCGTTTCACATCGTCGAGGGCAGATCGTTTACGTTAAGTAGGAACAGAATAGGGCCTAAAATCGATCCTTGAGGAACTCCAAATGCAATGGGCAAAGAGTCGGAGAGGTGCGTACGTGATGTTCCATCATTCCAGTAAAGTATTTCAATTCTCTGACATCGTTGTTTAAGGTACGAACATAACCAATCTAGAGCAATACCACGAATTCCATATGAAGGTAATTTTGAAAGTAAAATGTCATGATCAAAGACGTCAAAAGCTTTTGAGAGATCTAAAAATATTCTAATAGGTGCCTCGTTTTGATCCAATGATGAGGCGACATCTTTAAGAAAAGAAAATATAGCTGTTTCCGTTGATTTTGATTTTCTAAATCCATGTTGACAATCTGAAAGCGCGTCGTGTTTACTGAGAAAGGTTTCCATTCGTACGTAGCCGCTCTAATATTTTTGAAAAAACTGATAGAAGAGAAATGGGCCGATAATTTTGAATTTCATTTTTGTTGTCTCTTTTGAAGAGCGGCTTCATTTTAGCTGTTTTGAAATGATCTGGAAACGTTTAGGTGCATAACGATGAAATAAATATATGAGTTAACGGGTGTATAATGGAATACGCACGCGTTATTTAACAAAGAATCCGGGAATTCATCTAAACCGGACGAATATTTATTTTTTAGTTTACCGATTATTTTGAGAATTTCATAGGAAGAAGTTTCGGAAACGAACATCGTCTCTAAAATTTTGGGTGAACTGTCTGTTTTTGAATTTTTTGGCTGAAGACAGTGAGATCGGCATCAATTCTCGAAAAGTATTGGTTAAAGAGACTAGCCACTGTTGCCGGATCGTTCACATTTATATCGTTAAATTTTAAAACAACATTCTCTACAGGGTTTCTAGTTAATTTAGTCGTATTTCTTATTACATGCCACATTGCTTTTGTTCTCTTATTTGAGTTCAAAATATGCTGATCGTTTTTCATGTTTTTAGCCTGCCTTATAACTTTTCGTAACAATGATTTGAATTTTTAAAATATTGAGATATGTTATGACGTTTAGAAATGAAAGAAAGAATTCGCTTGTTTTTACATGATGTCTAAATCCCTTGTGTTATCCAAGAATTGCTTTTCCCTGAAATATTTATTTTTCTTTTTTGAAGAGGAAAGCAAGTGTTAAAATGTAAAGAAAGAGTTGAAAAAAATATTATTTGTCGTTTGTATCAACAGTATTATAAACCGCTTCCCGTGACTCCTGCATCAAGTAAACAATGAATAATTTTATTTTATTTTTTGTAAACAATCTAGTCATACGTGAATTATTTATTGTGTCAGTGATCGCATTTCTTATAATGGTAAGAATTTGTGCATCGTGGTCACTGTATCCTAAATCGTTTGTTTTAACTTCATATTGAGTAGTAGTTTTGTTAATTATAATTTGATCAATGGACTTCATCGAATTTTGTGTGATCCGTGTAGGTACATTAATTGTAATGTCAAAATTGAAGGAATTAATTAAATTGAGAAACTTTTCTTACTCACAAGATTGGACCAGAAAATCAATGTAAAAATCTCCGCATACAACAAGGGATTCAAAAAAGCGATTTCTGACTTTGTTAAGTGTTAGCTCCAGGTTTTCTAAGAACAAAATATAATCTGCAGTTCTCTTTGTTGGAGGTCTGTAAATGCAAAGTATTGTCACTTTTAGTGTAGTAAGATGTACAACAGAAATTTCGAAAATATTTTCAACGGAATACACATTTAATTCCGCCAAGGAGATAGAATGAATATTATTTCTAACGTAAATACAGGAACTCCCATGCGTAGGACCTTTATGCGATTCTCTCTCTCTCTCTCTCTCTGCAATAAAAGCCTGCAAGGTAAAAGTTTGGAATTTGGAAAATGCTAAGTTCATTAGGAGATAACCAATGTTCTGTAAAGCAAAGAAAATCCATTTGATTTAGATCGCTCTGTAGAGCTGCCTCGATAAACTCAGTTTTATTTGAAAGGGATTGACATTATGGTGAAGAATGTTTTTTTTTTTGCAAGTACCTACACGAATGTTTTTCTGCTGCATCTGACTGTAGTTGCTATGCAGTTACTCCACTTTCCTGGTGGGAAGGTTCCCGGAGGTTGGGGGAAAATGGGCAGGTGAGATGAATTGTAGTGGGAATGGGAGAAACGGGAGTAGGTTCAGAGGAAGAGAAAAGGGTTCGAAATAAAGGGGGGGGAGAACGTAAGGAAGGTGAAAGGGATGGATTTTCGGCAGGAGACTGCGTAGGCCTGGAGTTGATGATGTATTGTGCAAGCTTGTTACCGACTGCATGTTTTCCAGCAAGGTTCATGTGAAGACCATGCCGGGTGAAGTGTTTGCTGAAAGGAAATTAATTTCAAAAATGTGACATTTGTTTCTCTCAGTTGGAGTTTTAATTGTTTGTTTGCGTGCTTAATCTCACTGGATAGTGTTGGTCTGTAGTACCAGAAGGACAGAGTCGAGACTACAATGTTAGTATTTTGGGCGGCACATTGTAATTTATTTACATGTTGATCAGGTGTAAAGTTACCGCCCAAGTTAATCTCATTCTGCCCTCCTATGATAATGACTGTGTCCTGATTGGTCAGTGTTTTCGTGTGGCTGTCCAACTCTGCAGTCACATCTGCAAACCTCCCGTTAGGTTTAAAAATAGATGAGACTGATAAATTGGAGGGTAAGTTCCTACTGACAATGGAGGAAAGATGGCGGCCATGACTGTCAGCTAAAATAAGTACCTGTTTTTTAGGCTCAGTAGGAATGTCTTTGTTTTCAAGTGAGCTACGATGCGCAGCTTTACGTGTTTTGGTTTTGACGCGCTTCCTAACCTGTTTGCGTTGGTTTGTGCATGAATTTGTCGATGGTAGAGAAGGGTGGTGAGTATCAGGAAGGCGAGGAAAATCTGTTTCATAATCGAAAACACTAAATTTGTTTTGAGTTGTTACTGGATGCGGTGCCTGTGTCTTTTGTACAGTCACGGGTGTACGGTTGGTATTATTCGGTGTGTGCTGCTTTAAATTACATATTACCGTTGAGTGACTGCAGAACTGAACCTACTTCATTCCTAGAAAATTTATTTCTACGAATTTCATTTAATTAACAATGATCAAAATTATTTGAAGAAAATTGAGGTAATTTCAATTTCCTCAAAATTCAGTTGAAGAGATTTGCTCATTGACCTCTTAGTATACTAAAATATATTATTTACACCCCAGTTTATTGTAGTAAATTTTATAATTTTTCTAAAATAAAAATTGGCCCTAAATAGTCATGGGGCAAACATAACATAAACTTTAGAAAGGATAAATATACTACGATAGGAGGGAATGTGTTACCTTAATGACAACAGGAAACTTAGTCATTTAAAAAAGTCTCGTGTATGTTTGTACTCTAGAGGTCTCCGAACTTTTTTCTCGTGGATCATTTTAACAATCTTACTGCTTTTGGTGGACCCCTACTTAATATGAAGATTCGATCTAAGGATGGACATTTTCGTCGTGGCTGAGTTCCAATCCTAAATTCGAAGTGGTTAAAATAACAAAAATCGTGTATTTTCTTGTGTTCTATTTATTAAAATATATGGTTACAGACTTAAGGCTAAATGCACCGAAAAATACTTATAGGAAAAATCAATAGATCGCAGCACCCTCACACGGAATTTACTAGTTCGATAACGACTGAACAAATTGTCCTATTTTCGATCTGTAAACGGCATTGGACTGCTTTTTAAAATAGAATTTACGCTACGATGCCGTTGTTTCAAAAACGATTTCCAAAAAAATGTTAAAAACGATTTCTCATAGTTCCAAGAAGAAATTTAAAAATGTGGATTTATATCGCGATGACGACGTGCTTCCTGAATCCAACGGCGTGTCAATCATGCAAATCGGATGAATAGGAGCGGCGTAAAGTGAAATTTCGGGAAAAGTACCTGAGCCCCTCTCCTTCCCGTTTCACGCAGTTGCGCCACTCGACCCTTTTGGGGGCTCCCTCGACGCGGCGGAAAGGCCTAACCCGTCGGCCTGCGGCACGGGAGGAGGCCGTGCTCTCAGGCAGGCAAGCCGGGCAGTCGGTTTTGTGGTTTCGTCCTTATCAATCTCAATATATTTTTCTCCTCTTATCAAACTAGTGATGCTGAAACACAACCAAAAGGTCTCATATCATCTGTAATTGTCGTATAAAACTACATATTGCGAGCCACAGTTCAGTCCGGTACAAGCCGTAAGGCCAGCACCCGACATGAGACGTCTTTGGGGGGTGGCGAACACAATTCACGAGATGGTCGACTAGCTCAGTGAGACGTCCCAGTGTGGACACAATAAATAAAAAAATAGGGGGTGGTCGTGAAGATCGTTTTGGATTAGATGCAAAATTACACACAACTCGAGTGAGAATCACTTTTCACTTAATTCAGAATATATTCTAGAAATATTTGCTGCTATGACAGATACATAAAATGGCACACAGAAAAAATCAAATACAGAATACTCTTGACTGTCTGTAAAAAAAACCCACACACACACTAATAACTCGATACACAATTTCCTACTCTTCTTTACAACCCAATTTTTTAACACACACACTTTCAGAAATTCGAAGAATCGTTAAAGTATACTTTATACAAAAATGAAAGAAAAAACACATTGAAAATCAAAATTAGTACTTCTGACTCAACATTACTTTCACAAAAAAATGAAACTCTCTCTCTCTCTCTCTCTCTCTCTCTCTCTCTCTCTCTCTATAAAATCCAGAGAATGATTACTATTATAATTTCTCTCTTACACAGGCTCTTAATCACTAAATTACAATATCAGATCTTCAAATCCTTTATTAAAAGAAAAGATTGATTCTGTTCTCACGTATTAGAAGTCGGAAACAAATGTACTTTTACTTTTCTTATCTTTTAAGCATGGTAAATATGTTATCCTACCTTTCTTTCTACGTGACGGATACAGAATAAGCTTTCTGATTAAAATGAATTACTCCTATCCCTATAAAAACAGTTTATTAAGTACGACCTTACTGTATTCTCTTCTCGGCCGCGTCGAGCAGTCAGCTGTGCTTTCTTCTACCCCTTTCCTCAGAGCTGTTTCGGCCTTGAAGTGTCGGAGCCTCGGGTTGAGAACGCAGTTGCCCACCAGAAACGCGTTCTTCTTCTCGTTCAAGTTTTATATTCTTGCGTACTCTCATATGAATTTTACTTAATTTCTAATTACGATTAATGACCAACTGGATATTCAGAGTTAAAATGGATCCAGAGATCACCCCCTTTTATACGAGCACAAACTTTAAGAGAAAGCTTCAGAAAGAACTTTTTCTTTCATCTGACTACCGGTCTCGCCTCGGTCTATGGTGGCGGTCTCTCTTGTTCTAATTTCTAGTTAGCATTCCTAATATTCATCCGCGTTGGCGCGCGTTCAAACTACTCCTTTCCCTCGCTCTCTTAGGTCGCATGTGACACGTTTTCGAAGTCAAAGAAAACGGACGGTCACAATATCTTGTTCACATATTTCCGTCTTCCTTCGAATACCATCAAAAAGTTATTTGAGGTACTACTCTAAATATCAATTCCGATTTGGAAACTGATTTCAAAACGAAAATTGAACTAATTGTGTAGATATTGAAATAAACTGCAATTTGTGGGAATTCTGATTGGATGTTGTTGACGTTCTTATAAGAAGAAATAAAAGAAGTCATCTTCGTCAACATATCAGCTGATATGTTGACGAAGATGACTTCTTTTATTTCTTCTTAAACTGCAATTTATTTAAAACAAACTCGGTCGAGGAACCTGAAAAGCGAATATCTTTCTATCTTGCTAGTTCATTGCTAGAATTGGCTCAATGAAAAATCATATATTCATTTCACAAAAACATGGAAATTTATTAAACAATTTAAAACAATTTTGGTGTTGTATAACTTTGCCTAATATAAAATTAAATCTTTGTCATGACAATTCCAACCTTATGTCTTCGCGCGCTTTTGGACCATCTTTATCCATCTCCGACGCCGCCGTCGTCAGGTCCAGACACCATCTTCTCTCTTCTTTTCTCAAAAGCACACTTCAATCACCGTTCATCAGATCAATAAACTATTTGCTGCTAGCATTCCAGTCCAATCACTGACAACTTCGCTCAAGCCATCAATGTCCCTCCAACTCGTTCACTTGAAATATTTTAAGTCACACTTAGTACTCAAATTCGATGTTCTCTCAATATCCATTCCCTAATAGATGCTTACAAGTCCCCAAAGAAAAAAACTCCTAACATTAATTGGAGCACGATCCGTTCATAAGCACGGCATCAGTAAGAATGAATGTCCCTCGTATTCTTTCAGCCCTGCAAAGCTCGGTCCATTTTTCGATTGTTTATTTTCAGATAACACTTCGTATCTAGCCAATCCCTAAATTTCTTGCAACACGAACTAGCCATCTTCACAACTGTCACTGCTTTTTGGGCCAATCCCTGAATTCTATACAAAATGAACTAGCCGTCTCCGCGATTGTCACTGCATGAAGATGTTGACCTTGACGACGTCTTGCTTACCGTTGCTATGCTAGCATATTAACATAATTTATCCCCTTTAATTGACGCCATTTATAATAAATATTGTAGAATATTCATTCATATATTGGTATGTCACAATACTATCCAACAACATAATTTAATCAAAGATTACGGAGTTATTTCTTTGAACATTTCAAAAATGTACCAGGAGCTTCTTGTAAAGTACCCCCAAAATTGAATATCGGTTTCAAATTCAAGGGGATGCAGAAGTTATAGTTAGAAGTAGAACATTGTTCACAAGCTTGTTAGACCTATTTAAACCTTTAGACCTTGTTAGACCTATCTGGATATACACAGCAATAGGATGCTAGCAATTTGTTCATTGCTCACTTG
This sequence comes from Teleogryllus oceanicus, assembly GCA_964035755.1. Lineage (NCBI taxonomy): Eukaryota > Metazoa > Arthropoda > Insecta > Orthoptera > Gryllidae > Teleogryllus > Teleogryllus oceanicus. The sequence goes on from CAXIVR010000010.1 coordinate 711,373, forward strand.
GACTCGAACTGCCTTTTTCCTTTTGTTTGTGATATTGTGTTTTAGTTATTCAATTGTGCCACTTACACTCTCTTCTTCCGCTTCATTCTATCATTCCAAGCATAATGTCCTTTTCTAGAGATTTTGTTCGACTCATAGTATGTCCAATATATTTTATTTTCCATTTCTTGGCTTTTGCTTTTAGAGAAGGTTCTGTTTTCTTTTCAAAATTTCGGCATTTATCTTTTTGCCCTCCCATTGTACGTTTAATATTTTCTTCCGTGTCCATACTTCAAAAGCATCTTCCTTTTTTCGGCCTATCTCAATCTTCAGCTTTTACACCCACACAACAGGATTAGAAATACCATTTTCTCGATTATTTGGATTTTGGTCTTACGCAGGGCTTGATTTCTGACGGAACACGATGGAACGGCGTTCCTGTATCTCGCTGATAATTATTACATTATATTATAAATATATAATTATTTCTATTAAATTAATAAATCATTTTGAGCGCGTTCCGGGACCTAAAATTTTAGAAATCAATCACTTGATATGCCTGCATATTTTATGAATTTGTTAATTTTCTTTCCGCTGCTTTTTCTAAATTCTCTTTAGTTTTTTGTACAGTATCCAGAATTTGTTATTGTAATTCATAAGTATTTAACTTCGCCTGCCATGCCACTTCTCCATTGATGTTCAGGCTTCTTTTTTACCAGTTGACATAAATGTTGTTTTCTTTAAATGTAAGTTCATAGAATATTTAAATTTTATATTAATAATATATTTAGCTATCCTTATTACATAATTCAGAATTAAGTACAGATAAAACATCTGCATAATTTTGATGACATAACATTTTTGCGTTTTCTCGAAAAGGAGTAAAGTGGACATGTGTTTGAATGTTTGCTCCTCATTTTATTCAAGCTCCTTTCTATTCAAGCCCAGCGCGGTGCCGCCAGGGCACGCGCTCAAGTGTAGTCACCCTTCTGAGCTGGAAGCAGGGTCGCACCTCTGGCACACTGCTGTTCTGATAGCGTGACTTTTCTGACCTCTGCAGACATCTCGCAGCGTTCTTCGGCGGGCTGCGTGCTAAACTAGCAATTCGATATGCCCAAGCGTAGGAAGAGGGCGGTGAGTAGTTTTCAGTGGGCGAGAACATTGTGCAATGATGAAGTCGAGATTATATTTACTCTATAAGAATTAGTGGAATCATTCGCGTTTCCTTAATTCTTAGCAAACGATATATATATATATATATATATATATATATATATATATATATATATATATATATTATATATAAAACAAAATTATAAATTAAACAATTAATAACAATTATGAAAGTATATTTGATTAATAAAAATTTTGTGAGATATTATTAACTAAAGTAACTTATTTTGTCAAGATGTAAGCTATTGTTTTTCATTGAAAATACCGGTATAATGTTTATTGACGTCCATACCGGTAAACACATCCAATAGAGGTATTTTACTAGTATAAAACAATAAAGGTATTTGAGAAAGGTATGAAAAAATACCGGTATTTTTACTGAAACCTTTTTTAGGTTTATTTTTTTTTTTTTAAAAACATCTATTTCATGTATTTAAATATATCTCCAAAATACATGCTCAAAAAAACTCAAAAATAGTTTTAAATACAAAAATACATATTTCAAATACAAGTATTTAAATATTGCTCAACCCTCTATATAAACTAGTATGTGAGATCTCAGTTCTAATCGATGTACTAATCTCAGTTTCCAGCTTGAGCGTAGTACTAATACATATGCCACGAGTAAGTCCGGAAAAATTTTTTCCAAATAATTTAATTACTGTGTGAGTATCCTTACAATACAATTTCAAATAAAAGCTAGCCATGATACAACATCACACACTTTCTGGCATTATTTCTAAATTTGCAATTTCCGAAAATTGATAGAGTTCAACGAAAATGGTAATTCTTTTAAGCGTCCCTTCTATCCGTGGAAAAAATTGTTGTGATTTTCGAGATTTTTTTAATATATACATCAATTTCCTTCTAAAACTTCGCGGTTTTGCAATAAACTTACATGACCTTTGCAATCTTCGATAATACGGCGGGGCGGGGCGGGGTGGGGAAAATGAGACCACCATCATATTTTGTATCGTCTTTAAACAAAAAATTGAAGCTCTTTTTGAGAAAAAGTTACAATTGTTTTAATTGCCTATACTTCCCCAAATTGCACGAAAACTGCTCAAATGTTTCAAAAATTAAACTTGATCTTATTTTCAGGTCTGCCAGAACAGATTTCAGTAAGGAAAAAAATATATCATCAATATTATAGTTGAAGGAAGACGCCCCCAAAAATTGTACGTTAGCAATTTTCTAAAAATAAGTGACGTCAACAAACACCATAAATCACATTTCTCTTGCGTTCTGTACGGAACACGAGGACAAAATTTAATCAAATAATTTGGTCACGGTTTGAGAAGATTTTGAAAATGATTTTGAGGCTTAATGTAAAGTACCCTCAAAAATCAAAATATCCGTTTGAAACTCCCGAAGGATCGAGTTCTTTCAGGTAGATTCGGGAAGATCAATTTTGGAGAAAATTGGCAGAGCGGTTTGAGCGTTAGCGTTAACCATAAACGGACAGACATATTTTGGCGTCAATCGATTTTTAGGTATCAAGGAAACATGTATTGTATTTTTTCGCTAGACCACGAGTTAGAAGAAGTAATGTAATATTTAGCAAGAGGATTTATCCACTTTTACTTTACCAGGCCCGACAATAGAGTTTTCCGGTACCCGATTACATAATTTGTCGGAATGTAGTTTTAAAATTAACAACAAAGAAAACAATTTTAAAATTTAGCTTCCGCGATTTTACTTGGGAAAACAGATCCATCAGGTGAAATCTATCAAGGAGACCAACGCCGTTTTGAGATCAAAAATCGAGTCGCAAGATAAAAGAGCTCGTACGTAATCTCGGCTCATACTTTCTGGTAGAGGAATGATAACGGAAGATCTTAGAAGTAAAATGTATGTAAAATAAAATGTTATAGCATAGAATATTGGTTATATCAGTTTCCAAATCGGAATCGATATTTTGAATACCGCCTCAAATAATTATTTGAGGCGGTATTCAAAATATTATAATTGTTATAATATTTATTTTAATTGTTATAATATTATAATTATAATTGTTTGATGGTATTCGAAGGAAGACGGAAATATGTGAACAAGATATATAGTTTTATACGACTATTACAGATGATATGAGACCGTTTGGTTGTGTTACAGCATCACTAGTTTGATAAGCGGAGTAAAATATATTGAGATTCAAAAGGACGAAACCACAAAACCGACTACCCGGCTTACCTGCCTGAGAGCACGGCCTCCTCCCGTGCCGCAGGCCACCGGGTTTGGCCGTTCGGCCGCATCGAGGGAGCCCCCAAAAGGGTGGAGTGACGCAACTGCGTGAAGCGGGAAGCGGGGGGGTCCGAAATTTCACTTTACGCCGCTCCTATTCATCCGATTTGCATGATTGACACGGCGTTGGATTCAGGAAGCACGTCGTCATCGCGATATAAGCCCACATTTTTTAATTTCTTCCCAAAACTATGAGAAAACGTTTTCAAAAATTTTTTTGGAAAGCTTTTTTAAAAAACGGCATCGTAGCGTAAATTATATGTTAAAAAGAAGTTCAATGCCGTTTACAGATCGAAAATCGGACAATTTGTTCAGACGTAATCGGTCTAGTAAATTATGCTTATTTTGGTGCTGCCACGTGGTGGCGACAAATGGAACTATTGTCGGTACATTTAGCCTTAATAGCATTAAATTTAAGCAAGAATAGCGTACCGTTAATTCAACAATGCAAATCAACAATAAAAATAGTCATAATTTTAATGGGAGGGGTGTATTTCATGGATTGACAGCAAATTATCAATATTTGTCTTCAGTTTTAATAATAATAATAATAATAATAATAATAATAATAATAATAATAATAATAATAATAATAATAAGTCAGAAAGAGTACTTAAAAGCTCGGAGATGGGAGAATATTGGAGTAATATATAAAGCATTCCCAAGACCCAGAATGATGGAGCTTATTGGATAGCAGAAGAGGAAGAGAAGTATTGTGATACACCACAAATTTGCTCGCCTAATATATATAATATATACACATAATAATATATACACGCCTAATATAATAACATATACACGGAAAGATATCTTCAATTCAATCAGGCAGACACAGAATTCGAAAAGCACCAGGTACTGATGGGATACAAAACGTTTGGTGTAAGTATTTCCCATGTACTCATGCGGTCTTGACCAGGTGGTTTCAAGTCTCATTCAACGATTCAACTATCATTCCGGCGTCTTTTACTGAAGGCGTTGCGTTTTATGATATACAAGTCTAACAATCCTCAGGCTTCGAGTAAATATCGACCCATAACTTGTATATAAGATTTTTACATCTGTGCTAACTAGTACGTAGAATACCCATCTGAAAGCCAACAATCTTCAGGCACCAGAGAAAAATGGTTGCAGAAAGGCTGCTCAAGGTTGCAAAGAATTATTGATAGTAGACAGTGTTGTGTAGCTCAGCTAAAAAGAGCGCAACATTTCTGTTGGATGGATCGACTATACCAAAGCCTTCAACTCAATACCTCATTCGTGGCTTTTGTATGTCCTTTGTCTCTACAAAGTAAATGCCCAATATGTGAATCTAATCCGACACTACATGGCAACTTGGCGTACAAAGATAAAAGTCACCTTTTCTGGAGGCAGCTATACCACCAAAGAACTGAGGATTAAACGATGAATTTTCCAGGGAGATAGACTAAGTCCCTTATGGTTCTCCCTAGCTCTAAACCCTCTCAGCAGAAGTTAAGAGATTCGGGTATGGGATATGAAATCACCAAATATCTCCATATCCTCATTAATCATCAGTTCTACATGGACGTTCTCAAGTTATACGCCAAAGATAAGAACCAGCTTTCTCGCTGCTTGAACTTGTAAAGACCTTCAGCAACTCAATTTCTATGGAGCTTGGAATTGATAAATACGCAACAGTGTTCGTAAGAAGGGGAAAAATCCTTGACCTGGACAAACTCATCCTGATGTATGGCACCAATATCCAAAAACTTGGGCAAGAGGATACATATAAATATTTAGGCGTGCATCAACTTTTGAGCACAAGTGAAGTAAAGATGAGGCATGATATTCAAAATAAAGTCTTGCAAAGAGTGGTAAAAATTTGTAAAACTCTTTTAAATGGAAAGAACTTCATGTCTGCTATGAACACTTGGGAGTACCTGTGGCTGTCTATACATTTGGTTCTTAACTGGACAAGAACTGCACTGCAGGAGCTTAATCGAAAAGTTAGGACCACTCTTACCAAGTACCGCATGCACCATCCCAACAGTTCAGTGGCAAGACTATATAATCGGAAAGAAGGAGGTAGGGGGTCTTCTGAATTTTGAGTCCCTTTGCGCGAAGCAAATCAACAATCTTCGCAAATACTTCTTGCAGAAAACGACGGTTGTGTATGAAGCAATTTGTGCCACGGACAAGAATTTTTCTCCATTGAATTTCAATGAAGCGAACTCTGAGAGTCTGTGTATCACCAAAGAAGATAGGCTGAGTGAATGGGCCCAGAAGCGTTTGCATGGCAGGTTTCCTGCTGAGTTCAAAGGGAACGCTGTGAACGTCAGTCTCCTGGCTAACAAAATCTGGCCTCTTTGCTCAGACAGAAGGCTTCGTCATTTCTATTCAGGATGAAGTAACCTCCACTCGCAATTACCAAACGTATGTGATTGGAGATATGAGTATAGAGGACCGCTGCTGCCTTTGCAATCAACCCGGCGAAACCCTCCAACACAAAATGGGCGGGTGTTCTGCATTGGCACAAACAGAATATTTGAGTCGGCACAATGACGTTGCTGCGGTTGTTCAACAGGCCCTAGCTGAAAAGTCAGAGATGGTGGAGACAGAGGTCCCACACTACAATTTCAAGCCGGATTCAGTTCTGGAGACGAAACGGTGGAAGCTCTTATGGAATGTTGCAGTCACCACTGATCGCAGGGTCGAAGCCAACAGACCTGACATAATATGGGTCGACAAGTTTTCACGGAAATGGATTATAGTCGACATAGCTATCCCTCTAGACCGAAATATAGCTGCTTCTATTGCCGAGAAGAAGCGAAAATATCAGGCCTTGGCTATTGAACTGAGCGACATGTGGCGGTTAGTATCTGTTGAAGTAGTTCCTGTGGTTATCTCTGCAAATGGACTGGTCCCTGAAAAACTAACTTCATCGTCTGCCAGGCTTGGCCTTGACCACTGGCACATTCAAATGCAATGCAATGCACAAGGCTGTTCTCCTGAGTACTGCACGCATGTTGAGGAAGTTTGTATTGATATAATATAACCTGACCTCACCTTCGAATCCTGACCGCCAGAGTTTGCAAGCGGAGCAGGCACCTTGGTTCTCTAAAGGTCCAGGTGTCGACTGTATGGCACCTCGCTAGGCGAGAGAATTGAAAATAATAATAATAATAATAATAATAATAATAATAATAATAATAATAATAATAATAATAATAGTGCCAGATATGGAGAGTGCCATGGAAATAAAATACCCGGGGCAGACCAAAACTAGCACCTGAACTGTGGGTTAGTAGAGATTCTGGATGTTGCAGTGAGGACTAGAAGTAAAGCCTCAGGCTCGTCTGACAACGGGGCTGCTCCAGACGAGGTAATGTGGCAGCCCCTTACCGCAGTGATCACGCAAAACGAGCAGAAGGGCGTAGAGATCATTGATCGGCCAATACAACTGAGTGGCCAATCCTTGTCTTGTCTGGTCCATGGCTTGTCCCCAACGTTTATGAGAACTGCCCGTAGAAAAGAAACACACTGAGAGAATAAAATGTACTCGAGAAATGAATATAGATATAATGCACACATTTTATTTTGTAAATCAGTGACAAGACGAACCACTCCCAGAATATATGCACCTGTTCCATGCCGAATATAGCAGACAACATCAAGAGCTACTACTGAGCTACATTACTGAGCAGAATGTAATTGATAGACAGAAGGCAATTATTAAGCACGGATATTTAACTGAGATCAAAATCGGAAACATTAAAAGGGAAGGTGGGTGCCTCCTTCACCAGCAAGAAGAAATTGGGCAAGACACAGAGCCCCGCGGACAAGTCCTCCAAAATACCTACAATGATTCACCCCAGACTGATACACAGGATACGAAGATGTTCAACTGCTCTGAGGAACAATGGAAATAATAAAGAAGGTAAATATTATTTTGAAGGAACATTCTAAAAACGTCGATAATCCGACGGAACTACACCTTGCTCTCTATTGTGCAGCGGCTACTGTCGAGCGGAATGGGCGTATTATCCAAATCATAGAAGGAACAGGCAAATAAATCGCATGCCACCTTGGAACAAACGACACGAGGGAGAAGTAAATGAACTCATATCAGCTGACTCAATAAAGGAGTGCCTTAACAATAACCGAAGCAAGAGAGTAATTAAGAAAACAACCATCCTAGCAACGAAGGCAGGAAAAAAATTGAAAAGTACACAAAGTACTTGAGATCTTGAATCTTTACTAGACTCCTTACTAGCAAAGAGAAGTACACTCCTTCGATATAATGAACTGACGAAAAGGAAGAAGGAAAATGCCGAATTTCACAGGAACCGAAGGATCTTCTTTAGGCGCCTAGAGGAAAATAAGAACAACCAAAGTACAAACTTAACTACAGAAGAAACCACTAAATTGAAACAATACTGGAGTACGTTATGGGCCGATTCGAAGGATTCCAACAAAAAGGCATCATGGCTGCCAGAGATAGAAATGACAGCATCAAAAATTCCATCAATGAGCGCTACAGAGTTTACTACCGACGATATCACAAGAGCCATAAATAAAAGCAGCCCCTGGGCCTGACAAAATACATCATTTCTGGCTGAAATCATGTCCCGCCTTTCGCAAGTCACTAATTGCATGTTACACCAAAACCCTTGAAAATCCAACATCAATTCCTGATTTTCTTGTGGAAGAAAACAGCTATCTGCAAACGAAAAAGGGCAACATGGTACAACCACAAAACCATCGACCAATCACCTGCCTATCGACTGTTTACAAGCTCTTCACATCGCTATTCAGCAACAAATTATATGAACACTGCGATAACAATTCCGTCTTAGAAGATGAGCAAAGAGGTTGCATCAAAAGATCGATGGGTTGTAAGCATCAGCTCACAATTGACGCAGTTACCTTGGGACAAGTTAACAAATACACAATTTGCATATGTACTACATAGATTACCAGAAGTCATTTGATTCTGTATCGCACAGTTGGTTGCAAAAGGTTCTTGAGATATACGGTCTATGTCCAAAACTCAAACAGACTCTGCAAAAACTCAAACTGACAGTGCAATGATGTAAAGTGGAGAACGAACCTATAGATGAGTTCGGAAATTGTAGGAGTGGGCCATATTAAAACTGGAATGTTCCAAGGAGATTTACTGTCACCATTATAGTTTTGTCTAGCAATGAACCCTATGTCCAAACTTCTTAATAGCAGCAAAATTGGGTAAAAGGTAATCAAAAGAAACAACTCACGCCCACCTTATTTGCTGTATGTTGATGACGTCAAACTCTGTGAAGAGAGAACAAATTACACGGTATAATTGAGATAGTGAATGTATAAAGATATATTTTGGAATGGACAAATGTTCCATAATAGACATTAGAAAGGGCAAAATCGAAAGCTACAATGAAGCAATTGTAGGAACATCATCATCTATTTACACATCTGTCAAGGAACTTCGACCTAATGAGGTTTACACATATCTTGGTATGGCCCAAAGCTACCGAAGAGATCATTCCAGCATGAAGAAAGCTCTGACTGATAAGTATAGATAAAGAGTTACAAAAGTTCAAAATCACAGCAATTAACTCAAGGGCAATCCCTACTCTTTTCTATTCTTTCGGTATTCTCAAGTGGTCGTGTGCAGACCTCGCTGAATTAAATATATTTACTAGAAGGCTGCTTACTAAATTCAGAACCTAAAATTGCAACAAAAAAAAATGAAATGCGGCGGAGGGGGAATTAATATAGTGTAATGATTTGTGAGACAAGCCCGCAAGAATGCATGGAACACGGAACTTTTATGTAATCAAACAGGAACTAAGAATGAAATAAACAATAGACAACAGCGCCGCGTAATAATAATTATCAGGAAAGTAATAGAAAACATAAAAGGCGGAAATAGGCATTATAAACAGTGAATAGAACCCAAATTTAGGAACATTTTAAAACAAAAATCACATTATTCGAGCCACGGGTTCCGAAAATATAATAAATTGTGTAAATTGCATGTATAACACGGCGAAGATTGAGAATATGGCACCCATTGTTGTACTTCTGGAAGTATATGACAAGACGGGTTTTATTGAATATCCAGCGAATGCCTGGATGGATTTCGGCCAAACTTTCGTAAATTATAGGGAAAAATATTTAGATAAGGGAAAATTAGTCACAGCGCGGGGGAATTTGTGGGGCTCGTAATAAATTAATATTCAGTTTCATAGCATAGAGGATTAAGAAAGAATTGAAAGAGTGACCGAAGATGTAAATGACGTCATCACGAGCAGAGAAGACGAAAAATAAAGGGTTTTGAAAAAGGAAGACAGGAAAAGGGAATTCGGTAACGTGACAATTACAAAATAAAAGTTAGTAAAATTATGAAGCCGATAGTAAGCCGCAAGACGCCCGAAAACAGTGAAAACGTAAACGTTTTCGAACATTTCTCATAGTGATGGGCATGTGTTTGAAAGAAGACAGTCACATGGATTTTGTGGACCAACAATGCAAAATGTGTTACAGAGAGAAGGTCGAGCGTTGATGGTGAACGCACGCGTTTGATGGTATGCTAGATTTTGGAGAAATTTCGCGAAATTATTGTGCAAAAGTTTTTAATTCATATTCACTTATGTAAAATCAGTTGTTTAGACGATGTGGAACTAAAATTTAATTCATTTTGTTTTGAAATTCACGGGAAAATTAGCATGGACATTATTCGCGCAAGTTAGGCGCGGGGAACATGAGCGTCGTAAAATTTAAACACGTCGCGAGATATCGAAAGAACATTTATGGAAGACGCGATTAGCTGCGAGGAACAATAATTGTGAGTACATTTGGTAATTTTAAATGGATGAGTGCATCTGGGATCTGATGGCAGCTGAACGGAGACTGCGTGCATGGAGACTGCACATTACAACTAGCAACGACGGGCGCTGACAGGAAGCGACATCGCTGCGAAAAGGGAAGTGGCACGATTTGTGCAATAACTTTTTTTTTGTTCACGGGCAAGTCCGAGGAAAAAGACTGTCGAAGACCAAGTCCTGATAACTAGATCAAGAATAAAATTATCAAAAAGGTAACGACAGAATGCGCATTCTTGTGTGTGTATGAGATTTTGTATTATATTTTCAGTGTGCATGTTTGTATTTTTTTGTGTTGTTTATGTATTTTGCGTTGTTATGTTTCGCAAGTCGGAGGGGCATATTGTATTTATGTTTGGGATATGAGAAAAAGAAATCCGACATTAAATGTATGAGCATCCCATATGGCTCATCATTGCCTTAGATCCATGTGTTATTATTTAGTAGTTGTGTAAAATTTGACCCAGGCACGAACGAAACGGACCCTACCTCAAGTCCGTATGGAATGAGCGCGCGGACCACGACCAGGTAGGATATAATAGTGATACGAGCTAGCAGAGGTACGGGCAACTGACAAGCAAAGGCATTGTGGCACCCAATTGTAAATTAGAGCTAGGGCAGGGGAAAAAAAGAAAGTTCACGTGACAGGTGAACAGAGAAAGGTATGAATAGTTAGGTTATTGTGCTCGCCGTGTGAGGGCGTCACTTACGAGGGTAGTCAAGGTAGTTAAGAGAATAAGAGAAAACAGTTGCATTGGCGCCCAACGTGCGGGCGTGAGTAAATATATAAGGAAAATATAATGAGTAAGTAAGAGAAATTCGCGAACGATGTGTTGCTCATGATTCCTCGATTTTGACGCGATAAGCGATGACCGCAAACAATCCACTTAGATTTAGAGGTTAGTGTCAAAAAGCATTGGTGTGTTAGTGTCGAATGGAAAATAATGCTTCTAGGAATTGTTCTGAACTTGGAATAATTGAATTTTAAAAATATGTATATTTGCAAACTTTGCAAATATAAATAATAAAGGTTTATTGAAATTTACTTAACTGCATACGTATGTTCACATTCCTTCAGTTACAAATGTCCATAAATAAATATATATAATATTATATCAATACTATATTATAATAGTATTACTACTTTTTCGCATATTCCATGCTGATGCTATATGCTTCTAAAGGCAGCAGACTTACTGGTTAGAATGAAATTGTGGATGTTATAACAATGTATTTTGTATTTGGAACGTGTGAATACTGAGGAGCCGGAAGCTTTAATGTCTATATTTATACGTGAAGACAATTAATGTAAAATTGTTTTCTTGTATATTTAATTTGAAAAATTTACCAAAATTTTATATGTAAAGAATTGGCTTCCTAAGAAGGTGGATAAAGGTTTTCTCGAGGGAAAGCGAGTGTTACGATTTACGCTTACAAGCTCAGCCTATTTCGCCTTGAAACGTGTGGAGGAAGGACGCAATTTTCACCGGGGGGTATTTCTGGAAGCCAATTGATGACTCTTTCTTGCTTCCAAGGTAAAGATTGTTCGGTAGCCGACTCGAGTAGTATTTTAAAATTAATGTCGTAATTGTTAAACAAATGGAACTTAGAGTATTTAGAATAAAATGAAAAATTAGGGAGCTGAAAACTAGGAATATCTAACCAGCAACAATTTTCGTGGCAATATATGCAAGTGTTGTGGCCGCTTGTTCCTTCCACCCCCGTTAGGAACTTCAAATGTATTTGCCGGAGAAACTAAGCGAGCCGTTGCAAAACGGCTTGTAGAAAAGCTTAGCGTAAGAACTGCCAAAAAAAAAAATAGTTGACATGGCATGCTCATTTCTTATAAACTATTACGTATCTCAAAAACGAAAGAGATACCGCTAATCGGATTGCGGAATTTTTCACCTCGTTCAAATGCAATTTTAAAAAAGCAATACGTTTTGTTTGAAAAGTTTAAAAAATTAGAAACAATTTCCAAATTTTGTAATTCTAAAGTGGGAAGGGTTCTCTGATGTCCAAAAAACTAAAACTGCGAATTAAAATTTTGCAACAATGAACAATTTTATAAACAATTGAGAAATGTGCGCTATTCCTGCCGAGAGTGTCCCCAAATTGTCCCAAATTTGATGATAGAAAAATAACAATTTTGACATAAGATGCAAATTAATTGCTGTATATCTACTTTCATTGTTACTTTAATGATAAATATGCAGTTGGACTTAGAATTTTACTTTCTTTTATTGAAATGTTTCCCTAGCAGTCCTAACGATTCGAGAAAAACAGTATTCTGCATTTTTGCAAATGTAATATACATATGAACAATTGAAAATATGCAATTATAATCGTTTTTTTAATCGCAAAATTCTGTAGTAAACTGGTCATTTGAAAATTCATAAATTGTGTTTGGACAAGAATATTGGAATTTAAATGTGTATAAGAACGTAATTGTTCTAAAATTAGTGTTATTTTATCTGATATCAATGTAATTTCTTCAAAAATTATTGTGTTAACAGTGGTTAAGTGCTATGTGTTCATATATATTTCAACGAATTTACTTTCCTGTTCATACAAGTGTTTCTTCCATGTATTTTTTATTTGAAAATACTTCCACATCTGAACTAGCGGCGCCCGCCATTTTGTACGTCGTAATTGTGTTAAGGCACTCCCCCCTGCATCGAGATTGGCTATGATGGTTTGTGAGGCTCCGCCTGCGACGTTTCGTCATGACAAGGGCTGGCCAAGCTGTGCAAAAGCTAAACTTAGCTGCAGACGGCCGCGATCAATTTATGTTTCCAGTACTGTACTGCAAAAAAATTAAATCATTACTGACTTTAAATCATTTTTTTTCAAAATTGATAAAAACTAGCAAGTTGATTTAGACTCTGAATTCAAAAAATTTTTACGTTACATTTGCTCATATTGCATTATTGAAACGTTCTGAAAACGAACTCTTCTTTTTAATTGTACACTCTTCATTCGAATACTCTATACCGTTATTACAAATACTGTAGTAAATGTCACATTTTATTAATATCTCTGGAATTTTTCAACATTACAATTATTAATCTGTTACAAAATTCTCATGAACTCTCGACTCTTCTTCTCGGTATAACTAATTCGACAAATGAAGTTATAAAAAATTGTATCAATGTTTTCCAAATCTGGAATATTTTTTTACAGTGAAAGCGTACAAATTTTCCGTGAATCTAAATTTTCTCAAATACTAATCAATTGTACTTTTCCCCCACGGAGTAGAGGAAACTACATAATGCTGCGCGAAAAAACGGTGAATTTTCTGCAGAAAACTCATATTACAAGGCCATTGTGACAAAAAATGGATAAATCCACTCGCTAAATTTTGGAAAACATCCTCCAAATCGTGGTATAGCCAGAATCCATGTTTTGTAGGTGGTTGATAGCGAAAAATCGACTGACAGCAAAACGTCTGTCCGTCCGTTCGTCCCTGAACAACGCTAGCGGCTAAACCGTTCAGCCGATTTTCACCAAAATTGATACTCCCAATCGATCTGGCTGATGTCGCAGCCCCTTGAATTTGAAATCGATATTCAATTTTGGAGGTACTTTACAATAAGCTCCTGGTACATTTTTGAAATGTTTAAAGAAATAACTCCGTAATCTTTGATTAAATTATGTTGTTGGATAGTATTGTGACATACCAATATATGAATGAATATTCTACAATATTTATTATAAATGGCGTCAATTAAAGGGGATAAATTATGTTAATATGCTAGCATAGCAACGGTAAGCAAGACGTCGTCAAGGTCAACATCTTCATGCAGTGACAATCGCGGAGACGGCTAGTTCATTTTGTATAGAATTCAGGGATTGGCCCAAAAAGCAGTGACAGTCGTGAAGATGGCTAGTTCGTGTTGCAAGAAATTTAGGGATTGGCTAGATACGAAGTGTTATCTGAAAATAAACAATCGAAAAATGGACCGAGCTTTGCAGGGCTGAAAGAATACGAGGGACATTCATTCTTACTGATGCCATGCTTATGAACGGATCGTGCTCCAATTAATGTTAGGAGTTTTTTTCTTTGGGGACTTGTAAGCATCTATTAGGGAATGGATATTGAGAGAACATCGAATTTGAGTACTAAGTGTGACTTAAAATATTTCAAGTGAACGAGTTGGAGGGACATTGATGGCTTGAGCGAAGTTGTCAGTGATTGGACTGGAATGCTAGCAGCAAATAGTTTATTGATCTGATGAACGGTGATTGAAGTGTGCTTTTGAGAAAAGAAGAGAGAAGATGGTGTCTGGACCTGAGGACGGCGGCGTCGGAGATGAATAAAAATGGTCCAAAAGCGCGCGAAGACATTATAAGGTTGGAATTGTCATGACAAAGGTTTAATTTTATATTGGGTAAAGTTATACAATACTAAAATTGTTTTAAATTGTTTAATAAATTTCCATGTTTTTGTGAAATGAATACATGATTTTCATTGGGCCAATTCTAGCAATGAAGTAGCAAGATAAAAATATATTTGCTTTTCAGGTTCCTCGACCACTCTGTATAGATGGCAGATCGGATAATCATCTATTAGCATACAATAGTGATTATTTCTATAAAACCTATCGACCGAGGTAGCTGGATACTAATTTATTACAGAGTTGAAGGTTGACGTGTATAATAGTCTCAGCGTTATCTTTTTCTGGCGCCCATTTATACAAATTCGGATCTAATTACGTTGGTATAGATGGCACTGAATACATTTCATTTATTTCAGTATGAAGTACGTTTAAGAGAATAGTGCAGGTCTCATGTTCGTTGAAAACTGATTTTTCAAAAATCGCAAAAGATTATTTCGAAGTCTTCCTACCACTAAAATATTGAAGTTTGAGATCTTTTCCCATCATGAAATCTATGCTTTAAAGATAAGATTTTAAAATAAGGTCTTTCTATAAAGATAAGATTTTAAAATAAAGTCTACACTTTTTCGAAAATTAGAGTATTTTCCGCGTAAGTTGCCGTGAAAATACGGGTGAGAAAGTACGCGCTGTTTTAACACCATTAGTATTCTTTAAAACTGCCCTACTTCTAGATATTAGACTCTTCTCGAATAATTGCAAGTCCCTTTCCAGTTTTATTATGACAATGTGGTTCTTAAGTACGCATGAGAAAAAGTACAAATCTTGTATTTTCTATAGAGAAAAGTTCGCATTCTATAATTACATTATATTAAAACTTAAAAAGGAACGACCTCTGAAAATGAAGAAAATATATTGAAACGATTGTGTTCCATTTATCATATGTTTTATTGTATATAACTACTTTTCTATGTGGTGATTAAAATAGACACTGCTTTACCCAAATGTTTAACGTCATAGAGACCCTGTCGGTTTGCTAACGTTTGTGAGTTCGAATCCAGGAGGAGAGTGTTTTTTCTTCCGTTATGGTATGGTTTCAGTAGTAATTTGTCCAATATTTTGTAATTAATAATAAGTCTTAGGTGCCCTAAATAGGGCCGGTTTTGTCGTCCATCATTACGACGACCAGAAGCTTCCGTTCTCTACTACCTGACCGACGCGCCGGGTAGAGAACTGACGGCACGGGCAGCAAAACCTTCACTACTCGCTATCTCGTCCCAGGCATCGGAAACGAGTTCCCATAGATGGTCACCATTAGTTGACTGTGGGCTAGGCCAAATATCGGACATGGTCCTCTTGGTCTCCGCCCACACGTTCTCAATAGGGTTCATGTCGGGACCGCAAGGAGGCCAATCGAGAAGTTCGACTTGGTCCTGGCTCGCGAACCAGTCTTGAACCAATTGAGACTTGTGAACGGGAGACTGGTCCTGCTGGAAATTAATGATTCCATTAGAATAAAGCACCCGCACGTAAGGGACCATGATGTTTTCCAAAATCTGCACATACTGCCCACCGGTCAGATCCCGTCCATTTGGACCTTGGTCGATTCTGTGCAGCATTCCTATCCCACGTTCGCTCATCCAACCCCAACACGCAATGGATACGCGACCAGAACGACAGGCCCCAACCACATATTCCACATTGTGTCGAGTGCCGGGTGGCCGAAAGACGCGTATCGGACCATCATTTGCTGATGAAAATATACATTCGTAAGAGAAAATAACATCTCCCCAATCGCAATATATATTTTCTTCAGCAGCTATTTCTACACCATTTGCTCATCTATGAGCTTCTGTTTCTGAGCAGCACGTCGGGGTCTTAAGCCTGCAGGCGCCTTAATACAGTGTGTGTACTGCCAGGAAAATTAACACTCCGCCTCAACTGGACAGAATTCATGAATGGCCTCGCTCGCGCTTCGGCAATCATAAGGTCATCCTCAGCCTCGGTCGAAACCCGCCATGAACCAGTTCCAGGGCGACGTGCGACCTCTCCCGACTGCCTCCACTAATCTAACGCAATGTGATACTAGGGGAAACACCGTACTCTCGCTCTGCTCCTCCAGCACTCTAACTGCCAGCTTCAACAAGAGCGAAAACTCGCTCCCGAATTGACCGTCCATGATGAGGCATGGCTCTAGAAGAAAGGGTTGTACTGTGAAACATCAAAGGCTCTATGACATCAACGTAGAGACACGTCGCTCACTGTGATTGGTTGTCCCTTTTCCCGTGTTTTTCTTCCAGAAGTACCGGCATGAAATGGTCACTCAAGTGGGACCCGTACGGGGTATGCTGGGTGTAATGGTTAGCAGCCTGGCGTTCTGAGCTGGCTATTTCCAGTTCGAATCTAGAAAAGAACGATTTGGCCATTTTTATTGACAAGTCTGCTTGCCGTTGGTGGCTACAACAAATTACTCTGAACTCAAGTTCAGAGTAATTTTTTGTCGTCTTTTGTCGTCTTTCTATTGAAGATAGATATATTTTCCTTAATACAATCTGTAGATGAAAGATCTCGGAATAATGGCACATATAAATATTCAAAAATATGAGGAGTTTTCGCGAATTTCTGATTGAAATACAGGCGATTTTCAATTTCTAAAACACTGTTTTCTCAAAAACCACAATTGAATTTTAAAAGAAAAAGTTAACTTTTCAAAACTACAAAATTGAAAATAAGATTTTTTCCTTGAACAAAATATGTTCTTAAACGTCAGTTCTTATAAAACGCCATGAACAATTTCTTAAAAAAGAGTAGTTTTCATGTAATTTCTGGGTAAAATTAATATCATCTGTAAACAGAATATTTTATGAGAAAACGCTCCAATTATTTTCTTTAAATTTGTTCCACGGATAGAGTGACGTTTACAAGGATAATGGATTTCTCATTTTCGTTGATCTCTCTGAATTTTTGAAAATTAGAAAAGTTCGAAATAAATCACAAAATATAATATATATTATCACAGCTCCAAAATTCTATTCTGCTACGTATTCTTCGCTACTGCTGGTTGGGAATATTTGGTTAGGCATGAGAATAATTTTACTGGTTGAAAACTCTTTTCCTAATTCATAATATTGCGGAGCAGTGACAAATTAGAGTAAGTCTTCGGTTGGTGGAGCAACATATCAAAATGTATTAACTCCAAAACATAATAAAGTACGATTTGAAGTGGTCAAGTGAAAGAAATCAATATTTGTTATTATTATCTCCATTTTTAAATAAACAATGTTTTGATACGGCATATCTTTAGTGCGGGATAGACTGAGACTAAATGGTCAGCATTCATTCAGTCCTAATTTTCGCAAAGAAAATAAGGAATTTTAATTAAATTATATCCAATGATTATTCGTCATGTTTGTGTAGGTAATCCAATGCACAAATCACCTGTCATTTAGTCTCAATGTACAAGGAGGTGCGAATTTGGGATCTCAAAATTTCCAGGATACAGTCGGTCATTGAAATTAAAATTTTGAACTTATGATAAAATTCATAAATAAGATAACAGAGTTTGATAAATAAATATAATATCATGTATTGTTAAAACAAAAGATGCCCTAATATTGCATTTTCCAGAAATTGTACTGCTTGAGGACGAATATGTTTAGAGAATATGATTTTTATTACGTCTTAAACGTTACTCTCAGAGAAAATGGAGAAATTTCAGAAAAATATTATTTCGTATTCGTAGATACATTAAGACTTGCAGATTCCTGAACGACTAATAACTCTCTCTGTAGCAGAAATCGTTTAACATCGGGTTTTAAATCGGAGGTGTTGAGGATCGAGTTCTACACGCTGCCTTTTTTTTATTCTGTTCCACGTTCTGTTTTAACTAAGTCTGAGAATTAAAAGATAAGAATGTTTAGCGGAATTTTGTTTTGTTATTTATTTGTTGCTTATAAGATTTTTGCTGAACTTTTATACTATATAATGTGTAATTAGTTCGCAGGAGTTTTATCCCGCTTTATTACAAATACTTATACAAATGTGTATATTTTTATATTCAGTTTATAAGAATATAACCTAACCTCGCTTGCAATTAAGATAGTGAACGTGGTGACATACATTTTTGCATTCACTTCCAAAAACGTTTATCACCACTCTGTCACTGTTTATGGGAAATGAAATAAAAGGAAATGTTTATTCCGTTCGTTAGTGATATCCATATTGTGACCTGATAACCGTATTGAGTACTAAAGATGTAATTCCCACCGGCCGGGATTCGAACCCGCATCGTTCGATTTACGACCAGTTGCTCTGACCACTGAGCTTCCGAGAAAACGTGTTTTACAGTTGGGTTCTTGGGCTCGTGTATTCCCCGCGCATTTGATATTTGTCACCACTCTGTCATCATTTACGTAAGTCAAATATGACGGAAGGTTTGAACCTTTAAGTAACTGATATCGAAATTGTGACCTTTACACAACATTGTTTGCCCAGATTGTGACAAATTACTCGTTTTTTTCTTGTTTACATTAATACATTCATATTTTGCAATATTAATCATTTACATAAAAAATAAACTCACCTTGAAATGAATGTCAGTAATGCAGAACATTCTCAGTAATTTTTTTTTTTTGTATTAGATGGATGGACCTTAGATGGATTTTGAACTATGATAATTCGACATCTCAGCACAAAACAATACTTGTGCTCCTCGTTTTTACTTTCTCGTATATGCATGTATTTACGGAGTAATACACGTACTACAGAGAAAGTTATGTAATGCTGCGGAAAATTGATTTCACGATAATACACGCGTATACGGTAATACACGTTTTGGAGTCCCCTGATACCGAAAAAAGGGTTTCATTCAAATATCCGTCCGTCAAATATCCGTCCGTCCGTCTGTGAACACTACTAGCGCCTAAACCACAAGTACGATCCTTTCCAAATTGAAGAAACCCCTGTTCTTCTGGCTGTAGTTGAAGCTTTGAAATTTTGAAAAGTCTTTCAAATTTGGGGGAAAATCTTTCCATGAAGCCCTTCGGACATTTTCAAAATTTTCTCAAAAACGACTCCAAATTTTTTCTTTAAATTTCTTGTAAGAATAGAATAATATACACTTACAAAGATGATATAGATCCAATTTTCACTGTTAACTCTGAATTTTCGAAAATCGCAAAAGTTTGAACTTATTGGGGCGTCTACCTACAACTACAAAATTGAAGACAGATTTTTCTTTCAAATGAAATTTGTTGTCCATAAATCGCTCTTGCATAACGGTCACGTAGACTTTTTTTGAAATGTTGGTATTTTTCGTGCAAATGTGCGAGCAATATTTACAATTTTAAAGAAAGGTTTGAAATGCAAAACTACATTGAAACCGTTTTTCTTTTCGTAACAATTAAAACGTTTCGAAACCGATTTTGTGAAATCGTACTTTTTACTATTTCTTTTGTTGTAAAGAACATTCCTGTCTTCAGCAAGCAAAACTCAACAAGTATCACCCGTCAACACATCCTAATAAGTGAAACAATGGATACCGCGGGGAGTGTCGTTATGTAGTTCATGTGCTACGGTGCTTGCTTGAAGAACCTGAGGACTCAAGTTCTGGTCGTGGCCTCTTCATGCGATTTTTGAAAATGTGTGAGATTTTAATTAACAATTTTCCTTTTCAATAATTTAAGGTATGTATTTGCGGTCGTCGTTTGAGAGTTTTAAAAAACTAATGAAGTGGTGATAGTGTTACATTTGCAATATATTAAGCAAACATTTGTAATAACACGAGAAACAATGAGCTTATTTTTATTTAAATGTGAATAGGTGAAAAAAAATATAATACCTGCGTAATGATACGGGATTTTTCTCGAAGTCAATAAATGTTTCTTAGATTCTAGTAATTACTACCAGCAAATGAATTCTGAATTTCGGACCGTGTCGAAACTTGTCTGCTACGTTTAGCCCAACCTTATCACGTCTAATAATCTCATCTTGGACAGAGGCTAGAAGGGTTGAGAGTCAGCCTAGAACCAAAGCGCCTGCTAGCAAAAATTACAAAGTACTAAACGGAAACATTCTTAAGTAGAATTAACTGTTTTATAGTGTCGCGTAGATTTCTTTGCTTTCTTATTGTCTCCTAGAGGTAATTTATTTAATATTTTAAATTGCAGAAATGCGGAAAAGCAATGAGTTTGAAGACAAAATTCGTAAGATTCTTAATTGAATAAGTTCACGGAAGTGCATACGTTGGTAACGCAATCGCTTAGGTGCGTGGGTTCACAATAGAGGAACGCGTGTTCAAATCCGGCAAGATATCAGCTTGATTCAGCAAGATGTACTTGAGCAATGCAAGTCAATTCCTAATAACGATGTCGAGAATGATCTAAACATTTCTTTCCTTTGCAAGAAGATGCCATTACAAAACTGCGGAAAGAATTCGACGTACTTTCGATTACTGTTCGTTTACCAGATCATTCACTACTCCATATTTTCCTCTTCATTGGCCGTTTTTGGTTTTTGCATTACTACGTTCGTTTCCTTCCCGATCCCTAATATTACGTCCTTTGTAATTAATGTTATTTATTTGTGACTCTCTGCTCTTTTGTCAAGTTCTCTAGCTGAAATGTTTTCTTTGTTTGAAGCTTACACTTTGCTACTACCAAAATATGAAGAATTGTAGGTGCTACAGACTAGCACCTCTCGTAGCAAATGTTTCTACTTTCCTTTGTTTGGACTGGCTTTAAGGTTTTGCTCCATTCTCTTGCCAGATGCCATATATCGCCACACAAGATATATTTTTTGACATTTCTCAACTCTTCGGTCCCAAATAGTAGAACCGAAATACTATTTCTATAATATTAAAGAAGGCTAAAATCTTGTTCTAAATAGCTATTTTAATCGAAAAATTTGGAGCCGTTGTTCAGAAAATGACGTTAAGCGTCACTGTAAATGCGAAATTTGAAGCTCTTTTTCACAGGAATCTATTGAGTTTACGAAAAACTTCATTTAAAGTCATTTAAAGCACTTCTACTCACAATACGAGATTGGAAAATTTCCAAACGAGGCTGTTAGGCCGAGTTTGGTAACCAATTGAGAATTGTAATCAGATGTTACGACGCGAATATCGAACAACATTTTATCCACTTTGTACAAATTTGTTAGATTTAAGATAAAAATTTTCGTTTAGTGTTCACATTTTCCCCCTTTAAGTGGCGACACTGTTCTTAACAAGGAGAATTATTGAAACGCGCATGGTGTGCACATTTCGACATAAGCGAATGCAGTTCAGACTCAGAAATAGAAATAGCAGCAAATGCTGCTATAGATTCTTTGTTACCATACAAATCAAAGAAGAAATATGAGCGTGAGTACTCAATTTTTAAGGATTGGTGTGAAAACAAAAACGTTCATTGTATATCAGAAAAAGTTTTAATGGCTTACTTTTCCGGCAAGTCTGGAAAAGAAAAACCGAATAGTCTTTGGACCCACTTTTCTATGCTGAAGAGTGCTTTATTAGTTAAGGATAATATTGATATAAGTAAGTTTACCCAGTTGTTGACATTTTTAAAAAGGAAAAGTGAAGGATATAAAATAAAAAAAGTCAAAGATATTTTCAAAAGAAGACATACGTAAATTTTTAATAGAAGCTGACGATGATAATTATTTGTTAATGAAGGTGACCTTAATAATTGGTATATCTGGCGCTTGCCGTAGAGATTAGTTAACAAATCTTAAAATAAGTGATATAGAGGATAGACAAACATGTATTTTAATTAATATACCAAACAGTAAGACTTTAATTGCGAGAGAATTTGTAATTAGTGAAGGGAATATTAAAGAACTTAACTGTTTAGAAACATTTCGTAAATATTTTCGCCTTCGGTCTGAAAGTGTCAAGAACGATCGTTTCTTTGTATTTTACAAAAATTGAAAATGTACTTGCCAACCTGTTGGAATAAATACTTTTGGAGGCATTCCGAAGCTAATAGCAAAGTATCTTGGTTTGCAGAACCTTTAAAGATTTACAGGACATTGTTTTCGGCGATCGTCCGCTTCATTACTAGCAAATGCAGGTGCTGATATGGATATGCTGAAGAGGCACGAAGGATGGAAGTCGTCTTCTGTTGCAGAAGGGTATGTGGAATCGTCAGTAGAAAACAAGAAACAAATAGCTATGAAAAATTATGGGGAAAATAGTATTTCAAATACTAATACGAATTGTCAGGCTTCAACATCATCAGGAATTACAATTTCGAATTGCAAGAAATGTGTTGTTAATGCATATAATAAGTAACTATAACATGTTATTAATATTGTTATTATTTGGAAAATTGTTCAGAAAGTTATTTTCATAATAAATTATTTGAATAATTATTGTTATTCTCAATAGTAGACCATGGAATAGTGCTCGTTTCAGAATAACCCTACTCGTATGCCATTACCACACTAGAGCGGTAGAGTACTGCGACCCGCACGTCTCGGTTTCAAGCCGCAACGCCAGCACCCGACCTGAGACGTCTTGGGGGTGGCGAACACAATTCGCCGGATGGTCAGCTAGCTCAGTAAGACGTCCCAGTGTGGCCACAAATAATAAAAAAAAGAAGAATAGGGGGGGGTCAGGGTTGTGAAGAACGTTTTGGATTGGATGCATATTACTACAAACTCGAGTTAGAATTACTTTTCACTTATTTTAGTATATTCTAAAAAAGTTGCTGTTGTGAAAATTACTCAATGGCACTCAAAAAAATTAAATACACAATAACTATGACTGGCTGGAAGAAAAGACCCAACACACTCTAATGACTAAATATACAACTTCTTGCTCTCATTTATAACACAAACTTTCCATGAACACACTTTCAGCAATACTGAGAATCGTTAAAAAAAGATTACTTTATACAGAAAAAACAAATTGAGAATCAAAGCTAGCAATTCTGAATTATCACTGCTTTCAAGTGAAATACTCTCTCTCTCTCTCTCTCTCTCTCTCTCTCTCTCTCTCTCTCTCTCTCTCTCTCTCTCCTCTCTCTCTCTCTCTCTCTCTCTCTCTCTCTCTCGCTCTCGCTCTCTCTCTCTAAAATCAGAGATTGAATCTGTCTTCTCGTGCTAGGGGGAAACAAATGTACTTCTACTTTCTTTATCTTTTAGTATAGCAAATAATTTACTCTCCCCTCTTTCTACTTAAAGAATGCAGAATAAGCTTTCCGTTTAACAATGAATTACTCCTTTCAATAAAAAAAACTGTTCATTTGGCACGACCTTACTTTTTGCTTCTCGGCCGCGTCGGGAAATCCGTTGCGCCTTCTCCTGCCCTCTCCTTGGTGCTGTTGGTGGCCTTGAAGCGTCGGAGCTTTGGGTTGAGAAAAGTCTGTGTAGCACCCCTCCGCAGAACCGCTCGTTCTCCCGGTCGAAATTCAGTCGCCTACCAGAAACGTGTTCTCCGTCTCGTACAAGGCTAATATTCTTTCGTACTCGCATATAAATTTTAATTGACTTCCAATTATGACGGTTAATAACCAACTGGATATTCAGATGGTTGAATTAAATCCAGAGATCAACCTTTTATACGAGCACACAAAATTTAAGAGAGCAAATAATAAAACTCTTTTTATCTTCCTGAAGAGTTTTATAAAAGATGCCGATCTGAAGTCCGCTGCAATACGAAACGCTGGCGTGTCGTTGTCGGTACGTCTGCACAGTTCCGCTGCTGACCTCGGAAAGAACTTTTTTTTTTCGTCTGACTACCGGTCTCGCACGATCTATTGTGGCGATTTCTATTGACCTAATTTTCAATTAGCATTCTTTCGTATTCTTCCGCGTTGGCGCGCGTTCGAACTTCTCATTTCTCTCGCTCTCTTATGTTTCATGTGTTTCGAAGCATCAGGAAAACGGACGGTCACAGTACTTCATTACGAAACTGATTATAATAGCATAATGTTTCACATTACCTAACCGAAGTTACCTCAAATTAACACATGTATCAACATCAACCTAAATAATAGTTTAATAACGAATTATTTTATTCACTTCATAATAATCGTTTCCTTTTAATGCACATGCACTCAGAAATGCAATAATGTATTAAAATCGCCCTATTACACGTAAATATTAACGACGTGAGAGATGAATGAAAAAATATACTTGTGTAGTTTTTGAAAAAACAAAAACAAAATGGCGTTGATGTCACGTATTTCATATAGTTAACCTAATAGTTGATATTTAGTAAATATATTCTTATTAGTACAAAATGTTTAAATTTAAATAAATCTTAGCCCTTTTCAAAAAATTTTGAATTTAGTTTTTTTTAATATTGCGGGAATTTTTCTCAAAATTGCGCGTTCTTTTCTAATATATTCAAAATTTACATGGCATTTATCTTGGAACCTTTATCTTCGAAAGTCTAAAAATACTGTCTGATTGTATCTACCCACCAATTGTGAGACCTGAATTTGTGACAAATATGACATTGGTAAATCTGATTAAGTATTGTAACAGATGAATTACCATGAAAACATATGTAGAGAAAAGGAGACAATTAAAATATCACTTCATTTTAGTTGTGGTAAGAAAAAAGTATTCACGCGTGTTTTTCGCCAATATTTTTATATTTGCCCTCAAATTTCCTTGTTTTGCGTTTGGGAATTAAGCTGCTTACGTAACTACAATCATATAAAAATCTTTTTCCTGCTCATTGGACAATTTTAAAAAGTTCAAAGATACACATATGCACTATTTCCTTCAATTTCAAAATTAAACTTTCAGTCAAACGAAGAAGCAACGCAAAGGGACATGCTGCAGTGACACGCTGACTCCAAAAAGCGGGAAATCGCTTATGGATGAATTCAAAAGGTTCTGCAGCCGTTTTCGAAGTGTTAAACGATATCTACCAACATTTTTTAGTTATTTGAATTATGGACTAAACAAACCTTTAAAAATTTTGTTTTACGAGTCTTGCATGGCTTATTGGGTGTCTCCTAAAATAATGTAACAAATATTTCAACGTCAAGTTAAGGGTTTATTTATTTATTTATTTATTTTACGTCAAAAAAACAGTT
The DNA here is from genome assembly GCA_964035755.1 of Teleogryllus oceanicus. Classification (NCBI taxonomy): domain Eukaryota; kingdom Metazoa; phylum Arthropoda; class Insecta; order Orthoptera; family Gryllidae; genus Teleogryllus; species Teleogryllus oceanicus. The sequence goes on from CAXIVR010000010.1 coordinate 736,990, forward strand.
AAAAACTGCGTATGACGTGCTATGGGGAAAAGTGAATTGTGTGCACATTTTCAAAATTCTGTGATCCCTACACTAAGTCATATACTACTTAAATTTTGAATTTTTGAAAGGGAGAAAAAAAACTCCCATGTAATAAAATCTATTTTCAAGGATAAACAAGCAATAAATTTTGAATTTTGAAAGGGAGAAAAAAAACAAAAAAACTCCCATGTAATAAAATCAATTTTAAAGCAATAAATTAAATTTTGGCTCTTATTACTTCCTGCCGCGACAACATAGAAACGATAATTTGAATAATTGTATTTCCCACTGAATTCTAGAAGACGTGCACAGAAAATGAAGTTACATTTATGTCCAGAAGCAAAACAAGAGGCCATCTCAGCATTCGCTCAATGGATCAGGGAAACTGGACGAAAAATCTGATCGAGATGGGGATCATTGACCCGGAAGCTGTAGTACAATAGTTGTTTCAGGTTGTTTATACTCATTTATACAGTCCAAATGGTAAATAATGTATTATGTATCATTGTTAAAATTAATGTTACTTTTCTTGTGATGCTCAGTATAGTCTCTAATTGTATAGAAACAGTTATGCAGCAGAAACGATTTCACTTGGGATTTAAACTTTTCTATTGAATTTAATCGTTTAATGTCATCTGGCAAAGTGTTGTAAAATAATGTACATGTATTGTATGTGAATTTTTGGAATGAGCTGTTGATACTGAAACGCACCGCGTTTCTGCCTAAAGAAACGGCGATACAACAAGTAAGCACGCGGCAGAACGGTTGCCAGAGGGCGCTCGCCAGCCACGAGAAGCGGTTACGGGCGGCGAAGTGTTGTCGGTTGGCCGACCGTGGGAAACGACGCCGCGAGGAGTCAGTGTCCGGCCGGTCACCGGTGAGGAAGGAAGTACCTGGGGCTGCTCCGCGTTCGAACAAAGTAGAATAGTGTCGCGAACGAATGAGCGCGGGAAAAAAGTGATTGACGGACGATTTGTGCTAGATATAACCATCATTAGTAGCTCGGACGTAGTGCCAGAGTGACAGCTATTATCCGGGGTAGTACTGATCGAGAGAACTTGTGTGCAGAGGAGTACACCACGGGACTAGTAACCTGGTGAAATGGTGAGACACGTGCTCGCAACTGTACTTTGAATAATTAGTGGCGTTTATCAGCTCGCGGAAGGTGACATCAAGAAATCTGGGTGAACCGGAAAGGAGTTCAGCGAGGAGGCGCAGAGGTACCGTGGGAAGATTACGCTGGAGAACGTACTTCGGAAACGCAACGCATCGCATCGGCTGGTCCCCAGTGGAGCGAACACAGGCAGACAGCGAAGGAGCACGAGGCAACCCGAGAGTCCCCGAAGCCGTCGACGTTCGAGGGGGGAGGATTAAACGGTAAATATTTCCTCGATCGATTTAAGATCGAAAGAACTAACAGTGATTCTGGGTGAGGTAAAGAAAAGGATAAAGATCACCACAGATATTGTAATCAATAGTGATTTTTATAGAATAATAAATAGTTCATGTTTATTTTGTTCACGGAACAGTGGTGTTTGATTAATAACCCCGAGTCCATTCACGAAAAAGAACACCTGTCCCTTACAAATAAATTTACTGCGAACAAGCCGGGCTACCCGGTACGTCACAATACTGTCACCTGATGAATATGATTTCTACGTCGAGTGTTATAGTAATAGACTTCGGCATTTTCTGAAAAAATATTCCCGCCCTTGAGCAAGTTATTTTTTACAAAAACCAATGATTCGTAAATAAAAAGACACGGTAATGGTAGAATTCCTATATTAATGAAGAGAGGCTTACATGAATCGCGTGGGTGGGATTTGGTTATTATTCGTACAATTGGTTTTTGTAATCTAAAAGTCTGGGAGCTATAAGATGTATTTCTCCAGAATATTATGCCATATCTCAGGCGGGAATGAACATTCGCAAAGTATACACAACGAGCAGTATGAAGGCTGACTGAATTTGCAAGAATTCTGAACGCGTAGCATAATGAACTTAATTGTGTGTTCAATTCATTTAAATGGACGTTCCATTGAAGGTTTGACTGAATTGAGAGACCTAAAAATTTTGTTGCCTTAACATCAGTCAATGGTACACAGTTCATTTTCAATGGAGCACAGAATGGATTATTTGAAATGGAAAACTGCATTAAAACCGTTTTCTTTTCATTTACTATTTATTTGTTATTTCGGAACTAATTTGAAACATCTGATATTGTACTATTTGCGGTTTCTTTATTGCAAAGGATGTTCGTATCATCCGCAAAGAGAACCGTTCTTCCGTTTTGAATCGTCGAAGGCATATCGTTTACGTAAAGTAGGAACAGAATAGGGCCTAAAATCGATCCTTGAGGAACTCCACATGCAACGGGCAAAGAGTCGGAAAGGTGCGTACCAGTAAGATATTTCAACTCTAATATAACATAAATAACTTTATGTTACCTGTAGTAAATGCTCTGCACATGCGTGTTTTATTTATTGTGTCAGTATTCATGTTATTAGTAATTGTAAGAATTTCGGAACCAATTTGGTACGTTCACTGTAATATCTAAATTAAAAGAATGAATTAAATTGAGAAACTGCTCTTTCTCGTGGGATTCGCTCAGAAAATCAATATTGAAATCTCCACATACAACAATGGATTTAAAAGAGAGATTACTAATTTTGTTCAGAGTTATCTCTAGATTTTCTACGAAATTGAAGTAATCTAAAGCTTGCTTTGTTGGAGGTCTGTAGATGCAAAGTAAGATAATTTTGAGCGTTAAAGAACTGTTTTTGATGAAATAATATTATCTAAATGAAATATCATCTTCATTACTAGTTAACCACTAGTTCATTAGGAGAGATAAATGTATATTTTCTAGGATCAAAAGAGGGTCACGTGACCCTGAGTATTTTGGATCCGCGGTGGAGATAGTTTACTAAAATAGTTGTAGCATTCTCTTGAATGAATGATTGAGATGAATATTTAATAATAGGCTTATTTATTAATGAATATCATTCACAACAATGTAGCCTTTCAGAATGTTCACAAATGGGCGTGATAAACATATTGGCTTGAACTAATAATCGAATATTTACCATATATAAATACATGGTTTTAATATACATATATAAATACATGTCATAATACATATATAAATATCAGTCATGAGTCGGCTTCAGCAGCGTGCGGACGTGCCTTACGGAGCTCGCTAGTGTTGTTGGAATTTCGTATCCTCTGTTATCTGTGCGATGGTGGAAGGTTTTGTGTCGTTCTACTGAGGTGCCTATTCAAGCCTGTTGTTTTGTGTTTTATGAGCTACTAATACTGTACTACTTAGTGCCGTATTATTTTACTAATATGGGAGTCTGTGGCAAGTGTTCGAAATCCCTACCAAGGGCTAATAAAAATGGACAGGCTGTCAAGATTGAATGTTGTGACCGTAAACTGTCGTTCCATGGTAAGTGCGTTAACCTTACTCCCGAGGACATTCAGTATTATCAAGATAACGAGAGTATTTGGAGCCTTGTGATAAAATCCGTCGGAAATGCATGGCTATTGAATCTGGACGTGGATGTGGTTACCTATGATGATGTATTTAAACTCGTATTGGATTTGAAAAATGACCTTAAGACCATCGAGGAAAACCTGGGCAAGTCAATTAATTACGTCTTTGAGGAATTAAAAGAGACTAAAAATTTAGTAACCAAACAGAGTGAGGAGATAGCAGCTCTGCTTGATCTCGTGAATAAGTTATCCAACGAGAATGCGGAACTAAAAAGCAAAGTACTTGTGATGGAGAATCGAATGGATGACATACTCTCGAAGGGATACTATAGAAATTCATGGTATTCCAGTAGAGAAAGGAGAAAATGTCCTAGAAGTGGTGAAAGCGGTTGGGACGGCACTTGACTTACCAATTGAAGAAAATATGATAAGTGCATGCCATAGACTGAACATACGGGAGCGAAGGGGAAAGCCTCTAGGAATAATTGTAAAAATGGTTTGTGGACTGGATGCCGAGGAAATACTGCAAAGAAGACGCGTCAAACGAAATTTATGAATACTCCATGTTGGCATTTCTGACACTCCTGCGGCACCCATCTACATTAATGAGAGTCTCTGCCCGGGCAGACGCCAACTTCTCAACGCAGCAAGGGACAAGAAAAAAGCATGATGGAAATAACCACCATGTAAAAAAGAATTTTATTTCCACCATGGAAATAAACACCATGGTGGATATTTCCACCTTATTTCTACAACGGAAAAAAGAAAAGAACTACACATATCTGTGAATAAGGGGAGGAAAAATTTTATGAGAAAAGCTGACTGCGAACCACTAAAAGTAGTAAATGGTGGACGTGGATAATTTGTAACTAAATTACTATTATGAATAATTTGTTAAACTGTTTATTTCTCATGTTTAAAAATGTATGCATATATCTTTGGTCATCGCATAAGGTTCAAATTTGTCATTGTAAGTACGTTCTTCGAATCCTCACAATCTTATCAGTAATAGTTTCTAGAACACGCTTATCGTTGCAAGGTCATTGTTGTCTGAGGACAACTGCTGACAATGATCGGGCGGGCGAGTTTTCATTATCATATACATAACTTAACAACAATGGAAGAAATTAATCAGTTTTTTGTTCTAAATCCAAATATTAGAAGCTTAAGGCAAACTTTTAATTTATTTGTAAGTAGTTTGGAGTCAATTAAATTGTTTCCTGATGTAATTGTATTAACGGAAATATGGATAAGCAAATATGAATTGAATAGTTATAAAATTCAAGGATATAATCTAATTGCTAAATGTAATAAGGAGTACAGGGCAGGGCATCCATTGTATATCTTTGTGACTGCTACCAGTATAGCGGGGTGAGAGAGAGAAATGACATACAGTCAGCTGATGTACTCCAGTTAAACGTGAAGGTCGGTAATCTTGTATAGTTTACTTTACTTGCTGTGTATCGCTTACACAGTAGTTCACGGGCATATTTTACAAATGATGTTGATTCAATAATAACTGAATTGGAAGGTCATAATATTGTTTACATTGGTGACATGAACTTGAATATTTTGAATCAAAGTGTTGAATCAACAACTATTTAACCAACTTAGTAAAGGCATGATCAACTAGTAAATGAGCCAACTCGCATTGTAAAGCATGGTCTATACTGCAACATGTATAGACCATGCTTTTTTAGACCTTTTAACAATCGATTTATTAAGTATGATTTTAAAAAACAACATTACAGATCACTCAACTATTGTGTTAATGATTAAATTATCAAATATTATTACCGGAACTAACGATTCTTATAAAATAATGGATATGGAAAAGATGATTAGCTTACTTAATTCTGAAGATGTTTATCATCAAAATTATGTTTCGGATGCTTTTGATATGTTCATAGACTCAATACAGTCATTAGTAGAAAATTGTAAATATACAGTGTGTGTACGTAAAAAATTATTGCAGTTTAAGCCTTGGAACACTGATAGCTTAATAATAAGAATACAGAAAAGGAGACAAATCTTTAAACAGCTTATGAAAAAACCAAATGACGCTAAGCTAAAACGTTATTACACCAACTTTAGAAACCGACTGAATTTCGATATAAAGAAAGCAAAAGAGGATTATTTTAGGGAGAAGTTTGAAAACTCTGCTAATGACATGAAATCACAGTGGAGCACAATCAATGACTTAATAGGTGAGAATCGAAGCAATTACATTATCAATGAAATGATAGGTACAAATGGTGTGGTGACTGAACAGTTTGAAATTGCAAATGCCTTTAATTCACATTTTTTAAGTGTTGCCAGTAGACTAACAATGCAAGTAAAAAGTACTTATTTTGATCAACTTCCGGAGTATAATGAAATATTTCAACAAAGTAATACTCCTCAAACATCCTTTTATATGCGACCTACAACAACTGACGAGGTGTTAGCGATAATTAAAAATCTGAAAAGTAACAAAGCGCCTGGCTTTGATAATATCAATTCCACTGTGGTTAAACAAATAGCTCCTCATTTCATTAATGTACTGACCTATCTCTAACCCATAAGTTTATCTTCTAGAGAATTCCCGAAATGCTTAAAGAAAGCAACTGTTATTCCATTTTTTAAGAAGGCAGATCGTAGGTTACTTGATTCCTACAGACCAATTTCATTGTTAAGTGTGTTTGCAAAAATACTTGAAAAAATTGTTAAGAAAAGATTAATCGATTTTCTAAATAAATATAACTTTTTCAGTAATAATCAATTCGGATTTCGAGAGGGTAAGTCCACAGAGGACGCTTTAGTTACATTTATGGAGGCTATTTATGATCCATTAAATAAGGGTGATAAGGTTTCTGCTTTGTTTATTGACATTACCAAGGCGTTCGACACGATCGACCATGGAATTTTGATTGATAAATAATGGTTAGCTGGAGTGAGAGGTCTACCTCTTAAATGGTTCGTCAGCTATCTTTCTCAAAGGGAACAAACAGAATTGGTAATTGTAAAAGTGAGTCTGACTCAATTACATGTGGAGTACCGCAAGGATCAGTATTAGAGCCAATTCTTTTTTTGATTTATATAAATGACTTATATAATGGTCGTTAGTTGCCTTTGCTGATGATACATCCTTTATCTATAAAAAATAGAGATATCAACACGCTATATAATGAAATGACTACACATTTATCATTACTTAGATTATGTTTTGATAAGCATTTTATGATCCTAAGTGATAAAACTAAGTACATGATATTTGGTTTAAGGAGTGAAGTTAACAGCACTCCCTTAAAATTTCATGAAATTAGATGTATAAACGCTAAGTATAATTATTGCAATTGCCTCGAATTAGATCACCGAGAGCGGTAGCTCAGTGCATCAACTGATGCCACTGCAGTTCCTTTGACCGGGAGGTCCTAGAAGGTTCGAGTCCTGACGGCGGCAGGATTTTCGACACTAGCTTTTCAGCTAGGTCGAATTCAGTCGCTGTCTGGAGGAGAATTCTAGCGGCTGGCTGCTCTGATCGGTAGTTTTCCGTGGTTTCTCCGATCAACACCAGACGAATACCAGAGCAGTAGCCTACCAAACGGGCCACGGACCGCGCGCGATCTTTCCTTCCTCTTCCTTGTCATATCCTCTCCCCTTACACACACACTTAAACTAACATGCACCACACTACCACATATTCCGGAAAATCAGTCGGGAACTTAGGGCTTGTCCTGGTTGGGGCGGTGCCCTGCTGGTGGGAGAGTCCTGGTTAGAGGGAAACTCCACTTGCCGACGGTAGGTCGGCGCCGGATCTCGTCATCCAGCGGGGGATGATCACCGCCACCTCCCGAGAAAGAAACATGCACTACCCTAACGGGACTAATGACCGAAGCAATTGACGCGCCCGGAAACACGAAAAAATCAATCAATCAATCGAATTAGATCAAGTTTTTAATATTAAAATACTTGGGATTAGTTATTGATAGTCAACTGTCATGGATGGATAATGTTAAAAAATTAAAAAAAGAGCTCTACAACACTAAGGAAATTTTATTTACTCCGTCCTAGGAAAGAATTAAGTTTTATCATGAATTAAGGTTGGTTCTCGGCTCCATTATGGAATTTCATGTTGGGGTGGGGCGTACCGATCAATAATTTCTCCATTATAACCTTTCAAAAACGTTTTATGAGAACAATATCATTTTAATCAAAGTATGAACATACACGAACAACTTTTTTGACCTCCAAATTCTTCCCTTAAAACACATATATTTTTAAAGTCTTAAAAATGTTTTTCATCAGAAGCACAGCTTTTTCAATACCGCATGAAAAAAGATACAACTTGAGAAGATATGAAACCTCATATGTTCCAAAATCAAATTGAACAGCCCATCAAATATTTTATAGTAGTGTAGCACCAAGAATGTTTAATATTGTGAACAATGAAATAGGTTATTTTACTACACTCGGTCAGTTTCTGAGAAAAATAAGGAAATGGCTTTTTCCTCAAGGCAACATTGACGATTTTCTTGTGATAATTAAGTGAAAAATATTGTTCGATTCTTTTTGTTGTTCTTGAAAAATCTTGTACAATCTACAAAATGTAATCTGATTACCATTGAAGAGTAATATTAGACATTTTTATGGTATCAAGTTCAATTAGTATTGTAGTGTATGTTTAGATCTGAATGTTTTTTTGTTATATTATTAGTGCACAGAAGTATTAGGTTTAAAATCTTTGTTTTGTTATTCTTGCATGTTCATTTGAGTGAGCGAGCTACCTCTCGCTGCTGACAATTTTTTTTTTGTGTACAAGAGTGATGGAGATCCCACACAGTCTTTCTAGGGAATCCCTAATTATTTTGCCCATCACATTTGAATGTAATAATTGTAACTTCTATGTTAATGGCAAAATAAAGACAATTTGAAATTTGAAATACATGGTTTTAAAAAACAAGAATTATTTTTTCAATCATTCAACTTCATCACTAGCTCATTCTTTAAAATTTATCTGCGTAACGCATGTTAACAAACACTTTACATATTACTTTCTCGTATACGTAAAGTAATGTAGAAAACTTTCATTGTGACTAAATGAACTTTAAATACTTTAAGATTATTTAATATTTTACATATCAAAACTATTTTATTAAAATATTAATGTTCGTGACCATTTTTGTATACGGTCATCTGAGAAATTGATGAAGTATTTCACAACTGAAAGCTGCTATCTTGGAGACATGTTTGTGCAACAGACTCTAAAACGTATTTCTTTAAGTTATTAATTTTTGTAATAAAATAACTAGGTTAGACAATGCATACAATTCAAATTATTAGCATTGTATATAAAATATTACTATAATCAACGACGAAATGCAGATATGGAGCTTAGTACTCGTTGTCCAGTGTTATTGGTCCGACCACGACCACGTCATTACGACATTTCGTAGAGAATGTTGTTTTAAAGTATAATGAAAAAGAAACAAGAAATCCAGAAAAAGTTGCGAATCTCTTCAACCAACACTTTTCTAGAATTGCGGTTGATCTCACGAAGGGACTAAAAACACAAAGTTAAACATCATATGCTTCCCAAAAAAATTTCGGCACGATGTTTATTTACGAAACTTCTTCTAACGAAATCCTCAGAATAGTCAGTAAATTAATAAATAAATATTCATCAGATTTAGATGAATTTCCGGATTGTTTATTAAAAACGTGTGAAGACTCACATATTCAATGTTTCCTTGTACACAGGAATATTTCCAGATACTTTCAAAACAGCAAAAATTAAGCCACTTTTTAAAGAAGAGAACAAAAATGAAATTCTAAATTAACGGCCAATGTCTCTTTTGTCAGTTTTCTCAAAAATATTAGAAAGGCTTTTCTATACGCGAATGGAAACCTTTCTCAGGAAAAATGAAGCGTTTTCAGACTAACAACACGGTTTCAGGAAATCAAAATCTACGGAAACTGCCATTTTTTTCTTTTCTTAAAGATGTTGCTTCATCAATGGACAAAAATGAAGAAGCCATTAGGATATTTTTATATCTTTCGAAAGCTTTTGACGTTATTAACCACAACATCTTGCTCTCAAAATTACCTTCTTATGGAATTCGTGGTATTGCCCTAGATTGGATAACCTCGTACCTTAAACATCGATCTCAAAGAGTAGAAATACCGTACTGGCACGAAAGGACATTATTTACTTATCTCTCCAATTCTTTGCTAATTGAATATGGGGTCCAACAATGGTTCTTAGGTTCTATCCTCATTTTCTTGTACCTAAACGATACGCCCTCATCTAATAAAAATGGAAGAACAGTTCCGTTTGCCGATGACACGAATGTTCTCTGCAAATAAGAAACAATAAGTACAATTGTACTATTTATCAGAAGTTTTAAATTGATTTTGTAATAAAAAATTAATAGTTAACGAAGAAAAAACTGTCGCAATGTAATTTTGCGTTTCAAATTGTTAATCGGCAATCTCCATTGAAAATGAACAATATGCAATTAGCTGATGTTAAGGTAACAAATTTTCCGCGAAATTTCTCCAAAAATCTAACATAGCATCAAACGCGTGCGATCATCATGCTCGACTTGATTCTCCTTGTAACACATTTTACATTGTTGGTCCACAAAATCCAAGTGACTGTCTTCTTTCAAACACATGCCCATCACCATAAGAAATGTTCGAAAACGTTTACATTTTCACAGTTTTCGGGCGTCTTGTGTCTTACTATCGGCTTCATAATTTTACTAACTTTTATTTTGTAATTGTCACGTTAGCGAATTCCCTTTTCCTGTTTTTCTTTTTCAAAAAACCTTTATTTTTCGTCTTCTCAGCTCGTGATGACGTCATTTACATCTTCGGTCGCTGTTTCAATTCTTTCTTAATCCTTTATGCTATGAAACTGAATATTAATTTATTCTGAGCCCCACATAAATTCCCCCGCGCCGTGACTAATCTAAATATTTCTGAATAAATATTTCTGAAATATTTCTAAATAAATCTGATCTAAATATTTTTCTCTATAATTTCCGAAAGTTTGGCCAAAATCCACCAGGCATTCACTGTATATTCAAAAAACACGTCGTGTTGTATACTTCCAGAAGTACAACAATGGGTGCCATATTCTCAATTTTCGCCGTGTTATACATGCAATTTACATAATTTATGATATTTACGGAACCCATGGCTCGAATAATGTGATTTTTGTTTTAAAATGTTCCAAAATTTGGGTTCTGTTCACTGTTCATAACGCCTATTTCCGCCCTTTATGTTTTCTATTACTTTCCTAATAATTATTATTACACGGCGCTGTCGTCTATTGTTTATTTCATTTTTAGTTCCTCTTTGCTTGCATAAAAGTTCCGTGTTCCATTCATTCTAGCGGGCTAGTCTCACAAATCATTACAGTATAATGAATTAGTTTACATTTGCATTGTATAATTTAAAAAAAGAGAGATTCAATATGTCTGTAACAAATAATGTACTTCCGGGTCAATGACCCCCATCTCGAATGGGTTTTTGTCCAGTTTCCCTGATCCATTGAGCAAATGCTGAGATGGTCCCTTGATTTGCTTCTGGACGTAAATGTAGCTTCACTATGCGCACGTTTTGTTGAACTTTTCTTTTGTTTGTAGTGGTAGTAGAGCTTAGGGTGTGTTTCTATTTTGTTAACAATACAGAAAAATCAAATCTGTTTGTTCCTTTATCCATAAATATAAGTTTTTTATAATTTGGCAACGAAAATATCTAGTTTTTGAAATGTTAATCTCTCGCCTTTTTAAATTTGTTGTTGTTGTTTTATTATTATTATTATTATTATTATTATTATTATTTTTCATCTTTCAATAGTTAAAATGTTGGGAAGGGGCTCTGAAACTCAAGAAAGCGTTCGCAGATGATTTTCTCCCCCCTACGTCACATAGAGTTTTTGATTGATTTTTAACTAAATTAATAAATAATATTTTTGCAAAAAAAGTTTTATAACTGTTTTGAAATGTTTTTTTACTGGGAAATTGCTGACTCTATTTAAGTAAATATACAACAATTTATGTAAAATTATTGGTTGATTTAATAATTATATTCAAATATTTACTATAACTCGCGATCACCGTTATTTTGTAATGATCAAGATGAATAGTCCTGCCTCGCTGAAATAAAGCTGAAGCGGATTGGTCAGCTCGATCCCGAAGGGCAAGGCAGGGGTCGGAAAACTCTGGTAAAGTTCGGCTCAGGACATCGCCCATTTTTTGTGCAAGCGACGGTACAAACATGTAGGTCAATTATAAAAGTTCAATCTTTCTCGGCTTTTTGTTCTTTTACAAAAGTATCGAATAATGCCCTGTTCAGTATTTAATTTTTATTACATACCCACTACACGCAATCATAACAAATATAATATTAGTGCAATATAAAAATAAAAGTATTTATAACAAATATGCAGGTACTCACATTTTTTCACATTCACTCACATTTTTCTTTTCAAAATTCCCGAAACCATTGAGTAACATTTTACCGTGCTATTCGTATTTATATTGGTGAAGGATCGAACAAAATGCAAGATTGCAAGCACAGCACAAGTCGCATTTCCTCCCATTTGCAGGTCTGAACAGCATTGCGGGTGAGCGGCGCTTTGCAAATCTCGACTCGCGTTGTACTTCTGAATATCAAATATGCAAGTGTTTACAAGTAACAGTCGCTGACCTTAAAATACACTACTCAAAAAATTAAGGACAATTTTAAATATACGAAATTAATTCTAAAAAGCAGGCTATCTGATCCATATGCCGCCCAAAATGATTTTTTTTCAAGCCCGTGGACCAAAACCAAAAAAAATCAATATTTTTCTCGCGCTATCTGTTAGTATTGCATGAAACCCATAGCTCCTAACGTTTTGCCAAAAAGAATGAAAATTACGATCTTAAAGCTTCAAAATGCTTTTTTAATGTCCCAATACGATCATTTTTTCACGGAAATATAGCCTGTTAAAAAGTCATCGTTCAATAGTTTTCCCTTAATTTGTAATAGTGTATTATCTTCTTACTTTAATAGGTAAAGCCAAGCCAAATTAATATTCTTTACTATTGAACCAGATAAATTTTCGTGGACCCCCACTTACTTGTGAAGCCTTTTTTCACGCTAACGTAGACCCCTGTCGAGTCTCCCGTGCCCCCTCCTCCACCTGGCCCACTTTGGGAATCGCGGCCATTGAGTGCTGACTGTGAGTTGCTCTTCTAGGTACACCTTGATGTTCTCTTCTCGGTTTCATCGGAATTCCTTTGGTTTGCTTTTGCAATGCACAGCTGGGAAATGTGGAATGCTTCTTTGCCGATTCCCTTGAATCATTTAACACTTGAGTGTTTCCTTGGTCTATCGCTGGAAAAGGCACAGTGGAATATACAAACCGTTCCATTGAAGTGAATCTTGAGTTCGTCACTATTAAGAAGTAGAAAATAAAATACCGTCCCCCTGCCTATAAACCAAACTTTAATTCTAAGTACTTCATTGCTTGGGGATGCACATATACCCATCTCCTACGATCAAACAATATGAACATTTGAATACTTTTCTCCTCCAATCAAAGTAAACCTTGAGTATTTGTTTACCATTACCCAGCTACTACTGAGTAATGGTATACCCTCCTCATACCCATGGAGCATCATACAGCACCATAAGTGTTTGTTCTACCTCTGGATCATGCACAATGCATTTCTTCTGGCATCAAAATGAACCCTGAATGCGTCTTAGTTCTCTCCGTAGAAGATACAGAGAGACATGTCGTCCTCCTCATTAAACTAAATGACGGGCTCTTCTCCCCTATTCTGAAAACACAAATATACATTCTTGTCATGGCATCAAACTGAACCCCGACTGCTTCTTTGTGTTAATGCCGGGTGATTCATAATGTACCATCAAAGTGACCCCCGAGTTATCTAGGTTGTCAGTGCAAATATTCGTTGCCGTAGGCCTGTTCCACGGCGCCATGGCTGAGAGCGGCGCCATCATGAACTCGTGGGCGCTGGCGTGGGCGCCATACGAGACGTCTCGGCGGTTGGCGAGTGCGGTTGGCTGCACTGGGGATGACGGTGCGGTGGTGGAGTGCCTGCGCCAGGTCAACGCCACGGAGTTGGTGAGGGCCACAGAGGAAAAGGCTCCAACGCAGAGGGTGAGATTGCGCGAGATTCTTAGTTTGCTATGTCGTGAACATTGAAAAAACAATTGTAAATCCGACTGTCTAATTAGCCTGTTAATGTCACAATAGCTTCCCAGCATACTTAACCCATATGATGTGCACATTAGACTACGCAAGGTGGCTAGGGTGGGTGAAATACGCCTCTCTATCTGAAGATAGGAGATAATTTGATATAAAGAGTTCAGTCTGCTGATTGAAATAATAATAATAATAATAATAATAATAATAATAATAATAATAATAATAATAATAGACAGTCCGAATAGCCGAGATCGCTAAGGCATGCCGTCCATTTATTCTTCATTATCATCATTTCATCTTTCATCCCCAAGACTAACAACCCTGGGGTATGAAATATAAGTCTTAAGTCGCAGCACAAGGAGAATTGAACGCGCTGAAGAACATATGTGTAAACATTCAAGAGGAGCAAAAGTGTATCTATGATAAACTGCTTTTCTTGGGGAAAGGTGAGAATATTAGGCGTGGTAGCGAGAGGGTTGAGAACACCAAGAAGACCACGAAAACAAGCACAGGGAGAGCCCCGAGATCAACTTACTCTAAACAAGAAGAGACAATCTCCAAGTTCTCTAGAAAACAATTGACTCGACAAAAAAGACAAACAGATACAAGTTGTCGAATTAGATGGTCGTAAGGAGAAACGAAACTCTCATGAAGTTTGACTGAAATCTTCTGAACTCAGGTAGTCGGCAAGAAAGAAGGGGAGTTCATCCAGAAAAGATAACCAAACACCCAAAGCAATAAATAGAAGACCCATTAACCAAGCCTTCATATTGACAGCAAACGAAGGGCACTGATATGCAGAAATACTAAAAAATGAAGGAGTCGGTTGATCCGAAACAACACAATATCCGAACAATCAGAAGGACGCGTAAAAATGAAATCCTGTTCGACCTGGAAAAAGATTGCGATCCAATGTCTCTAAATGGCGCTAATAAGCGTGCTTTATTACATTATATTATACATACACATACATATAATATTACAACATACTTTAACATATGTTTAACCCGAGAATACTAGTCGATATAAGGAAAATAGGTGAGACCGTTTCACTCGTTGAAGTGGAAAATATTACGGGGGATTTTCCCAAGGTGGTGTGTAGAATGTTCATGGTGTACGGAGACAGGCATGTAACAACCATAATGCTCCCTACGCCCCAAGCAGAAGTTGGTCTGCAGAGAAAATCAAGATGGAATGGTTTGTTTGCCACATCAGAGTCAAACATCAGATGTTATAAATGTTGAGACTTAGTTGAGATCATAACTCCACTTATTGCAAGGAACTGGTCAGAAGCGGTACATGCTACAAATGTGGCAAAAAGAACTACATGGCTAAGGAGTGCGGAGGATCAGCACAATGTAGTGTTGAAAGACAAAAATCTAAGAGACAATCATGTGCTAGGTAGCAATAAATGCCCTTGTTTCTCAGCGGAACTAAATAAACTCAGGAAAACAGAGAATGCCTAGGTTAATACAAAATAATTTAGGCCTAGGAAAGATATCTCAAGAAATGCTTATACAAAGACAAGAGATGTGGAAACAAATGGCACGTGAATGTGTTACTGGTTAGTGAGCAGCACGAATTTCACAAAATATCCTCTTACCAGGACTCGACTAGACATGCAGATTTTATATTACTTAACCCCAAACAGAGAATTAATAAATTTAAAACTGCAAACCAAGGGTTTGTTTGGACGGATGTGGACAATCTAAGAATATATAGCTTCAACTTCTCGCTGCTCGGCGGGAGCGGACGTGTCAACAACGCGCTCACGCCGCTCACGAGTACTCTTTCTTGTACATGTCCCCGGGATGCTGTTTCTCGCGAACCGCCTAATTGCCCATCAACGCCGGCGAGCGGCTTGATCATTCAACGCCTAGAAGAAACAAGAAGACGACCAAGAAAGCTTCTGCGTCTACTACCCCTCAGATGTACTGTCACGCCCCAGCAATCGTTGATCACCGATTTTTCGCCTCCATCCCGCACCACGCAGACGATGGACGACGCGTCTCAGACCGCTGCTCTCCTGGCAACACTTCAGCGCCTATTGCAGGCCCCAGCACCAACCTGCCTTTCGCCTAAGTTCGACACGGAACGCGCCTACGACTTCATTTCGCAGCAAGCTTAGCAACATCGGAAGATGGATGGGTTGATGCAATTGGACGCCCTCCCTCTCGTCACGCAGCTGGCCGAGGAAGGAAAGGCGTTTGTTACGGAAAGTCTCTGCATCATGGCGATTGCTCTCAAAAAGGGGTGACGAGTCGCTGCGCATGACGCACCTGATAGCAATCTGTTAGGCCTCACGGTGTCTGAACTACCGCTTCCTCCGCTGACTACCTACCAGCGCACTGGACGTGGCGGCGGCCACGCCGACGACCACGACGGCGAGTAGACGGTGATATCATCATAGTAAACAAAGGATTGCGAAGAACATAGCTCCGCAGTGGCCGCCCGCATGGCGGTCTGCATGAGGAGCGGAGGGAGACTCCAACCCATATGGAGCGCTGTAAACTGGTAAAAGCGCCTACCGCACACAATACCGAAGAATTTGCTTCTAGACGGGTCCACGGGATTGTGTAAACCATCAGCCAAGTGGATGTGGATACCATACGAGTATTTATTAACACATTGTAACACTTCAATGGGAGAAGGTGACATCACTTTAGAAAATGACCGATAATAAGGTGTCCACGGGGACATATCAAAGATAAGTCTGAACTTATCCGAGTTAGGTTTTGGCACAAGGAAACACGGAAAACTGTTCACTGGCATGATGTGCACTAACTGGATAATCTGCGCGACGTACATGTTGCGGAGAGTGGTGCCGAGGCGCTTGGAAGTAGGGCGGCAGGCGATGGGAACACCTGCTGGAGGGAGGTGGTGGACCCCTTCAAGGAAGAGCGGGTGCTCTACCGTGGACGTCCGTCGAGTAGTGAAAGTGAGAGGCGGAGCAGAGCGCAGGGAAGCACGCGGGACAGGCCGAGGAGTGATCGTCGGAGTCGTCGCAGTCGGGCTGGTCCTGGGGCTCTGTGTCCGCGTTAGCGTCACTTAGCTCCTCGATAATAGGGCGCCAAAATGCACAGTCGGTACCTGCTCAGGGGCTGGTACTGGTGGCTGCTGCTCACCTGCTCGGGGCTGGTCGGTGGCTGCTGCTCGTTCAATAATCGAACAACGTAAAAAGTCCTCTGGATCCCAAGCATAGGGTGCGGACCCCTTGCGCGAGCACGAACTCACCGGAGGACAGGAGGGCGGCGTATGTGGACGCTGACGCAGCCGAAAGTGTTGCGGGGAAAGTACAGCACGCGACGCCATCTACGTCGCCGCCGTATGGGCTAGCAGCCAGCGGTAGAAGGTGTTTGCGCACTGGTGACAATAGACTAAAAACAATTTCTGAAGGATTACCTCAGCGAGAGAAAAATAATATACACGAATGAATATAGCATAGAGGAAGACATGACTTGTCGTGCCTCACAACGGTAAAGACTGGGCCCCTTTCTGTGGAATGTGCTATAACATGATCTACTGAACATTGAGCTTCCGAAGAACTCTCGACTCATTGGTTATGCTGACGATGCACTGATAGTGTGCCATAGTGCCAACGTGGAGTTACCGGAAATGATGACTAATGAAACACATTGCAGGGTGAAAAGATTGATGGATATAAAAAATATTCATCTTCAGGAAAAAGGATATAAATAAATTTACCTGGAGCAATGGCACCACAAGATCGCTGATAAATTACGTCCACGGTCTCTGACAGCACAGTAGGTTACTTATAGTGTACCAGTAGACCTGCTGGCGAGAGAACAGAAAGCCATCTATCACGAGCGACCATCAGCGCGTTGTGACGGACGTCTACGGAGAAACTGAAGAAGGGACAGACTCTCCTGCAAAATGGAAATGGGCGGAAAAGCTGCTACTACTACCATTATTACTGCTCTCCTGGGACTGACCACATGTCTGCCTCTACTCTGCTCTCTGCTACTACTACACTGCTGCTGCTGCCTGCTCTGCTGCTCTGCTACCGCTCTCTACTGCTCTCTGCTGCGCGCTGCTGCTGCTGCTGGCCCGCTGCTGCTGCTGCTGCTGCTGCTGCTGCACTGTGCTGCCCTGCCGGCCTGCGCTGCTGCTGCACTGCTGCTGCTGCTGCTGCCCTCTGGCCGCCTGCGCTGCTGCTGCTGCTGCTGGGTGCCGCGCTGCTGCTGCTGCTGCTGCTGCTGCTGCTGCTGCTGCTGCTGCCCGCTGCTGCTGCTGCCTGCTGCTGGGTGCTGCGCCGCTGGCGCGCTCCGCTGCGCAGCCGGCGCGCCGCGCCCTGCTGCGCTGCTGCTGCTGCTGCTGGGTGCTGCTGCTGCTTGTGGCTTGGGGCCCGTGGGGAGCCGGGGATTCATTGTTTGGTGGGAAAGTTTGGAGGAGATTTTAGACAGACCCTTCCGGTTATTAGACTTGGTACCGTTTATCCATTATTTAGCTATCGTAAAAATTGTTTATTTTAGAAGTTAATTAAAAATAAAATACAAAATATGGGAACATGAGTCAATTTGGTAGTGGATTATTAAGTAGAAATGGAACATTGTCATCTCATCACCTTAAGATTAAGATTGGTAAATCTCTTCACAGTGTATATACAATTACGATGATTTAATAAGCAATGTATTTCTTACCCACAAAATTAATGAAACAAATATTGACGCTCTAACAAATGTTGCAATACTGTGCACAAAAAATGACTATTGTTCAGAAATTAATAAAGACATTGTTGAATATTTGGTGGAAGGTCCTTCCAAAACATATTACAGTATTGACTGTGTTGAAAGTGAAGATCACTCCTCTGCCCAGTTATATCCTCTAGAATTCTTGAAAAGTTTAACTCTATCAGGTCTACCACCTCATATTCTTACACTGAAAATTAACACAATTGTGATGTTAATAAGAAATTTAAATGTTAGAGAAGGTTTGGTAAATGGAACGCGCTTGATTGTGAAGGCATTTACTTATTTTTTTCTGTATTTCTACAGTACTTATTGATTCAGGAAGACTGTTTTGGTACCAGTCAGCTAGGTCAGCCACAGTTTAAAGCCTTCCATTTATGTTGTCTGAAAACAATTCCCGGGAAGACTTGCCTTTGCTAAGCTATTAACAAGTCTCAGGACAGACACTTGACGAGTTGATATTTATTTACCTACGCCTGTTTTATCACATGGCCAGCTATATGTACATATGCCTATATGTACATCTATATGTACAGCTATATGTATATATGTATGTATACATGGCCAGCTATATGTAGCATTTTCACGAGCAAGGTCGTTTAGAAATGTTTCATTTTTGTTCTTGAAAGTTCTTGAAGGATCAATTCAAAGAAAATGGCAAGTTATTCACTCAGAATATTATATTCAGGGAAGTGACCTGAAATTTTATTTGTTTGTTAAATTTAATATTAAATTGTTAATTTATAATTGTGTACATTTTTATAGTGTATAAATTTTATTTTTATTTGTATCATTAAATTTATTTATGTTCTTCTCATGTTAAGTGTTTATTTACCTACATATGTTCACATTTATTTAGCATTTTCACAAGCAAGATTATTAATAAATGTGTTTGTGACTATTCTTGAAGGGAAGGACCAATTCAATGAAAGTGGTAAGTTATATTCACTCGCGAGCAAGAAAGGCTTTATTTATTTATTGTGGCATTTTTTTCTTTGTTGTTTTTTATAGTTTATTTTTAGTGATGGATTTTTGAACGTGGTTCAATTTTCATGGCGATGTTATTGATGCTTTGTCTGTTTTTGATCGTGTTGGTAAATATTATCGCAGATATTATTGATATTTTGAATTTGTTGTTACTTAATTATTGTATTTGGGAAGAATTAATTATATCAAATATTGTTATGTTTTGATTTGTCAGTGTCTATAGAATGTGAGTTAAAGAAAATTGGACATTCTGTAAATCAACTCTTAAATTACAATGTTGAATTAGATGCAGTGGCTAAAAATTTTATACATAAAAAATGAACTCCCAGTATATATAAAAGAAAATTGTAATTAAGGGAATTTTAAAAATATTGAACTCCGTGCGAATTATTCGCACGGGCACTACTCGTATTCACAATTGTAGTTGTGGGAAGACGCCGAACCATTTTTAATTTTTTTAAAATTTTAGTAAAATTATGCATTTGAACGAACACGAGACCTGCGCCATTCTCTTAAACGTCCTTTACGCTGTCAGGTCTAAATGTAATCAAAAACTTTTGTGCGGTATTGACTAGAATTTTTCTAGAATGGCACAGACTTTCTTGTATTAAAGTTTTCTAATTTCCTTAGTGTGCACTGACATGGCGTTACCCCATTCTCACGCTAATATCATCTATCGTCGTCCAAAAGTACTTTTTACATTTTCTCAACTTTTCGGTTTCCTTATAGTAGAACCTATAACTACGTCAGGCGGCCCGTCGTTTGTTTTCACTAATCCCTCACGTAATAAATCCAAATATTCAATTTATCTAGATCCCGTGTTAATTTTCCCGTGGCGTGGCTAATTTTGTCATGATCCAAATATTATACTCTGCAATTCCAGAAAGTTTGAAGTCATTTCATCAAGGCGTTCTCAAGATATTTATGAAAACTGGTTTGTTTTATACTTTTGCTATCACAACAATGGGTTCCATTTTCTACGTTTCTAAACTTTCTGCATTCAATTTGTACCGTTTCTTGTATATTCTTAACCCGCGGTTCAGTGCCTGATTTTTATTTAGAATTTTCACAATTGTTCTGATATTGTTTATTGCCTTCACGCTTTTCGCGTTTTCCGCTAATTTCTGAAGTGTATATCATGGCGTCATCGTCTATTGTTTCTTCACCTTAGTTTAATGTCTATCTGATGGAAATAAAATTTTGCTTTCGGGATCTGCGCGTTCTGGGGTTGTTGCAAATCATTGCAATACAAAATATTTGAAGAAAAATTTTGGAGAAGAAAAATAAATAGTAGTAATTTTAAGTAAATTATTATTAGTATAAGAGAGGAATTATAGCGAGTCCCAAATAATGTAATAAATTCAGGAAAAAGCTATTTCTTTAGGATACTGAATACTTGATTTAAACGTCTCCTTTTAGCAAACGCATAAATTCAAGAGGGCATATGTTCAAGGATAATATAGCTTCAATAAAAATTTAGATTTACTGATGCTTTTTTAGAAAATGTCATTTGTTTTTCTATAATTACACTTTTTTAGGTTATTTTTAAAGCAACCATTCGGAAAACGCCTTTGGAAATAATTCCCAGCACTTGTGCTCTCACAAGAAAAAAAGAATAAATAAAATCAGTAATTTAAATATCAACAACATTAGATATATTTCTTAAATTGCTTTGTAATTTTAAAAAAAGTAAAAGATAATTCAAAATAGCATTAATGTCAAACGATTCAATGTATTTAATAATTTTCAAGGTGGAAATTTGAAGCGATTTGAAAATGTTGATCAAGATTTTATGAAGGTGCGGAATTTAGAACTCGTTATAGTAATTAGTTACTGTAAGTTACATTACTCCCGAATCAGTAATATTTAGGAAAGCTTTTCTCATTACTTTTTCAAACATAATTTGATGCATTAGCTATTATGACACAAAAACATGTACTAAATTGCTAGTAGATAATCTCTCTTGAAAAGATATCAAAACTTAGTTACATCTCTACAAAAAGTTGATTAAAAATGCCTATCGATTT
Organism: Teleogryllus oceanicus; assembly: GCA_964035755.1. Classification (NCBI taxonomy): domain Eukaryota; kingdom Metazoa; phylum Arthropoda; class Insecta; order Orthoptera; family Gryllidae; genus Teleogryllus; species Teleogryllus oceanicus. Next base: position 758,436 of record CAXIVR010000010.1, read on the forward strand.
ATGAGAAAAATCATGCTATTAATATTTTTAATACTGTGCAATATTCAACTCGAAATCATTCGTCAATGAAACAATTTTCAAAAAACCGACATGAGACTAATTTAAGAACTGATTGTGGAGAACAGATTCCATTTGAAGAAAAACTATCTTCAGTATTATAGTTGTAGGGAGTCACAAAAGAGTTCAAATAGTATTTGCAATTTTCAAAAACTCGGGGGCAACTGCAAATCATGAAAAAGAGGCTGAGGGCTAACCTGGTAGGCGGTGACGACGACGACGGCGGAGGCGAGCAGCACGGCTGCCAACTGCAGGCGCTGCGGCGTGGCGCGCACCCTGTCCTGCGGGGCGCCCCCGCACGAGGAGAAGGCGCGCAGCGCGGCGGCGGCGCTGGCGGCCAACGACTCGCCCGCCACCGCGCCCACGCCAGCGCGTACGCCACCGCCGCCCCCAGCAGCGCCAGCCAGATGCGTGCGGAGAACACGCGCAGCGGCAGCGACCACGCCGGCAGCGGTTCCGCAGACGGTACCAGCACAATTGCACGATCGAATTCTCCGGAGGACACAATGTCTGTCAATTTGGTGAATGTGATACCGCCGTTCATTAATACTGTGTATTCTGGCACCAAGTCAGTATTTCCCTTTACTATCATTGACATTAAGGTCTTCATTTGCATATCAGCAGTCTTCTAGAATATAAATTACTTAATGGGCTATAATTAAAGCCAGCGTTTACAGATATTACAACGACTTTAGAAATTATAAACATCCATTGCGAACCAACCTCTTTTGTTTTTCTTAGTTTTCTTTTGTAACTTAATAAATATTCTTTGAAACTATCGACTATTTATCTCTCTCAAATTGAATAATTATAAATACTGTATCCTCTTCCACGCGGACCGTAAGTTTATAATTAAGTGCGTGATCTCTCTTATTAGAAGGATTTGAGTTTGAATAAATTGAAAATAGGATGACTCGAAGAAAGACTTCATATTTTTCATAATAAAAACACAGCTGCATTGATTCAGATATGAAATTAATGTTTCTATATATATATATATATATATATATATATATATATATATAGATATATATATATAATGACCTAATGGTCATGTAACCATTTATCTATAAAAACGAGACGCCAATTTGAATCGGGCGCGCAGGAAAGAGAATCGAGAGTCAGATGAACGGTTCTGGTGAACGAGTCGCGCAGAGCAAGAGGAGACGCGAGTCATAAATGAGTGAGTAGAGAGAGCTGAGATGGAGCGCACGGGCGAGGTAACGTGTAGCAGTTACTATAGTGTTATCGGTGAACATCGATGAATATATGTGCGGAGAATTGGTGGTAAAAGATTGAATAATAACTAAATGCAGTGGACAGGAATATTGAATCGAAGGAATTGTGACCTGAACGTCTGTTAGTGATAAATAATAGAATGAAGATGGAAGCATGTGGCGAGCGATTGCGCGTGGGCCATCAGCCATGGGTATACCACTAGATGAACAATTTTGAGAAAACGCATCGTCGTAATAATGCGAATTCGCACAACAACATCAACGTGTGACTGGACGTAAAATACTGGAGTCGGAGCGGCAACCACGCAAACAAGCCGGCGGCAGCGTTGAGGGTCCCACCACGCCGTGGCGTGAAGGCCTCGAATAAAGGCAGCTGTGTTTCTGCGCCAAGAGATTGGGAAATACAAGATGAGTAACCGAACATATAATAGTCATGTAATTCAAGTGAATCCAACATAGCCACGCTGGTCAGAGAGTATATTAAGGGATAGGGCGCATCAATGAACCATCACGTAGATAGGAGAATGAAGTATAGGTTATACACGTACAATGTTAGTAATGGTTGCAATAACTACAAGTAATTAGCGAAAGATTAAATGATTTATCACCAGATATTTGATTATAGGAGCTCAAACAATTCAAAATAACTTGGGAATATAGTTAGAATAGATGTTGATTTATATCGATGTAGTATCATAGAATTTGCAGATTCATGTATTTACTGGTATCAGATTTTTATGCTTATTTCTCTTTGACAATTAAATGTGTGATTAAAAGTGCAAATTGTTGATTAACAGAACTGTATAAAAAGAAAATAAGTGTAAAAATCAACAGCCAACATCTTCCTTATAAAGGCGCTCCCCTAAAAGAATCACTTGACCCTTTATGTTTTGAGCAGCAAATATTTCTATTAAAATTCAAAATGTGGTCACTGCCTCAATCGATGTGGATTTCCTAATTAGGAAGTAGAGGTAACTATATATATATATATATATATATATATATATTATGACGTACCAGGTAGGCCAGCTTGTTCTCCAGTGAATTTATTTGTAAAGGGACAGGTGTTCTTTCTCGTGAATGGGCTCAGGGTTATTAATCAAACACCACTGTTCCGTAGACAAAAACAAACTGAATATTTATTAATTCTATACAAATCACTAATGATACATGGTAGTCTCTACCCTTTCTTTCATATAACCCAGAATCACTGTTAGTCTCTCGATCTGATATCGATCGAAGAAATATTTACCGTTTTACTTCTTCCCACTGCAGGCGTCGGCGGCTGGGGACTCCAGGTTTGCCTCGCGCTCCTTCGCTGTCTGCCAGGGTCGTTTCACCTGGGACCGAAAGTGGGCGCTCCGAAGTGAAGCGCTCGAAGCCGAAGTGAGGCGCTGCGCTTCCGGTATTCTCCTTTCAATTCTCCGATCCTCGACGTCTCATGATCATGTTGTTCAAATAGCAGCTATCGCACTTCGGGAATATGTCGATCGACTGGCGGTGTTATCCGCTGATTGTCAAATCAATTAATCTTTCTGCACTCGTTCGTTCGCGATACTAGATTTTGCTTTTCGATCATGAGCAACCCAGATAAATCGCTTCCTCGCCGGCGGCCAAAATGAACACTGACTCCCGCGGCTATGGTTCCTGGTCGGCCAACCGACGACCTCGCGGCGCGCGCCGTTTTCGTGTGAGCGCCCTCTGCAACCGTTCTGCGCGTGTGACTTGAAGGTATCGCCGTTTCTTTGGATGGAAACGCGGTGCGTTTCATTACCCCCTCCCCGCGCGTAGTTTTCTCCGGAAAATTCAATGACTTAATGGTCTATTCTTGTCATTGCCTTCTCTTGTTGGGCAAGGTCTTAAATTATTAAAATTATAATGTCCACCACTTCTCTGTTATCGTTATTAGTTTATACGTTTGGGTTTTGTTATCTGTTCAATGATGTGCGGCCCCTCGCCTAATGGAAAAAATTTGCGTATAACCTTAGTTTTAGGGTTAGACACTTTGGGGACACACCAACAATATTATCTGCTCCTCAATGAAATTCATATGTTTTCTTCTTTGACTTTGCCTTCCTGTGCTGGGCTTCATTACTTCTATCTAGTCAACCTGTTGCTCAATCTCTTCTCCTCACTCCGATAACACGCCATGCCTTGTTTCTAATTCCTCTACATTCCATGTCATCCTGATTCTCTGGCTTCCTAGTTCTACCACTCCGTAGTCCAAGATCAATAATCGCGTCGTTCGGATAATCTGTCCCTATAATCATCGGATACAGCAACTTCTTTACTACTAGGCTACCACTTCGTACGCCCTGATCGCCAATTTCAGCATTAAACATTATTTGTTTCGTGATAGGGCTTGACACAACACGAGTGGCTCCTATCATGCGCACGCCCTATTCATGGGCAAGCACATTACTTGCTTTCCTTTCCGCAATCAACTCATTATAAAATTCGCCTGATATAACTGTTGTAATTACACATCCAGTATCAACCAATTAGCTTCAAATTTGCCACCCCTTCGCATTCTCACTTTTGATCATTAGGACATTTTTCTCATGCGAACTTCCGAACTTTTTCTCTGCCACGGTTGTGATTCATAGGACACCGACTGAGTCGTATTGATAGGGACCACATTCAGCTCTTGGCTTCCTTGTGTCCCGTCATGGGGTCGCCTGTCATCACGGACTCTATCTGTTTAAAGATGTTTCCCTGTCCTCCCACTTGGATGAGCCGTGTTGATTGATTGGGCGCACCTCCCGGTTCCGTTTCACTCTCTTCTTCTCGACGGTTTTAGGTCTTGTCTACTCCACTCCGGTCTTTGGTTCCTCAGTTCCGATGCCGGCTTCCTGTCTCGTGTGCGTCACTGGTTTTCGCCACCACCATTCCGCACATCTATTGGCTGGTTCCGTTCTTACCGCGTTCACATTTCCTTCCTCTTATTCTTCGGGGCATTGTGATGTTAAGTCATATCCTCTAAGGCGTTCGCAAAACTCTCTAGAATTGGTATGGTTCGAACTTTCAAATTATTTTGGATCGACTTTGCAGGAACTGACGTGTCAATAAACTACCATAATTTCTTGATCACTCATTGGGGACGTAGTGTCCTACAATCTCAACATTGCGTCGCATATTTCCTGGAAGTTCCATCGACTGAGTATAATAACCATTCGCTGATTTAACTACATTCATTTGAATCATCGTTCCAATACCGCTCCTTAGATGATCTTGAAATTCCTTCAACGTCCCGGAAATACATCAAAGTGTCGGCCCACGTCAGGCATTTCCTCAACATCAAATACAAAAACTGGACCTTGCATCTTTCGACGTGTTGATCACAGCTAGGTGTCGTTCCGCTGCCCGCATGAATGCGCATGGGTTTTCTCGACCATCTCCGAAAACTATTGATTTCGGAGGCGTAAAGTGGGTTATTCCACGCCCGCACTGATCGGCGTCGTCCGGCATTCTTTGATTAGCTCCACATCGGATTGCAGGGATGATACTCTTTCTTCGCACATGCGTATATCTCCCTTTATTTCTTCTTTAATTAATTGCTGCATCATTTTGGTGTCTTCTTCCCTTTTGCACCTCTTTGCTTTGTGCGGTAATCTTCTCCTCAAGTTGTTGTTGATGTGCGGTCGGTTTTCAACTCCCCGCCCAGTTTGTCAATCTGGGATTCTATCTTCTGATCCTGCTCTACAAACTTACTGGCGATGGATTGGTTTGAATCTCGACCTGTTCCGCATATCTTCTTCATTTTTCTGCTGGGTTTCCTCGATTTGCTTGTTAAGAGGTCCTATTTGTTTTTAATTTCCTCCATTAACTTTCCGTTCTGTTCTTCTGCCGATTTTTTCAATTCCGTTTTAATCGCCTCCTTCTATTCTTCCATCATCTTGATTTGTTTTCAAGTCTTTTTTTGTTCCTCGATTACCTTCTTTTGTTCTTCTGCCGATTTCTCAAGTCGGTCGTTGATCATTTCATTATTAACATCAAATCTGATGTCTTTGCTTGAAGGTACTCCTGACTTGGGTTTCCTGCTACCTGGTTCATCGGCGTTGATGTGACTTTACTATTCATCAAATAATCGCCCGACGTGTCGTAATTTACTTTATCCAGCGTCCTACTATCCAGGCGTACTTCACGCCGATTCCTTCATCCGAGTCTTCTACACCTCTATCTTTCATTCCGTTCCTAACGCACGTCGCCTTGCAGGCCTCCATTTTGCTGTCGCAATCTAATTTCTTGTCTTCAACTGCTTCGTATCGTTCACTCCATTCTCTCAATCCTTTTATAGCCGCGCTTGCAATGCCGCCCTCAGCTCAATGTTCGCTCATAAATACTACTGCAATTGTTCCCTGATTTAATTAGTCTAATTCCCAGAAGTAATGGTATTGGTAATGACCTATCAGTGATTCTAGGCATAGCTAGACCCACTATTCGTTTCAAATTTGCATAAACCACAATTGTATAGTCTACACTGTTAACCCAATTTTCACTATACAGTTACCACATATGACATGCAATATCCACTCTCACGATAAATGTGCACATCACCTATACTGCACATAAATTCACTACTAAAATACCTTACAGAAAGCACATCACATATGAAATAATGCAAATAACACTTCTGGAAAATTCCTGAAAACATTGGCATACAACTTCAATTCAAATTCGCAACAGCCATCACAGTCTCATTTCTGCACTCCTACAGCCCTCAATAGCCGACACAAAATATACTGCCATGCAGTTTTCAAACAATACTAACATCCCAATAAAATCAATATTAATTCCCTTCACTATTAATTGCTGCCCCTGCTAATAAACAATACTCACATAGGCTATACTCCTTTTAGATGATTGTGACAGTTTATCTTAAGATTCATGCCCATATGCTCAAATGCGTGCATATACTGATTTACACCAAAATGACATTAACTTCTCTTGCATTCCTTTTGCTTTCCTACAGATTCTACTAATTTCCTTGCTTTTATCAATATTGAGAAACAAATTCCACTTAACTGGTATATGTTATCATATACAAATAATTATTCTAACAAACACAATATTTATACACTGTTTTTTCTCTTTACACATACATAATAGGTACACTGCATGCTGTTTTCTAGTTGTTGATACATATTAACTAATAACATTTGTCACAATTACCATTTGCCTGTCAACTCTTTCTATAATTGCTTTATATTTCCTCTAACAATCTTACCTTTACATAAATGACAATAATAAATTTCTACTACTTTTCCTATTAATATGCATGCACTGTTTGTTCAATATTTACACCATTCAAACTGTTGCTGTTTCTTAAAATTATTACACAAGTTTGTTAAATTCAAGAGTCATTAGTTTTGTTCCCTCCAGTGTATGATTCTCAGTACTGTCTTCAATTTATTTGCAACACTATGTAAATACCCTTGTTAAATTAATCTGAGCCACATTTCTTAAATAGAGTCCATATTTTCTTCAGGCATAACTGTGACGTACCCAGGTAGGCCGAAGCTTGTTCTCAGTAAATTTATTTGTAAGGGATGAGTGTTCACTATAAATGAATGGGCTCGGGGTTATTAATCAAACACCATATTTCGTAGACAAAACAAACAAAACTATTTATTAATTCTGTAAATCACTAATGATACAACGCATCTATAGTGGTCTCTACCCTTTTCTTTCATATAACCCAGAATCACTGTTAGTCTCTCGATCTGATATCGATCGAAGAAATGATACATTTGCTTCTTCCCACTACGAGCGTCGGCGTTCGGGGACTCTCGGGATTGCCTCGCGCTCCTTCGCTGTCTGCCGGGGTCGTTTCACCTGGGACCAGCCGAAGTGAGGCGCTGCGCTTCGAAGTACGTTCTCCTTGTTCTCCGATCCACTCGACGTCTCTTGATCTGTGTTGACAATGGCAGCTATCACTTCGGGAATATGTCCGATCGACTATTGATTGTTGCTCGCACAATTGTCCGTCAATTAATCTTTCTGCGCTTCATTCCGTTCCGATACTAGTTTGCTTTTCGATCTGAGCAACTGAATGCCGTCACCTCGCGGCGGCCAGTGATACTGACTCCCGCGGCGCAGTTCACGGTCGGCCAACCGACGACACCTCGCCGCCCGTAACCGTTTTTCGTGGCTAGCGAGCGCCCTCTTGCAACCGTTCTGCCGCGTGCTTGTTTGAGGTATCGCCGTTTCTTTGGATGGAAACGCGGTGCGTTTCAATATATATATATATATATATATATATATATATATATATATATATATATATATATATATATTCTTCATTCAACTAATACGCATCTTGTTTTCAAATAGTTTTATGTATTTCAAATTGAAATCAACATTTTATAATCATAAAATAAATAATACTGATGTTAATAATGCATACTTAATACACGTACATATCAAATAAGTCATGCTTAGGAAACAGCATTACTTATCCTTAAGTTTGAGAATGATCAGCTTTAAACATGAAAAAATGTTTTTGTACATCAACATTACACGACCTTTTCTATTGCAAAAGGGGTGGTATTCATAATCTGGCATTTACGGCATAAATTATAACATATTAGCGTATTACGGCACGGATGATTACGTCATCACTGTGGTGTGAGAGAAATGTAGGAACGTAAGAGATAAACAGGAACCGCCAGTCAACTTTAGATGTCAAATATCTAGGCGTCACAGAAATTTGTTTAGCAAAATTAAGTTTGATACTCTTGCCAATTGCCATGCTCTTATACATCTAATATATCAAGCATCATCTTGGCGATGTCTGGAGACCTACAATCCCTTATGTATCACAAAATAATTTGTCAACAATTTGATTATATTCCTACGGTTACAGAAATCATTGGTCTGCGTTACTATTATCCACAGCCATCATGTTCCTTCCTACACGATATTTGCTATTCAAACACTATTCTCTCTTCGTTGTATTACGTCAAATTACATTCTAACAAATTCTTCCAACAATATAGAAACAGTCACCACCTAGAGACAGATGTACGTAAGACAAAGCATGTTTTCAAAGTCCGTGACACCAAGTATACGACTGTTATTTCCCTTAATTACTATTGGCATTCAGGATTATTCTACGGCTACTATTATGCAATGTGAGCTATTTTCGTCATTTTGTGGGAGTTCAATGAATTTGAAGAGTAGAGAAGTTAAATGTTTATGTATTTCTCTGTCATCAGGTTTGTTATAACTGCTATTATTTAACGGAAATTAGTAAATTACACTTACTATAGCATATTCTTTGCTTTTAACGTGGGATATCAAGATCACGCTCGAAAGAGAAGGGAAAGAACACTCAATGGATAGCCAAATCTGGAGAGTGCTCAGTGACATTACAGCTCCCCATTACCGTCTACCTTCTCTCTCCTCTTTCACATGTGATAACCAGAGACACGTTAAAAAAACAGAAAATGTAGAATATGAGTTAACTCAAGAAGTACTTTCTTCCTACAGGTAACCTACAATTAAAAATAGCCATGATCATTTACGATTGGAAATCGTTGTCCTTAGTGGCAGTGACTATTGATGTACCTAGGGAAAATAATTGTTTTGAGAGACAAAAGAAAAAGATATAAAAAATTCGTATGCTTCCGAATTTTTAGAAGAACATTCATTCGCTAGAGCAATGCGGTGATGAGCGGGTCGGCTCGTGATATATTTTACTAGATCGAGGAAAGACTGTAATTGACAGTTGTTTAAATTAACTATCGTTTTTATATTAGGATAGAGCGTTCTTGTAGGAAGTAAAATTCGTGTCTAGGCGTCCACCCGAGACGCAAGTGAGGGAAGTCACCGAATTATAGTAGTATTTTGGGGAAATTTTGAACCAGATCACGGACATTAGGCGAGGACTTTATCCAGAAGTAAGATTCTGCTGCGTCGACGGAGTAGGTTCTGCGGGGCGCGATCGAACGAAATTGGAAATGCTTGCAGAATACTACAGATGAATAACCTATTGTAATGAAAATACTGTCCACGACCAAAGATAAATTCATTTTGATTATCATTACAATAAATTCTATTTTGTTAAGTTGAAAGAAGGTTGATTATCATTGTTCGTTACGTGCAATCCAGCATTTTAATAAGATTTTCAGATCCCTCGCCACTCCGTATGGATGGCCGATTGAATAATTGGTTGCAGAGTAGGTAGCAACAATTATGAACTGCGAACCCCATTTAACTGAGCTAGCCCAACATAATTTTGTAAGGAGATATATTTAAATTACGTAGGAATCATTAGGTTTCAAGTGTAACCTTTCCCTAGCGCCCAAATTACATTTATCAGTAATAATTGTGTTTTAAAATGGCACCAGTCAACGTCGGGTATGTTTCAATATCGCAATCAATTTCCCTACCAGGACGCAGCCCCTAATTGCTTTCTACTCGCTCGGCCACCCATTGTCAGACACGCTCTCTCCGCCTGTCCAAGGGCTCATTCCCATTGCGTCCTAGCACTTAGCCGCGTTTTGAAAGCACAAAGCACAATATACGAATGGGCAATAAAGTCATTTACGCAGAGTGTCTTCGCGCGGGCCTCCGTCCCAAGGCTCCGTCACCCCCCGAAGCACTTACGAAACGCATCGAATACTTTATGTAAATGTACGTATACGTAAATGTACACATTGCCTCCCCTCTTATAGTTTTACTGTAATGTAAGTTCAAAGGTGCAGATCAAGCCTTCGACTCAGTATGGCACCGGCCTACTATTCAAACTTCAAAACTTGGAATCCCACAGTGCCTTATACTCACTTAGTAAAGCTTCCTCACGAATGGTCCTTCTCCATACGACTAACCGATGTGATTTCTGCCCCTGTTCTATCCTAGCCGGCGCCTCAAGGCTCTGTATTGACTCCAACGCTCTTCCAATATTTTACATATGACACTTTGGCCACCTCACACCTCCCTCGCTCTCTTCGCCATTAGCAGTCTTATACTCAACCACTACTACTACTAGATAACGCAACCATTGATATTCAAAACCACCTGGATCAAATCTCGATTAGGCCAACCAAATAGTGCATCAATTCAACCTAACTAAATTTCAAGCCAAACTCTTCTCTCCGCAGACCACCGCACCACCTGTAAAATACAAATTACAATCGCCGTTTACCTTCCAACACGCCAGTCAAAATGCCTCGAGTCTGACCGTCGCTATGAGAGCATGCACTTGTGGGCTTGTCTAGCCACACGAAACTCACCAGCTTGCCCAATGCTGTCCGATCTTCTCCTCAATCCAAACCGGTACCCATCTATACAATGCTATGATCAGACCTATACGAACATACGCATGCCCAATTTGGGGCTCAGCAGCCAAATCTCACATCCATAAACTCCAGACCTTTCAAAAATCGTTTCCTAAGGACCATCACCAAAGCACCTTGGTTCATACTCAAATAGTTCTCATCTCGAGCTCAACACCCCTCGTACCACCAACATCAAGCAAAGCGCCCATCAGTTTATGCAATCCCTTCTGATCTTCAAACCCTCCACCAGTGAAACAAACCCCAAATAGGCACGTATGCAGAAACTCCCCAAACACTTTTTCGACCCACCCTAAGCATTCACGCAGCCAACTCCTCTAATTAATCTAACCTAAATTTAACTTGTAAACTAAACTCAATTCTGTACTTATATCATATGTAATTCAGCATTTCTAAAAGAAACAATACTAAAAGCAAATAAATTTTTAAAGGTTATGCGGAAGAGGCAGGCCTATGGCTGAGCCTGGCCATTAATAAAGACTATGTGTGTGTGTGTATTATTATTATTATTATTGTTGTTGTTGTTATTATTGTTATTATTATTATTATTATTACTTTAGGGATGCAGGTCCAAATTCACCAGCAGATGACTTCAGACACTCTAAGGGAGAGGCGATTCCCGACATTTTCCCTGTAAATTAATATCGAGGAGAGAAAACTTCAAAGAAAAGTACTTACTTTTTCATTGATTCTCAGAATAGAAAGGGAGAATGTAACGCGAAGTCGCTTCCTTATCTCCTTTAAGAATGGCAGCAGGTAACCAACAATAGGTACTTTGATGCCATCGATAGTTGTGGTAGAATTTGTGATGTCGAAACTCTTTATCACCATTGCTCGAACCGAGACGCCTGCTGGATCAGGTGATTGCATTGCCACAAGCGCTGCCGACGTCAGTTCATCAGAATCACCATCTCCACCATTACTCCTCCACTCGTACAAACTCTCCCTGCGAGATATTGATGATTAGCAAACCATTATGTATTTTTACTTATAATTATTCGTAATGCAGAGACAGTTCTGTATTAAAAAACAAACAAACATCGATGTCAAATTTGACTATCCTTGCGCTTTGAATCCCTCGCAGAAAAAACTGTCTTTTCGTAGTATTTTTCTTCAGAATGAAAATATCGTGTTATATCTGAAAATTATCTATCTATTCTGTTATAATATTAAAGATGGAAAGTGTTGTTCCGTCTTCAAAGACCCGTACTCATGTTCAATGCGTTTCCGTTGTGGAAGAAACTGTTGCTGGTTAGATATTGCTGTTTTTAAAGTTTCTACCGTTCCATTTTATTCTAAATACAGCCGTGAAAGATCTGTTTCTATATTTTAGTTGGTTTACTTGTTGTTTTCTTATCAACAAATTCTCTTGCAATTTTAACATCGAAACCTGCTGTTGCACGGCAAATTTGAACACAATATTAATTGAGTACTTTTTATATTTTATATATATTCCCGTAAACTGTACACCTGTATTTTTATCAGCTAGCGAGGGAAATATATGATGACGCAATATACTGCAAAATACATTACATAGTACCAGTGCAACATACGCGAAAGCAACACTCACATTTTTAAATTTAAAATACCATCGAGTTGTATGTTATAAATTTTCAAAATCTGATTTGAAACGGTGTAAGTTTTCACAGTTTTTAACAATTACGCCATTTCTAAAAATACTACTCGGAAAATGCGAGTCGTCTGCAAAACCAATCCTGAATTGTGGAGCATGAAGCAAATCAACAATTGATTTTCCAAACCTTTCAGAGCCACATCTCCTTCATAAACATTACACGGGATCCACGTCTTTTTAGGCGAAATGGGCGGGAAGTCACGTAAGCGCCAATTATGCCTCTCCCTCCCCCTGGGATAATGCCTTCTGCCGCTCTTTCTAGGAGGCGCATTATTGACAAATAACCTCATTTATGAAATTGTGACAAATAATTAAAATTTAATGTAGATGCAGACAATAGTTTTAAAGACATTAAGAATCCACCTTCCAGAGTCACACATTCAAAAATGCATTCTGGTTACAAGTTTATTTTTTCCGAAATTTAAAAAAACTTTCCAAAGTTTAATAATTAAGTGTAATAAAATGGTTTACATAAAATTAACTCTAGTTGAAGGTAAGAATGTAAAACGTTTAATGTATTTGGAGAACATTTCTAAGATATCACGTTTCCGTCAATTTTATTTTTCCATTTTCAAACAATGGAATGTTTAGAAGACTTTCTATATCAGTATTTTGAATTAATTTTCGTTGCTCTTCACCAAAACATCGCTGATATTTTGCAGACTTTGAATACTCTTTCCTCTATTCACAAGTCTTGTGCCTAAGCCATTGACAGAACATAGCAATTTGGCAATTTTGAGAAGTGGCGCAGATATTTATAAGTCGAAGTTAATCTTCAATGTTTTGCACTTTCAAAATACGACCACTTAAATATTACATAAAATTAACTCTAGTTGAAGGTAAGAATGTAAAAAGTTTAATGTATTTGGAGAACATTTCTAAGATATCAGGTTTCCGTCAATTTTTCCATTTCCTGACAAAGGTACAGAAATTCAGTGGGATTAATAGATCATGTAATCAACCCCCAAGAAAAACTATGAGTGCTAAAACAACGTACTTTCTCGCCCTACTTTCACGCAAAATTACACGAAAAAAGTACTCAAATTTTCGAAAAATTGTACATGACCTTATTTCAAAACGGATCTGTAATAAATAGATTTCATAAAGGAAAGAATTTCTGTCTTCATAATTGCAGTTGTAGAAGAACTTCGAACAAACTTTGAATTTCTGCAATTTCGAAAAATCAAATTTTTAATGAAAATTGAACCTACACACTCCATTATAGATACTCCTTCATTTAACTATAAATTATTAAAACAGTAAGTCATTTTCTTGAAAAATTTGAAAATATTCCGAACTTCTAGTGCGATGCACACAAGCGAAAATATTGAAAAATTCATTGGCTGCATTACCGATCGATCGGATTATCAATCTTGGAGAAGGTGGCTAAACGGTTTAGCCGTAAGCATTGTTCACAGACGGACAGACGGACAGACGGACAGATAGACGTTTTGCCGTAATTCAATTTTCCGGTAACAAGGACCCAGAAAACCCATATAGTTCTGTCTACACGCACCGTTTGGAAGTTTCTAATTGCTCATCTTTCCAGTATGTAGTAACCACAATCCGGCAATAAGAGCTTTCCCGCAAAAATCCGCTGCTTTTTCCTGCAACATCACACAAGTTTCTCCCTACTGCGGTAGCGAGAAAGTAAAATTCATTTGAAATTCTTTTTCCGCAAGCAGGAGATCAATTTTCGACCATCTCGGCACATTACATACGAGCCCATTACGCGTTACACACAGCACACATGCCTATCGCAATTTACCTTACCGCTGTTTCAGCGCGGATGATTTTATTATTAAATTGAAGATGTACAAAGGATCACCTAGTCGAAGTTCTCGCTTTAATGATTGAAAAAACAAAACAAAAAAACATGCAGGTTTTTTCGATAGAATGCTGTGCGAAGAGCAAGAGTTCACCCCTCAAGAGGCCATAAGGACAAATCTTTTCTTCTTTTGAAAAAATCTGCCAACCACTCTTCCCCAGCAATTTTTTTTTAACCAGAATCTGAACCTTGAACGATTTGCAATAGCAGTTTGATAGACAATTTGCGACATATTTTAAGAAAAACCGTAAAACATTTTGCAGTGAGCAATAACTACGATCGGTCCATAAATAAAACATACGTGGCGCGTTCAGTTTGGGATCCTTCGGCACCAGAAAGTGATTTTATAATTTTTCCGTCTTAATGTTTCTTTCTTGACACTACATTCATCAGCTGCACTTCTTATGCTTCTACCTTCTGCAACCAAATTAATTGCTCTCTTTATATATTTTCCTCGTATATCTCTTTGGTAGTTTTCTCTCTTATGTTCAAACTATGTCTTGTAAACATCTGAAAAAGCGTCGCTTCATATAGCCCATGGTGCCCCATCATCACCTGACCCATTTGACCCGGTTGTTAATTTTCAAAGTCGTTAGATTTGTCCTATAAAATTAGTTACCTTAACTTTCTACATGTCAGGAAAATGAAAAAAACTTTAGGGAACTGCAATATTCAACTTCAATAGAAATATTAAAATAATGAAAAATAATTAAATTATAATAAACATATAATAAAAATAAACACATGCAAGATGCAAGTAATTTACTTCAAAAGGAAATTCATTTAACATTTCACATTTTATTAGGCAAAAAAGGTCAGATCATTGCTAACTGCATAGTACGTATGACCACACTATAACAATTAATCATGATCTGTTGAGCCAATTTAACCACCCTGGATATGAGCAAACATTCAGTGACTCATCACACACCATGCCACATCGTGCAGCAGACTCCCCTACTATGTATACTAATTTAAAATCAAAATGTTTTCCATTCATATTACGTATTCGTTCGAAACAGTTCCCACCTGCGTGTTTCTGGGTCGCAATCCAGCCGCCGCCACGTGAGCCCGTCGCTATCCTCCCGCAGCACCACTCCCCGGAAGGACTGGTGGCGCCGCCTCAACAATCTCAGCGCGTCGAAGTCATGGAGAACGTCGCGACGCAGCTGGGCTCTGTCGCGTGGGGTTTGTCTGCGCCCCCTCCCATGCCCCTCTGAAAGCACCTTTTGCACGAGACTCAGCTGCAGTTGCAGTTGCTCAACGCCCACCCCCTGCTCTTGAGACCCCCCATGCCTCAGCCCATCCTTATCGCTCTGGCTCCTAGCCGCCTCTTTGGGATTGATCGTTTCCTTCTTACTCTGGATCAGTTGCATTTGCTTAACGCCCAATCCCAGCTCCACAGGGCCTTCCTGAGACCTCCGTCTCAGTGCGGCCAAATACCACTGGCTCATGTTTTTAGGATTTATCGTTTCCTTCTTATGGATCAGTTGCATTTGCTTGCTTTGCCCAATCCCAGCTCCACAGGGCCTTCCTGAGACCTCCGTCTGAGTGCAGCCAAATACCACTGGCTCGTAGCCATCTGTTTGGGATTTATCGTTTCCTTCTTACTCTGGATCAGTTGCATTTGCTTAACGCCCAATCCCAGCTCCACAGGGCCTTCCTGAGACCTCCGTCTCAGTGCAGCCAAATACCACTGGTCGCCGCTCTGTTTAGGTTATCGTTTCCTTCTTACTCCTGGATCAGTTGCATTTGTAACGCCCAATCCAGCTCCACGAGGCCTTTCTGGACCTCCGTCTCAGTGCAGTAAATACCACTGGCTCGTAGCCATCTGTTTGGGATTTATCGTTTCCTTCTTACTCTGGATCAGTTGCATTTGCTTAACGCCCAATCCCAGCTCCACAGGGCCTTCCTGAGACCTCCGTCTCAGTGCAGCCAAATACCACTGGCTCGTAGCCATCTGTTTGGGATTTATCGTTTCCTTCTTACTCTGGATCAGTTGCATATTCTCAGTAAACTGTTCCGACTGATCTGTAAATCCTCTGTTGTTACGTATCTTCTTCAGATACAGGGGATCAGAGTAGAGCGAAAAAGTCGTGAATTCCATAATATGACGAGCAATTCGACTAATCCTCTCTCCTTGTGACTGAAAGTTTTGTACGCAGCAGTTTTTGTGTATTGGATGTTTGCGAATTGCCATGACTATAGTCGCCGCTGAATTCAGTTGTAGATTTCGATGGGACAATCCAGTAACACACTAAAATTAAAAAAGAATTATGTGTGATATTAAAATTGCGTTGAACTCAGCTACAGGTTTCGATTGGAGTTCTCAGTAAACTAGGGAAGTTAAAAAAATGATATACACGTGCTCTTAATTTATTGTAGCGTAAAAGTTCTCTTTCATAAAGAATTTTTGGAGAGGAAATATAAAATAAATATCTTACCTCATACGTCCAGTCAGGAATGGCTTCCATGGTGTAATGAAAGTTGCGTAATTGGCGGGATTTTCTGGCCGCAGCACATGTCGAAGCGCCCTCCAGCCAATGCGGCGCTGTGCCCACAACAGTTGAGGCGCGCGCCACAGCCCAGCAGCGGCGCTGCGCGGCACGGGCGTGCAGGAGCGTAGCCAGCGCGGGCCGTCGCCGATTTTCGCCCACCGCCCGCCCGCGCCCGCGCCACGCCCGCCAGCGCCCAGCGCAGCCGTCCCGGCGGGCGGCGCGCCTCGAGCACTCGCCCTGCGCCCTCGCCCCTTCGGCCCACAGGGCCAACGCCAGGCACATGCACAGGACACGGCCCATCTCCCGCCCACTCCTAATTGCTCTCCCACAGCCCATCTCTCTCCCAACCCTAACTTCTCCACCACAGCCAGTCTCTCCCCCACTCCTAATTGCGCTCATAAAGCCCCTTCAGCTCTCTCCTCTTAATTACACTCCGGCCATCTCTCCCCTTCTTCTCCACCACAATGATCTCTCCCCTCCTAATTGCGCTCATAAGGCATCAGCTCTCCACTTAGTGCCTCCCACGGCCCATCTCTCTCCAAGCCTACTTCTCCACCACAATGATCCTACCCCACTCCTAATTGCGCTCATAAGCCCTTCGCTCTCCTCTTAGTCCTCACGGCCCATCTCTCTCCAACCTAACTTCTCCACCCTGTGAGTCTCCCCACTCCTAATTATACCAGGCCTTCAACTCCTCCTCTTAGGTACACTCCCGGCCCATCTCTCTCCCAACCCTAACTTCTCCACCACAGCCAGTCTCTCCCCCACTCCTAATTGCACTCGCAAAGCCCTTCGCTCTCCCACTCTTAATTGCACTCCCACGGCCCATATCTCTCCCAACCCTAACTTCTCCACCACAGCCAGTCTCTCCCCCACTCCTAATTGCACTCGCAAAGCCCTTCGCTCTCCACTCTTAATTGCCTCCCGGCCCATCTCTCTCCCAACTACTTCTCCTACAGCCAGTCTCTCCCCACTCTGTTAACTCTGTGAAGCCCTTGCTCTCCACTCTGAGTACACTCCCGGTATCTCACCAGCCTAGCATCACCACAGCCAGTCTCTCCCCCTCCTAGTGCACTCATAAAGCCCTTCCCGCTCTCCCACTCTTAGTGCCTCCCACGGCTATATCTCTCCCAACCTAACTTCTCCACCACAGCCCAGTCTCTCCCCACTCCTAATTGCACTCATGACCTTCGCTCTCCACTCTGCAGTACACTCCCGGCCCATCTCTCTCCCAACCCTAACTTCTCACCACAGCCAATCCTCTCCCACTCCTAATTGCGCTCATAAGCCCTTCGCTCTCCTCTCTTAATTCCACTCCCGGCCCATCTCTCTCCCAGCCTAACTTCTCCACCACACAGCCAGGCTCTCCCCCTCCTAAATTGCACTCATAAAGCCCCTTCATCTCCCTCTTAATTACCTCCACAGCCATCTCTCTCCCAGCCCTAACTTCTCTCCTACAGCCAGTCTCTCCCCACTCCCTAATTGCACTCATAAAGGCCAGCTCTCCACTCTTAATTGCACTCCCGGCCTGTCTCCAGCTAACTCACACAGCCAGTCTCTCCCCACTCTAGTGCTCATAAAGCCTTCGCTCTCACTCTTAATTGCACTCCCGGCCTCTCTCTCCCAGCCTAACTTCTCCACAGCCAGTCTCTCTCCCCCTCCCTAAGTTGCACTGCAAAATGCCAACTCCTCTTAATTGCACTCCCACGGCCCATCTCTCTCCCAACCCTAACTTCTCCACCACAGCCAGTCTCTCCCCCACTCCTAATTGCACTCGCAAAGCCCTTCGCTCTCCCACTCTTAATTGCACTCCCACAGCCCATCTCTCTCCCAACCCTAACTTCTCCACCACAGCCAGTCTCTCCCCCACTCCTAATTTCCCTCGAGCCCTTCGCTCTCCCACTCTTAATTGCACTCCCACGGCCCATCTCTCTCCAGCTTTCTTCTCCCACCACAGCCAGTCTCTCCCCCTTCCTGGTGCACTCATAAAGCCTTCGCTCTCCCACTCTTAATTGCCTCCCGGCCCATCTCTCTCCCAACCTAACCCTCCCACCACAATGATCACTCCCCTCCTAGTGCCTGCAAGCTCTTCGCTCTCCCACTCTTAATTGTACTTCCATAGCCCATCTCTCTCCCAACCCTGAATACTCTCCCACTGAGGAGCTCTCTGCTACTCCTAATTTCACTCCGACAGTGCATCTCTCGCTCACTCCTAATTACTCTGCCAAAGTCCATATCTCTCATCCCTAAATTCTCTGCCACAGCCTATTTCTCCGCCACTGTTAATTGCAATCCCACAGCCCATCTCTCTTCCACTCCTAATTACTCTGCACTAACGAGGCCCTCTACCAGCGACCACCGTCCTCTCTCTACACTCACCCCTATTTTCCCGACCCCTCTCTCATCGTCGGGGTGTTTTCTCTCTTAAGCAATTCCCGTTGCTTGGGAGCCATCGAACGTCGTGCTGCAACTCACGTCCTTATAAAGATCCGGCGCTAATAGAGACTGACACTTCAATTAAGAGTTTTGTAAGCAAACGAAAAGATCAAATCACAGGAAATTGTAGGTATTCATAAATTGTCTACATTTACTAGAAATGTTTATTATTATTATTATTATTGTTGTTGTTGTTGTTTTTATTTTCTCATCTTATTGGCACATTTGAATGAATTGCACAGATACACAGAATCGAAGCATAATACATCTATTTTTTAAAAGGAATTTATAATACATTCTTTCCCATGAATTTCCGCACAATCCTTGTTGTTGAAATAAAAACTGCCTTCTGCATGGGTTTGTACAGGTCTTCATTCAAACCCAGTTGCTTAAGACCCCACATCAGACTCCTAGGGAAGACTCCGGTGCTTGAAACAATTTTCGGGATAATGCTGATTCTTTTTTTATTATTATTATTATTATTATTATTATTATTATTGTTATTATTATTATTTAATTATACCTGATATTTCTACGGAATCTACATGAATTGTACAGATTAATATAATTACAATAAAAATTATGTTTATAATTTTGAATAGAATTATGTACGTTGATTTACCACAAATCTCTGACAATTCTACAAGTTAGAAATGATTTTAACCCTCTGCGTAAGCTCATGTTTCAGTAAGACCTAATACCTTGAGACTTTGTCCATAGTTTTTTCGGGATGCGCTCCGGAATTTTATATAATAGTTTTAATTTATAATTATTAATATGTAAATTGTTGCTTTCCTTCTGACCCTTAATAAATTAGTTCTTTAATTACCTCTATTTGTTTCTCCTTGACGCTCCTACTTTATAACCGTTGCGGACCTACTTCCTGCAGCTTAAGTGGACAAATTCTACGTAAGCCACATTGCAAAATTTTGTAATGTAACTAAAATAGATTTGTGAGTAGCATACGTTTTCATTTTTATATTGACTTTGTTATTTTATTTATTTATGTGTGGCGAGACTCGGACCGTAGACGCTCTTCCGCCTAACCGTAATACATACATTTATAGATAGAATTAATTAAGATGTACATTTATTAAGTAAAAACAAATGCAAATAATAATACTTAGTAATAAGTAAATAATACAACACAGATATCGTACCCTGGGCTCTCAAACGCGACAAGAATACAACGTCCCAGCATTTGCCGTAAGCGACCGGGGAAAACCAGGGAAAACAAAGGAAGTGTGCATGCTCTTCAACATTGTAATGATTTACACGATCCCCGATAGTATGCGTTTGGATAATAAACAATTTGAAAACATTTACAACAAAGGCGCCATAATAAAACCGATTGGGGAAGAAAATAAAAAAGTGAACCCGATACTTGTACAAGTTTTGACCATAGACATTAGATCCGGCTTTGAATTTGGAACATTTTAAAAGTTATCCCAGTAAAATCGCGTCAGGCAATAAGAGTGATTAGAAAATTTCGTATTTCATATATTTGTGTTAAGGAAGATATTAATGGAGTCCATTGTTGGAGCGATGAACCTTATAGAAGAGGTTTTCGGAATAATGCAAAGAGAACGCGATAGATATCAAATTCGAGCTTTCGGGAAAAAGAGAAAATTAAGCGGCATCATGCAAAATTTATCCCATTTAAATATCTTGACGGGAAGTATCAACATTTTTAATAAAACAAATTAATTCAAGCAAGGTTTAGCAAGAAGAAGCGATTAGCGAACAATTGCAAGTACGTTCCGTTTCACATCCAAAACGGAAAATGAGAAAATAAAAAGGAATTTGACCAAGGAAACAAGAGAAAGGCTTATCGAATTTTAGGAAATTGCCGGGAGAATTTTATTAAAACAAAAACGAAAATAAAGTGTTTCAGGAAACGTTAAAAAATTAAATATTTGTGAACCAAAGTGACGCGATCGTCAGTTATCAAGCGATCGGGAAAAGTGTTGAAGCAAAAAATAGCAATGCTAGTGAAAAAAAATTGAGAGAAGGTGCCTAGACTTGGTGAAGGCGGGCGTGTATTCGCGTAGGCGATGTTTGGAAATTTTTAAAGTGCAGAGTAATGGACAGAATTTGCAATAGTAACTGGGAATACTTCATGAATTATTTAATATTTCGTGAAAAGGAATTTCGCAAAAAGGAGTTTCGGAATTACTGTGAAATTCGGCAACGCCCGTTAGACTCGCGAGCAAACGATAATGAGCGTGGCCGTATGAAATTTTGCAACGGTGGGGCGCGACGTTGCATTTACGATTAGTAGCGCGGAATTCAATTCGGGACTCAGAGATTTTCAAATAACTTGGAATATTTATGAAAAAAGGTGGCAGCGTGAATTCGACGTATTTACGTGAACAGTGATGCGTACGCGAAGTGTGTTCCGGAACTGGTGGCGACAACGGGAGGCGCTGTTTATTGCGTGGATAATCGCACAAAACACGGATTCTTCGCGGAAGCAGCGCATCATACGTGAGCCGTGTTTGACATTTGTTTTTTGAAGAAGTGAAGAACGCTCTGTCGAAGATCAAGTTATATGATTAATAGATTTTTCCTTACGTAAATTTCGACAGAATGCACTCTGGGGTTTTAATCATATGTGTGAATGGCATTGTTTTTGTTGTTGTAAATAATCTGTGTGAATGAGAAAGTATGTCATGTTTCGTGTATTGTGGGAAGAGAATTATCTATTTGATGACTCTGTTGCTGGGTTATGTCGATGTGTGCCGTCAGAGGCCTGCTATTGCATAGATATTGTGAATTGAAGGAAAATGCGAGAAAGAAGGAATTTGAATAAATTTCATGGCCACCTTTGGGAGGTCATGATTTGTAAAATCGATATGTGTTCGTAGTCATTCCACGTAGCACTGAAGACTGATCCGCACGTGGGCGCAGTACCTTGCTCTCGCGTCTGTACAGACACACCGTTCACGCCCAGGTGAGTCAAAAGGCCAGGTAAGCTAGCAGACGGGCAATTGTGAGTAGGAGGGCGGGATGGTATTATGGCCCAACGCAGGCTAGTGTTTGTTGTTTGTTTATAAGAGAGGCTAAAGCAGAGCAATCTATTACAAGTAGCAGTTTAACGTGCCGGAGAAGCGTGGAAAGTGTTACAGTGGCCGCACAACGATGGGCTCGGGCTAGGCCGGTGTACGGACACGCCGCCGCCGGCACCCGTTACAAGTAGCGCCGCAACGTGGTGGGCTGGTTAAAGCGGAAATACTCAAGCAGCGTGTGGATCAGTGGTAATAACGCGGCAATTGTTATCGAGGAAAGTGTCCGGTCGCTATGCGGGCGAGAAGCAGTGGAATTGGTCCAGTGTACGAGACGCGTCGGACTCCGGAAACTATTTCTGTTCGAGGAGGGGACGACGAATATCAACACTTAGACAATTAGAGAGTAGAAGGGGAGGGCAACGTGCAATTAATGTGCGAGGCAATGAACCAGGCAGCAGTAGAGGATTCAGCGGAGGAACAGAGGACATGGGCTTTACGATGGCAATGTTGTTTCGTTCATACCAAGAAATGCAGGTCAAAATGAAGAACGTAGCTCCAACTAGAGAATAACTTGCAGGGAATGAGCCGATAACATTCATGACGCTGGAGAATTTTAAGAGAGATGGGCAGTAATTTACCCAGAGATGCAGGCCAAGATAGAAAGAACGTAGTGCTAGGATGGAGATGCAACATTCAGAATAAATTTGAGAAGGTGGCCGAGCAGACTGACAATAAATTCCACGTTAAAGTAAGTTGCAGTGTGAATTACAATCGGCAGTTTCGAGTATTCGCGAAGACGTTAACGCATTTAAAGCCGAATCAGCTGCGCGGTTGTCGCAATTAGAAACGAACGCGAAAAATATAGAAGAGAAACTCGAAACGCGTTTGCGTGGTGCAACAGGTAATTAACCAACAGATTAGTTCGAAGTGGGGAGGTACGGTCGACAGTGGGCACCTTACAGCAATCGGTGCACTCACCCCAAAGAAGCGCGTTGTTGACGTCGCCAAAGGACGTTACGTTAAAATGCAGGGAAACATCACTGCGACAGGACGCTCGGATTAGAGGAAAATTGAGGAATCGGTCTGCAGGATGGACGAAAATGTTCGATCGACAATCCAGGCCGAAATCGACAATTTAAAATCGGTAGGCGCAGGGCCGACAGCCGAAATCGACGAAGCGTTCTCACGCAAGATGAGGAACCCAGACAACAGGTATTCACCGCGCGTAGGGTAGATGGCAACGGTGGTATGATGGGGCACCCCACGTTACCCAATTATTTACGATTCATGGCGAAAGCAAAGGGACAGCCGTATTCGTTTAACCGCGCTGGAAATTACTTCAGTGTAAATAATATGCGGAATGCAGGATGGAAACTAAGATTCGTCGAAGGGCGTTAAGTTCCAAGGCGCAATGTTGGTGGCAAGCTTTGACGCCGACGCCACGTACATACAGAATGGCGCGCTAAATTTCTGGAAAGATATTGAGATCAGCCCCACAAATTCGAGCTGAAGTATGGGTTGATGTCAGGCCGCTATAGGAAGGAAGTTCGGAAGCATGGTGACTTTGTCGCGTAAAAATAAGCGCATTTAAGGTGTGCAGCGAGGACTTCAACCCGGCCGAAATTATCGAATTCTAATCCGACGGATGCCGAACGGTATTCAAACCTATTGAACTAACATGCCGACCATCGACGCGCTGATCGAGCGGGTGACAATTCGACAGGCGAACGACGAAATGAGCAAAGACGCAGGAGGGACGCGGTCAAAGTTCAGCAACGGAATAAAGGAATAATCGTTATTTTGGGGAGGATATCTGGCAGGGAAGTGTAATGCACAATTGAAGTCCGTGGTGATGATAAATCAGTAGACCAAGCACAATCGCGTAATGGACAGGCTTCCGAAACAAACCAGAGCCGAAAGAGGATAATAGGCAACGTTCGGGGATGAACGAATGGTGCGAGAAGAAAGAATCAGATGGTGAAGCAGGCGCGACACCAGTAGGTGGGAGAAGAAAGAGGAAGACCGGAAAACTAGAAGCGTTTGGGACGAACAGGTGGCTCAACCACACGGGGAAGATAGCGACGATACCGTGACGGTGATAGCTGCAGCGATCATCGTTGAAGGATGAATTGTTCCGGGAAGAAGTAAGTGAAGGGGTGAAACCTAGCCAATGTCTAGTGTTGCGAGGTGTATGCTACGGGAGGGAAGTACGAGCGCTGGTAGACTCAGGCAGTAGTGTGAGTGCAGTGTCGGAAGAGTTCTGTAATAAAGTACTGAAGAGGCGCATGGTTAGTTGCCGACGCGGAAGCTACAAGTCATGATGGCAAACCGAAAAGCGGCAGATACCACCGGGGAAACAAGTCTGGTTAGAGATTGATGTCGGAGGATGACGTGAGGTAGCAGCAGTCCTCATTCGAGGCTGATCCGTGACGTCATCTCACGTTGGGATGGACGCATTGAGGGCTTACCAGCCGTCGTCGACGTAGGTGCTAGAAAAGTGACGCTACGATCGAGAGGTTTATTGGAAGCGATCCAGTGGTCGCTGAACTTGATGAGCGGAGGTCGCAGGGATGAGATGCTGGCTGCTATGGAAGAATCCTCAGAATGTGGATGGGGCCGCGGAAGAGTCATGGACTTGGGGCTGTCACCAAAGAATTCGACAACTATTGCGAGAGATCGCAGAAATTTTCGGAGAATCGTCAGAGCCGGTGAAGGACTACAAATTTTCGTTACAACTCAAGGACACTACACCGTTTACTGCCAGGCAATATCCCGTACCGCAAATGTATGTACAACAGGTGCGCAAGCTAGTGGAAGAAAAGGGAGTAGTAAAGAGGGCAATTACCCCATATGTCAGTCCATTGGTCGTGGTAATAAAAAGGAACGGGAGCATTCGCATCTGCTGGATGCGAGAAAATTAAACGTTACTATTCCACGATACGGACGCCACTACGATGAAATGCGATGGTGATGAAGTTGGGCGGGAGCCTACTATCTTTAGCGCTCGATTTTCATCCGTGCAGGAATGAAGGTCAGAAAGCTGGCAGTCAGCGTTACTCAGTTCAAATTTGAGGAACTGTGCCTCGTTCCGACGTACTGCCATTCGGATTAAAGATTCGGGAGCTGCGCTGATCCGCTACTTAAATGACATGTCCCCGCAGACTCCAAAGAAACCATGATGATGTATGTGATGGCGTTATGTTATTTTTCCTGAACATGCATTCCATCTTAGCGGCTTAAGGAGTTATTTCGAATTTTAAAAGAATATAACGAAACTGAATTGGGAGAAGTGAGTTCTGCCGCGAACGTGTACAGTTTATGGGGCATGAGATCTCCAGCACGGGTATGAGGATGCAAGTGAGTAAAAGAGAATTAATTCAGAAGCTTCGCGCCGCCGAAAGAACGTTCGAGGCAGCGTCGACGTATTCAGTGTATGCAGTTACTATGCGCGTTTTGTGAAAAATTATTCACAGAAGGTAGTGCCGACTATTGCATTACTGAGGAAAGAACCAAGTGACACTGGACAACATTTTGAAGCGCTTGAACAACTAATAAATGCGTTCGAGCGCACTTATGTCGTGGAGTACCCAGACTTTCATGGCGCATGTGCCTGCAGACCGACGGTAGCGGTTTGCACTAGGAGCAGTATTATTTCAAATAGAGTGATCACGGTGAGCAGCGAATCATTGCCTTAGACAGCCGATCGTTGAAAGGGGCGAGATAAAATTCAGCGTAACAGGACAGGCCGCTTGCGATTGTTTGGGCGACCCGAAAATTCAGGACGTTGTTGATCGGGCGTCCATTTACGATCATTGGATCACAAGACGCTAATTTTCTTGACGCGAAGCCACACCAATAACGATAAGTTGTTGATGGACGTTGTGGCTCAACGGTTCAATTTAACATCGCGAATATTGTGAAGGCCGGAAAGACGCTCCCCAGACACCTGTCAAGGAAAATTGGAAAAGTGCAACTCCCAATTGACAATTAGAAAGTACCTCCGCATCTCCGTTCTGATAGACTAAAACATTTTTCTTGAGAAACTTCAATAAAATATTTCAATAGTCTTAATTTTTAAACTTAATTTAATTAATTTAAATTAATTAATTTAAGTTCATTCACAATTAACTTTGTAATTGCAGAATTACATGAATTCAAACGGATTGGTATTGTATTAGTATTTTTTGATATTTTGTGATTAAATAAAAAAGTAGTTCACATTAGTAGTGATGTAAGAAACCGATAATAATATAACCGTATAAACCCATTTTTATATATTTATATTATGAGACTTCAGATTTGAAATTAAACGATCAATTTTCCTCTTGCAGCCGTCGACATTGTCGCTTTTTGGGGAAAAGTGGCCTTCACGACCCTTCCCTGTTCTCGCAAAGTCGGCGCCTGCAAAGACAACCTTCTCCAAATGCGACAAAAGCAACGGTTGCTAACAGGAAATCTCGTACATTTAGTTCAAAATCACATGTCTGAAAGTATAATTTTATACTCAATATACTATCAAAACATTAACGTATGTTACATCTATGCATTCTTCTGTTTATGATTATCTATCGCTAGTGAAGAAATATATGGTTCCATTTAAAAAATCAAATATAATTAATTTTCTCGAAAACTAAAAATTTTTCGAATTATATCTCTACCGTATATTACTTCCCCATGATTCCGCATTGTTAAGCGAAAGCCGCATTTCGATATCGGGAACCGTTTAGAAGTTATGATGTGGCCCATAGTTGGTGGGACTCTAGAAATTCTATTTACAGAAAATTTTCATTACGAATTTTTCTATTTTCCAATAAATAAGCGCTTTTTACAACAGTTGTTATGTTTTATTTAATAAAAACCTCATGAAAACATTCTTCCCTTTTGTAATTCAGTTACCTATCTCCCAGGAATGTGTCCGCGCTCAAATTTCTTTCATTGACCGCTGCAGAGACGATTTTGGGTGGCAGCGCCCGCGAGGCATTAAATAGGAACACGAATGCCCATGCGGGCGAAACTGGCCGCCCTTGCTATAAATTCTGCTAGGATATTATGTAATTGACAGTCACAACTATTACGATCGCCTATTACGATCAACTATTTACAATCTTTATTTTAGTCATCAATATTCCTTCGAAATTCTAAATTTTTTCTGAAGCTTGGCATATTGTTAGTCCACTCTTAATGCAGGTATTCTTCAGCTCTCCGATCGCAATAAGACGTGACTATAACATTGACATCAGTTAAACCCCATTCCTAAAATATATTAACAAAATTATATAAGAAACAGAAAACTGATTAAAATGCAAACAAAATGAAAGACAAAAAATTGAATTAAAAATATAATGATAATAGGACGCACTATTTGGTGATCGCAATATTATAATAATTCACGAAGCCCTAGAAAGGTTTCAATCCCAAAAGTTTTGTCCACACTAGAAACGAACTCGCTTAGGTGCTGAGATTTGTTACCATGTCCACTACACTATTATCTCCCCAAGAATCACAGCCCTCCGACACAAAAAAGTTGGACAGTTTAAACATGCTCATGACGAGAATGAAGTTTGTTTAAAACTTATGTGCGGTCTCAAGTCCAGCTGATATCTACTAATGTTTGAAGTAGTGTATGACTACTATAAGTTTGAGATGGCCTGTTGGAATGTACGTGTTTGGGAACCACTGTATGAACAGAACATTTCAAAAGTTCAATTCAATAACACGGCGACTCAGCAAGTGACTCTCTGAGGATCATTTCAGAACATAGGCGCGTGAGGTTGTTATGTCCTTCCCTTCAATGAAATGGAAACAACGTTAATTAATGTAAGAAGTATATGGATTTGGAATATATGCATTAAAAAATTTTCATCCCAAAATTGCTCTCTCATTAAAATTAAATGAGCTCATACTTAATTTCCCATACCATACATTAGAAATTTCTGTCATTATATGTCAATTATGTATAAGATCTGTCATTACCAGAAAAGTCATCAGATTGATGGTGTACTTCTCAATATTGTCTGTGAAAAGTATACAAATGGTGTTATAATAAGAAAAGAATTTTCGTCTTCCTAAAACATGTGTATACTGTTTAGTTGCATGTCTTAATATTTAAATGTGTAGCATTACAATGAAAACAAAACTCTTATTCGTTTATTATATTGCATTTAAATTATTTTTCACAATGATAAGACAAGAACGTGTTCCCACAATGAGTAACGAAACATTCTCAGGAGGAGAAGTTTATTGGATTGGTGCCACATTCTACAGACTCCACCTCTTATGCCTTTTAAGGCGAGAGAATGGAAATATTCGAGGATATGCCACTTGAATTACTAGAAGAGCCAATGATAAGCGTTGCTTGCCTTAGAGTTGAGGATTGCTTAAGCCCGGTGTCAAATATACATTATTACTCTTTAAATTATTAACAAATGAGACATCATTGAATTCCTCTTTTGAAATATTCATTTCAGGTAAAAAATGTACGTTTCTATTTGAAAATTCACATGTGATTCAATTTCACCAAAATTAAAAATACTACACAGATCTGCTGCCTAAAACTTGCCTCCTGGAATAAATAAACACTTTGCACCACTGAATAGAATGCATCCAATCACACAGAAATCTTCAAATTTGCAGGACAACAGTTAGTCTCAGCGTTTTGAAATTTGCCAGAGAATTTATTTGTAACACAGACGAATCAAAATAACCAAACTATCTCCTGCCAAAAATCCATCCCTTTCACCTTCCTTACGTTCTTCACACTTCACCCTTATTTCGAACCCTGTTGCCTCTTCCTCTGAACCTACTCCCGTTTCTCCCATTCCCACTACCAATTCATCTACACCGCATTCTTATAGTCAGACCACTACGATCGGTATCAGTAGGCCTGATTACCGACAAGTGTCGGTAGAAGCTATTCTGTACGTTCCTGTAACGACAGCCTGACGCTTCTAGCCGTCGGTAGAAACGATGAGAATCGCTATCGCGACCGACGGCTTTGGGTCCACGTTGGTAGCCTCCTAACGACGTGTTTCTGTGAGTCGACGAGTTGTGAATTGTACGTGATCCCGCTGTTTGCCTTCCTCTACAGTAGATTCTACTATAGTATTATACATTAAAGTATTCTACTAGAGTAGAACGTAGTAGAATGAGCTTTCATCGTTGTATTGACAGTTGTGAAAAAGGTTTTGAAGTAATTACAGTAAAATTTAATTGCTGCTTGATTGTAATACGGAACGGAATATTGAAGGTACGGAATATTGATTTCTATGTTTATTATGGCTCCCTGTGTTGCGGCTGTGTGACAAAGTTGAAGAGCGCGCCTAAAGCGGCGCGAGGCGGCTGCGGGTGGCGGCTGGGCATCAGACCGGCAAAGACGCCCGGCCAATGAGAATAATCAAGCTAGCCGGCGAGCCGGTGGCCGTGAAGCGAGGCTACAGCGCCGGCTGCTTGATAAGGGAGCGCCGCCAGAGACGGAGCAGACTGAGCGGGAGATGTAGATTGGGGAAACAGTGGTTTTGGTAGAGTTAGTTAAGTTTAGTTATTTATTTGCCTTATTTTACGTGGTGAGACTCGGGCCCGCTCTTCCGTCTAACCAAGCAAATTTCGATACGCTCCTTACACCGCTATCACCGCCTAGCGGAGAAAGGAGGTATTATCCTGGGCTACGAAACTGGCGGATCGCAATTTTGCTCAGAGGCTTGAGGATCTTTTACATGCAGTAAATCTACTACATGGGACAGCCGGCTTTACTTCCCATCCGAAGGAAGGCCTACGAGGAATTTTTCCGCATTTAAAAATCCACGGCTTCGATCGGGTTTGAACCCACAAACTCGGGTACAGCAGTCCGGTACGCTGACCGTTATACCACCGAATCTGCGAGTGTGCATTAGGCAAAATGATTTTCTGACCACTGTTATAAATATTACCGTTTCTATGTCAATATTTCCGTTACTGTGTAAATAAACTGTTTGGAAAGTGAGTGTTTTTTCTGAACATTGTTATGTTATTGTTAAGTTGTTATTGGCGACGAGGATGAACTTTTGGGCAAAGTTAGTGGTCACGCACCGTCGTCATTTAACAATTGGCGACGAAGATTAAGTGAAGTGAGCGCAGAAGTTCTGGTTTTTTGTTTCTACGTATCGTCAAAAGCAGAAAATGGCGAACGCATCAGCTCAGTCGGAGTTGACACAGATGCTGCAGTTTATGCAACAGCAGCAGCAGTTTATGCAGCAACTTTTGAAGATGCAAGCCAAGCAACATCTAGCCAATTAGAAACGCTGAAGGCGGTGAGTGATAGCATAGGCAAGCAACCGCCTGCGCCTTTTGACCCGTACAGGCCACAGACAGAGAGTTGGTCTGATTATGTTGAAATATTAGAACAACATTGGAGTTTTTGTGGGGTCGAGAACGAAGAAAGTAAGAGGGCTGTTTTTTTCAGTTATGGGGGAAGTGAAATTTGTGCCTTATTGAAGAAGTTATGTACTGGGCAGGAGGTGAACAAGTGGTCAGAAATTAAGAGGATGTTAGATAAACATTATGAAAAGAAACCAAATGTAGTGGCGACCAGGTATGCGTTCTTTCAGTGCAGAAAGAAAGAGAACGATACACACGCCGAATGGATAACGGAATTAAACGGGTTAGCCAAGAACTGTGAATTTAAATGCCAGTCTGAATCATGCAAAAAGTCCTATGCAGAAACTTTGATCAGGGATGTTGTAATTTTACATACGCCTGGGGACAATATTAGGATACAGGCTCTCAACAGTAGTGATCCATCGCTGCAGGAGGTACGCAGATTAGCTACAACTTTTGAAGTCACAGCGCAAGCGGCAAGGCAGATTGCAGTAAATAATCTGGTGTTTAAAGCGGAGCACGGTTGAAACCTTGGTGCACAAGACAAAGGAGCGGCCGCGGCGCCATCGATCGACTGAGAAGACCAGTTCAAGTTCGTCGAGTGACGTCAGAGGTGCGCCGCGTTATCAGGAATATTAGATAAGCGTTCCGATGCCAGTAGTAGCAGTAGTTACAGCGCAGATAACATGACCAGGAAGTCGTGCAGAAATTGTTTAAGATTTCATCAGAGATGGCAGTGCAAATTTAGGCAGTCACAGTGTTTCAAATGCGGCAAAAAAGGGCACATTAGAGAAGTTTGTTGGCAAACCAAATTAGAAAAGTGGGAGAGAAGGACATGGGCGGAAGAAGAAGAAATGGAAATCAATGCGGTATACCAGTTGTTGAACAGTAAAGGGCAAAATCGGTTACTCCTGGATTTAGATGTAGGAAAAAGCAAAGTGAAGTTTTTAGTGGACACAGGCGCGACAGTCACACTGATAAATCTGGACACATATAAGAAATTAGGTAATCCTCAAGTTAAAAAAGTAGAGAAACCTGTTTTCGGATTTGGGAAAGACCCAATTAAAGTTGTGGGAAAAGTCAAGTACCAGTAGTGTATAAGAATAAAAAAGCGGTATTGGAAGTGATCGTAGTGGACAGATACGATGTTATGAGCATTTTGGGGTTAGACAGTTTCGAAAAAGTTGGTCTAGGAGTGGTAGATAATGTGTTTATGTGACAAGAGAAAGTGTCAACATTGGTAGATGAGCTGAAAAGTGAATTTAGTGAAGTGTTTCAGCCAGGTCTAGGTAAATGTAAAAATATCATGGCAGAGCTTAAGTTGAAAGAAAGTTGCAAACCCAGGTTTTTCAACGCACGACCGGTGCCTTGGGCTATCAGAGGTAAAGTCGATGCGGAACTAAAGAGATTGGAAGAGTAGGGAATAATTAGTAAAGATACGACAAGCAGTGGCCTACGCCGTTAGTGGTGATTTCCAAGAGTAATGGTGATGTGGCGATTTTAAGAGCACAGTGAATGATCAGCTTGAGATAGAACAATATCCAATTCCCAAGCCACAATATTTGTTTTTAAAGTTGGCAGGAGGACAGCAATTCACGAAGATAGATTTGAAGGATGCATACCTGCAAATTCCCCTCGACGAAGAAGCGAAGAAAGTGTTGGTGGTTAATACACCTCTGAGATTGTTTAGGTACAATAGGTTACCTTTCGGAATTGCGTCAGCAGCAGCAATTTTCCAAAGACTGTTGGAGCAGACCACGTCACAGGTAGATGGATGCATCAACTATCTAGATGACATCATAGTGACGGGCGAAAGTAGTGATGAACATGTGAAGCACTTAAAGGAATTGTTAGGGCTATTGTTGGAGTGGGGATTTAGAGTGAATTTGAAGAAATGTGAATTTTTTAAACAACAGGTGACTTTCCTCGGACATGAAATAACAGAGTCGGGCATTAAGCCGACGCAGCATCACGTGCAAGCTATAAAAATCCTCCCTGCACCCAAGGATATTAAACAGCTACAAGCTTTGGTAGGTAAGATAAATTACTACAATAAATTTATTAGAATTTTTTCCTCTATTGCGGCTCCGTTAAATGCTTTGAAGAAGAAAGGAGTTAAGTTCGTGTGGTCACTAGAGTGTGAGATTGCGCTTAACAAGTTGAAGATGGCGATCGTCAAGACCACGCAGCTCAACCACTGCATTCCTGGTAGGGTAACCACGATCGCAACAGACGTGGCAGATTATCGAGGGGGGATTCAAAAAGTGGCCATTCTTTCGCGTCAAAGTCGTTGAATAAACATCAGAAGAATTACTCTCAAATAGAAAAGGAAGCATTAGCAGTAATTTTCGGAGTAAAAAAAATAATGAATATGTTCATGGCTCAAAGTTCCAAATCATTACGGACCATAAACCGTTAGTACAATTGTTTCACGTGGGAAAGAAATTGCCGGAGGGTATGGCTAAGAAGCTTCAAAGATGGGCATTATTCCTCACGGATTATCAGTATCAGATTCATTACAGATCTACAACTCAGCACGCCAACGCGGACGCGCTGTCAAGATTGCCAGCCGGTCCGGATGTGGAGTTCGATGAGTTGGAAGAAGCAGGTGGACTTGGAGGACTGGGAGATCTTGCAGGATTTCCCGGTCACAGCCACAACAATTGCATCAACGACAGATCAAGACAAGGAATTACGACAAATTAGGGATTTTGTTAGAAATGGTTGGCCAAGGAGATTAATGAAGAATGGTACGGCATGGTATAGTAAACGAGATGAATTGTCAGTGAAATCAAGGGTATTGTTAGCCAGTGAACAGGGGACTAGAGTAGTGGTACCAAAAGTCCTGACAAAGCGAATTTTGGAAATGTTGCATCAGGGTCATTGGGGAATTGTTAACACTAAGCAGTTAGCGAGCCGTCTCTGCTATTGGAGGGGCATGAACATAGACATTGAGAATATGATTAGGAATTGTAATTCATGCCAGATGAATCAGTCAGCGCCGCGTCAAGAATGACACTCGTGGCCTACCCCCGAGGCCCCGTGGGAGAGGGTGCACGTGGATTTTGCTGGGCCATTTTGGGGGAAGATGTGGTTGGCGGTAATTGACGCACTGTCCAATTTTCCGTGTATTGTAGAAATGGGAGTCACGACGGCTGCAGCTACAATCGACGCCCTGGAGAAGATCTTTGTGACTGAGGGGCTGCCGCAGTCACTAATGACACTAATGACACTAATGTGACTTATCTGACACTAATGTGTCAGATAACGGGCCGCAGTTCACCTCAGAAGATTTTTTTCGATTCTGTAGGTCCAACGGTATAAACCACATATGTGCGCCGCCGTTCCACCCGCAATCTAATGGGGAGGTGGAGCGGTGTGTGCGCACTTTTAAGACGGCGATGAGGAAGGCGAGAGACGCCGGAACGGAAAGGAGCAGAGCCCTGCTAAGAGTTCTGGCCACCTACAGGACGCTGCCGGGACCTGGAGGAAGAGCCGCAAAAATTTGCACGCCAACAGCCTGGACATTATTGTCGCTTCTAAAGCCAGGTAACAGCCGGAAAGAGGACTGGCAACATAAGTTCCAAGTAGGCAGTAAAGTGTATTGCACTTCATTTAAAAAGAAGCGGTGGCGCGGGATTGTGACAGGTATTAGAGGCAACAAGGTTTATGAAATTCAAACATTAAGTAAAATAGTAGTTAGGCCCCAAGGGCAGTTGTGCCCCAGATACACATTAGAGCCCGTGGATGCCTTGGGAAGAACCTCTGAAAAGGAGAAACGAGAGAGCTTTGAAGATGACACTTTTCAGGAGCAGTCTGCAGGCGCCGCCACACCGGTGCTCCTACAGTGGCACCGAGGCGGTCAACAAGGCGTCGAGTACGGTTTGCGCCGTACACGACGACTTCAAGAGGGGAGATGTTGCGGCTGTGTGACAAAGTTGAAGAGCGCGCCTAAAGCGGCGCGAGGCGGCAGCGGCGGCGGGTGGCGGCTGGGCATCAGACCGGCAAAGACGCCCGGCCAATGAGAAATAATCAGCTAACCGGCGAGCCGGTGGCCGTGAAGCGAGGCTACGGCGCCGGCTGCTTGATAAGGGAGCGAGGGGTTTTGGTAGAGTGTGCATTAGGCAAAATGATTTTTTGACCGCTATTGTAAATATTACCGTTTCTATGTAAATATTTCCGTTACTGTGTAAATAAACTTGTTGTTTGGAAAGTGAGTGGTTTTTCTGAACATAACACCCTGCTTTTTCGTGAGTCTTGAATATACAAAAAATACATAGCTAGGGTTTTATTATTTTGTTCTATTACTGAGGGAACTTTAATATTGAGATTATAATCATTGAATAGTTCTAAAATATTAGTGATGTGTTGTCCATATGTTATAAGTAATTAATCAACCACATATCTCTGCATAATAATAGATCATTTTTGCTCATTATATTTTTTTAAACTGATTACCATTTCCAAAAGTGCATCATCAATAGGGGTTCCATCCATTTGTAGATAAATGTAACTCTGTTATTATTCCATATTTTTGTATATTTAATGCAAGGACTTTTTTCATGAAGGTGTTACTAACCCTTGTAAAATAAGTTTGTACGGAATAGATGGAAACTAATGATATATAAAAAAACGCTTGTATGCATGTTGTATGTAAATGTCTACAAGAATCATTCATAGTTGACAAGACAATTACAACGTAGTTTCGCAGTTCACATGATGGAGGCCTGAAAATGTATCTCATTTTACAAAGAGTCTTAAATAAACTTTAAATTGTGATTTAACTTTAATCCATGTCTTTTTTTTAATTCAAGATTCTCAAAAAAGCAGGGGATCATAATTAACATAGAAATTAAAATTATTTGAGTCATAATTGTAAGAAGATTAACAAAGTTGTGCTAATTCTTACGTAGGATGTCAGAAGGATATTTAGCGTTAGATATTTTGCAACTAATGCAAAACACAAGCGACAGTTGTCGGTAGCATTCCGATGGCTGTCGGTTTCATGTACAGAATAGCGCTCTTGATGCCTCATTTTCCTCACAACCTGTCACTGCCGGGACACACTACAACCTTCGACCACGCACTTGAGGTAAAAGTGGAGTAAATGTATAGCAACTACAGTCAGATGCAGCAGAAAAAAATTCGTGTAGGTACTTGCAAAAGATAAACATTTTGCTCCATAGTGTTCAATTCCTTTCAAATAAAACTGAGTTTATCGAGAAAGCTCTACAGAGCAATTTAAATCAAATGGATGTTCTTTGCTTTACAGAACATTGGTGATCTCTTAATGAACTTAGCATTTTCCAAATTCCAAACTTTCACCTCGAAGGCTTTTATTACAGAGAGAGAGAGAGAGAATCGTATAAAGGTCCTACGTATGGGGTTCTTGTATTTACGTTAGAAATAATATTGATTCTATCTCCTTGGCGGAATTAAATGTGTATTCCCTTGAAAATGTTTTCGAAATTTCAGTTGTACATCTTACTTCGCTAAAAGTGATAATACTTTGCATCTACAGACCTCCAACAAAGAGAGCTGCAGATTATACTTGTATTTTGTTCTTAAAAAACGGGAGATAACACTTAACAAAGTCATCAATCGCTCTTTTGAATCCATTGTTGTATGCAGAGATTTTAACATTGATTTTCTGTTCGAATCTTGCGAGAAAGAAAAGGTCCTCAATTCAATTAATTCCTTCTATTTAGACGTTACAATAAATGTACCTACACGGATTTCACAAAATTCGATGAAGGCAATTGATCAAATTATAATTAACAAAACTACTACTCGATATGAAGTAGAAACAAAATATTAAGGATACAGAGACCACGATGCACAAATTCTTACCATTATAAGAAATGCGATCACTGACACAAATAATACACGTGCTGTGTACCACAGCAGTACGCCACGGAGGGGACAAGTGAGAGACTCGCCCTGGTGCCTCGGGGCGTATATAAGGGCCCCGGGCAAGGGTGGTAGACAGTAACTGTTTAGGAAGCTGATAGAGTGTCTAGTGTGAGATGGTAGTTCTTGTTGACGTGTGCGTGCTACGGTAATGATTCTCTAGCGGACTGTAAATTTGCTTCGAATAGGTACATCTCCTGCAACTTTGTTTTTTGATCTCGCTGTATTTCTGGACTAGATTTTTGATTGTGGTTTGGCTATAATAAAATTGTCTATGAAAGAACTGTTGTCTTTCACCTTGATTTCCTTGTACACAACAACACGTATGACTAGATTGTTTACAAAAAGTAAAATAAAATTATTCATTGATTACTTGATACAGGGAAGCGGTTTATGATACTATTGATACAAACGACAAATTATAATTCTTTCTTTCAACTCTTTCATTTCATTTTAACACTTGCTTTCCTCTTCAAAAAAGAAAATTCAATATTTTACGGAAAAGCAATTCTTGGATGACACAAGGGATTAGAACATCTTGTAAAAACAAGCGAATTCTTTCTTTCATTTCTAAACGTCATAACGTATCAGAAGATTTCCTTATCTACATTACAAAATACAAATCATTGTTAAGAAAAGTCATAAGGCAGGCTAAAATCATATAACACGATCACGATATTTTGAACTCAAAAAATAATACAAAAGCAATGTGGAATATAATAAAAAATACGACCAAATCAACTAGAAACCTTGTACAGATTGTTGTTTTAAAATATAACGATATAAATGTGAACTATCCGGCAACAGTGGCTAGTGTCTTTAACCAATACTTTTCGAGAATTGCTGCCGATCTCTCTAATGGTCTTCTGCCACAAAATTCAATAACAGACTGTTCACCCAAAATTTTAGACACAATGTTCGTTTCCGAAACTTCTTCCTTTGAAATTCTTAAAATAATCGGTAAACTAAAAAATAAATATTCGTCCGGTTTAGATGAATTCCCGGATTCTTTGTTAAAGACCTGTACATATGCCATTATACACCGGTTAACGCACATATTTAATGCATCCTTATCCACCGGAACGTTTTCAAATATTTTCCAAACAGCTAAAATTAAGACGCTCTTCAAGAAAGGCAACAAAAATGAAATTCAAAATTATCGACCCATTTCTCTTCTATCAGTTTTTCAAAAATATTAGAGAGACTTTTTTACGTACGAATGGAAACCTTTCTTAGTAATCATGATACGCTTTCACATTGCCAACATAGGTTTAGAAAATCAAAATCAACGGAAACAGCCATATTTTTTTTCTTAAAGATGTCGCCTTATCATTGGATCAAAACGAGGCCATATTGGATTATTTTAGATGTCTAAAAGATCTCGTTTGACGTCATGGATCATGACATTTTACTTTCGAAATTACCTTTATATGGAATCCGTGGTATTTTGGTTTTTGGAAATACCTTACTGGAATCATGGAACATTACGTATGCACCTTTCCGACTCTTTGCCCATTGGACGTGGAATTCCTCAAGAATTGATTTTAGACCCTAGCCTCTTCCAACGTTAGGTAAACGATATGCCCTCGAAGATTCGAAACGGAAGAACAGAACTCTCTTTGCGGATGATACGAACATCCTTTGCAATAAAAAACTGTAAATAGTACAATATCAGAAGTTTTAACTTGGTTCCGAAATAACAAATTAATATTCAACGAAAAGAAAACGGTTTTGATGCAGTTTTCCATTTCAAATAAACCATTCTGTGCTCCATTGAAAATGAACGGTGTACCATTGACTGATGTTAAGGCAACAAACTTTTTAGGTCTCTCAATTCAGTCAAACCTTATATGGAACGTCAATTTAAATGAATTGAACACAAAATTAAGTTCATTATGTTACGCGTTCAGAATTCTGGCAAATTCAGTCAGCCTTCATACAGCTCGTTGTGTATATTTCGCGAGTGTTCATTTCCGCCTGAGATATGGCATAATATTCTGGGAAAATACATCTTATAGCATCTGGCTTTCAAGTTACAAAAAATAATTGTACGAATAATATCCAAATCCCACCCACATGATTCTTGTAAGCCTCTCTTCATTAATCTAGGAATTTTACCTTTACCTTATCCGTTGATTTACGAATCAGTGTTTTATGTCAAAAATTACATTATTCAATTTCATATTCAAATTCAAAAAACATGAATCTTCTTCAAATTTATATTCTTTATTCAAATATTCAAATTATCGTTCTGCACGTTGCAGGAAGTATTATTCTTCGACGAAAGACATGATGAGAGATAGAGCTTAAATTTATTGCCGATTTACCCTTGTAAATAGATTTTATTAATATGGAGCGAATATTTTGCTAATAATCCTTGCAAAAATGCTCATTTTCTTTCTGTATTCAAAGTTCAAGTAGCATATGGCTTAGCGTAGGGATCATAGGATTTTGAAAACGTGCACAATTCTCTCCTGCCCATAGCACTACACACAGTTTTTAACTGTTTTTATGTAAAATAAGTAAAAAAGTCATTGTAGCTCAAGCGTAGCGTAGGAATGAAAAGTCATTAAGATTTATATCGGCTGAAACTTGTATGAAAACCCAATCAAATTCAAACAAGTGAATGAGTTGTAATGAAATGTGGCGATTAAGTATCCCTGTTTAAAACTAAGAATTTTGTCGTTTCAAATTTTTTGAAACAAGGTAGACGTATGTTATGACGTATGACGACACACACTTGGACAAAAATAATCTCAGTTAGACTATTTTTTACAATAAATTTCACAAAATTTAAATTTACAATACATTTTTGAGATGAAATAATCAGTAAATGCTACAATGAGATTTATTAACAATATAAAATGTAATACAATAGGCACAAATCTTCTGTCCTTTACTTGGTATTCTTTACAAATCTATGACAAGAAGATCTTTAAAGCATTATTACAACAATATGCGAATATTATTGTTGAGAATGATGATAATTATGAAAACATAAACAATATTAATACAGAATAAGTGCACCATTTATTATTTATTAAAACGGTAGGGGAGATGAAAAGAAATTATAATGAGACGAGAAATTTCTTGGCTCTTATCAAGTTGTTTTAAAGCAGGTGATGGGAATGCGTTGGTGATATTTTGATCTTATTTCTTCAATCTTTATTGAAATGTTGGTCTATTGATATCTCGATGTAATGCAGCATTTGATAAAAACCATGGTGCACATGAAGTGATACTTAAACGTTCTGTCTGAAAACTTTCTAAGATCTACAAAATAGATTAATTTGTGTGATGTGAGAGATATTAGAGATAATCATAACAGAACAACTATCAATATTAGTGTGCACTTTTTCAGGACGAAAATGTAAATTTGAACAAAAATTATAGTTCCCTTGTGTTTGTACAAAGTACATCTACCGTTCTACGACAATTGAATTCTAACATTACACAATATTAGATTAATTATCAAATTTGAGCCTCGGTTGATAATTTTCCACCCTTGTATTGTAATAAAATATTTTATGAAACGTATGTCGTAAATAACTATTTATCGTGACGGAAAACATAGAAAAACTAGTGGGGCTAAACAGCACGTACTTTCCGGCTAGTTTATCGCACAAAATTACGCAAAAAGCATTCAAATTTTCGAACAATTGTACTACATGACCTTATTTTCAAATCTACCTTTAAGGAACAAATTTCGTTAAGGGAAAAATTATTTCTTCATAATAGTAGTTGTAGAAAGACGCCGAAAAAATTGAAATTATGCAATTTTTGAAAAACCAGGGTTGACAACGAACTTGACACTCATGCGGAATTCACTTAAACATACTTCAACTACCCAACAGCTATATTTAATCAAAAACCCTGCAGCCACTTTTTTTTGAAAATGTTTAAAATGTCTAAGGGAATTCTTGTAAAGAACTCCCGAAAACTAAACTATCGATTTCAGATATAATGGAGCGCGAAAATACGTCTGTCTGTACGTCTGTGGTCCACAAAAGCACCTAATTCCCACACGTGTTTTTTAGTCAAATCTGTGATATGTGATATTTTAAAATCATCTATGTGATGTACGACAGTCATGAGGGTGTCTGTGGTGTATAGGTAAGACGACTGCTGGGAAATTTGTGTATGAGATCGAATCTCAGCCGTGACGAACAATTTTGCGGGTAGTAAACTCTTTTGCGGTTAATTGTATAGTTATAACAATTCACAACTTTTATACAAATCACAGAAACTATGTGCGTTTGAGGCGCTACTACAAATTTTAGTGTATTAATGTCTTGAGGAATCAGATATACGTTTGTCGCTATTGCGATTCTCATTTCAGAACGACAGGATTACTGCGCGTGTTAGTCTAGCGTTATCGCAATTTTCATCTGTGACGTACTTTAACCTTGGCGAGAGTGGGCAAAGATAAGGCCGTGAACGATCTGCTCAACGGGTTCTACAGAACTGAGCTTCTGACAGAAAATATTTCTGACTAAAATGAGCTACGTAGTTGCGTGTGCTTTATTCCTTTACAAGCATATTGTGAATATGGTATCTTTGGCACGTGGAGTACATTTCTCTAATAAAACAAAGTGAATTGAATATCACGTTATTATTGTTTTCATAATAAGTGTGTCTGGACAGTGAAGTGGCCAACGTTTGTGGTAGCGTAGTGCAGTCGAGTCAGTCTTCCGGATGAGAATGACACGAGTTGCAAAGCTAGCAAATTTTTATCTCATATATACTAGTGTGAAGAGAGAATACTGCTGCAGGAGAAAGTGTCGAAATTTCAATGGAGAAAACGTCATGTATGTCGCTAATTTGAAAATAAAGGGGATTGTTGATCGTCTTCGTATATTATTTTTTATACACAGGGCTGTCAAAACACTTGTGTTTTAAACCTGAAAAGGTGATTTTCGAAAACCCTCTTCGTCAGTCCTTTTACGTGTGGGTAATTCTAGAGCCTAAAGTAAACAGAATTTTGACAAAAATGGATATTCCTTAACGATCTGGCGGATGTCCGCAACTTTGAATTTTAAACGAATCTGTTAATTTTGACGGAACTTTGCACCAAAACCCATCATACTTTCCAAATTTTCTCTTAAGAGCTGTAATTATTTTTCAGTAAATCTATTCCTCGAAGAAAAAGACGTTTAAAAATGGCTCACATCCAATTTTTTCGGCAAAAAATCTAAATTTTCGAAAATTGCAAAAAAATAAAAAACCTTGTCGAAAAACAATATTGACGCAAGAGGTTTTAAAGATTTTTTTCATTATGGATTTTGTTTTTATAACTAGATTGTGAATTAATGTGAATTAAACACTCTGAATTTTTAAGAACTGCAAATACAAATGTTTCACTTTCTTTTTGTGCCGGGAAGGAGGAAGTTCAGCTGTGTAGTTAGTGGTGTAGGGGAAACATGTCAGGCATGTTAGTTGTAAGGACCCGAGATCGTATATTAGCGAGGAGAAAATAATTGCTGCTGAAATAAATTTTTTTGCAAGTTCACGTAGCCCGTATTGTATATTGCGTATGCTCACGCAACTAATTATGTATTGTTCAATGTTTGATACGCCTGGCAGCTTGGTTGCGACTGTACAGATTATATTTTATGTTACAAATACGTAAGTCAATCAATGCGATCCTGGTGGCTGTGTTTTGAACCAGTGCCACCAAGAGATGCATTGGGTATCGGCTACGCCGAACACACAGTTCTAATGCACTTATTGATGGAGAGGCATGGCGCCTTATAAGCCGCTGCTTTTTGCAGTGTTTTTTTTTAACGGCTGCGGTATATTTGTGCAACCACTGAGTTCACTGTCATGTGGCACATCTAACGTGTGAGTGGTACCCTTGTTGGTTATGTGTTATGCAGCTGGGATTCCGTGAGCAACGGTTTTCAGCACATGCTCTCCGCTGCGATGCCACGTGCACGGGCGCACGGCCTTTGTATCTGGAGCCACCGCCCTACTGATGGCATTGGGTTATTTCCAGCATGCACTCGTGTATTGTTAAGGTGTTAAATTTTGTGATTGTGCATTGTGCGGGCTGACATACTGTGAATACCAATTTCTACCACATGCTCTCTCCTATGCCACGTGCGCAGGCACACGTCTGTACTGCATTTCTTTTACTCTGTACTGCAGTTTCATTTAATACGCTTTAATGGTTTGTGTGAGTTGTGTAATTGTTTATTTGATGTATTTGTGTTACAGCATAAACTCAAAGGTTTGAACAACAAAGTGTTTGAACAGTTTCTAAAATACCATGCACCTTACCATTCATAAGAGCTTAGAAATTAAAAACTGAGTATCTTAGGAGTGTATAAGGTATCTGTGATCATAGTCCTCTCTTTTCTGACATTCTTACAGCGTAGTTATTACAAAAAGACGTGAAAGTACGTGCTGTTGAAGCAGCACTAGCTTTGTCTAGACAGTATGTATAGACACACTCTTTAGTGTGTATACTAAGATAAACTTTATTTAGGTGAGTAAACTTTGATTGTCTAAAGTCAAACTTGACGAACCTGAGATCAGCGTCGTAATAAGAATTATTATGATACATGTATCCAGTCCTTTATTTTTAGAATTGTAGGTGACGGAACTCAACTCAAATTAATTATTAATGTAATAGAAATAAGTTATATATATTAAAACTTAATATTTATTCCCAACGTTACGGAAAACTTAATATTTATTCCCAACGTTACGGAATGCCGCACACTGGGCCAGGAAGCGCCGAAACCTGGCCACAATTCCCCTGTCCGAATTTCCTCATTTCTTAAGACAGAAATGAATGGAAATTAAATAATGAAATGCATATAAATGCGTAAAATTATGTTATTCAACAGAAGTAGGTATTTATATTTTGCGCAGAGGGATATTATTTGAGATTTTTCCTGTTATTTCATCTTCGTTGGAGTAATTTCGCTTTCATCTTCATCGCACAAGGAGATCAAATTCATCCTTATCAATAATTCATCTAAATCATTCCTTTAGAGCTGTTTTTCAGATATAAAATTTCAGCTTTGATGTTGATAAAGTGATTCGTACCTTTCCGTCCACCACAATCAGAAGCATGTCATGGAAACAATATGACCCAGAAAGCTCAATCGAAACACGATTGTACCTAAGTTGTTCAATTTGAATTTGCATACATTCTTCTTCATTTTTAATTAGCTGAGGTGTTTCTATTTCTGAAATATTTCTGTCTATATTTTGGAAATGAAACTTAATCAGTCTGCAATAACGAAGTTATGGAAGTTGAGGATTTTTTGTCTCTTACAAAGTTAAATCGATACAAAATAAACAACAAACATGCCTGTAGCAATGAAATAGTCTCCTGTTTGTACTCATTGTGACCAGTACTGCCATCAAATCCTCTCTTCTTTACCAAACTTGAGCTGGGCGCTGAAAGATTTTTGGTGCGCGAAATTATTCGAAAAGCAGTATGGTCGAGTAGACTGCAGATTTACTTGCGTGACAGTTCTGTAATGTAAAGTGAACATCATTTCTTAGCAGCCCCTACTTTGTTATGTGTGGAGGACAGTAAGTTTCCCCTTTCCTTGAAACAATCTCGGGCAACCTGGAATTGGTGTTCACTGAGCTGTGCGTTGACCATGAAAGGATACTCATCAGCAGCAGACTGAATTGAACCTCTGTTCTTTGACTCACTCTCACATCATTAATTCATTTCTTAACATTATCATACATGATTTTCAATAACATCTGGCAAAGTTCCACAAAACCACTATACTTTTCAGTAATAAGAGCTCAAAATTCTTTTTACGTTTCAATTTTCACAAATATTCCTCCAATTTTTCTTTTTAATCTTTTCAACATCTAGTGCTTATTGCACCAATGAAAAATAAATCCTATAACTA
Organism: Teleogryllus oceanicus; assembly: GCA_964035755.1. Taxonomy (NCBI): domain Eukaryota; kingdom Metazoa; phylum Arthropoda; class Insecta; order Orthoptera; family Gryllidae; genus Teleogryllus; species Teleogryllus oceanicus. Next base: position 802,578 of record CAXIVR010000010.1, read on the forward strand.
CAACAAACTTTCAATTTAAGGTTACATAAAACCTTCCTTCTACACAAAACTGAGATCTTGTTGTTTTTACTACCTTTCCCGGTTACAAACAGCATTCAAGATAAAGTCAACCTTGCTGCACCAACCAGCCAGTGATTTTAGAGAGGCTGGATGTACCTTCATAAACAGACCTTATCTCATCAAGCCTAATCATGTTGCAGAGCAGAAAATGGCCACAACAGCAAGGTTCCTTGTCAGATTAATTACGTTATATATATAACGACTTTATGAAATAATTATAACTTTATGAAGCAAAGAAAATATTTGTATCATTCTTGCTCAAAACGGGAACCAACTTTGAGACAAACTTTAATAATTATATTATGTTTCGTCTGCGTTGCTACACATTTAAATATAAATGTCGAAAGATAAACTAATTACGCTATATTTTTATCACCTACCAGGCCCTCGGCGGGCTCTACTGGTCGGGGGTGATAGATTCGTGGGACCCAAATCCAAGAAATGACGCGGCCTGGCCACAACGCATTATTCGTTCATCCTAACAAAATTCCTAATATAAAGAAGTACAAGTGTAGGTTCTCGACATAAGAACAAATTCGAGCCATCCGATGTTAAATTAACCTTGCACCAAAACTACTGCAACGAAGGACAGCATTGTCACCCCATGCATTAAGCTGGGCGATATGACCCTCCGGAGGATTTCACGCCGTGCTGATTGACGAGGGTCAACAGCGAGCATGTATCGCCCTGTCTCGTTCGACCGCGGCGCCGCCCATCAGCCTGCGAGGACAAGTTATTCAGTTATGTTTCCGTCTAAGAGAATGACTGGCCTTTCAGGACATTTCTCTTCCAAATGGCGTAAAGCACGTCGTTCTCAGTGTTTTCAATTTGTTATTATAGGAGGAATACGTAGAAGCAAATCCATGAACTTACTGTTCACTGGTATGTACTGCATTCAAACTTATCGTATTGCATTAGTGTGAATTATAATATAGTGGATATATAGATATCTTTAATAGCCTAGACTACATGTGTCTAAATACTACCTTTTAAAGTGAAAAATATTTCTATTGCGAGTAAACGGGCGAATGAAGTTCTAAAATAAATGATACTACATTTACACCGCCTATTTCAAACAAAAGCAAGAATTGTCAACCAAGCTTTTAGAGAATGTGGAATGCAATTGCAACTTTAAAGTACAGATATATTTCATCATGTTGTAATAATACAAATGTTTATATTACTTTATGTGCACTTCTATTGGAAGTAATGTACTGTCACTAATCCACCTCAAAGCTATGTTAATATAAATAAATTGTAAAATTCCTCTAAAAACGTATGTCAAACAAGATAAACAAGGATACGTTTTATATCAGCTTAAATCCTTTCACATACATTCTGATGCTGTTCAATACTTATAGAGGGCTTTGCTTCCATAATTGGAATGATTGAATGCGTTGTCATTGTCAACAATATTATTTATTTTACAAATAGCAGCTTTCGATGGCTTAGCCATCATCATCAGTTTTCTGGTACAAGAAAATATAAATTAGAATTAACATAGTTACCTAATTTAAAAACACATCTTAAGAAATGAAAGGAGAAGAATTAACGAAAAGAAAAGACAGAATGAAAGAAGGAAAGGGGGCGGAGAGTTAGATCTTTAAAATATAAGTAATTTATATTATCTAAAACATCTTAAGAAATGAAAGAAGAAGAATTAAAGAAAGGAAAGAAAAAGAGTTATATCTTTATATAATATAGTAGTTTTTTAATTTTAAGCAAGAAATAAATGAAAATGTAGTACATGTACAATTTTGAGAGAGAAATACGAAAAGTAAGTTGGAGCCGTTTCTTACCTGTTGTTGGGAGCTACAAACGGATCATGTGCCTACCGCGTCCTCGGAAGCTTTAAGTACCGTCTACAGGTAGAGGAGGGTTAATGGCCTGGGTGCGGTGCGCTGTCTATTGCGCCACCCTGGACGAGGGTGAGATGTCAAAGTAATTTTACCACAGAGGCTAGTTTATATTTACATTCACTAGGTTACTATTGAGATGAATGTGAAGGTTTTCCTCTAATGTTAATCTGGTATGATATTGATTTTTCATTTCCAACATGTGAAATTGTGTGTGTGGATTGAATGTGTGACCTGTCTGAAGTGAGATGATTGGCAAAAGTGAGATTTGCAGGTGTGTTGTGTTTCCAAGCGTATATGTTATTTTATTCTTGTATTGGAAAGTTCTGCCTGTTTGACTAATGTGTTTACGCAATCGTGGCAATGTAGTGCGTAGACACCGCTTTTTTCTAAAATATCTGTGTGTGTTTTAGGAGATAAGATTTTTCTGAGAGAATTTTGTGTTTTCAATGAAACTTTGATACCGGCTTTGTGTATATTGTGTGCGACTTTTTCTGAAAGTTTTCCAAAATATGGTAAGCAAGTGTACTTGTCTGATGTTAGTGTTACGTTAGAGAGTGTAGTGTACATTTTCAGTTTTCGTTTGTGAATTTTGCGGCGTAATATGTTGTTGACAAGAGCTGTGTTGTAACCGTTTGCCATAGCAATGTGTTGAATAGTGTTCAGTTCTTGCAGAAAATGAGATTTAGTGAGAGGCAGGCTTATTAATCTGTGTATCATATAGTGGAAGGGGGCGTGTTGTTGAATAGGGTGTTGTGAAGAGTTGTGGATAACAGTGTCGTCGGTTTTCTGAAAATTTTGAATGCATGTTTGTTTGCAGATATGCTGATATTGGAGGTCTAGGAAATTGATAGATGTCTTATTCTGTACTTCTGTAGTGAATTTTATAGTAGGATGTATGTTGTTGAAGTCAGTAAAGTTGTCAATTTGTCTAGTCGTACCGGTCCAGAGAACAAGGATGTCTACGTAACGGTGCCATTATAATATTTAGAAGTGGATGATTTGAGATGAAGATGGTCTCCGCCTCAAGAGAATTTGATGATGATACGTTTACCGAAAGCTGCTATTTGTAAAATTCATATTGTTGACAATGACAACGCATTCAATCATTCCAATTATAAAATGCCACCACACCTCACCACTGAATCAATTTGCTTCCATAATCGCATTCATTTGGGCTATTTTAATTGTCAAAAAGTACCTATTCAAAAAATTCAAGTCATTTCGTTATTTTTAATATTTATTTATTTATTTATTTATTTATTTATTTTACGTCAAAAGTTAAAACTGCGTATGACGTATATGAAAAGCATTTGTGTGCACATTTTCAAAATTCTGGTGATCCCTACACTAAGTCATATACTACTTAAATTTTGAATTTTTAAAGGGAGAAAAAAACAAACAAAAACTCCCATGTAATAAAATCTATTTTCAAAGATAAATAAGCAATAAATTTTGAATTTTGAAAGGGAGAAAAAAACAATCAAAAAACTCCCATGTAATAAAATCGATTTTCAAAGATAAATAAGCAATAAATTTTGGCTCTTATTACTTCCTGCCGCGACAACATGGAAACGATAATTTGAATAATTGTATTTCCCACTGAATTCTAGAAGACGCACCGAAAATGAAGTTACATTTATGTCCAGAAGCAAAACAAGGGGCCATCTCAGCATTTGCTCAATGGATCAGGGAAACTGGACGAAAAACCTGATCGAGATGGGGGTCATTGACCCGGAAGCTGTAGTACAATAGTTGTTACAGGTTGTTTATACTCATTTACACAGTTCAAATGGTAAATAAAGCATTATGTATCATTGTTAAAATTAATGTTACTTTTCTTGTGATGCTCAGTATAGTCTCTAATTGTATAGAAACAGTTATGCAGCAGAAACGATTTCACTTGGGATTTAAACTTTTCTATTGAATTTAATCATTTAATGTCATCTGGCAAAGTGTTGTAAAATAATGCATGTATTGTATGTAAATTTTTTGTAATGAGCTGTTGATACTGTCACCTGATGAATATGATTTCTACGTCGAGTGTTATAGTAATAGACTTCGGCATTTTCTGAAATTATATTCCCGCCCTTGAGCAAGTCATTTTTGACAAAAACCACTGATTCGTAAATAAGAAGACACGGTAATGGTAGAATTCCTAGATTAATGAAGAGAGGCTTACATGAATCACGTGGTGGGATTTGGTTATTATTCGTACAATTCGTTTTTGTAATCTAAAAGTCTGGGAGCTATAAGATGTATTTCCCCAGAATATTATGCCATATCTCAGGCGGGAATGAACATTCGCGAAGTATACACAACGACCAGTATGAAGGCTGACTGAATTTGCAAGAATTCTGAACGCGTAGCATAATGAACTTAATTTTGTGTTCAATTCATTTAAATGGACGTTCCATTTAAGGTTTGACTGAATTGAGAGACCTAAAAATTTGGTTGCCTTAACATCAGTCAATGGTACACTGTTCATTGTCAATGGGGCACAGAATTGTTTATTTGAAATGGAAATCTGCATTAAAACCGTTTTTTTTTCGTTCACTATTAATTTGTTATTTCGGCACCAATTTGAAACATCTGTTATTGTACTATTTACTGTTTCTTTATTGCAAAGGATGTTCGTATCATCCGCAAAGAGAACCGTTCTTCCGTTTCGAATCGTCGAGGGCATATCGTTTACGTAAAGTGGAACAGAATAGGCCTAAAATCGATTCTGAGCAACTCGCTACGCAACGGCAAAGAGTCAGAAAGGTGCGTACGTAATGTTCCATCATTCCAGTGAGGTATTTCAACTTCTGAGATCGTTGTTTAAGGTACGAACATAACTAACGAGCAATACCACGAATCTATGAAGGTAATTTGAAAGTAAATGTCATGATCAATGACGTCAAAAGCTTTTGAGAGATCTAAAAATAATCCAAAAGGTGCCTCGTTTTGATCCAATGATGAGGCGACATCTTTAAGAAAAGAAAATATAGCTGTTTCCGTTGATTTTGATTTTCTAAATCCATGTTGGCAATCTGAAAGCGCGTCGTGTTTAGTGAGAAAGGTTTCCATTCGTACGTACAAAAAGTCTCTCTAATATTTTTGAAAAGACTGATAGAAGAGAAATGGGCCGATAATTTTGAATTTCATTTCTGTTGCCTTTTTTGAAAAGCGGCTTAATTTTAGCTGTTTTGAAAATATCTGGAAACGTTCCAGTGGATAAAGATGCATTAAATATGTGAGTTAACGGGTGTATAATGGCATACGCACGTCTTTAACAAAGAATCCGGGAATTCATCTAAACCGGACGAATATTTACTTTTTAGTTTACCGATTATTCTGAGAATTTCATAGGAAGAAGTTTCGGAAACGAACATTGTGTCTACAATTTTGGGTGAACTGTCTGTTTTTGAATTTTGTGCCTGAAGACCCTAGTGAGATCGGCAGCAATTTCGAAAAGTATTGGTTAAAGAGACTAGTCACTGTTGCTGATCGTTCACATTTATATCGTTATATTTTAAAACAAGTATTCGACGGGTTTTCTAGTTGATTTCGTAGTATTATTTATTATATTCACATTGCTTTTGTTTTATTATTTAATTCAAAATATCCTGATCGTTTTTCATTATTTTAGCCTGCCTTATGACTTTTCGTACAATGTTTTGTATTTTTTAAGTAGATATGAAATCTTGAGATACGTCATGACGTTTAGAAATTAAAGAAAGTTAATTCGCTTGTTTTTACAAGATCTCCTAACTTTTGTAAGTCCAAGAATCTGCTTTTCCGTGAAATATTTAATTTTCGTTTTTGCAGAGGAAAGCAAGTGTTAAATGAAATGAAAGAGTTGAAAAAAGAATTATATTTGTCGTTTGTATCAGTAGTATTATAAACAGCTCTCTATGACTTGCATCAAGTAATCAATGAATAATTTAATTTACTTTAGTAAACAATCTAGTCATACGTGTATTATTTATTGTGTCAGTGATCGCATTTCTTATAATGGTAAGAATTGGTGCATCGTGGTCACTGTATCCTAAATCTTTTGTTTCAACTTCATATCGAGTAGTAGTTTTGTTAATTATAATTTGATCAATTGCCTTCCTCGAATGTTGTGTGATCCGTGTAGGTACATTAATTGTAATGTCTAAATTGAAGGAATTAATTAAATTGAGAAACTTTTCTTTCTCGCAAGATTCGACCAGAAAACCAATGTTAAAATCTCCACATACAACAATGGATTCAAAAGAGCGATTTCTGACTTTGTTAAGTGTTATCTCCGGGTTTTCTAAGAACAAAATATAATCTGCAGTTCTCTTTGTTGGAGGTCTGTAAATGCAAATCAACTTTGTCACACAGCCGCAACACAGGGAGCCATAATAAACATAGAAATCAATATTCCGTACCTTCAATATTCCGTTCCGTATTACAATCAAGCAGCAATTAAATTATACTGTAATTACTTCAAAACCTTTTTCACAACTGTCAATACAACGATGAAAGCTCATTCTACTACGTTCTACTATAGTAGAATACTTTAATGTATAATACTATAGTAGAATCTACTGTAGAGGAAGGCAAACAGCGGGATCACGTACAATTCACAACTCGTCGACTCACAGAAACACGTCGTTAGGAGGCTACCTACGTGGACCCAAGCCGTCGGTCGCGATAACGATTCTCATCGTTTCTACCGACGGCTAGAAGCGACAGGCTGTCGTTACAGGAACGTACAGAATAGCTTCTACCGACACTTGTCGGTAATCAGGCCTACCGATACCGATCGTAGTCGGTTCGACTATATAGAATAGCGGTGTAGATGAATTGGTAGTGGGAATGGGAGAAACGGGAGTAGGTTCAGAGGAAGAGGCAACAGGGTTCGAAATAAGGGTGGAGTGTGAAGAACGTAAGGAAGGTGAAAGGGATGGATTTTTGGCAGGAGACTGCGTAGGACTGGAGTTGATGATGTATTGTGCAAGCTTGTTACCGACTGCATGTTTTCCAGCAAGATTCATGTGAAGACCATGCCGGGTGAAGTGTTTTGCTGAGAGGAAATTAATTTTAAAAAAGTGTGACATTTGTTTCTCTCAGTTGCAGTTTTAATTGTTGGTTTGCGTGCTTAATCTCGCTGCATAGTGTTGGTGGAAAGTTCCAACAGGAATGGAGGAAAGATGGCGGCCATGACTGTCAGCTAATATAAGTACCTGTTTTTTAGGCTCAGTAGGATTGTCTTTGTTTTCAAGTGAGCTACGATGCGCAGCTTTACGTGTTTTGATTCAGACGCGCTTCCTAGCCTGTTTGTGTTGATGTGTGCATGAATTTGTCGATGGTAGAGAAGGGTGGTGAGGATCAGGAAGGCGAGGAAAATCTATTTCATAATCTAAAACACTAAATTTGCTTTGAGAGTGTAGAGAGTAAAAGGAGTATAAACAAGCAGTAGCCATGTCACGAATGCGTTTTAATGTACGTGATAAAAATTGGAATAAAAACAAAAAACTCAGATAAAAGCTACGAGCACCAAGCTTAATGTTTTAAAAGTGTAAGAATAAATTAAAAAGTAAGATTCAATACAAGAATCAGAAGGTATGCTATCTACAAAATCTATTGAAGCTAGTACTTACAAAATTTACAAAGACTTTCGTACTTACGAAAATTACGTACATTTTCGTCCATGTAAGTTGCAACTGTGTAATACAACAAGTAGTCTATACGTTACCGTAAATAGTTCAAAGATATTAGGTCAAAATTTGTCTTGGAAATATAGAGTAAGATTTGAAACACAAATTTCAAAAGTATTCGATACACCGTCCTCGTAAAGTTCAAAACAACGGAATCGTCACTTGTCACAGAAATAGAATAAAACTTTTACTAGTTAAATTAGCACAGTGATATAATATCGAAAATAAACGGAACTGTTTGTATGTTTTAACACTTATCACAAAATTGTAAATCTGAAGTTCGTTAAGTTTCAGTATCCGTTTAAAATTTGTAATCTGTTGGTTCGTTGCAAAAAACCAGTCGAAATAACATTTTCAGCTAAGTTAAAACAAGTAATGAAAGCACTTACACTCACCAAATACAGTAGAATAGCTAAAAGTAATAGATAAATCAGAAAAGTCAGGAGCACAACCAGATGCGTCCGTCTCATAAGATGGCATCAACCACTACTTTATGAAGAGCACGGTCAAGCCACAGTCTGCTTTAGAAACGCGAACATGCATTAACTATCTAATGTATAATCACCAATCAATCATTTTTATCGAAATGGCTCTGTAGTTATAAGCGATCCTAATACCCTGGAATGTAGTTCCACAAGAAAGTTCGACCCGCCCGCACGGTATCAAGCGCTTAGGCATTTTCACTTAAATATAGTCTTTTCTAAGCACAGAAAGTATTTACTATTGGTTCTATTTGGACCATTTCTACTGCACAATGTAGTTGACATTATCAATAACACCTGTTATGTCATCCCTGTGCAGTGAACGATTCAGTCTTTGCAAGCGAAGAGAACCTGCGGATCATAGACTCGGACTGGAAGAAGTACGTCTTTCCCGAAACTCGACTCCCAGACAACAGTAAGAAGATTCCTGAGGCCATGGAGGAGCTACGAGGATTCTTCTTAAAAGGCAATCCGCTCACTTACCACAATTTACAAGGATTCAAAGACGTACGTATATACTTGTTGGTAAAGACAAGTGGTATTTTTAACTGGAATGTATCTTTAACCCGAGAGTGCTCGCAATAGATCTGTGAGATCTAAGTCACGGCAATTTTATGTTCCTGATTAATTGCGATGAATCGGTAGTCTAATATTTCATAGACTTCTTCATTGAACTTTTCTGAGATCGCTTGGTCTTTTATTTTTATACTTTTGCTGAATCATTTTCTGTGAGCATGTTGAAACTTGATAGCTGCGCACCGGATATTTGTCATACACGTTGGGTGCAATGCCACCAGTCCATTGTGAGCTCCTAAACCGAGGGGTACGTATCATGGCACTATTTTCAGCCGTGTATATAACATGTGCCTATTCAGAAAATGTAATAATTTGTCTTTTCTACAATTACTGTCATAACTTCTTACAAAGAGAAAGAAGATGTGCAAAAGGTGTCTATAGGGAAATTAAAAAAATGCGAACCTTGCAAAATGGAAGAAAGACAAAGACTTTCTAAATATATTGATGTAAAAGTAAAATATATATTTGTTTAGGACATCCCAAAATAATTTGTGGAAATTGTATTTAATATTATTTAATGATTTGTGTGTGTACGTTTTCAATTTTTACCTTTCTCACCATAAGTATTCAAACAAGAATTCTGCAATATGATTCATTAACAATTGCTTTGGTAGACATGTTCAAACTGAATAAAATAAGTCTTACAGTAAATGGACCTTGAGATCATTCGTATTCACTAAACTTTTCAGCTATATTGAGAGATACATTGCGGGCACTGGCGTGGCTCTACTACTCACGCAACGTGTCTTGAACGATGGATTGAAAAAATTCGGGCGTAGTGGGGGTATTAGTTACAGAGTCGGCCACTAGAGTATTTACAGTATTGCCAACGTCTGGAAAATCAAAGTCAAACTTGCTACGTGTGCGGCCAGGTCATCGCTCAGGATAGGCAACTACCCTGAGGCGAGGACAATAGATAGGAGTTTTAGGTGCCTCCTTTGAAGGACCTGGATCTGCTCCAGACATTTCTTTAGATAACAGTAATAAAGCTGAACAGAAGTTCTCGATTATGAAAGAAACTAGCATTGATTGGTTGTTTTACGCCAACGAAGTTTTAATGCTTCGAATGTTGTCATCGGTGTTCGCTGCGAGCTTTTGCCTTCAACTGTTTATTGCTCAAGGGAGGGGGAAGCAAGGTCATCGTTAAAGAAAAGTTGCGCGAGTAGTACCTATTTGTAATTTGAGTGTTAAACCTGAACAAAGACGAAAAAACAATGGCCCTGTTCAATGTCTGCGCTGCCTGGACTTTGGACACACTAAAAATAACTGTAACCACACAATCGCGTGTATTTACTGTGCTGAAAATCACTACTCAGTAAATTGTCCCTTCCCGCTGGTACAACACCAAGTACTGATTTGTAAGAACTGCAAGGGCCCCCACCGCGGAGATACTCGAACTGAAGAATGTCTCTTCTACAAGAAACTTATAGAATCCCCCCCCCAACAAATGCACATGCAAGGAATCTCAAAACTAAATCAAACGATGCCAGGCCTCCTGCACTCCGATTCCTAAACATAATTACCAATCTCCAAAAAGGGCAATCAACCATCGTATTCCTAATCAAATAATAATTCATTTATGCACTCACTAATTAATTCAACACAGCCATAAAATCAAAAAAGTACAACGCCTTAGCAATATAAATCTACTAAACTGGAATGCAAATGGCATAACCAATAAAAAAACGAACTTAACTATTTCCTAAAAGCTAAACAAATCAAAATAGCCTGCATAACCGAAACCCATCTGAAAATCAACAAAGTATTCAACATACCAGGTTATAATACAATCAGAACTGGCAGACCTAACAGTAATGGAGGAGGAGTCTTAATACTTATCGAAGAATCTCTCCCATATATACATGTGAACCTCCCTAATACGCCTGGTTTAGAAACAACAGCAATCAAATTCCCATTAAATAATAGACTTATAACATTAATAGCAGCATACAAACCACCACACATAAAAATAGAAGTCACAAACATAGAATCTTTATTTCAACTGAACACCCCCACTATTCTCATTGGAGATTTAAACGCAAAAAACATCAGTTGGGGCTGTAGAATTACAAATAATGCCGGCAGACACTTATTAAAACTAATAACTGACCTAAATTTAAAAACATTAATCCCACCAGAACCAACATATTATCCATACGACACGAACAAACATCCAGACATTTTGGATATCGCAATTACGAATACACAAACCACATACTACTTAACACCACTATTTGAACTGGATTCCGACCACTTACCAATCATCATCTCTACACATACCCGCTCCCCCCCCCCCCCACCTACCCACACATTAACACGAACAATATAAACTGGAAGGAATTCAGGAAAATAATAACAAATAAAACCCCCAATTTTAAAAATCTTAACACCCCATTAGAAATAGAAAGGGAAATTTCATACTTACACGATATAATTACCAACACTATTAAATATTTACAACCCAATAGACCCCACATCACTCACAGAACGCTTAACAAATTACTGCCAGAAAAAATACTAACAATAATCAACACTCGAAACAGAACCAGAAGGTTATGGACCAAACTCAAAAACCCACACTTAAAGAAAGAATTGAACCTTTTAAATTCATTAACAAAAAAAGCAATAAACGACTTTCATAGCTCAACCTACAACAAACTAATAAAATCATTAAGCACAACCAATAATTCTCTCTGGCAGTTCACTAAAAAAATCCTAAAAAAGAAAAATAGCATCCCACCTCTAAATACCCGGATGGGGAAAAAATTCGCCCCTTTTGACAAAGCCGAAGCATTGGCCAATCATTTTGAAACAACATTCACGCTCAACAACACACCAACTCATTCCGATCATGCGATGATATTACAAACAGTTTCAGCCCCGAACTATGATGTACCACAGAGGATAAAATTCATATCCCCAAATGAAGTGAAAAACATAATTAAAAAACTTCAACACAAAAAAGCCCCTGGTCATGATAAAATCACTAATAAGATCCTAAAAAACCTCCCAACCTCAGCTATAGCCTATTTAAACAACATCTATAACTCAATAATATGAATTGGATATTACCCTATGGTATGGAAAAACTCAATCATAATACCCATTCCAAAACCATATAAAAATCATAGCAGTGTTGAAAACTACAGACCGATAAGTTTACTAAACACACTTTCAAAAATTCTCGAGAAACTAATTCTAAAAAGGTTAAATCAACCCAAATTATCTCCAACCTCCAATCAACCCAAATTATACCATTACACCAGTTTGGCTTTATAAGTCATGTATCAACTGCACACCAACTCAGACTCTCAGAAAATATCCACACAGCATTTCAAAACAAACATCACACAATAGTTTCATTTCTTGACATTTCACAGGCGTTTGATCGAGTATGGCACGAAGGCCTATTATACAAGCTCCGAACAATGGGAACACCAATCTATTTAGTAAATTTCGTCAAAAGTTTTCTAACTGATTGATCCTTTACAGTTTCCGTAGAAAATCACATCTCCAACCCCCGAAAAATAATAGCAGGCCTTCCACAAGGTTCACCACTCTCACCCACACTATTCAACATATACACAGCTGACATACCCACTACAATACACACCCAATTAGCACAATTCGCCGACGATACTACATACTAACACATACATACATACAATACACTACTACGACGATACGACGATCTACAAATCCAGCCACTCACTTAAGACCATTACCGATAGGATACAAAATCACTTAAATGAAATATACCAGTGGTCAACATTGTGGAAAATCAAACTCAACCCAACTAAATCAACTGCCAAAATATTCTCACTAAGACCATTTTCTCACCCACCACCATTACACATTAATAAACACACAATTCCATGGACAGCAAAAAACCAACCAGTAAAATACCTCGGGATGAATTTTGACACAAGACTCAACTGGAAAACACACATAACACTAAAACAACAACAAGCAAAATAAAAATATCTCAACTAAAATGCCTTATCAACTCCAAAAGCCGGCTATCCCTAACAAATGCCATTACAATTTATAAAGCAATAGTCAGACCATTAATGCTCTACGCATGTCCCATCTGGACCAATGCATCTATTTCCAACATTAATAAACTCCAAATTGTACAAAATAGATTCCTCAGATTAGCAACACATGCCCCATGGTTCATCTCTAACGCCCAACTTCATAAAGAACTGAATATATCACCGATCATCAAACATATTGCCCATCTTCCCAATAATTTTTACTCCAACCTAAATACAATTAACCGAGCCGTCCACTACAACCTGGCCACTATAATTGACTTCCCTACTAGAATTAAGAATAGATTTCCTGCCGAAGCGTTCCTGAACATTTTCTCTTCTAATTGTCCACAGTAGGGGCTCTTGTAGTTTCCTACACCTATAGTAAGGTAGTTTAGCTTTAAGTTTTTAGTATTAAGTTTAGCATAAGTAAAAATGTAAGCCAGCAAATGCACATGAGGTAGTAATTAGTACTGATCAGTGTAATTTCCAATCACTCAATAAATAAATTAATAAAAAAAAAGTACCTATTGCGGGCACTCCCGAGTTAAAAAGGCTATCATGCCGGGTTCTGATAGTTAACGATAAGAGGTTTTTGCTCTCCGCAAATATTTGATTAACTTATAGCATAAGTGATGGGCGTTGAAAAGAAAATATTTTCAGAAAGTAGTCTATCGTCAAATCACGTTCTGTCTGCGTCAAAGAATTGTTGTATTCCTTTCGAAAACAGCATCTGAGACCCACAAGTGTCACATGTGAAACCTTTTTGAATGAAATTTCCCACTAGACGTTCCTTAGCAGAAAGTGATCCTCTTCAATAACTTTGTAACTCCTACAAATTTGTATAATCTATACTGACGTAGCTGTAGAGCCCAAAATTATCCCGTATATTGTCTTATAAGAGGGGAAAAAATTGAATTGAAGTTACCAGGAACTGGAATTATGATAAAAGCTGTGAACACATACTGGTTAAAAAGAATTAGCAATGTTTTTGAAATGGCATCTTTTTTATTAATGTTAGGTCACTTTATATACAACTAAGATTTTTAGCGACCTCTATTAATTTACATATCAAAAACAAATGGCGTCGTTTCCTGCAGCGTCAAAGAATTTGAAAAATTTTATTGTACGCACAGTTATTCTGGTCTAACTAATTTAAACCTATAGCTCGCTTGAGATTTCCTATTAGAAAGATTCCTTTTAAAGACAATAAAAAGTTTTTAGCTTTTGAACAAATTAATTTACACAATAGTATATGAGAGAATACAATAGTATATGAAAGATACTGGTTACAAATATGTTAAATTTATAAATTAATAATGTCAACATATTTTTGTTTTGAATTTGAGATGAATTGATGAAATAAGTTATTGGTAATAAATTGATATATATCCGGTCCGACTGAGGCCAAGGTGTTATGAATGATAACAGCTTGAGATAAAAGCTTGAAAGTGAAAGATAAAAAGAAGGATGAAAAGAATCATATAGGGATTGCGCGGAGATAAAAATAATAAATAAGGAGGAAATAAAAGTGCAGGAATGAAATAAACCAGTCGGCCAATTCAGAACGCAGATAGCAAAGAATGACGGAAATAACTGAAGAAACCAGCGCGCGAGATGATGAAAAAGCGAAGAAAAAAAAAGAAACCAAGAAGAAGACGTGCGGAATGTCTATCGAACATATTGAATCAGCGAGCAATATTACATGTGGCGAGAAATGCACAACAACTTTCCACGCAAAACGTGCAAAAGTGACAGAATGTGACATAAATCACTGCAGAAAGCGTCAGTCAAACTGATAGGGTTATGCCAAGAATGTAAATTTATATTACAAGGATATAAAGAAAGAGACGAATCAAAGAAGCAGATATAGTTAGAAGTAATAGTTACGTAAAACAATTTGTATGACAATTTTCCTCCGAATTAACACATCTCAATTATCATTTTATTTAAAACTCATTACAAATCGTAGAACGTTTGGTGCGAAAAATAAATGTTTTGAAATAAAAATAAACAAAAATTTCACAATTATAACTGCTTTTCATACAGCTAAATCATGTCCCAACAATGATACTAATTCACAGAAATTCAGCTACCGAGTCGCGACGGGGAATTCCACTCTTGCATTCCAATCTGATATTCCCTGAAGACAAGCAATTTTTCTTTCATATATTTAAAATAGGTTTTCAGTAATTTCTAAACAATATTCTACGAATGTCCAAACTTAAAACAAACGCTCGAATGTAAGTAACAAACAAACTAGTATGAAATAATACACAAAATTCTAACTTACGAAGCATTCAACGACCTGAAATGCCATCTCACCTAAAATATTCACGAAGCGCAGGATATTTGAAGCGGACGACGAAGTTTGACGACCAATATTTTAAAATATACTCTTTTTTTTTTTTCAGAAAAATTCATCTTCACCTTATTTAAAGATCTCTTTTTGACGAACATATTTCCTTTTAAAAAAAGCATTTCAGAAATGTAGTTGAAGCAAGACGCCGAAAATTTTAAAATTTTTGAAAAATCATGTATTACAAAGGACTTGAGACTGGCAATTGTGATTGATTGATTAATTTTTTCGTGTTTCCGGGCGCGTCAACTGCTTTGGTAATTAGTCCCGTTAGTGTTAATGCATGTTTTCTCGAGAGATCGCGGTGATCTTCCCCCGATGGATGGTGAGATCCGGCGCCGACCTACCGTCGGCTAGTGGGGTTTCCCCCTAACCAGGACTCTCCCACGAGCGGGGCACCGCCCCAGCCGGGACAAGCTTTAAGTTCCCGACCGATCTCTTGGAATATGTGGTAGTGTAGTGCATATTAGAGTAAGTGTGTGTGCAAGGGGAGAGGATAGGACAAGGAAGGACAGATCGCGCGCGGTCCGTGGCCCGTTTGGTAGGGTACTGCTCCGGCATTCGCCTGGTGTTGATCGCAGAAACCCCGGAAAACTACCGATCAGAGCAGCCGGCCGCTAGAATTCTCCTCCAGACAGCGACTGAATTCGACCTAGCTGAAAGCTAGTGTCGAAAATCCTGCCGCCGTCAGGACTCGAACCTAGGAGCTCCCGGTCAGAGGCGCTGCAGTGTCATCAGTTCATGAACTGAGCTACCGCTCCCGGTCTGGCAATTGTGGCGTTTTTAAGAAAAAAGGGTTTAAAGGATATAAATATTGCCAATGTTTGATCAAAAGTTCGCACAAAACAGCTGTTTTAAAAATTGAACAGACATAATTTTTATATATATTTCATGAACATATTTCATTAAGAAAAAAAATTTCCACATGTAGGAAGACACTGGCAAAATTTTGAATTTTTTCAATTTTCGAAAAATCAGGGTTTGTAACAATCATTATATCTGTCCCATTCTCTTAAGCATTCTTCACTTTATTCAAGAACAAAATGTATTCACAAAATAAAGCAGTTTTGAGAAAAAGTATAAATAAATAAAATTAACTAGAGGTACAACAGAATGGCACAGACAGTTTTCTGATTTCCTTGTTCTGGTCTGGTTTTAAAGTCTTCCTCCATTCTCTGTACAGCTGGCATCTATCGTCGCCCAAACTACATTTTTTTGACATTTTCTAAACTTTTCGGTTTCTTAATAATAGAACCGAAACATTACTTTAAGAATTTTAAAGAACAGTGAAACCTCGTCCTAAATAGAACTTTTCATTGAAAAATTTGAAGCTGTTTTTAAGAAAATGGCGATTATGAATTACTGTAGATGCGAAATTTGAAGCTCTTTTCACAGAAATCTTTAGTTTTTCGAAAGATTTCATTTGAAGCCATTTGAAGCACATCCACTCGCAAATGTAATAATGCATACAAATAGATGGAATTGCTCATATTAACGGCATGAGAGGTGTATCGAAAAATTACATCTGTGTAATTTTTGAAAAAAGAAAAGAATATTTTTAAAACCTTAATGAAAATGAACGTCATACTAAACAGTGCTATTAGCAGTATATACTGGAAAAATTTCAAGAAAAAATTTGCAGCCATTTTTTAGTAAATAACGCTTGAGCGTAATTGAAAATGCGGAATTTTGAGCAAATTTTTACAGAAAAGTGTTGAGTTTTCGAGAAACATTTTTTGACATTATTTCAAGTACCTGTACTCATAAATACAATAATGTGAAGAAATCGCCTTCAATGTAAATATTATCAACGTGATAGACAAGTAACTTTTTTTTGTAATTTTCGAAAAAATAACATAATAGAGCAATATGGAGTTTATGTCTTCGTATACGGTGCATTTGATATTACGTCTACCAATTTTTTAAAGAACAAATTGAAGCCGTTTTAAAGAAAATCTTGTTTTTGTAATTTTTAAAAATTGAAAATATTGCACGCACTATTGCAAGAAAACTAAAATTTCCCAAAAAATCTAAATGACCTTATTGAAAGAACTATTTAATCAAAACAAATTCCAATTGAAGTAAAAATCTGTCTTATTCTGTGTTATTGTCGTAGTAGAAGATGTGTTGTAGTAGATAAATCTGAGCTATACCACCTTTATGAGTGTATTTTACTTTATTGTTACAAGAAATTTAAAGAAAAAATTTGTAGCTGCTTGTGAGAAAATTTTGAAAATGTCCTGGGGGCTTCATATAAAGTACTCCCAATTTTTAAAGAAATGTTTTTCGAAATTTCAAGCTTCAACTAGAGGCAGATCAACAAGGGATTTTTCAATTTGGATCCCGTCCTACTTCAACCCCAAAACTTGTATTTCCGTTGAAATCTGGAAATCGATTTTCCACAGCATTATATAACATTCTCTATGCTACGTATATTATTCCGTATATACGTATGTACATGAGAAAGTAAAAACTGCATATCTTTCACAAAATATTGCGCGGAAAGATTCAAGTTTTCGAAAAACTTTACATGACCTTTTTTCAAAATTTACCTTTTCATAGATTTACCTTTCATAGGTTGTTTAGTTAAAAACCCTACAAAACATGGATTGGGTCTACGCCACGGACTAGATGATAATTTCTGAATTTAGCATTTGTACTTATCCAATTTTTCGTTACCGGAGCCTGATAATAAGAGTTTTTTCTGTCGAAAATTCGCTGCTTTTTCCCTAACATTACATAATTTTTTTTACGAAGTACCGTCTTAAACCGAGAAAGTAAAAACAATTTTAGTATCCTACGTATGTTTTATGCATTAGTAGTGTTCATAGACGGACGGACAGAAGGACGGACATTTTGAAAAAATTCACATTTTATGTATCAGGTCCTCACAATACTAGTTTTTGTGTTGAATAATTTGGTTTATTGCCCCAGCTTGACTTATGGTAACTCTCTATTCTACGAACTCTGTATTGTTCATTCATGATGAACCACTGATTTAAAAGGTAAAAGAAAGAAATATCATAATCATATCTCAGAAAACAAGAAACCAATTCACTGAGTATAATTAAAATACACTCCTGGCCATACTCTATGTGCTTTTTGCACTTGCCAGAGAGGGATGAGTTAACACTATTTGTAGTGGGCCCACAGTTTATCGTGTCACATTCAATCATCTTGCCTGTTGGCTAAGTATCATCTATTGAGTGAACTTTGCAATTAAAAATAATTTAACTAGATTTAAATAAATTTTTAATTTAGATTAGTCAAACCTATTATCCAAATGACAACTATAAAATACCCAAAATAAATCTTCCAAACCGGTATCAAGAATACACATTGTCAACTGGTTGGCCCACATCTCTAACACATGACAGTCAAAAACAATATATCGATTCATTATATTAATTAGTATTTCCTTTCACCGTTCCTACCAATACAAATTAAACTTATGATTTCTTCTTCTTCTTCTCAGCCATTTGGTTGACCCTCAGGTGGATCTTACTGACTTCTTCCACTCTTCTCTATTGTTCCAAGTCTCGGGAGGTATCTGCCATCCAGCCATTGCTCTGCATCCTCTGCACACGTCCAAACCATAACAGCTGTTTCCTTTCAATTTCGTGCAGTATATCATGCTTCATGCCCATCATTTCTTTAATTCTTTCATTTTGCATTTTCTCTCTTCTGGAGATGGCAGCGGATCTTCTAAGAAAGTCCATTTCCATGACCCTCAACTTTATTCTCATTTGTCTGAGAGTTGCCATATGTCACCATACAGTACAACCCTTTGGATTATTACTTTATATATCATTAGTTTTGTTCTTTTACTTACATTCTTGTCCCATAGGACAGAATTCAGGGAACCGATGAGTTTTCTGCCTTGTGTGATACGTTCCAAAACCTCTGTCTCATAAACCCCTGCTTCCCAATTTTTACCCCTAAATATTTGATTTCTTCAGTTTTCTTAATTTTAAATCCTGTGCCCAGGGGTATGTAATCGGTATTACTATTTAATGCCCAGTACATTGCTTTATCTAAGTTGAGTGCCAGTCCCCACTTTGCGTATTCATCTCTTATTCTTATCATCATAAATTCTATATCATCTTGGTTGTGCGCTACGATTATCTGGTCATTAGCGAACTGTAAAGTGTAGAGAGTGGAGTACACTGGTATTCCTATCCCCGCACAACACCTTTTCCATTTTTGCAGAACCTCATTCACAGAGATTCTGAAGTGTCAGTGAAATGCAGCGTCTTAGGCCTTTAGTTGTTGGAAATTCTTCTGTTAAGCGTTTTCCCACTTTCACTATTTCTGCTTGCTCAGAATATAATTCTTTCACTGCAGCAATGAGTGTACTAGTCATATTTAGACGTCGCAGGACCTCCCATAAGTTCTCTACTGGCACATTCTCATACGCTTGTGCGATATCGAGGAAGACGATGTGTAATTCTCTCCCCGTTTGCCATTTCTTTTGCGTTACTTTTAAACAGAATAAATTATCAATGCAATAGCGCCCTGCTCGAAAGCCACTTAGTGCGTCACATACTCCTTTTCTAGGCGATTTCTTAATATCGTGCCATATAACTTACTAAATGTATTAGTTACTGTTATTCCCCTGTAATTCCTGCAGATGCCCTTCCTTCCTTCCTTTCTTTTGGACAAGTGAGTTGTGTACTGCTTTCCACTCAATTGGTACATCTCCGATATTTAGGCACTTGTCCATTAATAATTGTATCATTGGCATTAGTTTGGCGGTTCCATTTTTTAGTAGCCCGACTGGGATATTTCCTTGGGCTTTTCCACTTTTTAATTTTTCTACTCTCTTCTCTACTTTTTCCATTGTTATATTTATGGAACAATCCCTTGAATATAAGATCTCGGTATTAAGCATAAACTTCGGTCTGTCTACCTTGAACAGTTTACTGAAATCGCTTCCCATTGTTTATTTGGAATACTGTGGATCTGAACATTCTCTCTGCACGGTGATTTGATATTCCTAATGTACTTCCAAACTTAAGTCGTTTTTTTCCCACCTAACAGAATAAATTAAGGACATTTCTGTTTCCTTGCATGTCCTTTACCAAGACCAAGTTTTCCTTCCTCATAAGATTTATTATTCTCCGCTGGATTATGTAGTTGTGTTTGTCTTTGTCTTCATAGATATTTAACCACTTTTTAAATAGATGTTTCTTTACTTTGATCTCATTTGCTAATTCTTCATTAATCCAGTATTTAGTCTTGTTGTTTCTTCTCTTGGCCGTTTCTCGCAGGTTTCTTTTGCAGCCTGATGGAGGCATTTTTTATGTGTTCATAAATGTTAGTATTTGTTTGTTCTGTACTTTCATTTAATAAAGTATCTAACCTATTTTGGTAGAGATAACGGGTACTACAATGTGTCAGTCCTTCCCAGTAGTACTTTATTTCTTAATCACTTTCTTTCTTTCTTTCCTTAGGATTCTCTTTACGATACTCCCTAGGAGGGAATATTATTCTTGATTTCACCAGGTAGTGATTAGAGCCACATTCTGGTCCTCGGTGTGCCCGAACATCCTTGGAAGTTCTGCGGAGTAATCACATAGTCTATCACTGATCTATCTCTCTGTTGGTCCGTCCAGGTATACTTATACTCATCTCGGTGTTGGAAGAAGCCATTTCTGATCATAATGTTATGTTGTTCACACAAAAATACCAGTATTTTCCCATTTGAGTAGCAGGTATCCTCGCCAAATTGTCCAATTACTCTTGAACCACTGGCTTTCTCCACCCTGCCATTAAAATCTCCAAAAATAACTTATGATTTCGTTGTAACAAAAGTAAATGGCATAAAATGACAGTAAGCAACACACAAATTAAAAATTAAAAAACGGGCAAAAAACAAATCAAACAAATTATTACATAAAATAGCAAATAAATTGTAAATAAGGCAATAAGGCAAGAGGCAAAAATAAAAATAAAGTTATACTGTGACATACCAATATGCGAGACATAATATGGTACAATATTTATTATAAACAGCGTAAATTATAGGGATAAATATAGGTGAATATGCCAGCATAGCAACGGTAAGCGAGCCGTCGTCAAGGTCAACAATCTTCATGCAGTGACAATCGCGGAGACGGCTAGTTCATTTTGTAAGAAATTTAGGGATTGGCTAGGCACGGAAGTACATCAAATCTTGTCTGTAAATAAACAATCGAAAATATGGACCGAGTTTTTGAAGGGTTGAAAGACTATGATAGGCATTCATTCTGACTGATGCCGTGGTGTTGAACGGATCGTGCACAGTTAATGTTAGGAGTTTTTTTGGGACTTGTAAGCATCTACTGGGGAGTAGATATTGGTAGAACTTTGAATTTGAATGTGGACAGTAAAACAAAATATTTCAAGTGAACGAGTTAGAAGGACATTGAGGGCTTAGGCGAATTTATTAGTAACTGGACTGGAATGCTAACAGTAGATAGATTGTTGATCGTTGAGTATTCAGCATACGCGTGAGATGAACTTGGAATTCGTAAATTGGCGAACGACTTTATTAACTTCGGAAACAGTGATGAACGGTGACTGAAGTGTGCTTCTGCAAGAAAAGAAGAGAGTATATGGCATCTGAACCTGAGGACAGCGACGTCGGAAAAGAATGAAGATGGTACAACGACGCACCTTCGTCCTCTTGGACGAAGCGCGCGTAGACGAATACTACATTATAAGGTTGGAACAGGTCATGACCAAGGTTTTTTTTCATATTGCGTAGAATTATCAAGTACCAAAATTGTTTAATAAATTTCCATGTTTTGTGAAATGAATACATGATTCTCTTTGAACCAATTATAGTAACGAAGTAGCAAGATAGAAATATATTTGCTTTTCAGATTCCTCGACGACTCTGTATAGATGGCAGATCGGATAATCATCTACGGAGGTCGTTCGATAAGTAACTTGGTTCGCATACTAAGAGATGACGAAAGCAACTTCTGTGAATTTTAATTTAAAACTACAACAATATATAGTAAAATTTCATTGTTGCAAGTCATTATCACTAGCTCATTGTTGGACAGAGACATGAACAAAAGCGTTTGCGAATCAGTGAAAGATGGATAGAACTGGAATTCGTGGTGTTATCCAATCCTTTTTTATGGAAGGTAAAAACGCGAAAGAAATCCATGAAAGAATAGCGCCTACATTGGATGATTCATGCCCTTCGTATGAGACGGTGAGACATTGGGTCAACGAATTTAAGCCAGGCAGAACAAGCATCGAAGATGCCTCAAGACCTGGGGCTCCAAAAACAGCTGTGACGCCAGAAAACATCGACAAAATCCATGATATTGTTTTAGCAGATAGACGAGTGAAAGTGCGCGAGTTAGCAGAGGCCACAGGTATCTCAAATGACCGAGTGCATTTTATTTTGCATCATGAATTGAGTATGAATAAGCTTTGCGCAAGATGGCTGACTGCAGAGATGAAACGAAATCGCATGAGAACATCTGTCGAGTGTTTGCAGCTATTCAAACAAAATCCAGCGTATTTTTTGCGTCGTTTTGTTACCATGGACGAAACGTGAATTCACCATTACACTCTAGAAAAAACAGCAGTCAAAACAATGGATTGCAAGAGAAGAACGGGCTCCGAAGAAGGCTAAATGCAATCCATCAGCAGGGAAAGTGATGGCGTCAATCTTTTGGAATGCTAAAGGTATTCTTCTTATAGACTACCTAGAAAAGGGAAAAACCATCACTGGAAAATACTATGCATCACTTCTGGACAAACTCAAGGCAGATATCGCGGATAAACGTCCTGGAATGGGAAGAAAAAAGTGTTGTTCAATCACGATAACGCCCCAGCTCAATCAAGCCATATCGCCCAGCAACAATTTATTTTTTATTTATTTTATTTATTTTACGTCAAAAAACAGTTAAAAACTGCGTATGACGTGCTATGGGGAAAAGTGAATTGTGTGCACATTTTGAAAATTCGGTGATCCCTACACTAAGTCATATACTACTTAAATTTTGAATTTTTGAAAGGGAGAAAAAAAACAAAATCTCACATGTAATAAAATCTATTTTCAAGGATAAACAAGCAATAAATTTTGAATTTTGAAAGGGAGAAAAAAAACAAAAAAACTCCCATGTAATAAAATCTATTTTCAAAGAAAAATAAGCAATACATTTTGGCTCTTATTACGTCCTACTGCGACAACATGGAAACGATAATTTGAATAATTGTATTTCCCACTGAATTCTAGAAGACGTGCACAGAAAATGAAGTTACATTTATGTCCAGTAGCAAAACAAGGGGCCATCTCAGCATTTGCTCAATGGATCAGGGAAACTGGACAGAAACCCGATCGAGATGGGGGTCATTGACCAGGAAGCTGAAGTACATTACTTGTTACAGGCATTTAAATCTTTTAAAAAAATTATGCAATGCAAATATAAACTAATTCATAATACTATATTATTGTTTTGTTAAAGTAAACATTATTTTTCTGTTTGACGATCAGTATAGTCTCTAATTGTTTAGAAACAGTTTTGCAGCAGAAATGATTTTATTTTTAACTGAAATTTGTGTACCAATTTTAATTGTTTAATTTCATCTGGCAATGCATTGTAAAGTAACGTACATGTATGTGGATTTCTTGTAGTGAGCTGTTGATACTGACACTTGATGAACATGATTTCTACGTCGAGTGTTGTAACTATAAATATCAGTATTACATGAAAATATGCTCCCACCGTTAAATAAGTCAGTTTTGACAAATACTACAGACTCATAAATAAATAGGCAAGACAATGATAAGATTCCAAGCTCAATGAAAAGAGGCTTGCAGAGATCACGTAGATGACATTTTTCATTATTCGGATAATTTTCTTTTGCAATTTAAATGTCTGGACACTAAAGAAAGAGGTTCCCCATAATAGTATGCCCTATTTCATGGGGGAATGTACATTTGCAAAATACATGCAACGAACGGTATGAAGGCTGACAGAATTAGAAATAATTCTGAATGCATAACATAATGAGCTTAATTCATTTTTTAATTCTGTTATATGTGCATTCCATTTGAGGTTTGATTGAAGTGAGAGACCTAGAAATTTGTTACCTTAACATCAGCTAATTGCATATTGTTCATTTTCAATGGAGATTGCCGATTGTCGATTTGAAACGCAAAAATGCATTGAGACGGATTTTCCTTCCTCAACTATTAATTTGTTCTTACGAAACCAATTTGAAACTTTTGAAATTGTACTATTTATTGTTTCTTTTTTGCAAAGAACATTCGTGTCATCGGCAAAAAGAACTGTTCTTTCATTTTTAATAGATGAGGGCATATCGGTTACGTACAACAGAAAGAGGATAGGTCCTACGATCGAAACTTGTGGGACACCTTGTTCAATTGGCAAAGAATTGGAAAGATAAGTAAATAATTTCCTTTCGTGCCAGTTCGGTATTTCTACTCTTTGAGCTTGATGTTTAAGGTACGAGGTTATCCAATCTAGGGCAATACCACGAATTCCATAAGAAGGTAATTATGAGAGCAAGATGTAATGGTTAATAACGTCAAAAGCTTTCGAAAGATCTAAAAAATCCCAATAGATTCTTCATTTTGGTCCATTGATGAAGCAACATCTTTAATGAAAGAAAAATGGCAATTTCCGTAGATTTTTATTTTCTAAAACCGTGTTGTGAGTCTGAAAACGCTTCGTTTTTCCTGAGAAACGTTTCCATTCGCGTTTAGAAAAGCCTCTCTAATATTTTTGAGGAAACTGACAAAAGAGAAAAGAGAGAGAATCATTATTTATCATTAGTTTTCAACCATATCTTTTTATTTTCTTATATAATTCTAAAATAAGCTAGATTTTGAGAGCCAGCTCAGATTTTGATAAAATATTACGCTTATGTACTTCGGTTTGCTTACAAAATTTAAAATGCTATTACATTGGCAATTCTTAAAATCATTGTGCATGCAGTCAGCTTTGTGAAAGAATATTTCAATGTGTGCTCTTGCTATTTTTGGTACCGTGATGTGCAATATTTTAGATGTTTTCTTTTGATTATTAGACCTTTATCACGACACCACTTTTGAAACATCACACATTTTTCTTGCAACTCCTTTTCTGCCCTTGTTTGGTCTTTATTCCTAGATATTAGCATCTTTACTAGCTTTCTGTCTTTTTCAGCAACAGTAGCGTATGCTCAATGAAGGGCCGCGCGCCTACGCGAGCCAGTGTACCCTTACTTGGCAGAATTTTAAAAACCAAGCTTAATTCTCTATTGCGTAAGTGGTGATTTCAAAATATAATAATTACATTTAACTGTCTTTTTTTAGGGTAGCCGCAGTATACCTAGCTTACCTGGAATACACGCCACTGGACCTCAGTAATTGAAGGGGCCCGGAATCACTAACAACTAACCAACTAGTTTAGATTAATTCGACAAAAAACAGAAACAGGAGTTCTTGTTATATAGTCTGTTTCGCGCCAGTAAAGATGTGTTTGGAATTTCATCAGTGTTCGCTGCGAGTTTTCCCTCAATTGTTTGTTGTACCAGAGAAGTGTAAGGCAGGTCACCAGTGAAGAAACGTTGCGCGGGTTATACACTCGTGTATTCGTACACCGGAATGGGGCTCGGGAAAAATTAGGGAAGGGCGAGGCGGCTTTCCGCTGAGAAATTGTCCGCGAGGGAGCGATTGTTTCTGGGGGGTCTCTTAGGGACCAGTAGATGGCAGCGGGGAAAGAGGCGGAGCGAAAACGGAAAGGTAGCTTCGACTTAAAAGAAAGGGTGACTAACTAATGCGAACACTAATACAATATCACTGCTTTGTTTTAATTGCAATATATTGATATTTAGTGGTCGATTTTTAAAATATTAATACATCGATTATAGTTTGTTTTTTTTTCTTTCATTTTTGAGATTTCTGCTTGTGTTGTGTCGTGTTAACGCCTCTACATATGATCTGTTCTACTTGGTTTCATTTCTTTGTCTCTTGATCATCAGAATCTGTCACGTTTTGAGTCAGGTTCGGAAAAACTGCACACACGCGGTATTAGTTTCTTAACAGTAGAAGTGTGAACATTTGTTTGAGATATTTTGAAGCGCGCGGAGTGTGCTCATGGATATTTGCAGAAATATTGGGACTACGCGTTTACAGCAGTCACAATGCTGAATGATATATCTGACCCAAGAATACGACCCCAACCATTGTTGCAGTTCAAAAAAAATAAATAAAAAATTTTGCACGGAATGATAGTTACCTTTAAAATTAATTGAGACGCCTCTGTTTATTCCTCCATAATTCAGGCGCTAGCTCATTGAAGAAATAAACAATTTCAACCTTTGAACATGCCCTAAAATCTGTAACATTTATTCTGAGACATTCTGTATCTCCGTTATACGTCATCTATAAATTCAAACTTTCGTTTTGCTTACAGATGCTTACTGATTTACAGTTCGGAGAAGGCATATATTATGGCTTGAAATACATGGCGAAGACAAGAAAAAATGATATTTTTTTCTATAGCTTAATAGTTGATCGAGAGCTTAACTTTTTGAAGAATCTCTTCCAATTGAATTTCACAGGTGAGTACTTAACACTAGAACAAATTATTTCTCTAATAAAGATCATTTCATATCTCTTACACACGATGAATATTTACAAATGAATTTCGTGGAGTTGCCACCTCTTCGGATATCACCCCGAGATTCCGAGTTGTCACTATAATACGAGCACGTTTCCTTGAGCCTTCATTTCGCTATTAGCGAGAGGAGTGGAGTTGGTTATTTCGACGTCAGCTGTGGCGGCTGGTGATGCACGAACCAGCTTGTTGCAGACACGTCATTCCTAGGGTTCGGATTTTCAGATAAAAACATATTTTCCACCTTTAATCCTGAGCGGTTTAAGTTCGGTGGAAACTCAAGAAGCTCCCAATGGTAGTCGTATACCGAATTGCATATCAACTCAAAAGTAAATATTTTGAATAAGTTGCAAAAGAATTAAATATTTTCGTCAAATCAAATGTTATTACATATTTCTGGCAAATTTATATGGACAATAATGCATTAGATTTTGAGAACTTTCACGTTCATTACTTTGCGTAAACACGTTATAAATGACGTTTGACTACTTCTAATTACCATAATTCACTGCACACTCAAAACAGCTCACACAGAACTTCTCTACAAGGCATACCAGCATTCGCAATTGTGCCGTCTATTTTCATAATTCCATATACCTCGGTGGCTGAAATCTATCACGAACATGAGAGGTGCTGCTCCGCGTGTCGGTGTTGGGAATCTTTTGCAACACTTTAGAATGACTATGGGACAATACAAAGAAAAAGTTAGGCTCGTATCGTACGCCAGGACACCTGAATGTCGAAGCTGACATCCAACTACCTAGATGACGTCAGCTCTTGGACGCTCGCTGGGGCCTCTCTTCGTCTTGTTAACGCTTGTAGATAAGAAGTTCATTACATGATAGATCACTCGCACGTTATTAAAGTGATTTCATTTTAATGTTGTGTCAAGGAACATTGGCCGTTTCATTGGCCATTGGACATTTCAAGGTCGGCAATCTCAATTCAGAAGATGTTTCGATGTGCTAGTAGTAGTAGTGCTATAGTACTAGTACTATAGTACTAGTAGTAGTACTAGTGCTATAAGTAGACCTCGGAGTTTAGGAGAAATGCCTATTTAGTTCCTTTCAGAAGTTGAGGAAAATAATTGCAGATGATAACGAATCATGAAAAAATAAATCTTGTGAATGCATATAATAGTGCCTAAAATGTTCTAAAAGGGCGGTTGATGCCTATTTCGATATTTTTTGCCTAAAACTGCATAATTAAACTGCTAATAATTAATTATTAAACTGCTTCATCAATAAACTGCTAATTACTTATTGTAATTATGAAAAACTATCATATTTTCATTACTCATTTTTTAAAAATGTGATTAACCAAAACGCAAATACTTTCCCAAATTCCCCGAAACACGAATATTCACTAATCGACAAAAACGCAATCGACTACGTACCAAAATCTCTCACCCAACACACCGAACCTAAGGAGCTCAGCAAGTCAATAGAAAGTGCATGATTCAGATTCGTCTCCGATCAGCACGCACTTCGTGGGCAAGTGCACCCATTCTCTGCGCAGCAGCACAGTTGACAGGTTGAGGCTTAACGCCACAGCGCGTCGCCGACGCAATCCAGGCGAGGAAAGACGTAGGTCAGGCCAAAGTCTACTCTCGGAAAGGCGAATATTACAAAACAGGTCCAAGTCTTGAATCTCTAGAAAGTAAAAGTCATTTAGAGTTTTCTTCTGTGTGTGAGAGAGTGTGTGTGGTTTGATTGTATACTGCGCTGTTTAATAATGAAAGTGAATAAAATAATATCCTTGTAGTCACTCCAATAAATGTAAGAACACTTTAGTTTTCTCAAAAATAAAAATGTCTAAATAAATCCTTCTGTGATCCATTTTAGACATTAGAAACATAACGTCTGTAGATTTGTATTGCGATTTTTTTAATTTAACAATCTTACGAACTTCACTGAAAAAACCGTACGGAATTGTAATGCTGTACAGAAGAAAATGCATTCATATCGTTTATGAGCTCAACATAAAGTTGTAATAATATCAGAATAAATGTTAAATTCTCATTGTTGAAAGAAAAGAAAAGACTGTTAATTTATAATATTTGCCATCAGTTGAATAACAGGTCTACATAAAAGAACTTCCAGGAATCGCCATTCTATACAGAGTTGCACGTTCTCATTTACAAAGGTAAAAAGGTAACATATTATATGTCGAGTTCCACGAACAAAATCAAAGTAAAATTACAATACTTATAGTTGAATATTAACAGAACTAATGTGCATAGCACGGCAAACTAAAAGAAATTAAATTAATCATTTCAGTGATAAATGCTATATTAGTCGGGCAACAAAGATAAGTAGTTATTAAAATACAAGATATGTGTGTCTTGAGTGTCTTGTGTGTCGTAAATCGTTTAGCCGATTTTCTTCAAAATTGATATTCCTCGATCGATCTGAATGAACTCAAATCTTTAGAAGTTGCAAACGTTTACTTTGAGTCTGGCTGTAGACATCGTTAAGCATCGCTCCGCTTATCGCTGTGCGGCGCTCAACTAGTGAACAGTGAAAGTACAAGCGGCTCCCCACTTTTCTAACAGTTTGTGCATTAGTATTGTTTATTGTGCACAACGCAATGTTATTATTTTTTTACTAATCAGTGAACGTTCAGTGGTACTGATCAGTGAAAGTTCAAGTCTCCCCGCTTTTGAGTGTCAAGTAGGGCTGCAACCTACGTTCTAAATGGTGACACGCCGGGACAGTTCTCAGCAATTAACGGAGGTGTGCTCCCATTCCCACCACACAGGTAAGATATTCAACCGCAGGGCCAATGTAACACATCACAACCGTCCGCCCACGAGCTGGACGGAGAAACACAAAGGACCAACCTCCAATCAGTAAGCACCAGCGATGCTGATATTAACATGTATGGAGTTGCCCCACAACAATCAGTTATCAACAGTTTACTAATGATTATAAGGAACATAATATAAGTCTAAAACGTATGCACGTAGATCTGCCTGAGGAAAACAGTGGTTATAAAAGAATGGTGTACAACGTGCCAATTAAGAATAGGTACCAAAGGTTTCGAAATATGCCCGAAGAAAATTCGCGAAACGAAAGGGACGAAAGTGAAAAAACAATCATTAAAATACCTCCCTCTTATGTTCATTAAGTTCTCGACTATCCCTTATTTATCAGTGAACTGGAATCTATCGCAAAAGACAATTTTTCAACTAAATTATAAAAATATATTATGAAGAGTTCTTTACGACCATAAGTTAATATTTGAAAGCAGGTTAACAGGGCTTGGTCAGAAAAAATTTCACTGGTTGTTTGCCAACGTTTCGGAAACTTTTATTTCCATCCTCAGGGCTAATATAAAAGAAAATGAAAACAACACTGTTCAAGAATAATGTTACCAAAAAACACACGTATGAGAAACAATTTTTAGCTAAGTTACAGAATATTTACAATTTCCTTATTATCTATTACAAAAAAAATTACATACCTTGCAACATCAAGAACAACTCAACCCATTCACTGCACCATCCTCCATCTCCGGCACCTCACATGCAATGAGGGACACAACATCAACCTCACCACACCAACACACAGCATGACTGATACTAGCCAGATGTTGGGTGGCGAGAGGAGAATATATGCCTGAGTGAGGTACATGCTAGCTTCCGGTGAGTTTACAATTAATTCAACTTAAAAAATGTGCTATTTTTTACTTCAAAACAAATTCTACATTGAAGTGATGTATAAATACAGATTGTTATTTCTACTTACTTGTAAGATAATTATCACATTCTTACTACTATCACTATCATTACCATTACTTATATTGTGACACCACCAAAATAAGGAACCGGATATGAAAATACATACCATTTACAACCTTAAAAACTAAAAACAGGTATATAGATATGAACAGGCTAACACTATTTTCACAAAAGACAATAATTAATTAATTTACAAATAACAGATTAATCAATCTAATAATCTATCTAAACCCGAATCATGAGCAAAAATTGTCAGACCTTCACAGGCAAATTGCAGAAGACTACCTAGATGTATGAGATGTTCACACAGTTGTCATTACTCGCAATGTGATAAACAATGGATAACAATGCACCAAAGTGCGATGGGGAGCACATAGCTAACAGTAAAGGCTGCAAAACGTACAAAGAAACAATTAAAAAATATAACGGGAATCAGGCTTATCATAAATTTTCAAATTACAAAACGCCAAATAGGCAGTATTCCAATCACCAACCGAAACAGAACGCTCAACCTTATCACTATGCCCCAATATCATTGTAATCAAACATACATTGATAGTCGGACTTACACGAATTTGTCAAATGGACATTGAAATTGGGGATTGCTATAAACCCTAACAAATCACAGTCTAAAATATTCTCATTAGGAAAAATACATCAACCACCACAAATTAAAATTAATAATTCTGCAATTCCATTGCTTCATAATGAAACTCCCGTAAAATATCTGGGTGTATTACTAGATGAAAAATTAAAATTACTAGTGCAAAAATATTTAAACTAGGCAACAATGCATCCATTCCAAATCGCATTATCTCCCGATATACCAAAAACTCTCTTAAACTACCGTAAATTAGAATCAATCCATTAACCAGTTCAGCTGACGAAAACGTTAAATAATTAAATGTAAAAATTAAGAGAACTTGTGGATTACTTCTCGGCAGACTTTGTTTACGAGGTAGCCTCCTCAAATACTGTTGGTTGGTTAGTGATTCCAGCGTCAACAGCTTAGGTCATTAGTACCGTAAGTGTAGTGCATGTTTTTTCCTCGGGAGATGGCGGTGATCTTCTCCCGCGGATGGTGAGATCCGGCGCCGACCTACCCACAACTAGCGGGGTTACCCCTAACCACGACTCTCCCACCAGCGGGACACGCTCTAAGCTCCCGGTCGGTCTCCCGGAATATGTGGTAGTGTAGTGCATGTTAGTGTAAGTGTGTGTGTGTGTGTAAGGGGAGAGGATAGGGAGGAAAGATAAGGTGCGGTCCGTTTGTTAGTGTGCTGCTCCAGCATTCGCCTGGTGTTGATCGGAGAAACCAAGGAAAATTACCAATCGTAACAGCCGGCCGCTAGAATTCTCCTCCAGACAGCGACCAGACAGCGACATTCGACCTAGATGAAAAGCTAGTGTCGAAAATCCTGCTGCCGTCAGGACTCGAATCTAGGACCTCCCGGTCGCATATAAGCAAACTGCACATGTATTCGGCACCGGGCTTCCCTGATTGGCTAGCGGGCGCCGAGCGGGAAACCGCGCGAAATTTGTTTATATTCTCTTATTACGGAAGTGTTGTAGGTTCGTTTTAAGTGCTGGTTTGTTACTTTGTAAACGGTACATATATTTTTCATTTCATTACTATTTATAGATATATGCGTATGTGTGGGTTCAGTCGTGCTGCCTGTACAGGGATTGTACTCCTCAGCATGTGTGTGATTTTAACATGGTGCAAAAATAATCTTTCTTATCTCTCCATCCCCCAGATGAACTGGTGATAGGAGAGAATGGCGTATGGGAAGAGTGAATGGATGGGTGATGTTTTGGACATGAGAAGACGGGTTAATTTGTTAGGGCTAGGATTTAGAAGGTTATTTTGTTAAAGGGAGGGTATTGTGGGAGGAGGTAGGTTTCTTAATGAAGGTGCAAGATGGGATCACAGGTTATTTTAATGCAGGTGTAGTTTTAGGGCTGGGAACATGTCCGATGGGTTATTTCGTTAAAGGGGATTTACATGGGTTATTTTATTGAGGGTACTGCGTCGCGATTGGTTGTTTTGTTAAGGTATTGGTAAAACTGTATATGGAGATTGTTGGAAAAAGGAGACATTTCCGGGTTTTAGGGAACTCAAGTCGTTTACTAGAGAGGTAAGTCGTGTCAGAAGTTTTATAAAGTAGTGAATGTAAGTGCTGGTTGTCCAGGTTCCTGGCCGTATGGTCTACGTAGCTATATTGTGGGAGAAGGTGGAGGTAGGGTGAATATGTGAAGCGGGTGGCGCTTCCTATTGTGAGGGATGGTTCTGTTCATGATATGACAATGAGGTTCGACAAAATCAGAGAATGAAGGATTGTACATTGCTTCTAGCAATCGTTTCCGTGCAGTTTCGTAGGTTTCTGTCGCAAGAGGTTTAATGTCGTGCTGCGTTTTAATGTCGAGGTAGCAGTTGTCATGGTGCGGGTCTGTAAGTCAGTCTGATTATTTTGTTTTCCAGCCTGGTCAGCAAGTTATAGTTTGATTGGAAAGTCGAGGCCCATGTTTCAGCGCCATATGTGGCTATTGGCTTGATGTACGTATTGTGACGTAACCGAATATGTGACCCTTGAAGAAACGTATTTACCTTAAAATAACTTCTTCACAGAGAGCATGTCGCAACCAGTGGCGCCTTCCGTGGACGGTCGAAGGGTCGATTCGTTCCGCGCATCTGTAAACGCGACCTCTTGGCGCCGGAGAAGTGAGGGGAGCGGTGTTTATCCTCCGCAACCCCCGGTCGCGGGACCTCTAACTGCGCAGCTTGGAGGAACCTGGGACGACCGCTCAGAATTGTTTACAGAAAGTGTGTGAGAGAGAGAGAGCGCTTTGGAAAATTCCATCAACATTACCGACAAGACGCGTAATCTGATTGGAGCAATATTATTATCGGCGTAGTAACTTTTGGCCAGTAACAACACGTCTTCCAAAATGTCTGTAGAAGCTTCTAGAACATTCATGGAAATTGGGGGGGAGAGGTTAAGAGGTTCGTGGGCGCTGAGAAGTGCAGGGAGCTGATAGAAGGGCTGAAGACGGAGAGAAGTGCAGAGGTCTTTGGACATATGGGCCGCACGGGGCGGGAGACATACGTTTTAAGGACGGAGAATAGTACCGGGTGGGCGCGCGTTGCTTGGGAGATAGTTTTGTTGTTGGCAACGGTTTATTCGCTCACTGAATGCAAGACAGTCGATAAGAAAGACACTTTAATCGAATTTTTTATTATCTCTGCCCGTTCACGCCCGCGCCGAGTGTAGCGAATTACGCCACGATGATCATAAGTAAAAAATCAGTGATAATTCTCCCGACAAATATTACGTCTTTGTTTTTTGACGTTCGGACTCGTGAGCTGTTGTCATCGAGCACGTCGCCACCGCTGCCGCAGTCGTCACAGCTGATGTCGCCGTTGTTGGCGCTTTCCTGAATGGGAAGTCGGCGACGAGAAGAACCTCTCCTTTGTCAACCCCAAAGGACGCGCCGTCTGGCAGAAAGGAGTCCAGCGACCTTTTTGGAGGCCGTTCACCCTACCGAGTTTCCCGCTGCACATGTGACTTTGGTAATTTGTCCAGCTGCGACAAATAAAATAACTATTATCAAGCCCTTCAGGAAGAAAATTCATTTAAGATTTTTACATGGACAATATTCAACCGTCAAAAGTGCTGGCCGCGCATTGGCTTCTCTTTTGTAATCTCATTAGCTCATCTCTGTTTATTTCTTTTTTTATTTGTTACAAGCTAACATACAATTGTACTAATTTTATACTACTTGATTCGAACCAAGGGTTTACAGCGGAGCTCAGACTGAGTGTGACAAATCATTTTTATTAATTTTCCTTTTTGAATTTCTTAAATATAATTTTATATTTTTTTAAATTTTTCTTTTCTTTCATCACGTAGCCACGTCCGTCCACTGTCCAAATTTCAGGGTCTACCCGCCTCCTGAGCTAGCCGGCAACTCGAGCCCAGGTAGGTGCGAGAGGGAGGGTAACGTCGCAGTATGGTACATGTAAAGTTTGGTTTTGTGCTTAACGTTCTTGTTTGTCATGATGGGAAGTAAGGCGTTGTTTGTTCGGTGTGCTTTTCGGGTCTTGTTCTTGATGTGCCACGTCCACAGTAGTTTACAGTTGAATATCAGTCCAAGGTACGTCACTTCCCGTTTCCATGAAATGTCCACGTCGTTGGTTTGAATGGGGGCTATTGCTGGATTTGCTCTTTTCCATTGAAATATGATCGCTTGACATTTGGATGCGTTGATTATTATTTGGTTTTCTCTGGCCCAGACTGTGAGAAGGTTAGCTGCTTGTCGTAATTTCCATAATGCCATTTTAGTCGTGTGGTCACAGTATATGCCAGTTCGTCTGCGTATATGTAGTCATTTACATTGTGAGATACTGGTATGTCATTGATGAAGATATTGAAGGAGACAGTACAGTGCCCCGAGGGACGCCGGCTTGGATGGGATAGGAAGATAGCATGAAAGGTGTCTTACGCGGAAGGAACGCAGGGAGAGGTATCGCAGGGAGAGGTATAAATTGTACGTATTTAAATATTATTATTATTATTATTATTATTATTATTATTATTATTATGAAACCAATATATTTCCTAACTTTCCCAATTTTTTCATTAAATGGGAACCCATTTCCTTTCCATCAGTAATTGTGACAGGTGCATTGAGACAGATGGCAATTTCTTATGTCTTAAAATAATAAAATAAAATAATATTAATGTAGGATTATGTATAATATTTGGCAATAAAACTAATAGTATTACAGTAAGTTTAATAGCACTCTTATGTTTTTAATTATATGTTATAAGAAGACATTGAAGGTGTATTACTAAAATGTTAATATTTAATATTAATTGTTTAATGAATAGGTACCTAAATTTAAGAGTTAACTATTTTTTCATCTTTATTGATTCCTACTAATTTTGGCAAGAATATGTTTATCTGGGCCAGCTACTATCATTTACAAATAGAGGAGATAAGGAAATAAGAAGAACTAAATTAGCATGGAGAAGCTTCTGGAGCCTCTCTTTCATTTTGCTAAATACAAAGATAAACCACCGAATTAAAAAGGTAGTAATGGACTCGTGCATCTTGCCGATATTGCTTTATGGATCACAAACATGGTTCTTAACAGTAATACAAATAAAATGGATACAACGATGGCAGAGGAAAATGGAACGAAAAATGTGAAATATTTCGCTCCTAGTCAAAATACCATCTACAGAAATTAGAAAAAAAACTAAAATTAAAGATGCAGTACGGCAAACCAAAATAAGCAAATGGCATTGGGGAGGACATATTATAAGACAAGACCAGCAACAATGGGCATACACTACAACAGCCTGGGACCCTCAGTATGGGTGGATAAACCAAGGCAGACAGAGGAGAAGAGGGACAGACGAGCTATGCAAAGCAGCTGGTCCCACCTGGGCGAGACTAAAGCTCGTTAGACAATTCCTAAAGTAGAATTTTTGAAGGAAAATTTGTTTATTAATATTTTTATTTACATGGGTCAATTATATATTTCTTGAAGGATTTAATTGGCTGGGCAGAAGAAAGGTAAATTTTCGTGAACTCAATTTTCTTGCACTGGACTGAAAAAAAGCACCAGTTATGTTTGGGGATATGTAAATGGTCCGTCGAACTCACTGTTTCATTATTTCATTAGCTCAAAGAGTTGGTTGTTACTCCGCATGTTTGCTGGATGTCTCCGGATGTCTGAAACGCCTGATAGCGCGTCACAACGTGGGAGCAATTTCTACGAATACAGTGGACCTAAACCAGTACGCACGCGCGGTTCGATTCCCAGAATGCTGTGTGCCTAAACTGCCAAAACAAGTTTCAGAAAAACTAAACTGAATTTCTCTACCGGACGAGGCGGTGACATCAATCACAAATTGACAACATTTTTAATGAATTGTCCTTTCATAGTTCCTTGGCGGAATGCTGACATCTGTTTTACTATAACTATTTTAACTCGAAATTAATGTCCATGTCTTCACTAATACTATGTGGGGCAAAGCTTTGTTTTGAAGCTGTATCCGAACGTCTGTAAACAAATTTAAAAACAATATAAACAAATTGACAACTCTACGCACCTTAATAAAAGCATTTTTTTTCTTGTGTCTGCAGTGTTAAGTTTTATTTTTTATAATGTAGCTGAACAGCCAGCATGTTTGAAAAACCATCTATTTTCCTCCTGTACTACTTTTCTGCAGTACTATAATAACATACGCTTTTCTGAAAGTGAAAGGACAATGTTTACTATCTCTATAATAAAATAAAAAAGCATAATGCATTTCTGTCAACGTACGAACAAACAAATCGTTTTCTTGTAGGTTTTGATAATCTGACATTCTATTTCGTTTTGGCGATCTTCGTGTATTCCTCTACTCAATTGTTAATGTCTTCATTGAACTTTTGCATTTCTTATGACAGCTTCTTCAGTATCCTTTACAACCACAACTGCGATTAGCTTGGAAAGAAATATAATTTAGTGTCTTTGCTCGCATTTAATCATAAAAAGCCAAAATATAAGTTTAGTTACTTATAAAACACGTTGGATTCTTAGTTCCCATAAATTATAAAGGTTAATATCATAGTTGTTTACAGAGAAAAACGTAGAGTCGATCGCTTTGCCTACGACTACAGTACCCGAGTCTAGGTGCACTTACGCTCGCTGTGGCTCTGCAGGACTCCGTAGAAAGAGAGCATACGAATTTCGCGCGGTCTCGCGCTCTGCGCCTACTAGCCAATCAGGGAAGCCCGGTGCAGAATACATGTGCAGTTTGCTTATATGCCTCCTGGTCAGAGGCAACGCAGTGACATCAGTTGATGCACTCAGCTACTATCCCAGTCTCAAATTCTGTTAACCGAAAGGTCAAAATTATGTAAGTTAATAAACTTTGTATGAAAACCCCTGAAAAGCATATTTGCCGAGCATGGAGAAATAAACTGAAAAAAAAACGTATATTTCGATTTTTGAGGGAACTTTACATGACGCCCTTTCTTAGGAACAAGTTTCGTTTCCAAAACTTCTTCCTATGAAATTCTCAAAATAAGCGGTTAACTAAAAAAAACTAATATTCGGCCGGTTTAGATGAATTCCCGAATTCTGTGTTAAAAGATATGTGCGTTTGCCATTCTACACCCGTAATCTCTCATATTTAATGCATCCTTATGCACCGAAATGTTTCCAGATATTTTCAAAACTGCTAAAATTAAGCCACTTTTAAAAAAGGCAACAAAAGTGAAATTCAAAATTATCGGCCCATATCAGTTTAGTTATCTATCAGTTTTTTCAAAAATATTAGATAAACTCTTTTACGTACGAATGGAAACCTTTCTCAGTAAAGACGACGCGCTTTCAGATTGCCAACATGGATTTAGAAAATCAAAATCAACGGAAACAGACATATTTTTTTCTTAAAGATATCGCCTCATCATTAGATCAAAACGAAGCACCTATTGGATTATTTTTAGATCTCTCAAAGATCTCTTTTGGCGTCATTGATCATGACATTTTACTTTAAAAATTACCTTCATATGGAATTGGTGGTAGTGTTCTAGATTGGTTATGTTCGTACCTTAAACAACGATCTCAGAGAGTGGAACCGGGAGCGGTAGCTCAGTGCATCAACTGATGTCACTACAGCGCCTCTGACCGGGACGTCCTAGGTTCGAGTCCTGACGACGGCAGAATTTTCGACACTAAAAGCTAGTGTCGAATTCAGTCGCTGTCTGGAGGAGAATTCTAGCGGCCGGCTGCTCTGATCGGTGGTTTTTCGTGGTTTCTCCGATCAACGCCAGGGGAATACCGGAGCAGTACCCTACCAAACGGGTTACGGACCGCGTGCGATCTTTCCTTCCTCTTCCTTGTCCTCTCCTCTCTCCTTACACACACATTAACATGCACTACACTACCACATATTCCGGGGTCGTGAGATTAGCGCTTGCCCCGGCTGGGGCGGTGCCCCGCCGCGCTGGTGGGAGAGTCCTGGTTAAGGGAAACCCTAGTAGCCGCCGGTAGGTCGGCGCCGGATCTCGCCATCCGGCGATAGGTATCCGGGGAGATGTATCCGGGGAAGATCACCGCCATCTCCCGAGAACAAACATGCACTACACTTACGGGGCACCAAAGCAGTTGACGCGCCCGGATACACGAAAAAACCAACCAAACAATCAGAGAGTGGAAGTACCTTACTGGAATGATGGAACATTACGTACACACCTTTCCGATTCTTTGCCAATTACACGTGGTGTTCCTCACGGATCGATTTTAGGCTCTAGTCTCTTCCTACGTTACGGAAACGATATGCCCTCGACGATTCGAAACGGAAGAACATTTCTATGATACGAACACGTGTCTCATGTTCGTTGATTTCCCAGTTTTTCTAAAAGAAAAGCCACTCTGATATGAGTCAACATTCTACTGTTCTTTTTAACTTCTTCGTTCTGACGTTGTACAGGCCACCGAAGCTGCACTGAGACTTAAAGCAAATTTTTACGCAAATAAACACACCCCCACCGCGACTATCCCGATCTCTTTTAAACACTACGTAATCTCCCGTAAATATCTACGCATTTGAGATATCCACACTAAGCCATGATTCCGTTCCTATAATAATATCGGCGTTGTATATTTCCACAAGATTTCAAAAGTTTAAACTTTTATTAACAATGCTTCTACAGTTTACCTGCAGCAATACCAGAGCACCCTCATCTGTGTCCATCGCTTTTTCTTCTCAGCTGCTCCCGGGCTCCGCTGTGGCGGCGTGCGCGCTCATCTTCGCAAATAAGCTTTGAGGCACTCCTCCTGGTGAGGTGGAGGCCATCGCGGCCCAGGTCGCCGTCTGCAATCCAGGCGTTGGAATCCACCATCTGCACACCTAACGTGCGCGCCACCCAGTCCATGCCATCATTGATTCGG
The DNA here is from genome assembly GCA_964035755.1 of Teleogryllus oceanicus. Taxonomy (NCBI): domain Eukaryota; kingdom Metazoa; phylum Arthropoda; class Insecta; order Orthoptera; family Gryllidae; genus Teleogryllus; species Teleogryllus oceanicus. The sequence goes on from CAXIVR010000010.1 coordinate 841,948, forward strand.
CCTATTCGGGTCCAGCGAGTGTCCCTCCTGCGCAATAAACCACTCAAAATTAATTTTGCAGTAGGAAACTTTTTTTTGCTGCTGTTACAAGTTCATATAGGTCACCTATAACATAGTCTACATTCCTTTTCGAGTCGTCTGTTCCCACGTGTAAAATAACTGCATCCGGTCGGCCTGGGTCCTGGTTCTCGACAACTCGGCGTAGCTGGGCCGTTCGAATGCCCGGAAAACACCGTACGTCCAGAGCCTCGTTGCCAGTCCCAGTATGCCGAACGATGCTGTCCCCTAGAACTAGCACATTTTTATCAACATTTGACGTAGTCTCAGAAACACTGATGGTAATCACCTATAACTGTTCTTCCAGCTCCTTGTTCCTTTTCATGCAATGTTCGAGTAATACCCTCGTTGTCTTCAATTCTTGCTCCAGCTCCCGTATTCGCTCATCGGCCACCCCCAAAACGGCAGGCGCCGCAGGTCCAATCTTCGTTGCTTCTAAACCGGCCCTTCATGTTACCACAGCTGTAGTGATACCAGCGGTAACACCTATCGCACTGCGCTCCAGAACGCAAGTTCCGTTCACAACCAGCACACGTTATTGCTTGCGGCTGCACAACTGCGTCGCTGCTAGGGCCAGGATTTAGTTCCACCCCGCCGATTACCAGCAACATAGCAAGAACCACAGAACTCAACACCGCTGCTAGCCGCCAGGAATCGCGGATATCATTTGATGAAATTATTGTTACCAATTTTCCTGTATAATCTTTGCTTGTCATACCATCTTGTGCTTCAATAACTATGTTCAGATTTATTTATGGAAACGTATCTTTAGATGTTGCATTGGTTTCTAACACATTACCTTCTGTTTTTTGCATGGAAGTTGTGGTCGGAATTTTCCCCTCTTGAGGAAGGAATAATTTAGTCTGGAAACGAACCGCCTCTTGGCTGACATTAAAGAGAGTAATAAGTCTGCAATAATTCCCAGAAAAATCTCTCAATTTTCTTAACAAATAAAAATTCACTTGCAAAACTAGCACTAGTTTTGTTGACACTGATCTGTAACCGAGCGCGGCGGGCCTCGTACGTCGAGAGTGCAGCGATCACATATACGCCTTGAGCTTAAACAGCGAATGGTCAGCACAACGTTTCACTTCGAAGGCTCTGAGCGAACTGGCCTTATTTGAAACGATTTGACACTTTTATTTTACTCCTATAAAACAATATGGATTATGTTGTCATAACACGTCATACGCAGTTTTTAACTGTTTTTTTACGTAAAATAAATAAATAAAAAAATGTTCTTTTTTAACATTTTTTTCACCAAATCTCTTGCACTAGTGCCGCATGCGTAATTTAAGATACATATCACGCTGAAGACTTGGGGTACATTTTCCAAACGCACATGAGACCAAACGTGTCGTCTGACAACTGAAAACTTTCCCTTTGGAAGCGGCCAGAGGCGAGTTTAATAAACAACAAATAATACATTTAAGGTACATCTCATACGGACAACTTAGGATACCTTTTCCAAACGCACTGAGCCACGTGTCCTTCAAAAGTCTCGGTGGGGGTGATGGTGTGCAACTCGTTCCAGCTTCTCTACCCCTGCCTCGGCCCCTGGGTATGGCTGCGTACGAGGCGAGAGGCCAGCTCACTTTGCTTCCTCTAAATGCAGGTCCCAGCCTCTGACTAGATCGTCTCGGTTACGAGCCTCCTGCTCGCCTGTGACTACAGTCGCCTCTCGAAATCGCCCTACGTTCCCAGCTGGCACTGTCAATGCAGGGCCCCTTCCAGGTCTCCGTGGCGTCGACTCCGTTCGGCCCAGGATCCCGCGTATGGCGGAGGGCTGTCTCTAGCCACGACTCACAGCACGCAGTCTGCGACCTGTCGACTTGTAGACGTATTTGTCTGAATCTCGGACTATCCGCTCGGTGACCGGGCTGGTGACTTAGTCAAACGGGATGCATTTGCTGAATCCTTAGCAGCCCGCAAAGGCTCTACAGGCTGACTCACTGTGGCGTTACCGGGCCTTACCGGGTTCAGCCGCCTCTGGCGAAAACTCGCTCCCCGCCTGAGCGCGGATAGCGAGTGTCCATCACGCGCTGTTGCCGCTAGCGACTCTCTATAGAACGCGCGCTGCCTAACAGTGTACGCACCATTTCAAAATGGCACGCAAAAACACGGAGCCCCAACGTGCTCTCCAAAATCCGGGCACTGTATTCCCTCTAGAGGATAGTTTAACGAATCAGAAATAATACGTTTCAGGTACATCCCATGCGGACGACTTGGGATACCTTTTCCAAACGCACGTGAGTCCCAACGTATCCTCCAACAGCCTGGCCTTCGTCATCCGCAAGAGGATGGTACGAATGTGGGCGAACTTCGCTAAATGGGGGTGAGTATTCACCACATGTCTCGCAATTTTATCTCGTGAGCGAGGCTACCACCACCCCCATTGTTTGCCCATGACATTTGAATGAGTAATTTTGAGGAGTCCACATTTCCATCACATGCTCCTATGACGTTGGTGAAGGACACCAAATCTCGGAAGTGGCATATTTAATGTGAAGGCATAATAATTCCTACTGATTTTCTGATAGCGAACTGGGTATTTGTAGTCTTTAAACATTTAAGAGAGGAAAAAACATAATATTTTGAATCAAGTGGTGAGTTTAACTCATTTTTGAAAAAGTGCAGATGTGACAGTTTCAAAAACAATAAATAAAAACAAAATCAGGTGTGAAGAATATTTTAGAAATGGAAGAAATTCTTGCTCTATGGTACTGCTCGTATGCTTTTCAAATGGCCTGATGATGGAGAAAAGTCGTTTTTATTTATAGTACATGTGTAAAAATTTAAATTTAAAAAAGTCTACTATCATAAATATTTTTAATTATATATGCGTAGTCCAAACATTTTACAAAAAATATCAAAACTATTAAGTAATCTGTAAGTCTTGGTTTCAATGTATTCGTGTGTGTGGACCGAAGTCCATAGTTCTAGTAAAAAATAGAATGCTCAGATCTCATTTACACTTAATGTTACACCCAAGAACCATGTAAAGTTCTTTAAAGAAGCCGAGGCGATGTCTTGAAGCGCTGGCTTCTTTCTTAGTGCTGAGAGTTGAAGAGGCTTGGTAACACCACTAAGCAATCATCAGGTGGCAGGCGGCAGTAGGAAAACATTAGACTTGTGTCGACAAATCTTTGAGTGGATAAACGCTAAAATCGTAACTAAACAATAAATGTTCTCAAATTAGTTACCTGTGTAACAGTTGACTTACAAAAGGGGTTACTAGCGGGCAGCCGCTGAACTACAGGTAAACATGTACGTGTGATCTAGCAGAGAGCTAAGACCCCCTGGGGCGCGATTAATACCGGTCTACGAACTTAGATAAACACTTATATTTGGATGAAATTTGAAAGTCTAATACAAGACTTCACTTCCACTGATTGAACAAGTTACGAAAATTTAATAAAAACTACTAAAAGAAATAACTACAATTACATCTCGCCAGTAAGCAGGCAAATTACCAAAGTACTGGAGCCGCCATTTCAGACCATCTAGGAAACTGGCAGTAAGACGTGTATCAAACACCGCTGACAATGTTATGTTATTGTCTAGCTACCCAGCTAGATATATCTGAAACAAATTCAATATGCTCCAACATAATGTGTAAGTCGTAATTATTACTCTTTAAACTACCACTCAAATCAACAATTGCAAGACCCGATATACTTGCCACAAAATGCGTGTTAGGCACATTTACATCACACGAGTCTTAATACTGCCCTAGAAAATATATCACCCACAAAAATTTCTAACGATTTAAAAGCAGCATATAGTAATTAAATAAAGATGAAAGCGTAGTGGTCTTTTATCTCAGCGATAAGTCCTGTGGAGGGGTGTTGCTCACGTTATTCCGGTCACAGTCAGCTCACAACTACAAGAGCCAGGGACCAACTGACAACAAAGTCATAGACATGGTGTCGCTACTTCGGGCTACAGGCAAATGGGACGAAATTCCAAAGGACTCGAACATACATTGGATTGGAATGCGCTCTTACTGGGTATCACATTTACTTACACACACTAAAGTTTAGGTGGCGTTTGTCAAGTAAGTGTACGCATGTGTGTCGTTATTGGCCAAAATGCCGAGATATTTCATTCGTCGAGTGATTTACCTGAAACCAAGTGTGTCAGATTGCTACCGACGTTTTTCATACATAGACTTACCATGCCTTTTCCTCTGAAATTGAGTCTTCTGTTTACAGACTTGATGCATGGAACAAAACAGAATCTTTACATATCACAGAGCTTACAAAGGTTGAAATGCAAAGGTTAATAATAATAATGTTAATAATAATAATAATAATAATAATAATAATAATAATAATAATAATAATAATAATAATATAGTTTAACATTGAATATTATCTGTTCTGAATATGAACATGACATCTGCATGTGAATAAGTGCTTTAAGGATTAAAACACATGCATTATTTACGGAATCCAACTGACGAACGAACAGACAGAGAGACGGACCGAAAGACACACACACACACACAGGCAGCCGAACACAGAGACAGAAAGACAGTCAAACACAGGCAGAGAAAAGGGTAGCCCTATGACAAATCGCCGACGAAGAATTTTGCAGGAAGCTTTTTCACCTCTGAATGTCAACGAAAGCTATTTTCCCCGTGACCACCAGGCAATTCTTTGCAAAGTGTTGTGTTGGTTCAAAGGGAGGTAGATACTAGAAGCGAAGAAATGAAGGGCGGAAAGAGACGGATTTTGATGCAGTTGCGTTCAGTATCATACTAGCGAAAGCTGTTGAACAAAGGTACAACAAAGGTCAAAGCCTTACAATTGATGGGCCATATCGCTAAAGCACGCGATCTTTAGAAGAGTGGGGAAGCCCTATATACTGGTCCAATGTACTGGTGGAACGAGGAAATTGCACATCTACGGCAGACATGCCTCCAGCCAAGGAGTTGCCCAACGCAACCTAAAAAGAGGCATCAAGGACAGCAAACGCCAAAGCTTGCACGAGCTGAGCAATGAAGTGAATAACGGGAAAACCCTACAAAACTGTAACCGGCAAAATGAAGAACTCGCATGTTTCTGACAGCTTAACGACTTTTGAAAGAATAGTCACTACACTCTTCTCAGAAGTCCAAGATCGGTTCCTGGAGCTCGAGGCAAGACCTAGAGAGCACAATTACGAGAAACCCTCGATCATAGGGGAAGAACTCGAATTCGCTTGTGAAAGGGAGTGAAACAACAAGGCTCGAGGCCCATTCGGCATTCCAAACGTCACCCTCAAAGCAGCAATTCGAGCTTTCCCCAGGCTTTAGAGACGTTTACGGAGCGTGCCTACGAGAGGGCATGTCTCCAGATAAATGGAAGATGCAACGACTAGTACTATTTCCTAAGGGTAAAGGGCGATTAGAGGAAGCATCGTCCTACCACCCTATATGCATGATTGACATGTCTGGAAAAGTACTGGAAGGATTGACATGCTGCCGTGTAGAACAAGCGAGGGACAATACAGGAGAGATTGCAGTAAACCAATATCAGTTTAGAATTGCGAGATCTACAAGAGATGCGGTTGAACATGTAGTTGACATATCTCAGAAGGGAATACAAGGTAAAAGATGGAGAAGCGGTAGGAAAAGGTACTTGTCTATTGTCACCCTAGATGCCAAGAACGCTTTCCTTTCAGCGAGATGGAACTGCATCCTAGGAGCCCTGAAGCATGTGAGAAAGTGAAAGAATCTGATTGGGAGTGTCGTCAGCTACTTTACAGTACGAACGCTGTTGTACTGCAAGGAGAATGGTCAACAGACTCATAGTTACAAGAGGCTTGCCACAGGGCTCCATACGGTGGGATATAATGTACGACGAAGTTTTCAGAATAGAAATTCCGGAAGGTGCGGAGATCATCGGTTTTGCGGACGACGTAGCACTCACTATAGTGACTAAAGATGTAGTGGAAGTGGTTGAAATCGCTAATGAACCCATTTCTTTAGTACGCCGATCGTTAAATCTGTGTCGGCATGCAATTACCACCGAACTGAAGCAATTCTCGACACAAGTAAGAAAGTGAGAGAATCCATCACCATTTCAGTCAGAGTTTCCACCTTCCACTCGAGTCCAAATCTGAAGTACTTAGCAATTATTGATACGAGGCAGCAGTTTATATATCGCCTACAGTGTGTCATTGATGTGGCTACAAAAGCGACAATGTACATGACGGGGCCGATGCCGAACACCGGAGGCCAGACACAGGAGCAGAGACGATTGTTGTCCAACGTCACTACTTCCACTATAGCAGGATTGCTATATGCTGTTCCAGTATGGGCAGTAACAGTAAATACGGTGTCGAACAGGCAAAAGATAGACTCTGTATAAAGAAGAAGTGCACTGAGGTCGGCTCGAGCCAGGGCCTTACATGATGAAGTAGACGTAGTAGAAGCAGGCATGTCTCCAATTGACTCCAAGTTGCAGAACGAGCGCTTTACTAACGCCGCGGATTGAACAAGAGAAAGGACTATCTAAAAGAGCACTCAGACGATGGACTCGCACCATGATTTAGTTGCGGAGTCTATGGGTCAGCTCTCAAAAGGGGAGATGGACCCATCGACTTATCCCAAATATAGAAGAATGGAAAGGACGAAGTTATGACTTCTGTCTAACGCAGCTGCTGATGGGACACAGCTGTTTCCGGGGGTATCTCTTCCACTTTCACCGGAATGAAATCTGGCGTACGCCCCAGTAGCGGAAGATTCAGAACACGTTTTCTTCGTTTCCCCTCAGTTCAAACAAGTGTGGACACATCTGCCGGATAGCAACTGCAGCCCGAGAACATCTTCTAAGGAGAAATGAGAAGCAGTGATGGTCTTCGTGGCCCAAATAATAAAGACGTTAAGATTCAAGAAGTGGTGAGAATGGCATAATTGAATGATGCAAAAGGCCAGGGGTCGCATGCCGCATTAAGCCATGCGAAGTAATGCCTAATGGCATTTCCATGGGGGTGAACAAACCTAAAGATGTGGTTTTAATGAGAAAGAATCTCACACAACAATGTGCCACGGGCCATTTGGTGTCTTTTGAAGATTTCCACCTACATTTGTAAAACGTAAACACACAAACATGCACATAGACAGACTGATGTCTGCTGATGCAAACGAGAATGAATGGCAGACAGCAGAGGCAAGGAGAAAGAAACCATCGTATTCTATTCCCAAGCTCCGGGATGCCTTGTTAGTGAGAGCCAAAGACGGGGCGACGTATGCAAAACTTTTGCGACAACTGAAGGAGTCCCCGGAGCTTGAGCTGGGCCTAAATTTAGTTAAAATAAAAAGGCACGGGAGACCTGCTTTTGGACACGGGAGCCGCGAGCTGTTAGAAGGCAGCGAGTGCGGTTTCCGGCCGCAGTGGCCGATCAACTATAAGAAAAAGCAGAGGTAAAGGCTTTGCCAAGTAAGGTACTCCTGGAGATTTAAGATCTGGACGAAGTCACGACAGACACAGACATTTTTGAGGCCTTTAAGAGGCAGCTGGAAGGCTCCAAGGACAGGAAAGTAATAGTTGAGTCCGTTCGCACGCATACGGTGGCACCCAAATGGCCATGATAGCACTACCAGCAGATCTAGTCAGGAATGCGGTTCACATGATCAAAATTCTAATTCGCTGGGTTTGGTATCACATTCGAATTGTGAATTGTGTTCGAAATTTGTTCGATTGTGTTCGAAATTCGAACTGTGTTCGAATGTGACAGGTGCTGGACTTTTGGGCACCTGGCGCGAAACTGTGTACAGTTTCCTGACAGGTCCAAGAATTGTGGGACAGGGCCTGACAGGTCCAAGAATTGTGATCGTTGCGTTGAAAAGATTTGGTTAAGATCTGCATTAAGTCCCCTTATTGTTGCCTCTGCCAAGCCAAAGACAATATGACGCAAGTGCCCCTATTACCAAAATGCTTTACGTACGGCAGAACAGAGTTAGAAGAATGAGAATGAGGCTCAATCTTAGTCAATGCGAGGCGGCGTTAGACCTCAGCCAGACGTTGCGCGAGCTGAAAGAGACGTCACGATCCTGTGGGAACAATACAGGAATATAACCGGTCGTCAATGGGTTTCAGACGCGGGTAATTGAGCTACTCTGTGGATTTGTGTTAATAGTTCAATCCAGGAGGTTATGCAAGACCCAGGAGATGGAGACATCTAGATCCAGGGGTTAGGTATATATTTATATAGTATTTATACCGCGTCCAGTGAGTCGCTTGAGGTGTTCAAAGCATTAATCGATAAATTAATGGATGGTGCGACTGAACGAAGGCCTCTTAGTGCTAGGGCCACTGAGTGGAGCAGCAGGTTACGAATCATCGTGGGATGGCTCTCCTGGTCTACCTCTGCGACAAGCTCGACCTTCGCTATGAATGGTCGTAGTTCCAACGTTGACTTTACATTCACGTGTGTTAGCGTTCCTAGATGTAATACAGCATGGGGAGCTAGCGATAATTGTACACAGCGATAACCAATCAATTGTATATGAAATCGAGAAGCAAAAAGTTTGCAAGGGATAGAAGGAGAGTGTCTTGGAACCACAGTACTTTCGATCGCAATTAATACTGCTGCCATGATGGAAGGTAACGTTTTGCTGGTCGGAAACACTGAGGATATAGTGAGAACAGTAATCAATCGGGTTTTTGACGCTCGCGATGCGTCAATGATGGAAATCCTCAGAAAATAACGCCGTCCTCCAGTGTACTGGTGGACTGACGAGATTGCGGGACATCGCAGAGAATTCCACCGTACGCCTAAGTTGGCGAAACGTAGGTAGGGTCGCCCAAATTATGACACTCTCAAGAAGAGTCACGTGGTCGCCAGAAGAGTTTTCCGAAAGCTACGAAGATCAGTGAGGATCGGTGCTAGAGAGAGGTAAGCAACGAGCTAACCCCTGGAGTCGTCCGTATTACGTGATAACGGCCAGGCTCAAGGCTTTGTCCAGGACATCTCCGACCAACCAGGTCTTCTTGAAGAAGATAGATGTTACCTTCCTTGCTCATCAGAGGGATGTTTTTACCTCCTATAGATCCTATTGAAGATCTACACGACTTTACGGCGGTTTCATTTGACAAACTGTCAAGGTCTTGCGATAAGGTTCGAGGTTGCAAAGCTCTTGGCTTAGATGGGAAGCCGAATGTTGCTATTAGGACCCGGCCAGATCTCTTCTTGGAGGCCTACAATGCGTGCGTGCTAGAAGGGAATTTCCCTGTCGTTGGAATCAACAACAGCTGGTCCTCCTTCTGAAGGGCAATAAGCCACCTAGCGACCCGTCAGTATATCAGCCTACGTTTGCTGGGTCCTGCAGGCAAAGTGTTACAGCGGATCATCTGCAAACGGATTGAAGCCTACTCGGAGGGACTACTGTCTGATCAACAGTATGGCTTCAGGAAAGCAATATCCACAGTAGACGCAATTAGCGTCGTCATTGTCATCGCACGCAAGGCTATTGAGTGCAAACGATGGAGAAGAGGCGCAAATAAGTATTGTGCTCGAGTTACCTTCGAAGGTAGGAACGCATTTAATACGGCAAGGTTCCATACTTATTGCGTTAAAAAACTGGGAATTTCGAATTGCATAGTGAAAATTCAGGAGCTACTTTGAGGAAAGGACAGACGAATATAAGAAACAGAAAATTGTACGAAACAGACACCGGAATAAAGACCTGTAGTATCTCGGGTGGTGTTCCCCAATGTTCGGCACTTGGCCCGCTGTTGTGGAATATTGTGAATTATTTCGTTTTGTAGCTCCTGCTGCCGGAAGACGCTAGAGCTATTGGATTTGTTGCGGTGGTGCGGTAGGCAAATATACCGAACGCAGGTTGCAGGTTACCAATGAGGCTGTGGATGCGATCCGGCGGTGGCTAACGTCGGTGGGACTCCAGATGTCCAAACACAAATCACAGGCTGTTTTGGTGACAGAAAAGTGAAAGAGGGTATTATTTTCAATGTAGTAAAATAGCTTCCCAGACGTCTCCAAGATACTTAGGAGTCCAGATTGACGCGAGACAGCACTTTGACGAGCACTTGCAAATAGACTGCGAGAAAGCGCCTCCCATGGCCTCCACTTTGACACGAATTATGTCTAACTTAGTGGTCTAAGTCAAAGTAGCCGGAAGCTACTGTCTAGTTCAGTTAACTATGCTGCTCTTCGCAGCCCGCATTTGGGCTGATACCTTTGGAATCCAGTCGTATGCCCGTGGTGCGAAGTCAATGTGTAGAAGATCCACTTTAAGTGTGGCCCAGGCGTTTAGCACGGTTTCGTATGACGCTGTGTATGTGTGTTTGCCGACGCATGTGGACGCGCCCGTCTGCCATCGGCAAGCGTCAACTGGTCCAAAACAGGGTGTGAAAAACGGCTGATTTACCACATAAGCGAGAGTAAGCTACAAATAGGGACGTCATCATGAAGGAAGAGAGGGAGGTGACAATGGATCAGTGGCAACGGCGATAGATTTTATCATCCACTGATAGATGGGCATTTCGTGTTATTCCTGACATAACGAAGTGAACCCCAAGGAAACACGGAGATGTGGATCACTATTTGACCCCAGTTGTTAAAGGAACACGGGTGCTGCCGTGCATATCAACTCTGTTTCCGGTTGGACGATGACTCTTCATGCCCATCCACTTGTTGAAGGTGTGGAGAACGTGTCCTTTCACTGTCCACGCTTCGTTGAGGAGACGGAAGTACTCCACAGATTCTTCTTGCAGGTAGTGACTCCTGATACCATGACACTAGGATGCTGGTGTCCCAAGAGAATTGTAGCCACCTATGCTGCAAACGTTTTGAAGAACCTTCGTGAAGAACGATTTCGAAGGAGTATCTCGTGGCATCAATTGGTGTAGAGCGGTAAGCCGATCTGCCCTTCCCATGATTCAGGGCCGTACGGCGGTTTCGCGGGAAGAGAAACGGAAAAATGGGAGGGTTTTTAGTGGGTGCGGAGTGCGGGCTCCGCAGTGTCTTTGAAATATTTTCCCCTGACCTCATTAAAAAAAACCTGACACCTCAAAACAGACATACAGACAGACACATACGCACATACACACAGACACACATACACACAAACACACACACGCAAACACACACACAAAGACATACACACACAGGCAGTAAACGGATGGATGGTCGGACGAACGTTGTATCGTCAATCGGTTTTTGTGTCAAGAACCAAACGTGTATTGTGAGTATTTTGATACACGAGAGAAACTACGTGTTTGAGAAAGTACTTTTTTTACATGTTCCACAATATTAAAAGTTCCTATATGTACGAACTAAATTTCTTACTTTTACGACACCGGGAACACACAATTTAGTTTTTCCATAAAGAAATAGCCGTTTTTGCCGCAGCAAGCATTCATTCACCACAAGATAAATACATAGCACCACAAGATAAATACATAGCACCACAAGATAAATACATACACCACAAGATAAATACATACAGATAATATGCACCACAAGATAAATACATAGCACCACAAGATAAATACATAGCACCACAAGATAAATAGCACCAAGATAAATACATGCACCACAAGATAAATACATAGCACCACAAGATAAATACATAGCACCACAAGATAAATACATAGCACCACAAGATAAATTACATAGCACCACAAGATAAATACATAGCACCACCAAGATAAATACATAGCACCACAAGATAAATACATAGCACCACAAGATAAATACATAGCACCACAAGATAAATACATAGCACCACAAGATAAATACATAGCACCACAAGATAAATACATAGCACCACAAGATAAATAGCACACAGATAAATCATAGCACCACAAGATAAATACATAGCACCACAAGATAAATACATAGCACCACAAGATAAATACATAGCACCACAAGATAAATACATAGCACTACAAGATAAACTAGCACCACAAGATAAATACATAGCACCACAAGATAAATACATAGCACCAAGATAATACATAGCACAAGATAAATACATAGCACCACAAGATAAATACATAGCACCACAAGATAAATACATAGCACCACAAGATAAATACATAGCACCACAAGATAAATACATAGCACCACAAGATAAATACATAGCACCACAAGATAAATACATAGCACCACAAGATAAATACATAGCACCACAAGATAAATACATAGCACCACAAGATAAATACATAGCACCACAAGATAAATACATAGCACCACAAGATAAATACATAGCACCACAAGATAAATACATAGCACCACAAGATAAATACATAGCACCACAAGATAAATACATAGCACCACAAGATAAATACATAGCACCAACAAGATAAATACATAGCACCAACAGATAAATACATAGCACCACAAGATAAATACATAGCACCACAAGATAAATACATAGCACCACAAGATAAATACATAGCACCACAAGATAAAATAGCACCCAAGATAAATACATAGCACCACAAGATAAATACATAGCACCACAAGATAAATACATAACCAAAGATAAATACATAGCACCACAAGATAAATACATAGCACCACAAGATAAATACATAGCACCACAAGATAAATACATAGCACCACAAGATAAATACATAGCACCACAAGATAAATACATAGCACCACAAGATAACATAGCACCTAAGATAAATACACACCAAGATAAATACATAGCACCACAAGATAAATACATGCACCACAAGATAAATACATAGCACCACAAGATAAATACATAGCACCACAAGATAAATACATAGCACCACAAGATAAATACATAGCACCACAAGATAAATACATAGCACCACAAGATAAATACATAGCACCACAAGATAAATACATAGCACCACAAGATAAATACATAGCACCACAAGATAAATACATAGACCACAAGATAAATACATAGCACCACAAGATAAATACATAGCACCACAAGATAAATACATAGCACCACAAGATAAATACATAGCACCACAAGATAAATACATAGCACCACAAGATAAATACATAGCACCACAAGATAAATACATAGCACCACAAGATAAATACATAGCACCACAAGATAAATACACTAGATATCACTCACAAGATAAATACATAACACAGATAAATACATACACACAAGATAAATACATAGCACCACAAGATAAATAACACAAATAATACACCACAAGATAAATACATAGCACCACAAGATAAATACATAGCACCACAAGATAAATACATAGCACCACAAGATAAATACATAGCACCACAAGATAAATACATAGCACCACAAGATAAATACATAGCACCACAAGATAAATACATAGCACCACAAGATAAATCATAGCACTTCCACAAGATAAATACATAGCACACAAGATAAATACATAGCACCACAAGATAAATACATAGCACCACAAGATAAATACATAGCACCACAAGATAAATACATAGCACCACAAGATAAATACATAGCACCACAAGATAAATACATAGCACCACAAGATAAATACATAGCACCACAAGATAAATACATAGCACCACAAGATAAATACATAGCACCACAAGATAAATACATAGCACCACAAGATAAATACATAGCACCACAAGATAAATACATAGCACACAAGATAAATACATAGCACCACAAGATAAATACATAGCACCACAAGATAAATACATAGCACCACAAGATAAATACATAGCACCACAAGATAAATACATAGCACCACAAGATAAATACATAGCACCACAAGATAAATACATAGCACCACAAGATAAATACATAGCACCACAAGATAAATACATAGCACCACAAGATAAATACATAGCACCACAAGATAAATACATAGCACCACAAGATAAATACATAGCACCACAAGATAAATACATAGCACCACAAGATAAATACATAGCACCACAAGATAAATACATAGCACCACAAGATAAATACATAGCACCACAGATAAATACATAGCACCACAAGATAAATACATGCACCACAAGATAAATACATAGCACCACAAGAAAAATGCAAGATAAATACTACACCACAAGATAAATACATAGCACACAAGTAATATGCAAAAGATAAATAGCTACCACAAGATAAATACATAGCACCACAAGATAAATCACATAGCACCACAAGATAAATACATATAACGTATACTAGCACCACAAGACAAATACATAGCACCACAAGATAAATACATAGCACCACAAGATAAATACATAGCACCACAAGATAAAACTACATCGAGACCTACAAGATAACATAGCACTTATAGCACCACAAGATAAATCACATAGCACCACAAGATAAATACATAGCACCAAAGATAAATACATAGCACCACAAGATAAATACTAACACAGATAAATATAGCACACAAGATAAATACATAGAACCACTAAGATAAATACATAGCACCACAAGATAAATACATAGCACCAAGATAAATACATAGCACCACAAGATAAATACATAGCACCACAAGATAAATACATAGCACCTCAAGATAAATACATAGCACCACAAGATAAATACATTAGTTCACCACAAGATAAATACATAGACCTACAAGATAAATACATAGCACCACAAGATAAATACATAGCACCACAAGATAAATACATAGCACCACAAGATAAATCATAGACCACAAGATAAATACATAGCACCACAAGATAAATACATAACACGTCACAAGATAAATACATAGCATCCACAAGATAAATACATGCACACAAGATAAATACGATAGCTACAAGATAAATACATAGCAAAGATAAATACATAGCACCACAAGATAAATCATGCACCACAAGATAAATACATAGCACAAGATAAATACATACACTACAAGATAAATACATAGCACCACAAGATAAATAATAGCACCACAAGATAAATAATAGCCGACCACAAGATAAATACATAGCACCACAAAATAAATACATAGCACCACAGAATCTACCACATTACATAGCACAAAAAATATTTTCGTGGAGCCATCTTCCTTTACATACGAAAAATAGTTGTGGTAAACAGACGCAAAAGCGCGGCACAAATATTTTCGTGGAGCCATCTTCCTTTACATACGAAAAATAGTTGTGGTAAACAGTGTTCAAAACTCAAAGATTTGCAAGAATAGACGTGGCTTTAAATGATGGTAAGAGTCAATATGATTTTTTGCAAGTAAATAATGAAGAGAAACTGGTATATTGGGAACGTAAAATTTGAGCAATGAAGTAATTCGAAATACTCCACATTAAGCTTTCATTTTCCATTTTGCTTCAGTTAGGATAATGCTATTTAATTTAATTTGCGTTTAACATACTCCTATTATTATTTTTGGTATTGTCTCATGCAGGAATCCAACACCGTATGACGATCCCCTGATTGGGAAGAAATGGAAGCCTTATACCAACATGTACCAAAACTACTTGCAGATCGGAGACGTACTCAAGACCGGCGTGCACCTTAATAAGGAGCGCGTGCAATTCTGGGAGAAATTCTACAAGAAATACGGCGCTAAGCGAGACACAAAAAGGAGCCTGCCAACACGCACCATCTATTCACTTTTTCAATTCCTTCTAAAACGCTGAAAAATTCTAATTACACTACTTTGTACATTAAATTATCCGTCGTATCTAAGGTACAATAATTTTAATAACCAGCTAATCTTTTCATTTGACAATAAACGCATACATTTGAATGTCTCTACATCTCAATTAACAGGCAATAACTTAAACGATGTAAATAAATTGACACAGCTTCTGATTTTTAATAACTAATATGTGAATTATTTTACATCAAATTGCACTCTCAAGAGGACGACTTTTTTTTAGCAACTGGAAACTTTTTTATGAGGTCTATGACTGAGAATATGGGCACGTATTTGTTTCTAACTCCGCTTCTTTCAGATTTTTTTTTTCAGGAGAATTGCGCTAATGCTTCAACATTTTACGCAGAAAAGATTTGATTCTAACAGATGGTATTTAAAGCATGTTAGAATGGATTAATACTATGCTAGAATAAAATCTTTTCACAGACCTTTATGACAACGTTCTTTCCAAAATAATTTAATTAATTGTTTTCATTGACTTCATTTCATTGATTGTTAAAAGCAAAAGAATACTTGTGTTGTTGTTATTGTTACTATTAATATTATTATTATTATTATTATTATTATTATTATTATTATTAAAGTGACATTAATAATTTTCTCACATCGGCATACATTTTTCTAAACTTTGAAGATGAATCTTACAATTTGTTTAAGTGTTGTCAGTATTTAAAACAGATCCCTGTGTTTCTTGGGGCATCCCACGCTCATCTCTGTAGGACCTTAATCAAAAAGTTCTAGACTTCATTTTCTTGTGACGTTTAATTTTATTTACTCTGGCTTTTTATATTTTTAATTTAATTGTAAATTATACACTAAAAATTCTGTTCAGGGAATAAATTGTATTTTGGAATTTTATTTTTATAATATGACCATCAGAGCACATTTCTCTGACCATCAGAGAAAAGACTCAATATTGAATATTTTATGAGAAAGATGCAATAGAATTTAAAGAATTTATTTTCAATGACATCCTCCATAATAATATAAAATATTCGAATGGATTTCCTTGCCTTACTCCACATGTATGATTTCAGAATCGGTCATTATTGGTTCGTAGGCCTTCTGAATAGAGGCGATGTTGGTCGTAGCAATCAATACCTTCTGTTACCACAGGCCTAACAACTACGTCTTTAGCTGCTTGTGACAGGAGTATGTAGGCAGACTATGACCATGTACGACGGCCATCATTCTTTAGTTTATGTCATTTAGTTTATTTATTACTAGTTGGTGTACCAGACTTTGCTCTGGTTTATAGTAAATTATTAGACAGGGAGAGGAATTCCATTTTTTCATACTCTGCGGTGAGGCCTACACCTATCTCTTCCATTGTATCCCTTCTCCGCCCTGCTCCACCCATGCTCTGGCCGGCCACGCTTCGACGTCTTCTCTTCAACCCCATTTGGAAATTTCCGGTCTACCTCGCTCATTTTTTCATAAAAAATTATATTTTTCTTATTTGGAGTTCTAGCACCTAAACTTTCCTCACTTTATAACTAAACACCATAAACAATTCTAAACTACAAAATAAAATACTTGTAGACTGTATATTTTGTGTTTTTGTGGAGTTTTATATATTACTTCCAATACTGTCAATAAATTGTCGTATTGAAAAGTATTCATAAATAAATTCTTGAAATTGATCTGTCAAATCGTGACCTTGAAGGGACTTAAGCGGAGTTTAACGTGCCATAGTTCTCGCACGGAGACGCTAGAAGATAGATATGGAATATGAATGTAATGTCAAAACGTAAACGAAAAAAGAAAAAAATACCAATATTGAACAATATTATATATATATATATATATATATATATATATATATATATATATATAACACACACGATTAAACTACATGTATAATAAAGATTATTTGTTTACGTAAATCAATTAATCATACCATTGAAACATGAGAACATTACTGATCCATGTACATTATGTGTACACACGAAATTGACAATGTTCTGAACAAATCCATATTATCTTCATTATTTGAGCTGAAGTGCTAGATACAACGGATCTTGAAATGAGAATAACAGAAACCAAGAACTTCCAAAATATTTGATTTGCATAGACATAAGTATTATTAGATAAATTAATTTTACCTATTTTCTGTGGAAAAAAGGACGAATTTATTAATTGGGAGCAATTGATATGCAAAACAGCAGCATATTTTAGTCTTAATATATAAAGAAGAAATTTGTTTAATGATATAACACTGCACTACTTATTCTCTTACTCATATTTTTTAAAAAGTTCAACAGGGTTAACTCAAAATTAACTGCAAAAAAGACAACTGGCCATTTATTTTAGTATGGATTAATAGAAGAGTATAGATATGGAATACATAAATGTAGTTATAAATAAATATAATAAGGTTAATGGTTGAAAATCAGAGCCTATAGTACTCAAAACCTTTAAGAGAAGCTAGGACATAAGTTGCACGGATATTGATTCAGTTGATTCAGAGATTACCGTGCTGAAAGTCCACACACTTGTCTTTATATATTAGTATAGATATACTTACAGAGTTATAGATATAGAAGATCTAGAACATATATAGATATCGATGAAATTTATATATAAGTTTAGTAAAAATATAATAGATCTAGATAGATACAGATCGAAATACCAATAGTTTCAGTGATATGACACATTGTAAAACTAACTTTTTCTTCTTTCGTTTTTATAGAGAAAGGTTTAAAATCTAATTCCTGCCAAAATGCGGCGATGGTGTAACGGTTAGCGTATCGTATTGTTATACCCACGTTTGCGGGTTCAAGCCCGATCGAACTCGTGGATTTTGAAGAACGAAAAAATCCTTCGTACGCCTTCCTTGGGAGAGGAAATAAAGCCGGCTGTCCCATGTTAGTAGATTTACTGCATGTAAAAGATCCTCAAGCCTAAATGAAGCCTCTGAGTTGAATTCAAATTGCCTGTTTCATCGCCCAAGTACCTTCTCTCTCTCCCCTAGTAGTGAAAGGAGCGTAACAAACTTTGTGTGGTCAGCCGGAAGACCAGGCCGCATGGCCTGAGTCTCGTCACGTAAAATAAGGCATTCAATATCTATAGTCTGTTTTGACAACTTGTCACTCGCATTGTTTCAAGCAATTCAACAAATTTCTGTAAAAGAAGAGGTTGTTTACATGTATACGATATCTATTCATAGTACATTGTAGATTACTGTATATTCTTTATTGTGTATTATTGTACCAACCTACCGCAATTTTTGACAAATTAACTCCAATGTTTTCTTGCCTCTTTGTACACAACATGGATTAAGGATATTGTATGTACCTTGTCATCTTTATCACTTTAGTTACCGATTTCTTCCAAATATTCCATCAATGGTTCTGAACTAACAAATCACCACCGTTCATACAGGGACATTACATAACCTTATTCAAACTCCAATGAATTTCGTAATAATTCTGGACATTGATGAAATCAGTATTAGATCTCAAACGTCATCCTCTGGTGGTGCACAGCTAAACTATTGACATTAATGCACTCTTGAATCTGTGATGTAAAGCTATGCCAAAAATGTCGCGAAAAGTAATTATTTCGCAAATGTATTAGTTTATTGGGTGTAAATCATAGCCTATAGTACTCCAGACCTTTAAAGGAAGTTAGCGCAAACGTTTTATCGGCATTGGTTCAGTAGATTCAGAGATTACAGCGCTGTAAGACAACTCACTTCTGTCTTTATATATTAGTATAGATATAGATATAGGTATAGAAGATAAAGATGTAGATGTAGATATAGATATAGAAGATTACTTCTTTGCCGCGGTTATCGACTTTACATTTGAATTATTACTGTACTTAAAATCCAGAATATGGTTTTTAAATGGTGCGATCGCCAAATGTGGGGAAAATTATGACTCAGAACAAGGGATCGAGAATCGGTGTTTTCGTTTTCGGCTGCGAAAGAAATGGACATCCCCCAAAAGAAGACGAAGAATTTTCTACAAATCAGCATTCCAAGGTAAGAAAACGTTTCTAACTGATTTCAGAGCAATAATGTGGTAATAATTGAAAATAAATTACTAAGAGTTGAACAATTTAAAACACTAATCTCAAATATGAATTGTAAACAACCAAAAGCTTCCTTATCAATCGAATAAGTTTCGTTTAGTTTCTCTTAACTTATTGAGAAATTATTGATACGATTCTTTGTTTTGCGATTAGAAAGGAAATGAATATTTCTTGTCCCATGTCACGTTCAGTTTTAACGGTTGTTTTTGCATTAAATTGCACCTTAAGATTAAATCTCAGCGTGATAAAAAATTATGTTGTTCCATTATTTTACTGTCATGGTTTCAACATATGCTGAAAATGGGATGAAAGCAAGGAAAGTAGGTATGATCAAGGTTAATGTTATTAAATACTGTTAGGATTAATAATTGTATTACAAATGCTTAACGAAAATGCTTTAATTATCGTAATTATTTCTAACGTTCATTAAATTTTTGCACGTTTGTGAGGTCCATTTTCGCCCAGAGGATTCTTGAGTGGTATGATGAAAACGCAAAGAAACTACAAGCATTACTAGGAAAACCGAAATTGAAACATGGTGCAGTGCCATCAATATTTTCGAATTGTTGTAAATATTTATCTTCAGCAATAACATAAGAGAGAGAGTGTGTGTAGAAGAAATACCAGAAAGATTTACGTATCAAAATTTGCAACGGGTAATTAATGACGACCTTCAATTGAAAGGACTATTATTTTTTTTTAAAACCTAACAATTCATTCTCTTGAAAAAAATTTTAATGGTGAAAAAGATAATTTTCTACAGTAAATTATTGATTTGTATTACTTTTTTAAAATATATTGTGCTGGTGAAAACTGGTGAAACTACCTTTGAGATTCCTTGTATTTGGGTTGAAGTTTATTCTTTAATATGTTTCCTTATCTCGTTCTCATTTCACACATTTTAATATTTATATTACGACATTGGGATAGAGATATGAATCAGTTTAACTTTCGTAATGCTGGAATTTGTAGGTAAGTAATAATACTCATGCACAATAAATAATGAATTTGCTAGATTTACATAATCGATAAATTAAATATAGAGCTTCAATTAAAATCATACAAGTTAATTTAAATTTCATTAAAAAATTTCGGTAAAAATAAATTACAATGTTTAGAATTATTACCGAAATTATACTTAATATTATGGATATTTACTTTCAGATAATTTTAACTTGTATTTAAGAACACATTTGGAATAATGTATTTCCATTGAAGTCCAAAGAACCTAATCTATTAAATAGTATACACTACATTGATGTTAAAACGGAGAGTATACTAATAGAGACGGCACCCTATATTAATCCCAATGCTCTTATTCAAATTTCTAATTTTCATGGAGGGGGAAGCAACCATATTAGACCCAGTTTGAGCCAATAGCGTCGAAGGGCGTTCTACCAATAGAGGTGGCGCGTAATGACGACCGGAAAATTTAGAAAAATTTAAGGAATTTTTAAAAAAAGGTTTTTTAAAAAGGGTTTGCCTAGGGAGTGCAAAATAAAAGGTTATTTCATAAACACAATATTTATTTCTAAATTATGTAGTCATACACAATATAAACAATAATACGCATAATACAATTTTTTACAAAATAAATGTAAGCAAGTAATCAGACATACAGATTATTTTACTTTGCCATTGACTAAATATTGAAACCATGAATTTAGACAATTGTCCAAATATAACTAGTGACCATTACTTCTTTAATATTGTATCATTATTAAAATGACATTCCAGCTATTAACACCTGTCTAATTTCAGCTATTATCAAAATTGCTACTAAGGTACAATACAAATGAATATTATTGATAAGTTTTATAAATAAACAAGAAACTTGCATCTGCACAAACAGTCCACAAAATCTATCGTTTTTTTGCTTGCTTTCTTCAAAAAAGCAATATTACACATTAAACTGCATTACAAGAAACATGTTTTACCTCCTACCTAGTACAAGTGATGAACTAAGTAAAAAAATTCGTGATTCTACTTCAACTTCATTTATCTCAAAGCAGTGTGTTTGTACTTAGTAGATTTCACTAATATTCCGATATCACAGGCTACATGTTTGTCCAAAAACATGGCTAGTTGCTCAATGGATCGTGGATGAAAATCCAAAGGCTGATAATATATCCAGAATTATTCTACATTTGATACAGGTATTGAACAGTTTTTCAATTACTAAAAAAATTTTTTCATGTCTTTCCCAATCATGTTATGTGACATATAACGCACACAATTTTTTGCAAAACAATATAACTAAATAAAAGCACTTATCATACTCAGGACATTATACCCAACAGACATCTCAAGAACCATCAGAAAAATGTTTAGAAAATAGCTAATGCTTCTTGGTATAAATGCCAAACTGTTACACAAAGACTTATACATAGTTCACAAGACAGATGGGCCAAAAAAACCTGAGATAAAAATATACTGCTACAGAAACACCAAATGATTATCCCTCAAAAATGCAATTTTTTATTTATTAAATTTAATCCCAAAAATCTTCAATTTGGTACATGTCTACAAGCAAGTGGTCCTGCAGTTTGGCTTTACTAAATTACATACAGTAACTGGAAGTGCTACAGAATAGCACAGACTTTCTCGAAGTTAAGTTTTCTAATTTCCTTTGGTGTGGACCGGCTCTATGGTCTTCCCTCATCCTCATCCTCTTGCCAGCTGGCATATATCGCCATCCAAAATACATTTTTTTGCCATTTTCTCAACTCTTCGATTACCAAATAGTAGAACCGAAATATTATTTTAAGAGTATTAAAGAAGGCTAAAACCTTGTCTTGAATAGCAATTTCATTGAAAAATTTGAAGCCGTTTTAAAAAAAAATGGCGTTAAACGTTTCTGTAAATGCAAAATTGAAGCTCTTTTTCTCTGGAATCTATTTGAGTTTTCGTAAAACTTCATTTGAAGCAATTTGAAGAACTTCCACTCACAAATTCAATAATATATCCATTGAAATGTGCATATTACTGGCATGAGATATTGAAAGAAAAAAAACATAACAAAAAACATTTGTGCAACTTTTGGGAAAACAAAAGAATACTCAAAAATGAACATTATTAAAACAGTACCATTACCACTATCCTTTGAAATAGTTTAAAGAAAGAAATTGAAGCCACCTTTGAGAAAATGGCGTTTAAGCCTGAAAATGAGTAATTTTGAGCGCATTAGAACAAAAAAGTGTTGAGTTTTCGAGAAAATTTACTTGACATTATTTAAAGGGCATATACTGTGCAGAAATCGCATCTAAAGTATTACCGACATGAAAGACAAGCCACAGAAATTACATTTCTGTAATTTTTGAAAAAATAAAATAGAATAAAATAAAAAAATATGGCAGTATGGCATTTGTCATCGTATAGAGTTCATTTAGCACTAACCGTACCTAAAATTTAAAAAAAAAATTGGAGCCGTTTTCGAGAAAATATTCTTTTTGTAATTTTTTTATATTGCAAATAGTTCACCCACAATTGCACAAAAACTACTAAAATTTACAAAAAAATCATCACAATGAAGGACTATTTATGCACAACAAATTTAATTCGAAGGAAAAGTCTCTACTTCAATATTGTAATTGTAAGAAGTTGCCGATAAAAACGCATACTTTTACAATTTCTGAAAATTCAGAGTTAATCCTGAAAATCGGACCTTTGCCACCCACCTTAATAAGTATATTTTACTCTGTTCCTACAAGAAATTAAAACAAAAAAATTGGAGCAATTTTTTGAGAAAATTTTTAATCATTTCCTACGGCTTTATATAAAGTTCCCCCAAAAGCTAAGGAATGTTTTTAAAAATTTCAAATCTTCTACTAGAGACCTATTGACAGAGGTTTCTTCAATTTGAAAAAAACCTACGCATGGTTTAGGCGCTAGATTTGCTCACATACTACAGACGTTTTGCATCCAATTGGTTTTTTCGGCATCAAGATCCCACAAATCCGAGATTCTGACTACACCACATGTTATAGGATTTTTTTATCTTCATTTAGCAACCGAGAACTCAGGAGAAATGTCCACTGCATTCAGAGCAGATCCTGCAAAAGAAATAAGGATGTTTAATTAAATTAAAAAATTAAAAGGTTTTCTTATAATAATAATAATAATAATAATAATAATAATAATAATAATAATAATAATAATAATAATAATAATAATAATAATAATAATAATAATAATAATAATAATAGAAACGTACACCTTTCTTGTGGTAAGCCTTCTATAAATGACCTGAGTGCTCCCTCCAGCAACTCAGGACGCACATCAGCAAAAATTACTGGTTCTGCATTATGTGCTAGTCTGCATGCTGCAGTGAACATTTCCGGCGTGAAGTGCTCCATGAATAACCACCTTAACCTTGTGAAAAATTGTAATAAATTGAGTAATAAAATTAGTAATGTATTATTGAACTATTATAGTTATATCAAAATCACCTTAATGTTATTATAGCTATTATGACTCATCAATTATATGATTATTAAAGCAACCAATGCTTTCATGACTTTTAATACATTGCATGTTCATAAAAAATAATCGTGTTTACAATAACCTGACATATAATTACATTATTTAAATTAATTTCATGTACTATTTAGTGACATATTTAATTTACTGTCACTAAATGTACTGTCACTTCATGTACTAACATGAAATAATTTTTAAGGAACCATGCTAAGCATTTCATATCGCTTACCTTTCAGGATCTGTTGGAAACCTGAAGAATTCCCGTCCCCTCCTTATGTTTTTGTTGTTTAAGCAGTTGGATACCCAACAACGCCTAAATTGGGGCATTTCGAGTTTACAGCACAGAGCACCGTCTCAGAAACTCACAAATGCAAAAACGTTCACAGGACACCATTACGTTTACGTACAAAGCACGTGAATAATTGCCGGGTGCGGCATGTAGATTTCGCGCACAGCGCCTTTGCGCCCTTCGACGCTATTGGCCCAACACGGGTCTAAGATGGCGGAATTCAAATTCAAATAAAAACAGGCCCCGGCCTATCTAGTGACAGAGCCCTGTGTTAAAAGTTATTTCATAAGACACGTCCTTAAATCAATTGTCCATTTACATTAAATAAGTCATTTTATAATCAACAGCGGTTTATCGATTTTTAAAATTGATATGTTTTCTTGGAAAATGAGTTTACGTGCAAAACCGTCTCTTCGAATCAGTCCTAACCTTCAAGTCCCGGAACGAAAGGCCTAGATGTGTTGACGTCACATATTTAGTTGTTATACCCATGCTGGAAATAAGAGGGTGTAGCGGTGCGCATACCGCCGACTGTGGACCAATAATATTATGCCCCACCAAATGTGCGCGAAATTCAAATTATCTACGCAGGCGCGGACATTTTAAAATTATTTAAAAGAACGATATTTGTTTTTAAAATAACTCATTTAATTTAGTCAAGAACTTAACTAATAAATAACACCAATATACTAATGTATAGTGGTGTTATTTATGAAATGATCGCCGTTTAAATATTTCAGTTATGTACAAAAAATGTGAACAAATACAATGACCCGATCTAACGTACAGTATTTGGCCGCATTATTAGAATCATTTTCAATTTCATTTCTTTTGAATTTATGTTTTCTATTATTTGGGGGAATGTGTTTCATATGTTTGTCACTTCTATTAATATTTTTTTATATATGTGTCTCTGAATAAGTACTGAGCAAATAATGTTTGTGGTTTTCGAGTTATTACATGAGGCCAGGTACTGTAAACACTCAATTCCACTTTTATTTGTATTTTTATTATTTCTGTTCATAGTTTCAGATTCGCTTTGAATGCAAAAAGATCTGAAGAATGAAAACGGTTGAATTTTGATGGATAGGAATTACTCTATAAAAAATATTAATAGAAAAACAAGCCCATTATATAGTAACGTTAAATTTAATTCTATATTTATTCATTTAGAAAATAGTTGAAATATATCAAGTGCATCTACAAAGAACATACAGGGGAAGAAAAAATATAATGGAATTGGAATTAAAAAAGCTTTAATATACGTCATGAAATGAACAGAAATCAGGCTTTACAGCCTGTTTCCATTTGCTTAATTAATCATCATAGTATTTGTAATAAATCAATTTTAATGACAATAAAAATTAGCAATCACTTACAAGAAGTCAATAACGGTATTCTATTGATGATATTTATGAATTTCACAAAGTTCAATGATATTTATTAATATTTATAATATTATATTATATTTTATTATATATATTAATATTTTATTATATTTGTAATATTAATGATATTTATTAAGTTCACAAAGTTTTATAAATATTTGAACCATCTAGAGAAAATGTATACAAATGTAATAATTAAATTACAAAATTTAATCCATTGGGTAATTATGTATGATCAACTACACATAAAATTTCGCCTCCTTTTAACTCACCTATTTAAAGCATTAGGACCAAATTAAAGTGAACCTGGGTTAAGAACCTTAGAGGAAAGTGAACCTTAGAGGAATGAATCAAATACAAATAATTTTATAACCATAAAAAATGTTTATTTTAAAAATGTAAGTTACATTTACAAAATACAAGTCTTATTTAAATATTTTTGGAATGTATACACGAAATATCAAATACAAAAGATTCCTTTTACTGCAATAATTTTGTTCTTTTCTGGAATCTGTTTTTCTAATAATTCATTAGCCTTTTCTACCTCTATTACTTTATTATGGAGGCAATTCATGCTATCTATTACTTATTTTGTTTCATTTTCCCTAAAATGAAATGTCATTTATCATGTCTTAGATTGTACATTAAGTCATGTTTGTTATTAAGGCTATCATATTGGTCAATGTCTCGAAACGAAAAAAACACAATAAGTGTTAATAATAATAGTAAATTTTTTAAAAAAATTTACCCTTACCCTACTGATGAAATATCGGAATACTGCGTTAAGATGATATGAGCTCTTTGTATGCATAAAGAGGTATCCTCTCACTGCATAAAATTATCTATTATCGTAACTTCTCAATTACATAAGCTCTTTAATATTTAAATTATTATGTATTGCAATCACAAGAAGTTTCAGCACATAATAAACTAATACTCTTCACTTACCCAGGTTTTTCAATGGATTTTCTCTTCAACATTAACCATTTTGTAGATATAGATCCAGGAACAAGATTCAATATTTTCTTGCCAGATGTGTTTGGTGAATCTTTTGATTGAAAGCACACATTCTCAAAGCGCTGTTGGCACACACTACCTGCAAAGCTTATATATATATATATTTTATATTTTTGAGTTGATTAATTACATACATAATTACATTATATACACATATTAAAAATGTACATTATAACATACATACTATAATATTATAATATACTTGATACATTTCAGTTCATTAAAATTTGAAATTTAAAATATGTTTTTATAAATGAAATTCTTTTCTTTTTTACTCGTAAATTGCTTTATGGATTTCTTTGGTGTTTCTAAGATACAATCAAATTATTGAATGGCTAAGATTTAGCAAAATAAAAAGGTTTATGTAAAATAATTTAAAACAATAGGCAGTTTTGCTAATTGAAACTATATAAGTTATGTAAAATAGTTTGGAAGCTTCTTTACAAGTTACAACAATTTATTTCTGTTAATAATCTTCATTCCTTATGCAACCTATTCTTATCACGCCCACACGTTGGGCGTCCAATTCACCGGGTGCTGTATTCTCTACTCGTCACGTGCACTATCTTTGCCCTGCCCCAGCTCTAACTTATAATTGGGTGCCACAATACCTTCGCTTATCGGTTGTCCATACCTCTGCTAGCTCGAATCATTATTTATTTCCTACCGTGTCGTAGTCCGCGCGCTCACTCCATACGGAGTTGAGGTAAGGGTCCGTTTCGTTCGTGCCTGGGTCAAATTTCATACAACTACTGGATTCAAGGCAATTATGAGCCATGTGGGATGCTCATGCTTTTAATTTCGGATTTCCTTTGCTGATATCCTATCCATAACCACATTCTGCCCCTCCGACTTGCGAAACATGACAACACAAATACATAAACACACAGGAGAAGAAAATACAAACATGCACACTGAAAATATAATACAAAAAAATCTCATACATACAACAGAATGCGCATTCTGTCGTGACCTTTTTATAATCCTATCCTTAACCTAATATCATGACTTGGTCTTCAACAGAATTTTTCTTTCTTTGGACTTGCGTGTAAACAAACAAAAAATAATACAGTTATTGCACAACTCGTGCCACTTCCCTTTTCGCAGCGATGTCACTTCCTGTGAGCGCCCGTCGTTGCTAGTGGTAACGTGCATTATTCATGCACGAAGTTCCCATTCAGCTGCCATCAGATCCCAGATGCACTTGTCCATTTACAAATTACCAATGCATCCACGATTATTGTTCTTTGCACTAATCGCGTCTTCCCTAAACGTTACTTCTATTTCTCGCGACGTATTTAGCTTTTGCGACGCTCCTGTTTCCTGCGCCTAACTTGCGTGAATACTGTCCACGCGGATTTTTCCGTGAATTTCTAAACAAATTTAATTAAATTTTCGCTCCACTTAATCTGAACCACTGATTTTATATAACCGAAAATAACTTAATAACATTTGCACAACACTTTCGCGAAATTTCTCTAAAAATTTAACATAGCATTAAAACGCGTGCGATCATCATCATACCCGAACTCATTCTGTCTGTAACACATTTTTCCATTGTTGGTCTTCACAATCCAAGTGACTGTCTTTTATCAAACATCGCCATAAGAAATGTTCGAAAACGTTTACATTTTCACAGTTTTCGGGCATCTTGCGTCTTACTCTCTGTTTCATAATTTTGCTAACTTTCATTTTGTAATCGTCACATTACCGAATTCCCTTTTCCGGTTTTATTTTTTCCAAAAACCTTTATTTTTCGTCTTCTCATCTCGTGATGACGTCACTTACATCTTCGGTCGCTCTTTCAATTCTTTCTTAATCCGCTATGTTATGAAACTGGATTATGATTTATTCCGAGCCTTACATAAATTCCCCCGCGCCGTGACTAATTTTGCCCTGATCTAAATATTATTCTCTATAATTTCTGAAAGTTTGGCCAAAATCCACCCAGGCATTCACTGGATATTCAATAAAACTCGTCTTGTTGTATATTTCCAGAAGTACAACAATGGGTGCCATATTCTCAACCTTCGCCGGGTTATACATGCAATTTACACAATTCATGATATTTACGGAACCCGTGGCTCGAATAATGTGATTCGTGTTTTAAAATGTTCCTAAATTTGGGTTCTATTCACTGTTTATAACGCCTATTCCCGCCCCTTATGTTTTCTATTACTTTCCTAATAATTATTATTACGCGGCGCTGTTGTCTATTGTTTATTTCATTCTTAGTTCCTCTTTGCTTGCATAAAAGTTCCGTGTTCCATGCATTCTTGTGGGCTAGTCCCACAAATCATTACACTTAAGACCATTTACAATTAAATATTTCAGATATTTATTTTCTTCATAAACCATAGAAATTTATCTCCAACACACAAAGTATAAAAGAATATACTCTCTCTGCCGAGATTATATTTACAAGTGTATTCAATAAAGCTATTACATATTTAACAGCTGAAGCCACTACATTTTTATTATTCAAAAATTTCAATATTATTCATTATTTCTAATGCAGCTGTTAGGCATCTTGAACTACACACGAAAATAATTTTAATTTTCTTGGTTTAACAAAAAATGTTTGGTAGTAAATGTTATCAAATATAATGCATAGTATGAATTGATTGATGTATGCTTCCGTAATAATTAAAGGCAAATCACATTAAATACATAATTTTAATAGCTTATAGTAAAAATCCACAACATACCTTTCCCACGCCAGCAAAATCACAAAAAAGCCTCCACCGCTGTCGCACTGCCTTACAAACCAGGTCTCTGCTCCTTCGCAAACGGGAAGCAAATGACCACGTGCGCCAGCCGTTTTCGCTTCATCCCTGGGTTCAAAAGTGATTGGCTGCTACTGCGCATCCTCATGAGCGCTACACTTCCTTATTTCCACCATGGTTAGGCATGTAGTAATAGAAAGTATTGGTCGTAATCGGCCTATATACTCCTACGTCACAAGCAGCTCAATTGTAAGACCTGTGGTAATAGAATGCATTGACAGAGCGCATTTGAGTTGAAAATGTAACGTTGCCACTGGTGAAAGTGCAATCGGCAATATTATTTATCAGAAAGATATCTGTCAGATATTTTAACAATAAAGACCTTGGTGAAACGAAAAAGAAATATCAGGCACTCTTATTTGAAATACACGTTATCTGTCGGATTAGTATTCGGAACTTTATTAGGCACTGGTGGAACAGGCCGAAAGACTTTCTAAATATTTTTGTAAGAGAAAGCAAACTACATATTTCTTTAGAAGATGCCAAAAATAATTTGAGAAAATGGTATTTAATATTATTTAATAGGATAATATGATGTTAAGATTTTTGCGTGTACTTGTCAATTTACCTTTCTCACCATAACTATTCAGACATAGCCTATTAACTGTATTAGACTGTGATTCAGACAAGAATTCTACAGTGTAAGATTCATGAACAATTGCATTGCGGGACATATACAAACTGAATAATATATGAATTTCAGTGAATGGTCCTTCGGTTCATTCGCATTTACAAAAAGTTGCAGCTACATCTGAGAGGTACATTGCGGGCACTGGCGTGTTTCTACCTATTGCGAGCACTCCCGGGTCAATGGAATGTGCTCAACAAAAAATGTATATTTAAATAACGTCATGTTGAATTTTTGGAAAATATGAGCATTTTTTGTGTAATTTGGCGTCAAACTAAGTCGCCCTGTCCGTTAAACCCTGCGCTTCGTGAAATCTGATTCTCTGTAAGTTAGGATGTGTATATTATTTCATATTTATTCGTTTATTACATACAATTTTTTGTTAAACGTTCACAAATTAATAGTTTAGAAATTATTTAAAACTTGGAAATGCATGAAATAAAAATTGTTAGCGTTCAGGGTATCAGAATGGAATGCAAAAATGACCCTCTAATGTAACACTAACATCAGACAAGTACACTTCCTAACCTATTTTGGAAGACTTAGAAAAAGTCGCACACAATGTACGTAAAGCCGGTATAAAAGTTTCATTCAAAACACAAAATTCTCTCAGAAAAACCCTATCCCCAATAATACACACAGATCTTTTAGAAAAAAGCGGCGTCTACGCATTACATTGCCACGACTGCGAAGCAAAATATATTGGTTAAACAGCCAGAACTTTTAATACAAAAATAAAAGAACATAAACACGCTTAGAAACACAATTGCAATTCTGCAATTCTCACTTTGCCAATCATTTACTTCAGACTGGCCACACATTCAATCCACACACACACATTCACATACTGGAAATAGAAAATCAATATCATACAAGATTAGATAGATAGATAGATAGATATTTATTATTCTGCAGATAGGTATATACAACCTGGTGGCAGAATTTTTAATATTAACTTTAAATTACTTAACAACGTAACATTAAATTCTTTAAAGACATAATAATAATAATAATAATAATAATAATAATAATAATAATAATAATAATATGCTAACAATAATAGCATTAACTACATTTTATGGTTGACCTGCACAGTTATTTTAAACTATTAAATACAAAACTAATTTTAACTGATATAATAATACAACTTACTAAATTAATGAAGTTTACAAATACCATTAGTTAATTTATTTTTAAATCTTTGAACACCTAGAGGAAAGGGTTCCAAGGCCGTCGCAGGTGACTTATTCCAGTCCGTTATTGTTCTATTTGTAAATGAAAATTTTCCGATATCTGTTCTCTGTGGTCTAAACTGAATTTTGTGTTTGTGATCCCCCCTACTAAAGTACGAAGATCTACCCAATCGGATGTAGATATCTTTCCAAGCTGGATAACCGGCATACGCTTTGTACAGGGCACAGAGTCTTGCCTTAACTCTCCTTATTTCCAGACACTCCCATTCTACATTCTTCCTATTCCCTCGGAAAGTAAATTTATACGCTCTTCTCTGTACTCTATTCAAATATTCCTTTTGGGAATTTCTATACGGGTCCCAACAAACAGCCCCGTATTACATTAATGGACGAACTAGAGATAAATAAGCTAATTCTCTCGCTTTCGCAGTACTCTTTTTTAGTATTCGCATAGTAAAATGCAAGGACCTCCAGGCTTTCCCTATGACACAATTAACCTGATTTTCCCAACTCAATTTGCTATCAAAAATTATCCCCAGGTACTTACAAGACATGACTCTTGGAATGTTTTCGTTGCCTAAACGGTATTGAGTTTCATTATATTTGCGGCCCCTACCAAACGTGATGGTTTTGCTTTTCGAACTATTTATTGTCATGTCATTTTCTTTCGCCCAAAAATGCAATCTGTCTAGATCACCCTGCAAAATATCCTCGTCTACATTTGATTGAATAACTCGATATATTATACAGTCATCTGCAAATAGCCGCACCTTTGAATATAAATTGTCTGGCAGGTCATTCACAAATGCAAGAAACAGGAGAGGTCCAATAACGCTTCCTTGAGGGATCCCTGAAGTTACTTATGCCTGAGTCGAAAATTGTTGTCCAACTCGGACTTTCTGTTTCCTATCTCGAAGAAGCTCATCAATCCACGCCACAACTCTGGGGTCAATACCCGATTGCATTAATTTATTAACTAGTTTATCGTGTGGAACAACATCAAATGCCTTCGCGAAATCTATTATTACGGAGTCCACCCTCCCACTATTATCAACTTCATCAGCTATGTCCTGAAACAATGATACTATCTGACTCTCGCAAGAGAAACCGTTCCTAAAACCATGCTGTCCCTGAAATAGCCATTCTTTTCTTTCCCATTCTTGTCTAGTTATCAAGTGCTCCATTAGCTTACATACAACTGACGTGAGACTTACTGGTCTATAATTGGCTAATACAGTTCTATCACCACTCTTGAAAATCGGAACAACGGTAGCTAGCTTCCAATCATCGGGCACGCTTGAATTGTTGATCGAAACCTGAAATAATCTTGTTAGATAAGGTAATATTGCCTCTCCACCGAGTTTAATTATTTCAGTTGAAATGGCATCTGGATCCCGCGACTTTCCATTTTTCATACATCTAATTCGTTGTCGCAATGTGTTTACGTCTATATTAAACTGATTTGACACAGTCTCCCTCGATATCTGAGTGAGTTGAGATTTTGTTTTAAAAACGGAACTGAAGTAGACAATAAAAGCGTTTGCTTTTTCCCGATCATCTGTAAGTAACCTATTTTTGGTATCTTTAACGCTAGGAATTTCTTCTTTATTTCCTCGTCTTCTGCGAACATATTTATAAAACCCCGACCAATTATTTCCCTCCCTGTCAAGAATATGCTTTAAAAATGTCTCCTGCGCAATTTTCTTTTCCTGCTCTAATTCTTTCGAACAATTACGATAATATATCTTATGATTTTCACTACGATTTCTGTTATTGAAAGCCTTTCGAGTTTTCCTCTTCAGACGTCTAATTTTCACATTGTAATATTCGGGGTCTGAATTTCTTTTTAAGTGTTTGTACGGCACAAACGTTTGCAATGTTTTATCTAGAATGCTCTTAAACGCGTTCCAAATTTCCTCCATGCCCCCCTCCATTCTCAGAAAACAATCGTACTGTTCTCTTAGGTAGTGTTGAAGCCCCTCTGTATTAGCCTTCTTGAACTGCCATATTTTGGTTCCGTTAGAATTTCTTATGCCATCAACGACGTCGCAAGATAAGAAAAGCTCTCGAGGCCTAATTAAGAAAACATCTAGAAGCGCTTCCTGCCGCGTGGGTCTACTACCTGCGCTAATCCCCCTTCCCAGACGAGTCTGTTCACTAACTGTCGTACTTTCGCTTCGCTCACGGCGCCTTTCCAATTTGCGTCTGGAGTATTCAAGTCACCAGCAATAACTATAGGATGACTATTGGCGTTTTCTATTTTCTCAGAAATGGCTTCCAAAATCGCGTAATTTTCATTCGGTGGCCTATAGCAAGCAATAATTTCTAGTACATTCCCAGAATCACTTCTTTCTATCCCCATTATCTCAAATTCTTTACTGGCCCAATTTCTCCTCATATCTATTACATCCCTAACACAAATAAATATTCCCCCACCATTTCTATCTCTTCCAAAAGATCTGTAATTCGGACGAAAAACTTCAGAGTTAGCTATCTCTTCCGTTAGCCAAGATTCAGTTCCTATTTTTACATCAGGATCACAAGTATCTACTAAATTCCAAAATTCGATTTCTTTATTTTTAATACTGCGACAGTTCACCTGCAACAGCCTTGTGAAACCTTTTCTCACCTGAACATTTACGGTGTCCACTCTTCCGTCCCGCATCGCCGTAGTGTCCGTCTCCTCCCGCATCGCCACCATCACCGCCGCCACCGTCGTCGTTGCTGCAGCCACTGCTGCTTTCGTAGCCGTCCTCGTCATCGCCGTCGCCGCTGCCGCTGCCGTCGCTGTCGTTGCCGCCGTCGCCGCCTCTTTCGCCACCACCGCAGGCGCCGCCGCCTCCTGACTCATCGTCCAGAATTGTCAGCGTAGCCGCAAACATGACTGAATGACCTCCTCGCGGCGTAGCCAGAAGTTAGGGTCTACGAATAGCCCGTCAAATTTTCCACATGCCCATAGCATGCCGTGGTTTAAGTCCCATATTTTGCGGTTATGGACATCCATGCGACAAACGATTCCACTAAATATTACTTTCGCATTTTTGAATTTCTTCTTCACCGTTTGTCCGAGTCTAACGCACTGCCTAACAGTTTCAAATACAGGTTGCCTCTTCGATGAGTTGGTTCCAACGTGCACTAGGACCACTTCCACGCTATCATCATTTTGAACTTTTTCAACCACTCTCGTCATATTTTTAACATCAACCCCGGGATAAAATGCCACCTCAGCACCCTTAGCGTGACACACTCCTCCGCTGTGACGCAGCATAGAGTCACCAAACACCTTCACTTTCCCTTCGAATGCGCGTTCAGTTGGGTTTCCCGGTGTTTTCGCTTCAGCGGGACTTGCATCAACCAGGGCTTCCTGTGCAATTTCCTGCCCTTCCCGGCTGTCGCGTTTCTGCTCCAGAATTTGCAACTTTAAGGTTAACTCACCGATTGACTTGTGAGCCTCCTCCAGTTGCGCCTCCAGTCTCCGAAGCCTCCGTTCGCTCCTTTCGCACTTGCGACATGTATTGCTCACAGTGTCCACCGTAGTTTCCGCTCCAGGGCCGGGATTCTGCTCTATTCCGGCAATCACAAGCAGAATAGCCACTATGCTCGCGCATAAGAGCTGCCTGTGCTGGCCTGCATAACTGCGTTGCGAGCCACCAAGGCGCCCAGGCGCGCCGCCCAGGTACCAACGCGCGCGCGGTACGACGCTAGGCAACAGGTCATCGTAATCCTCTCGGAGCTCCTAAGAACGCGTCCTCTCTCCACGACTGACCGGCAACGACTGACGAATGACATGCGAAAACCTCCACATCCATCTCAATAGTAACCTACTGAATGTAAACATAAACTAAACCCCTCCCCTCTGCTAAAATTATTATTTGGCACCACGATTACACCACACTCTTCGGGGGTGACACAACGCAGCACACCGCACCCAGGCCATTAAACCCTCCTCCTCCACCCCACAGCCGGTACTTAAGCTGCTAGGCCCGCCCGAACCCGCGTAATCGTTTTTGTGACTTCCAGACAGCAATTTTCGTATTTTTTCTCTCTCAAAATGTTACATATATATTTCATTCATTTTCTTGCTTAGATTTAAAAACTACTATATAACTAAACGATATAACTGTTCGCCCCCTTCTTTCTTTCTTTAATTCTTCCTCTTTCATTCCTTAAGATGTTTTAAATTATGTAACTCTTAACTCTACTTTTGTTTATATTTTCTTTTATCAGAAAACTAATGATGAAATCTAATTAAAACTGATGAACTAAGCCATCGAAAGCTATTATTATCGAAATAAATATTGTTGACAATGACAACGCCTTCAATCATTTCAATTTAAGGTCTTGCTCCATTCTCAAGCCAGCTGTCATCTATCACCCAAAATACATTAATTTTTTTTCAATTTTTCGGTTTTTACTAGTAGAACCAAAATCTAACTTCAAGAATTTTAAAGAGTAAAACCTCGTCAGAAAGAGTAAAACCCTAACAGAAATGTTCATTGAAAAATTTGAAGCCGTTTTAAGAAAATGGCAATTATGCATTGCTGTAAATGGGAAATTTGAAACTCTTTTTCACAGGAATCTATTGGGATTTCGAAAAGCGTCACTTGACGTCATTTGAAGAACTTCCACTCACAAATGCAAAAATGTATACAAATATATGGAATTGTGCATATTTAGGCGTGAGTCATATTTTAAAAAAATTAATTTGTGTAATTTTTGAAAGATAAAAATACACCAATATCATCTTTACACCATATTAAACAGCCAATTGCCACTATCCATTGTAAAAGTTTGAAGAAAAATTTGGAGCCATTTTTGAGGAAATAGCGTTTGAGCGTTTCTGAAAACGCGAAATTTTCAGCTCATTTTCACAGACAACTGTTGAATTTTTGGCAAACTTTATTTGACATTATTTAAAGTACATTTACTCATAAATATAATAACGTAGTGAAATCGCCTTTAATGTAAATATTACATATGTGAGAGACAAGACAAAAAAAATCATTTTTTAAATTTGTGAAAAACAAAAGAATAGAGCAATATGACGTTTATGTCATGGAATGGGATTCGTTTGGAACTAATCCTGCCAAAAGTTAAAAAAACTTCGGAGCTGTTTTTGAGAAAATCTTGTTTTTGTAATTTTTTAAAATTGCAAATATTGTGTGCACAATTGCACGAAAACTACTAAAATTTCAAAATAATCTACAGAATCTCATTGAAAGAACTTTTTACCAACAACAAATTTCATTTGAAGGAACAATCTGTCTTCAAATTTGAAGTTGTAGGAAGACGCCGAAAAAATTCAAACTTTTGCAGTTTTCGGAAATCGAGAGTTAACCGTGAAAATCGGACCTATGCCACTTTTAGAAGTGTATTTTACTCTATTCTTACAAGAAAATTAAAGAAAGAATTTGAAGCAGTTTTTGAGAAAATTTTGAAAATGTCCGGGGGTCTTCATATGTCTCTAATTTTTAAACACATTTGTTTCAAAATTTCAAAGCTTCAACGAAAGCCAGATATATAGGGATTTCTTCTATTTTAAAAATATCCTACGTGCGGTTTAGGCGCTAGTAGTGTTCACAGAAGAACGGACGTACAGACAGACGGACGGATAGACAGATGAACAGACGGACGGACGGACGTTTTGAAAAAAACCGACTTTTTACGCAGCATGTCATAACTTTCTCTATAATACGCATATTACTTCGTATATACGTATATATACGAGAAAGTAAAAGAGATTAATTTTGTAAATTAGGGCGTATGGAGTTAACTCTCGTCCTTACATCAATAATTCCTATCGGATATATACTTAGCCAGTTTCCGAGGATGTATGTCTCGATGGTGACTTCTTAATAGTTCAAAACTTTATTATTTCCTTAGTGCATTTACAGAGTGGAGATGAGATGTGTTTTGATGCTTGCCTTTTGTTTGCTAAGGACATAAACATGAACATTCAATAATGATGCTGCTAGTAACAAAACACTATACAATGAAATGTGCATTAGGTGTTATGAGTCGTAGCAATCGTAAACATAAAAGTATCCGTGAGTAGGGTAGAATTCTTCCTTCAAGACGAATATTATCGAACAAATTGCCGAAATTAAGATGTCGGACTCGAATCTGAAGTCTAAGTTCACAAAGCATCATTGTTCACTTCCTTACAAAGGGCATCTAGACCCTTTTCGAAGCATAAAAGTAAACTTCATGAAGAAATGGTACCTGAAAACTATCATCGTGTCGGAAAAACATCCTCTCCAACACTACTATCTACAAAGCAGCGGCGCAGTGGCGTTCGAAAAACGACGACATATTCTTTCGCGCTTTTGGTACGTTATTCATCCTTACAGTATTTTTGCTGCTATTTGGCAGATGCTATTAGGAGGTGCTACATTATTAACAATGTGCAATTTACCGTGGTGCCATCAAAGGGTATTTTACTTTGTGTTTGGGCGCTTCATAATATTCTTAGACTTCCTGAATCTTGTCAACATAGTTGTCCTTTTTTTTACTGGTTATACTGATAAAGAAACAATGGAAATAGTGCTGAATCAT
The DNA here is from genome assembly GCA_964035755.1 of Teleogryllus oceanicus. Taxonomy (NCBI): domain Eukaryota; kingdom Metazoa; phylum Arthropoda; class Insecta; order Orthoptera; family Gryllidae; genus Teleogryllus; species Teleogryllus oceanicus. Next base: position 879,986 of record CAXIVR010000010.1, read on the forward strand.
AGATTAATTATTCAAAACTATTTAAGCGGGTACTTCTATATGGACATTTTGGGAGCTTTACCTATTATTGAATTGTGGCAAACAGTGACGCCTTATGACTCAAACAATGACTTTAATATAAAAATTAGTGTATTAGGATATTTTCGCCTACTACAAGTCCGAATATTCTTTCGCTATATTCAAACAACGTTTGCGTTGTTCAAGGCCAATGAATACTACATGCATGTGTTTCGTGTCTTTTGGGTGTTTTTTCTTGTCATACACACTCTGACTTGCTTAGTATCTTATGTAGTATTCTTCGTCCACGGATCTCATTTGATTTTTGAAAAAGATTCATGGGTAAACCAGCCTCCAAGCACTGGAGATGAAACGCCATTCAGCTACATTGTTTTAAATCACACCTACACACTTGAAAATGGGAAAAAAGTTTACCATTATATGGAAGGCACAGAAAAGGATCCATTTCGTTACTATATCACTTGCAATACTCGAGTTATGTGTATGTTATATCCTCTTGGATTTGGAAGAAATGACGCTAAGAACCCGGAAGACGTATATGTAGCTATTGTTATTTTACTTACTGGAAGAGTGTTAGCTCTCTATATCATGGAAAAATTGCTGAAGTTCCGTGGTTGGATTAAATCGCCGGGCGTCAAGTATCACATGCTGATGAAACAAGTTAATCAGTACATGCGCCGGAAGCAACTGTCCCCAAACCTCCAACGTAAGGTAATAATCTAATGCAAAATATCATGTAACAAACTTCTAAGGCTCTCTTGAAAACGATCACTTTTTGCCAAATAACATACGGTGGGAAATCTCATTTAAACCGGGAGAGGCGTCTCGCCTAAGAACCCCAGAACACCAGAAGATGAATCAGTATTTAAATGACTGTTACATCCTTAACTATATCGATTACCTTTAATGTAACACAAGGGAACAATATTTTTTTCATACCTCCAGAATGTTAGTAGGTGATTTCTATGGAAACGATCACGCTGATTTCGAAAAAGATTATAAAAAGTTTGTATCAGACAGTTTTCAAAAGACATGAAAATATTTGCTATTTAAAATAAGTAAAAGTCTACACTAATTTACGCAATGTCACTACGAGAAGATATAAAAGGGGTACGACATATTAATATGTTAACGAAGATGCCCTGTTTTATTTCTTCTCATAAGAACGTCAACGCCACATCAGAATTCCAACAATGTCACCACGGTTATATTACGACAAAAAATTATGAGCAAGCTTCAAATGAGATAAGAAGTTAAAAATGAAATAAAAACATTCATACATTGAAACATCTTGGAAGGAGAAATTCCTTTTGTATTGCTTAAATGCTTTGCGCTATGGTACTTTCTCTTGTATTCCTGCGCTCTCTCTTCTCTCTCTCTCTCTTTCTCTCTCTCCCTCTCTCTCCCTCTCTCTCCCTCTCTCTCCCTCTCTCTCCCTCTCTCTCTCCCTCTCTCTCCCTCCCTCTCTCTCCCTCTCTCTCCCTGTCGCCTTCTCTCTGTCTCTCTGTTTCTCTCTCACTCTCCCTTCAAAAACATGTTTTGAAATTTGGGGGTACTTTTCATGAAGTCCCCCGGACATTTTAAAAATTTTCTCAAAAACGGCTCTAAATATTTTCTTTAAATTTCTTGTAAGAACAGAGTAAAATACACTTTTAAAGGGTGTGTAGGTCGCATTTTCACAGTTAACTCTGAATTTTCGAAAATTGCAAAAGTTGGAATATTTTGTGGGGTCTATAAAATTGAAGACCTAGAATTTTCCTTCAAAAGAAGTTTGTTACCCATAACTAGTTTTTTCATTAAAGTAATGTAGCCTTTTTTGAAAATTTTAGTAGTTTTTGTGCAATAGAGCGTGCAATATTTGCAGCTTAAAAAATTACAAAAACATGATTTTCTCAAAAAGCGACTCCAATTTTTTTCTTTAAAGTTTTGTTACGGTTACCCAACCACAATAACACACGATAACAAAAACGTCATATTGCTCTAATCTTTTGTTTTTTCAAAATTTACAAAAATGTAAATTTTTTGACTTGTCTCTCGCGTCGGTAATATTAACCTTAATGCAATTTCTTTACAATATTATATTTATGAGTACATGTGCTTCAAGTAATGTCTAATAACGTTTCTTGAAAACTCAACAGTTTTCTGTATAAATGAGCTCAAAATACCGCATTTTCAGAAACGCTCAAAAATGGCTCCAAATTTTTTCTTCAAATTCCTCCAATGAATTTTAATTCCTCCAATGAATTGAATAATTGCAATGTTTAATAAATTAATGCAAAATTATTTGATATTCTTGAAATAATATTTCAGTTCTACTATTAAGTTACCGAAAAGTTAAGAAAACGTCAAGAAAATGCACTTTCGGTGACGATAGAAGGTAGCTGGCCAGAGAATGAAGGAAGAGCATAAAGCCAGTTCACGCCAAGGGAGCTTGAAAATATTGCTACGAGAAAGTCTGTGCCGTCTGTGCGTAGCACCTCTAGTTTTGTTTTATTTCGGTGGTGCAACAGTGAGTAAGTTTTCGCAAGCTCGCCGCATAATAATTTAAAAAATATCTTCAAAATCAATCATCAACCAATCAAAAATCAAAAGAATTAACTTTCAATACTCGTTTGTATATTATTCTATTATTAAATGTTCGATTATTTAGATTAAATTGTTTTGCATTATTTATATCACGACTGTCTTGAAATGAACATGATGAGGCAGCCTAGGCGCCTTTGGGCACTAAAGAAAGCATTAAAATGTTGTAAAACTGGCAAACGTTACTTTTCTGTCTCGCTCTTCACGATATTGTTGCATATCCTGAATATGATGATTTGATGATGGTGAAATAACTTTACTATCACCATTGAATGAACATCAGAGAGACGATGAAAGTGGTGAAAAATGCACAAATATATGAATCGCCTTCCTGAAAGAATGTTGAGGGCGACAGTTGAAATAGAGGTAAAAATAAATATTCCCTCGAAACGGTATTCATCTGTTTTATTTTGTAACACTAATTATTTCTTGTACAACATATTCAATACCATTACAATAATCGGCTACTATTATTTTGAGGCTGTAGAAATGGACCCTCCTTCAACAATACGAACAAAAGTCGTCTGTTAAAAAAACGTTGCGTAAAGAGAGCAAATTTGTGAACAAATCTAGATATGACAATAAAGAAGAAAATTCTTTCCAGTAGAATTGCCCCAAGCTATCTTTTTTAGTTTGCTTTAAGAAACTTTTTCAAAGGAATTGGTGGAAATGATACGAGAGCAAAGCAAGTCATACGCTCTTCATGAATGTCACTACCCAATTAATAAAAGTTTTGATGGGCATTTTGCTTTGTTTCAGATTGTTCGTTTTATTTATTTATTTTGCGTCAAAAAACAGTTAAAACTGCGTATGACGTGCTATGGGGAAAAGTGAATTGTGTGCACATTTTCAAAATTATGTGATCCCTACACTAAGTCATATACTACTTGAATTTTGAAAAAAAAGGTCCCATGTAATAAAATCTATTTTCAAGGATAAATAAGCAATACATTTTGGGCTCTTATCCATATTGTCCTTCGGAATAATACTTCCTGCCGCGACAACATGGAAACGATAATTTGAATAATTGTATTTTCCACTGAATTCTAGAAGACGTGCACAGATAATGAAGTTACATTTATGTCCAGAAGAAAAACAAGGGGCCATCTCAGCATTTGCTCAATGGGTCAGGGAAACGACGAAAATCTGATCGAGATGGGGGTCATTGACCCTGAAGCTGCGATACAATACTTGTTCCATATTGTTTAGAATAATGCAGTCCAATGGTAAATAATACATTAAATATCACTGTTAAAATTAATGTCCTTGTGATGCTCAGTATAGTCTCTAATTGTATAGAAACAGTTATGCAGCAGAAACAATTTCACTTGGGATTTAAACTTTTCTATTGAATTTAATCGTTTAATGTCATCTGGCAAAGTGTTTTAAAATAATGTACATGTATTGCATGTGATTGTTTTGTAATGAGCTGTTGATACTGTCACCTGATGAATATGATTTCTACGTCGAGTGTTATAGTAATAGACATCAGCATTTTCTGAAAATATATTCCCGCACTTAAGCACGTTATTTTTGACAAAAACCACTGATTCGTAAATAAATAGACAAGGTAATGGTAAAATTCCTAGATTAATGAAGAGTGGCTTACATGCATCACGTGGGTGGGATTTGGTTATTATTCGTACAATTCGTTTTTGTAATCTAAAAGTCTGGGAGCTATAAGATGTATTTCCCCAGAATATTATGCCATAACTCAGACGGGAATGAACATTCGCGAAATATGCACAACGAGCAGTATGAAGGCTGACTGAATTTGCAAGAATTCTGAACGCGTAGCATAATGAACTTTTTAATATACTTGAGAATGGTTCCTAAATATTTGAGAATGCATTGGAAAACACTCCCTCAGATTTTCAACAATCTTGTTTCATATTGTATTAGAAGGAAAAGGTTCATAGAAATCCAACAGTATTTGCATTTAGCTAATTTCGAAGATGAATGTTGATGAAATTCATGCTGATGACAAAGTTTCTAAAGTTAGAATTTTCGTATCATTTTTAAATGAAATATTTAAGTATAATTGCCTCCTCTCATGCCTCCACTCATGTACCTACAGACAAAACTATCGTGCCCTACTACCGAAAAAATAGTGCCAAACAATATACATTGTAAGGCCAAATATTTTGGATGGAAACTATACCTAACAGCATAATATTTGCTTCATCCCAGTGTCATGATAGTCATTTCATCCATTATCGAAAGTAGAGAGAATAGGTACTGTTTGTAGGAGGAAACAAAAAGTTAATATTTATTATACAATATAAAAAATACAATACGGAAACATAATCTTTACATGAGAGGTGTCGTCAGGTTCCATGAGAATGTCGAGTCGTTAGGACTACGAGCGGTAGCTCAGAGCATCAACTCATGTCACTGCCGAGCCTAGGTTCGAGACCTGACGGCGGTAGGATTTTTGACGCTAGCTTTTCAGCTAGGTCGAATTCAGTCGCTGCCTGAAGGAAAATTCTAGAAGCCGTCTGCTCTGATCGGTAGTTTTTCATGGTTTCTCCGATCAACACCAGGCGAATGCCGGAGCAGTACCCTACCAAACTGACCCCGTGCGATATTTCCTTCCTCATACTTGTCTTATCCTCTCCCCTTACACACACACTTCCACTAACATGCACTACACTACCACATATTCCGGGAGACCGGTCGGGAGCTTAGAGCTCTTCCCGACTGGGGCGGTGCCCCGCTGGTGGGAGAGTCCTGGTTAGAGGGAAACCCTTTAGCCGACGGTACGGCGGCGCCGGATCTCGCCATCCAGCGGGGGAAGATCACCGCCATCTCCCGAGAAAAACGCATGCACTACACTTACGGGACTATTGACGAAAGACGTTGGCGCGCCCGGAAACACGAAAACACTATCAATGAATCGAGTCGTTAGGAGTATTGCTGACAGGTAGAAAGTAGTGATAACCACTGAATAGTGGTTATCTTGATGCTGATGGCAAAATGATTGATTGCTAAAAAAATCAACAGAACAAAAAAAATTACATATTGAGTGTTTCTCAGGACCATTTTTATAGGATTGTTTTTTTATATCAGAATCTTCTGGAAGTTAGTGTATCATCTGAAAATATTCCAAAAGAATGTCGAAGAAATAAGGAGCATACACGAGATTGCATTCTTGTCATAAATGATCTATAAACTTTGCAGAAAGTGTAACACAGAATTGGACATTAATTTTGTTTAGTAATTTCTTCAAAATTTGTAAATATGCTGAATGTATATAAATATTAATGTACAATTCAAAATGTTCATGCTATATTTCCACGACGAAACAATACATACTTTCGACATACTCTCATCACTTCATTGAATAGTTCCTAAAGGCGCCTCCAGGAGCCTCCTATTTTCTATTTTTTTCTAGAATATATTTTTTTGTAAAATACAAAAAATGGTGTTATATGATCAATAGCTATTTTTTATAGAGTACAATTGCAAAGTATTTTTCTTTCTTGGTCTTGAGAACTGGAAGGTTAAACTCTATAATTTTTGTCCCCGCAGCAAGTACTTTCCATTGCTGTAATCTGGCGTTTAGAAGTTCTGATTGTTTTGTTGACAAATAAAGATTCCGTGCCAAATTGTTAGGCTCTGTTCTACTAGATGCAGGCCAGTGTCAAACTTTCCTGGTAAAAGTTAGGATCTTTTGAAGTGAAGGCTTCTCTTTCCGAGCGAAATATGGCTTCAATTTCATTAGTTTTCATCATGCTTCCGGGGTAATTTCGATTTTCTTTACTGTAATTCGTCATTGCGTGACACAGGTCGCATTACAGAATAAATACCTGGATTGCCGTGTTTCCTTTACTAGCTATGCCCAGACATTTTTGTCATACAGAAATAGGAGTCATTAAAATGATTTGTTGGAATTCCCCACACTGTTGGTACAGCGAATGGCAATGATTTGAGTATTCCCACAACCTAAGGTTCGTTGTGAATTTGTCTCAATACCGATGGGGGAGGGGGGTCGTGGTTTCTTCTCATTACCAACACGTAAAGTATAAAGAAAATGCAAGTTTCGTAATTTCCTACAGAGTGGTTGGTTGTTAGTGATTCCGGGCGCTCAACAACTTAAATTATTAGACTTATATGTGTAGTGCATGTTTCCCCTTGTGGCGATGTTCTTCCGCCGCTGAATGGCGAGGTTCGGCGCCGTTCTAGCGTCGGCTAGCGGGGTTTTCCCCAACCAGTATATCCCACCAGCAGGACAAGGTCTAAGCTCCCGACCGGTCTCCCGGCATGTGTGGTAGTGTAGTGCATGTTAGTGTACGCGTGTGTAAGGGGAGAGAATAGGACAAGGAAGAGGTAGGAAAGATAACGGGAGATCTATGATCCGTTTGTTAGGGTATCTCCGGCACTCGCCTGGTATTGATCGGAGAAACCACGGAAAGCTACCGATCAGAGAAAACCGACCTCTGGAATTTTCCTCCAGACAACGATTGAATTCGATTTAGCTGACAAGCTAGTGTCGAAAATCTTGCCATTGTGGGAACTCGCACCTAGTACCCCCTGGTCAGAGGTACTGCAGTGACATCGATGCACTGAGCCATCTCTCCCGGTTAATTTCCTATATTTTTCCTTTGAAGTTTGGGTGTATATCTTCCACAAACGCAACAGAAGTTATAGGAATGATTCGCACATTTTGATGTGAACTGACGTTTTATATATTATCGGATCGATTCAATTCGAGGTATCATGAGGCCAATTTATCTTTATAAAACACCTAACAGTAATGTGTTAATGTATTTGAGACCCACGCAAAACAGACATGCGCACAACGTGTGCAGTTCCGCACGACACTGACTGGCAGTGTCTGCCACATTTGGATTCTCGTGTACTTGCGAGGCGAGGGACTAAAAGAATATCTTCCGGTGACTGCTGATCAGTAGGAGGGTGCACGTGAGTTATTTTCAAAATATCTGCTGAACCTTGACTGAGCGCGACTCTCACACGTGAGAATAAAGACAGGCAGTCTTCGAATAGAGGAGGAAAAAAATATGCAACCACGAAGGACTAATGTTGATAGCTCAAAAAAATGGTATAGAATAACTGAACGAATATTTTATTTTTAAATACATTTTATGCTAATTTGATCTACATACCTTACGTGTGCTATATACTTTAAATACATTTGATTATAGCAAAATACGGTATAATTAAAAATTGTGACGAGAAATGAAATTTTTATTGTGATATTCGTAATCTACAAATAAAATTGAGTATGTTGCGAACTCTACCTACATGGAGATAAAAATCTTGTTCCCTGGTGTAACTATTATTCAAAGTTAATAAAAATTCACTTCGGTACTTCGTAAGAAGAGAAAATTATGTAATCGTGTGTCGGAAAGCGGAATGTTTCGGCAGAAAACACTTATTGCCGGGTGCTGGTAAAGAAAAAGTGGATAAATCCAGTTGGCAAATATAGAACAAAAATTCTTCCAAAATGTGGTGTAGCCACAATACATGTTTTGTGGGTTCTTGACACCGAAGAAGTGATTGACGGCGAAACGTCTGTTCGTCCGTCTTTGGTCAACACTAGCACCTAAACCGTTTAGCTGATTTTGTCCAAAATTGATATTCCGGGATTGATATGGCGTAGTAGTATCAGTATCGGCAAGTTAGCTCGAAGAATCTGAGTTTGGGTCTCGGAGCAGAAAAAAATGTCGGTTCAAAACACATTGCAGGCTTGCGTAGTAGCGAAGCAGTTAGGAGTAATGCGAAAAAGAATGTGATTTTGTAACTCCACTTGTTCTCTTTTGTATAATGCTGCCCTCGAGCGCCGAAAGTGCAAGTAGTGGGGGCAGCATGCTCTGCGGGGAGGGCAGGAGCCCGACGTCATGACGCGGCGCACAGATTGAATGCTATGATAAATACTGTAAAATTATTAATTTAAATGAGTAATATTCCTTATTTCTTGCTTCAAGGGCCGTAATTCACTGTTTATGTTCTATGCTCAGCTATGTATCGACATGCTTTACTTTTTTGACTTTTAAAAATTTAGGCTCCCCGTGTCTCTTAAATCATATATTAATGCAATAGTTTAAAAAAATAATTATATCAAACCAAAATGCACAATTTAATAATTGATTTTTTGGAATGTTATAATCTCCAAAAGATAGCAAAACGAATGAAATATGTGAGTATATCTAATGAAATGGTCCGATGTAGTGGATGTAGTACAATTCCAATATAAGAGATAGTTATAAAAATTTATTTTTACGCCAGTGAAGATGAATTAACGTTCTATGGTCAGAACAGCAACATTTGTGACCATTTTCCCCATAAAAAATCTGAATAAGAGTTATCAATGAACAAACCTCTTTGTCAATATGGTTACGAACAATCATGAGATTTATTATTGATATTACTAAATAGAATACAATGGGCATAATCGTTTTTTTACGATTTCGTAAACGATTATGACTAAATAATGTTTACTGATTTCATATTAGAAATATATAACGTACTTTTGTCAGATATTAGAGAATTATTAGAAATCATTAAGAATAAGGTTTTTGCTTTAATAGAACCATCTCTTTAATGTTAACCAAACCATTAACCAAACATAGTTAATGAAAAATAGTTTATTACTGTCACCATCAAACAAAATTCATTAATTATTACAATATTGTATTTTGCACCACACTTAATTTGTGATAACATCGTGTCCTATAAGCAATTAAAATATTCTTGTTCAAATCCGAAATGTCCAGTTCGTTTTAAGTCCATATTTTACATTGGCATCTATCAGCAAGAAATATTTCTAACATAATTCAAAATGCAATATTATTTGAACTATGTAACAGTCCATCGTTTCCACCATTGTGTTTTGAATTTACGCACTACGGTTCGAGTTACACATTCTTATTAGTGGTCCCCACTCCTAGAATGAGTCGCTCTTCCTTAACTTTCCGAATTTGCACTCCTGTCAAGCGCTCGCGCGCGGTTCTCGGGGACGGTAAAAGAGCAAAATGCTGTGCAGGCCTGGTATGCAAAGAAGTTCATGAAAAATAGTATATAATTTTTAATGAGAATATACGTGTAATTTGAGAATGTATGTGTAAAGTCAGTAATCAATTTTTACACCCAATATTTACTAACAAACAATGTTATTTACGTACCACATTTTCTTGCATTTTTCATATTCATGGGATGCATTTGCCTTCAAATTTTTGCCTTTTCGTATACATACGTGTTGACGGGGGTAAAAACGTAATATAGAGAAAGTTATGTAATGCTGCGGAAAAGAGATTTCGAGATTTCAACATGTTTTGAGGTCCCCTTATACCGAAAACGTGTTGTTTCTTCAAAACGTCCGTCCGTCCGTCGTCTGCACGTCCGTCTGTCTGTCGTATGTGAATAAGACTAAATCACACGTACGATCTTTTCCAAATTGAGTAAACACCTGTCTATTCCGCTCTAGTAAAAGATTTGAAATTTGAAAAACATTCTTTAAAATTGCATGAAGCCCCCCGGACATTTTCAAAATTTCTTCAAAATTGGCTTCAAATATTTTCATCAAGTTTCTTTGAAGAACAGAGTAAAATACTAGTACACTTATAAGCGTGTTGTTTGTCCCATTTCACGGTTAACTGTGAATTTTCGTAAATTGCAAAAATTCGATTTTTTTCCGCGTTTTCCTACAATAGTAAAATTGAAGATACAAATTTTTCTTCCAAATAAAATTTGTTACCCATGAATACTTGTTTCATTAAGATCGTGTAGACTTTTTTGAAAATTTTAGTAGTTTTCGTTGAATAGAGCGTGAAATATTTACAATTTTAAAAAATTACAAAAACAAGCATTTCTCAAAAATGTTTTTCTTTGAATTTTTGTCAGGGTTAGTGCCAAACAATGCGATGACATTGTTATAACGTTTACGTCGTATTACTCATTTCCTTTGTCTTTACAGAAATTACAGAAATGTAATTTTTTACTTATTTTTTTACGTCGGCAATATTTACATTATTGGCGATTTCTTTAAATAATTATATTTACGTGTACATGTGCTTAAAATAATGTCAAATAAAGTTTCTCGAAAACTGTTGAGTTTTCAGTGAAAATGAGCCCCAAATCACTCATTTTCAGAAACGCTCAAACGCCATTTTCTCAAAAATGGTTCCAATTTTTTTCTTAGAATTTTTCCAACGGATAAAACTAATGGCACTGTTGAATATGACGTACTGTTTTTTGGTGTATTATTTTGTTGTTTTTTTTTCAAAAACTACAGAAATGTATTTTTTCAAAATCTCTCTCGCGAAATTAATATGCACATTTCAATCGATTTGTGTACATTGCGATTTGTTGTTATTGCATTTGTAAATGGAAGGGTTTCAAATGTCTTCAAATGTAGTTTTTCTAAAACTCAATAGATTTCTGTGAAAAGACCTTCAAATTTCGCATTTACAGTAATGCTTAATCGCCATTTTCTTAAAAACCGCTTCAAATATTTCAATAAATTTTCTATTAAGGACGAGGCTCTGCTCGTCTTTAATGTATTTGAATTAATATTTCGGTTGTCCTATTAGGAAAATAAAAGTTGAGAAAATGTCATTAAAATGTACTTTGGGCGACGATAGATGGCAGTTGGCCAGAGAAGGAAGAAGACATTAAAGTCAGACCACATCAAGGAAATTAGAAAAAATTGGTACGAGAAAGTCTATGCCATTCTGTACCACCTCTAGTTGTTTTATGTTGGTTGTCACTGCAATTCTGTTGGTAGCCGCAGAGCCAATCAAGGGCAAATAAGATATCCGTCGGCAATTTGTGTTTCTAGCGATTCCTGAAAGTACCATTAGTATTTTATCCTCCTGAAAGTTTTGAGTCCTTTTGGATTATGTCACAGGAAATGCAGATTATCGCAAGGTCTCCGGGGGCGGTACCTGGAAATAAATTTCTGAAAATTGTGAGATAGCCTCCAAAAATGATACGATTTTTCCGATAAAAGTGTGGGGGAAAGGTGCTGAAAATCACAAGAGTATACTATACAATATTCATCAACAAAACGGTGCATCGAAAAATAAATCCTGTGGTCCAAATTCTGCTGCGCGACCCCTCCCGGGTTAACGAAGTTCCACATGTGACATTTTAGTCATGTTGCCCGTGATGCTAGGCTAATCATTAAGCACTACTATTTGACAGGACACATAACTCACTCAAGATACCATTGTCCATAGTATCTAAAAATCAGGGGTAAATATCACATATTTTCTTTCGTTAAATGAAATTTCTCACATTTTCATTGTAAAAAGTTATGATTTTCGATTCATGTAAATGCCTTAGAAAATTGTAACATTAATTCTTAGACTTTCTGAATACTAGTTGAATCCATCCAACACTTTGTAATGCCTGTAGTAGAATATGTCATTTTCTGTAAAATTGGACGTACATTTTATAAAATATAGCTTTTTCGTGATAAAATTCTGAATATCATAAAAAATATAAAATAGGACTTATCTTATTGTCATCAAATAATTTTACACAACAACCAATCAGCACTCACAAGGCAATGCTACTGGGTACGAGAACCACGTCACTCATTCGAATACAAACAGCAGCATATTTGCGGTCGGGTGCAGCTTAGGTTAGAAGACGATAAGCAAATGAGCATCGAAATGACAAAGGTTGTTAACTGCATGATGTTGTAGTCCAGTCCGTAAATTCATTTTATCCGGACAAAGGTCATAAAATTGTTTCCTTTGGGAATGTTCTATGTACCCAGTCATTAGTTAACCTCCCCTTCCCAAGTTTTCGACCTCCTAGACCCCATGCTAACTCCAAAACCCCCGAAAAATCAGCATTTTTGCGGACTTGTTGGCTGTTTTCTCTATACCTCTTTAACCAAAAGTCCTGTAGAGAAATGATTCCAAACTTTTTTAAAGAGTTATCAATTTCTTACAACTTTTATATCATTTTTTAAGCCAGAAAAAAAACTATTTTTCATTCTTCAAAAATTTGTGCAGAAATACACGTTTGTGATGCAATCATTATTATACAATTATTATTATTATTATTATTATTATTATTATTATTATTATTATTATTATATGTAATGCTATTATTTATCTCCGTCAGTACCTTATAAATGCACGCATTGCCGAAAACATTAATATAAAAAATTGATGTATATATGTGTTATATTATATATATATATATATATATATATATATATATATATATATATATATATATGTGTGTGTGTGTGTGTGTGTGTGTGTGTGCGCGTGTGCGTGTGCGTGTGCGTGTGTGTGTGTTTTTTCATGTTCCAGCTTAACTCTTCAACGCAGGAACACTGTCATTTCAAAAAATTTGGTATACATTATTACCGGGGAATTACAACTAGGAAAAGAATGTTCTGGGGGTAAGGGGACTATTGAGGGAAGCATGGTCCCTAATGAATATCTGAAGTACCTTCACATGTTATATATTGTCAGCGTCCCTTTGACAAATCGTAATTCAAGACGATAGGTCGAAACAATAATCCAGTATTCCCCACAGATGATGGGTCATATAGTTTTACGAAACCTTTGCCCGTGTACAACTAGACGTAGGAAACTGTTCTAAATGACATACCCTAAAGAAAAAATGTTCCACTAGTTATAATTTTGAAGTGGGATCCTTTATTTTTTACGGGATTACTAGAAAACTAAACCAAAGGGAATAGTATAGTTAAGCAAATTACAACAAGTTTTATATATCTATAATAATGCATTTTTTGAGAATGCATTGTCATTTTATCCTCAGTTTGTAGGTAAAATGACATAAGTTGACATTCGGAAATCTTACTTTTTACTTACATATGTCACAAATTGACATTTTTGTTAACCACCATACTTGGTATGACCCCACATGAGATCCACGACATCCTTGATATGGAATGACTACATGACATTACAGAAGAAAAAAGCTATATCATCACGACCATCTTCATGATCATTATCTCCTGTTAAGTCCACATCGTCACTATCGTCTTCAGGTTTGCTAATATGGAGTTTCTTTTTAGCCTATTGTGCAGTGCGTTTGAACCCGCATATCAGCCAATTTTCATTTTGACTGCCTGACAAGAGCTGCTAGTGATAACTTGTGAACCATCGTGTTGCCTTTTTACAGATGATGTGGCGTCAAGCGCTTAAGGATCTTGATATATGCGAACTGGTTTGATAAATGAATTTAAATGTAAATCTGGTGAAACCGAAGATGCAACCTTAAAGTGAGGAGATTATGTAAATCCTGTTGAGGGAATTGAATGCCAGCTATCTCCAATGCTTCTAGTAGTTGTGATTGTAGCAGTGGCGACTCGTGGTGATACCATTAGGGTGTGCTACGATTCTCTCTCCTTTCCTCCTACTATCTCTCTCTTTCTCTTTCTCTCTCTCTCTCTCTCTCTCTCTCTCTCTCTCTCTCTCTCTCTCTCTCTCTCACACACACACACACCAACATTAACATAATATAACATAACATATTCATTAACATAAATAATGACAATAAAACACAACCCATCTTATGAAGTCTGATATCATGCTGAACGGAACTTTCCATCAGCAGTGAATTCCTTTTTCCCAAGGAATGTCATGAGTTCTACTGCGCATATTCATTCGGAATGTTTTTACACTCACTTTTGCTAAAGTATTTTACATAAGCCCACAAAATTAAGGTTACAAGTACAAGAAGTACACTACTCAAAACAATCTGGATAATTGCCGTCTACAATGTCTGACGAAACACAAAGTCCATTCGTCGCCGTTTCTTTTCAGTAATTTTTTCTGTAACTTTCATTAAAGTCATTGATTTCTTGTGTTTAATGTTTTCGACGCTATTCATTGTTAGTTGCACAAACACATTTGACATAAAAACGAACACTTTTAACTTCGGCTTTTCGCAAAACGCATTGAAAAGGTGCCCTCTATATACGTTTACAAAATACATTTGGGTTTTCAATACTTTGGGACGGATTTGTAATTGGAAGTCCCTTTAAAACACAAGATAATGTACATATAATATTCAATTAACATTCTTGTGAATGCAACACTGCACAGCAATGCGTTTGTGCTTCGCGTGCTAGCGAGGAACTGCTATTTTGGAGGTGATGAGAGCTCGTTTAAGGGGAGAGATATCTCACACTTCCTTCGTTCAATGTCAGACTTACTATTATTAAGAATTTGTGCTAGCGAAGTGCTATATCTTGGAGACATATCAAGGCACTCGCTGAGATCGCCATTGGGCCGGTGCAATACAACTCGCATCGCCGTCGGTGTGCTCCTTCTGTCGCCGTGGTCCCTGTTCCCCTTCAGAGTGTGCTCCGGCTGGCTTTCACAAAGGGCATTGGGAGGCGGACTTTGAAATACCAAGTTTCTGAAACGCTCTCAGAGGACTTGTTAACATATGTTTAAGAGAAATTGCACCGAATTAATTTGGGTGTGCACATGCGAACATGCGAAAACCCGCGAGCCGCCACTGGATTGTAGATTATTTTCTTCGAGATCGCAGGCTGTTTTAAGAGTTAGTGACCTCTTCTTTCTCCTTTCGTTGTACTTCAGTTACAGATGTCACACAGAAAACATTATCTGCAAAGAAATTAGGGTAAAAGGACCATACGTCTGTATGAGCGAAACCACTGAAAGTTAGAAACCAGTTAGAAACTTCTTTGTTGTAATAGGCCTTCAGCGGACCAACGAAAGTTACGTGCAAAGGACCAACGAAAGTTACCAGTGGTGCGTGCAGTGCGGAGGACAATATTACATTATTATACTATTCTCTTTGGCGCAAGTCAAAACATTCACATGTATGTCACATGAGTGCCTAACAAGTAACGGGAGAACCTTATTCTTCACAGTATGTTCAGCATACTGTGTGCAGTGTTTCATCCACTAAAGAAACAACTCCCCAGTCATTCATTCAAATTCGTTTACCAAAGCTAATGTTCCATCTGGTGCATCATCAAAAGGCTCATTCTTAAATTTCTTCCTTCCAAATACAAGTGCAGGTGGAGCAAAATTTCCTGAAGCGCTCATACAACACACAACAGTTGCTTGTTGACACCGCTTGCCACTGGTTGAGGCTCCTACTTGCTTCTTGCCATTTGCTGCAAGTATTTTTGAGTCCGTTGCACTGTTGGCAATGCAAACGCTTCTGCGTTTCAAATTATTCAGGGTTGGATCTGATTCCAATCTATTATTTTTCCCATCCTACAACTTGTTCCAACTAACATCTGGATCAGAGGTTTGTTGACAGGCTGGGATCTTCCAGTACGAGTCCCTTCTGGCTGCCGCCGCGGCAGATCAGGTTTCTCTTCCTGAATTTTCGCAGTCATTCCCAACCTGAGAACAAGCAATTCGAAAACCACGTATTTTTGTATGGAAATTAGAGTGCATTTTGTTTTCTGAAGATACATTTATTCATTCAGAACTCTCTAGTCAAATAATTTTCATACCTGTCATCATTGTCTCACTGTCAAATCGATGATTTATCCCATTCTTCTGGGCGAATTGACGGGTCATCTTTCTGACTTCTTTCAATGTTTGTCCAAAACGCTAGATTCCAAGTCCGTAATGTGTTTCACTGCGACTAAGCCATCTTCTAACTCTTTTGGAAAAGTTGTCTGGTACTGACCTAAACCATTGTCGCCTCCAACAATTTGTTTATTTTTACCTCGAACCCTCCACGTGGTTGGTATCAGTACGTCTGCACATTGAACCGTAAGGTAAAATTACATACCTGATGCTGGAATAAAATGAGCTTGACAAAAAATGGGTTTGATACAAGCTAGCTTGAAAAAACCCACACACTTTTGAAGCACGCAGCCAACCCATTTCGTTGTGGTTAATAACATCAAATTTTTGTATGCTCAGAGTATCCCAAGATTTTTGATTACTCAACCTCACGTAGGTTACTGACATTTCTGCAAAAATAGTAGTAGTAATAATATTATTATTAATAATAACAATAACTAAAATAATAATAATAATAATAATAATAATAATAATAAAGCAATGATGGTAAATAGGTGCCAGTTGAATAATAAAAATTTTGATAAAAATTAGGGAATTTTGGAGATCTCATTGGGTTAAGATGACAAACTAGAACGTCATTTTATCACAGCAGCAGGTATGTAATTTTACCTTAAATCATACGTTCAATGTGCAGATGTAATGTTACCAAGCACGTGGAAGTGCAGGTTATGAAAGTAATCAGAAAGTTACTTACCTGATCTTTAACCAATGTATTGAATCATTCCTAAACGATGTAAATTATCATAGAAGTATAATTGTCGCAAAATAATGTACCTCGCAAATTAAGGATTTTATTACAACAATAAAATTTTGCACTTTTCCGGAGAATCAGATGCCAAATCTAGAACGTACCTTGCTCGTGAAAAGGCGTTAGTCAGAAATAATATGAAGTAGGTCATTTTATCCCAGTACGTCATTAGAGTACAGTTTCTCCTACGTTTCATAAAGGTTATCTTATAAAAAATCTGATCATGTACAACAGGTATAATTCCTTGATTTAAAAGTTAAAATAGCTTCGCAGAGACCGAGTTTGTGCGTTCCATTCTGTAGTGAGGATATTGTACGTGAACAAAAAAAAAAGAGTTAAAGAGTTAATAAAAACTTAATAATGTTACATACATTAGATAACACAATGGCGATATTTAAATTATCCAGCGTCAAAATGGCCTTGCATTCTGACAGAATTCGTCAGAAATGTAATTATCGTCTCCTTACACAACTTTACAATCACAATCTAAAATCGATGTCTGCGACGAGGTGGAAATTACATCGCGTCAATAAAGCAGTGGAAAAATCGAGTTTTAACACCCAGATGTAAATGTAACCACATATCTATATTCCTACTTTCTTAAAAGCTTTATTTAATTAAAAGAAAACTATGCAATGTGAGAGGTGTTTGTTGTATCGCTTGAAACTCAGGGACTTGGCGAAAATGTAAATGGTGGTACTGCAGAATGGCTCAGACTTTCTCGTACTAGATTAATTCCCTAATTTCATTGGTCTGCTCTAGCATCTTGGTTTTACCACATCCTCTTCCCAGCCATCAACTATCGCCGCATATACTACATTTTTTAAATTTTCTCGAGTTTTCGGTCCCATAAGAACAACTGAAACACAAATTTAGAAAAATGCCCATTTTGAAGCTCATTTACTCCCAAAATTGTTGTATGTTCAAGAAACCAGTAGAAATCATTTAAAGCAATTTTACCTACAATTGCAATAATGCATATAAAACGCATGAAATGTAAATTTTGTGCGAAAGACATTTAAAAACAATTACATTTCCGTAATTTAAAAAAATGGCATTTATGTAATGTTATTCAGTCTATTTAGTACTACAAGTTGAAAAATTTAAAGAAAAAATTTAGAACCATATCCCAGAATGTCATTTCTGCCTTTCTAAAAATGTGAAATTTCGAGCTCATTTTCACATAAAACATTTGAGATTTCGAGATATATAGATTATTAGACGTGATTTAAAGTACATTTACTTATAATTGCAATAATGTTCGCAAATCCCCGCTGATGTAAATATGAATGACGTGAGGGACAAGACAAAAAAATGCATTCTTGTAATTTTTGAAATAATGTAAGAACAGAGCAAACTGAGTTTTGTGTTAGTATATTACCAATATTCCCAGCAATTGTTTTAAGTTAAAATTGGAGATTTTTAAGATATTCTTCTTTTTGATAGTTTTACTTTTTCGCATATACTAACATAGGAAGATAAAGTGTTGTAATCGCGCGCCAGAAAAGGGCAAATTTTCGACAAAAAGTCTTATTGCCGAAGCCTGCAAACGAAAAAGTGGATAGATGCAGTTACTAAAAACAGAAAAAATCCTATAACATGAAGTGTAGCCACATCAATGATATGTGAGTCTTTGATATCGAAAAATCGATTGGTTTAAACGTTTGTGTGTCGGTCTGTGCGCAAAGTCTGTGCATATATACAGCTCATTCCATTTTCTCCAAAATTGATATTCTATAATTTTGGCTGATGTGGCGAACCCTGAAATTTCAAACCGATATTTTAATTTTGAGGAAACTTTATATGAAACCCCTCGGACATTTTCAAAAAAACTCCAAATATTTTTATTACTTTTTTCATATACATATAAACGATATATATATATATATATATATATATATATATATATATATATATATATATATATATATATATATTGTGACTGTACTTACCTCAGTTTTCCTATTTGGAATCCATCATCAATGAGGCAGTGACCACATATTAAATTTTGATAGCAATAGCTGCTGTTTCTAGAATGATGAAGGGACAAGGGATTTTTAGTATGCATATCTGAGGCGTAATGACATTAATTTTTTTTTAATCACACTTTATTCATCAAAGAGAACTCAAGATAAGGAGAATCTGATACTAGTACATGCATGAGTCTGCAGTCTTAAATGATATTACATCAATATAAATTAACATCTATTTTTGATTACATTACTGGATTGCTCCGAGACCGATAAATACATGAATCTCTTACTAATCAATTCTGTAATTATTATTGCAATCATTATGAATATCGTATGTGCATAACCTCTACTTCGTTCCCTTATCTACGTAATGGTTCATTAATACGCCCTATCCCATAAAATGCACTTTCTGGCCAACGAGATGTGCTGAATTCACTTGAAGTACATGGCTATTACATGTTCGGTTACTCATCCTGTATTTCCCACTCTCTTGGCGCAGGAACACAGCTGCTTTTGTTCAAGGCCTTCACGCCACGGCGTGGCGTGGGGGCCCCTCGCGTCGCCGCTGGCTGGTTTACGTGGTTGCCGCTCCGACTCCAGTGTTTTGCTGTCCAGTCACACGCTTTCGATGTTATTGTGCGAGCTCAGTAATTATTACGACCATGCGTTTTCTCAAAATCGTCCGTCTATTGGTCTGCCCATGGCTGATGGCCCACGCGCACTCGCTCGCCACATGCTTCCATTTTCATTCCATTATTTATCACTCACGAGCGTTTATGTCACAATTCCCTCGACCTAATATTACTATCCACTGTCTTTAGTTACTATTCACTTCCTTGTCACTACTTCTCCCCACCTATATTCCCTGATGCTCACCGACTACACTTCCGTAATTGATGCACTTCACCTCGCCCGTGCGCGCATCTCAACTCTCTCTCCCTTCTCGTTATGACTCCCGTCTCTTCTCACCCCACGCGACTCGTTCCCCGGAACCGTTCGTCTGACTCTCCTGTCCCTCCTGCGCGCCCGATTCAAATTGGCATCGTTTTTACAAATCTGAATGGTTACATGACCATTAGGTCATAAAATATATATATATATATATATATATATATATATATATATATATATATATACGGGAGTACTATACGTAATATAGAGAAAGTTATGTAATGCTACGTAAAATCGATTTCGAGATTTCAATGGAAATACAGGTTTTTTGATCCCCTGATACCGAAAAAGTGATTCTATTTAAAACGTCCGTCCGTCCGTCCGTCCGTCCGTCCGTCTATCCGTCTGTAAACATTACTAGCGCCTAAACCACACATAAGATCTTTTCCAAATTGAAGAATCCCTAGTCAATCTGGCTCTAGTTGAAGCATTGAAGTTTTGAATTTTTTTTAAATTTGGGGGTACTTTACATGATGCGCCCCGAACACTTTCAATGTTTTTTCAAAAACGTCTCCAATTTCTTTCTTTAAATTTCATGTAAGAATAGAGTAAAGGAGGCGTAGATCCGATTTTAACAATTAACTCTGAATTTTCGAAAAATACAAAAAATTGAATTTTTTTCGACTATAACTACAAGTGCTACAGAATGACAGAGTCTTTCGCCTAGTAAAGGTTTCTAATTTCTTTGGTGTAAACTGGTACTGTACAGTCTTCTCACTCCTTTTTGCGTGCTTCCATCTATTGGGGTCCAAATATTTTTTTTCTTAAATTTTCGACACTATTCGGTTTTTAAATAGAAACGAAATTATATTTCAATTATAGCAAAGAAGGCAATGACGTCATAAAGGCAATAACGTCAATAAGGCAATAGCAAATAAATAGAAGTTTTCATTGAAAAATTTGGAGCCGTTTTTAAGAAAATGGCGATTGAACGTTTCTGGAAAAGGCTGAGCTCATTTGAGCTCATTTTTACAGGAAACTGTCGAGGTTTGGGCAAATTTTATTTGAGATTATTTAAAGTCATGTACTCATCAATATAATAACGTAAATAAATCGCCACTAATGTTAATAGTAAGAGATAACTCAAAAAATTATATTTTTGTAATTTTTTAGAAAAAAAAAGGATAGAGCAACGTGGCATTCATGTCATCCTATAGAGTTTGTTTGGCTCTATTCATACCAAAAATGTAAGGACAAAATGTGGTGTGGTTTTTGAAAAAATTTAGATTTGTAATTTTTTTTAAGTTGCAAATTTTGCGCGCCATATTGCGCGAAAAGTACTAACATTTTCAAACCAACCGGGACCGGTAGCTCAGTGCATCTACTGATGTCACTGCAGCGCCTCCGACCTGGAGGTCCTAGGTTCGAGTCCTGACGGCGGCAGGATTTTCGACACTAGCTTTTCAGCTACGTCGAATTCTGTCGCTGTTTGGAGGACAATTCCAGAAGCCGGCTGCTCTGATCGGTAGTTTTCCGTGGTTTCTCCGATCGACACCAGGCGAATGCCGGAGCAGTACCCTACTAAACGGGCCACGGACAACGCCCGATCTGTCCTTCCTCTTCCTGTCCTATCCTCTCCCTTACACACACACTTACTCTAACATCCACTACACTACCACACATTCCGGGAGACTGGTCGGGAGCTTAGAGCTTGTCTCGGCTGGGACGGTGCTCCGTGGATGGGAGAGTCCTGGTTAGGGGGAAAGCCCACTAGCTGACGGTAGGTCGGCGCCGGATCTCGCCATCCAGTGTGGGAAGATCATCATTCACTACAAGAGAAAAAACATTCACTACACTAACGGGACTAAAGACCGAAGCAGTTGACGCGCCCGGAAACACGAAAAAAATCAATCAGTCAATCAATTTTCAAAATAATATACAAGACTTACAAGAAATGTATACAAATTTACAAATTTACAGTGAAAATGAATACAAATTTATGCTTCAAATTAAATTTGTTCTCCATAAATAGTTATTTCATTAAGGTCATGTAAACGTTGCGGAAAATTTAAGTAGGTTTTGTGCAATAGAGCGTGCAATATTTGCAATATAAAAATTACAAAAACAAGATTTTTCTCAAAAAATCAACTCCAAATTTATTCTTAAAATTTTTGGTGAGGTTGGTGTCCAACGATGACATAAATCCCTTATTCCTATATTTTTATTTTCGGTACAATACACGTCTAAAGATGGCATAGGTCACATTTTGAAGGTTAACTATAAATTTTTGAAAATTGCAATACTTTGAAACTTTTTCGGCCTCTTCCTACAACTACAAAATTCAAGATAGAGATTTTTCCTTCAAATAAAATTGGTTGTCCATAATGGGTTCGCACATTTTTTTAAAATTTTAGTAGATTTCGAGCAATCGTGCTTGCAACAATTGCAATTTTAAAAAATAACTAAAACAAGGTTTTCTTAAACACGGCTTGAAGTTTTTTCTTAATTTTTTTTTATCAGTAGCTCTAAATGTACCCTATACGATGACATAAACGCGTTTTCTATTCTTTTGTATTTTCATAAATTACAGAAATGTAATTATTTCTTAAGTAAAGTTCTTTCTTAATCGTTGAGTATAATTGAACTGAATTGACGAATTTTCTAAAATGTTTTTCTCAAAAACTACGAAAACGTTTTCGCCGAAATTCTCAACAATGGAAAAGAGTTCAGTTTTCTCGCAATTCCAAAAGCTTGGTTTTGGCCAAGATATTTGGGGCCCCAAATTGAAATAATGCTGAAAACTGTAGGTGTTTTTAAATCATAAATAGGATAAAAGGTTAAATAGGATATTGCAGAAAAAGGAGAAAGAACATTGTGTCATTTGAAAAAATTTCTAAATATTTTGTTTATAACATTTTTTCGATGTATTGTAAATATTATCGCAAATTTTATTTTCCTGCATTCGCTCGCCTAAAGATTTGGCCAGTTATTTAGGGATAGAACGGTTACCAAGAACGTTTTTATTAAACAATGGGTGGACACAGTTTAACATGGGAGATAATATATGGAATATTGAAAAAAAAATTACTTATGTGTTTTTTTGTGTCAGTCTTAATACATATTCGTTTTCTGGTTTAAGTGTCATCGTATTGTATTTTAAATATGATTGGTTCATGGCATCCAGTGGAATCATTTTACCATTTTTCCTACAATGAAATAAAACTTGTAGATTAATTGAAATTTCACAGCTACATTTTGCGTTCATCGGTTTTGCATCGTTTGTACTTCGACAATAGTAATTACGTATTGCTTTCCCTGCTTCAAATTGCTTGAAGTAACACTTGAAGTAAAGGCGAATTCAAATATTAGTTTTCAAAACCCGCTCCAAAATTTTATTTTAATTTTTTCCTCAGGGAGGACAAAGGACACTTAAAAAACGGTCCATTTTCGTTGAACTCTCTAATTTTCGGCCGGAGAATGGAGCAATACCTTAAAGCCAGAACACACCAAGGAAATTAGAAACATTTGGTAACGAAAAAGTCTGTGCTAATCGGAAGCACATCCAGTTTTTTCTTAATTTAACAACTGGATTTTTCACACTTTTTGTCACCAGTTTTGAACCCGGCTAAGAATTATTTTCCGCTAAAAATCCGCCGGTTTTTGTTCAGCATTACATAACTTTCTCTATACTGCGTATATTACTCCGTATATACGTACATGTACGAGAAAGTAAAAATCCGCTAACACGTGGTATAGCCAATATGCCTGTTTTTTGGGTCCTTGTTGCCGAAAACAAATTGAAAGCAAAACATCCGTCCGTCCGTGAACACTGTCCGTCTGTGAACCATGCGTAGTTTTTTTTTCCAAATTGAGGATTCCCTGACCATCTGGCTCTTTGAAGCTTTGAGATTTTGATAAACATTCTTTAAGATTTGGGGATACTTTACGTTAAGACTCCTGGACATTTTCAAAATTTTCTTAAAAAACGGCTCCAATATTTTTCTTTAAATTTCTTGTATGAATGGAGAATACACTTATAAAGGTGGCATAGCTCCGATTTTCACGGTTAACTCAGAGTTTTCGAAAATTTTCGAAAAGCCATAATTATTTGCAGCGTCATTCTGCAACTCTAAAATTAAAGATAAGATTTTTTCTTGAAATGAAATTTGCTGTTTATAATCGGTCCCTTAAAAATGTCATGTACTTGTTTTTTGTTTTGTTTTCAAAATTTCAGCAATTTTCCCGCAATATTGCGTGCAATATTTGCAATTTTAAAATAGGAAAAAAGCAAGATTTTCTCAAAATCATCTCCAAATTTTGTCTTTAAATTTTGGATATTGATAGTGTTAAATCCATCATATCGGATAACATAAACGCTATAGGCCTCTATTCTTTTGTTTTTTATCTCTCACATCGTAAATATTTGAACTATCGATAATTTGTTCACATTATGGCATTGATGGATTTAGGCATGTGCTTTAAATAATATCTCATAAAATGTTTGGAAGTTTTAACAGTTTTTTGTGAATATGAACTCAAATTTTCGCATTTTGAGAAAAAAAACCTTTTAAAAATTTTTTTTTTTTTCATTTTTGTGTATACTTTGTTGTTGTTTTTTCAAAAATTACAGAAATGTAATTTTTTCGAAATATCTCTCACGCCGTTAATATGCACATTTCTATCCATTTGTATACATTTTTTTATCTTGTAAGTTAAAATGCTGAAATGAATTTAAATGAAGTTTTTCAAAAATTAAATTGATTCCTGTGAACTAGAGTTTCAAATTTCGCGGCTTATGAAATTGACGCTGAAACGCCATTTTCTTAAAAACGGCTCAGAATTTTTAAATGAAAATTTCTATTTAGGACAAGGTTTAACTCTTCTTTAATATTGTTAAAGTTAAGAGTTTCTGTTTTACTATTAGGTAACAGAAAAGTTATAAATATCTCAAGAAAATGTACCTTGGGCTGCGATAGATGTCTGGTGGCATGATATTGGAGCAAGACCGTAAAGCCAGTCCACACCAAGGAAATTGGAACACTTTACTACGAGAAAGTCTGTGCCATTCTGTAGCACCACTAGTTTGTTATTAGGGTCCAGCAACGAATTTTGTCTATCGAAAATCCGCTGTTATTTCGCGCAGCATAACAAAACTCTCTCTGTACTACGTATATTACTCCGTACATACGTACATTTACCAGAAAGTAAAAAGAGAATAATAAAAATGAATAAATGGTGAATAATAAAAATATGTTCTAGTCCCACTTTCGGCTATCGCTCGGTTTTTCAAAAATGGCAAAACAAAACAGAAATACACGTTTTTGCGAAGAATTGATATTATTCACCAACAGATATGCCAAACGAATTGCACATAGTTTCGACAACGCTGCGCTGGCAACAGTGCGCAGATCGCTTCTGTACAAAGATTCACATGCATTCCTGTTTGTTTCATTTTTCAATGTATGAAATGATTGCTGCTCCTATCGAAATGAATGTAGATATGCATCATCATTTGTTGAAGTGGACGTTTTCAAGTAATAGCTGAAGTGTTTGTAGCACAACTGGTTTAATATTTCACTATATCACACATTAATGCGCGACATGACCTTAATAATCATCATGAACAAAATTCAGTTAAACCTCTTATCATCAATTTTGTAATTGTAGGAAGAAGCCGAAAAATTTGAAGCTTTTTCGAAACTTCAAAGTTAACAGTGAAAATCAGACCTATGTGATCTTTATACATAAACTTTAGTGGAATATTAACAGAAATCTAAAGAAAAAATTTGCAGCCTTATATGAGAAAATTTTGAAAATGTTCCATGGGCTACATGTAAAGTACCCCCAAGAATGTTATTCAGAATCCCCGATCTTTGAATGAAGCCAGATCGACTGCGATATTTTCAGTTTGGAAACAATCCAACTCATAGTTTAGACGCTACATAGTTTAGATGTGACAAGACGGACTGACGTGTGGTGCTATAGAACAAGTAGTGCTATTGAATGATCCAAACTTTCTCGTACTACTTAGTATTCTAAATTCATTGCTCAGGACTAGCTTTCCGGTCTTGCCACATCCTTTCACCAACTGCCATCTCCCGCTACTCAATATATTTTTTCAAATTTTCTCACTTTTTTTTTTTTTGGTTCCTAATGCTAGAACCGAAATATTACTTGAAAGATTTTAGCGAATAGTATCAATTCGAATTGAACCTGAACTGAACCGGAACTCGAATTGAACCTAAACTTGAATTGAACCCCTTTCGCATTATACGAGAATCTAAAATCTCTTTTTCAGTATCAAGGACTCACTCTTCGTAAAATATGACTACATGACTTTTAGAAGAAGCATTATTCTACATATTAGGACAAGATTTATCCACTTTTTTGTATCAGTGCCTCACAATACGAGATATTCTGTCAAAAAATCGCCGGTATTTTTGCCACAGCATTACATAACTTTCTCTATACTACATATATTACTTCGTATATACCGTATTTAACCGCAAAATGAAAATCAATGAAACAATTTTGATTATCACTTTCGAATGTTTTCATTTGATGGTTTTTTACCGCGCTATTCTCATACTGGATATACTGATTAGGTTCTGCGCGTCTGCTTACGACACCTTACGGCAGTAAGACTGCAACCCAACATTGATTATTTGTAATTTGCGTAGCGGAACAGCTAAATGTTTGATATTCCTGGCATATACTATAACCTGAACCGTCGTTTCAGGGGGAGGTGAAGTTATTCACCTAGTGAAATGCCAGCTCAATCGATCAACATTTGATTATATATAAAAAACGGATCAGGATTATGGATAGCCTCCACTCGAGTGTTCACGAAATCACTCAACTTTGAATCACTTTTAACAGAATATTAAAATCTCCAATCTCGCACATACATTGAATACATAAATGAATACACATATACATAAAAAGAATAAACACCCTGAACAATCTTACACTTTTGCTATATACAGGTTTGTGAATAACTACAAATCTGCCAGCAAAGTCCTAGATTCTTTATAACATTGGACAAAAAGTTTCAAACAAATCCTTGTACACTCGTTACTCTCCTCTGAACACATTTACATTTCTAAATACACTTATGAACTTCTTCTTTTACTCTACACACATGGAATGCTTTGGTCTAATGTTTCAAAAATTAGGATTTAAGAATCATTGATTTTTGATTCAAAACAAGTTTTAAAAAACTCTCCACGCGTGATATCGAATTTTCCTACCTTTCCTTCAAAAACTCTGATCAAAAGTTGAAAATAAAATTATTCCATCTGGGAGGTTCTTTCTTGACAATATACATATATTACCTACGGGGTTGTCTCGTTGAAACGGCCTCGTGTCGTCTCCCAGCAGCTCCGCGGTGTCTTTTGAACTTTAAGGGCCGGTTCGGGTCCGTTATAAAATGAGAAGTCGGGCTGTCGCGCGTTCGCTTGCCTAGGGATACATCCAAGAATTTTACCCAGATGCAATGAAATTCCACGTAACAGCAACGTAGTAACGGAACAGAACGTCAAGACCAAAAGATAAAAAAAAACTGGAAAAGATAGAGGGACATTCGAGTATTAGCTATCGTCTGTAAAACTTGTACGAGCTCCTCACTTCTCTGCCCTCAATTATTTATGCAAACACTACTCTCAATTATATTTACAATTAGTCTTATTCCATTTTAAAAAACAGTTTACCTCTTCTATTGTCTTCTCTCCGACGAGTTTTTCTGGCGCTATTTGGAAACGAATGCTCGTAACGGTTGTCTATCGTAGTGCTGTGTGGCCATACGTCTTGTTCGGTCGACGGTTCGCTTCCAAAAAACTCTTGCAATATCTGATGCCGACTTCCTTCCTTTCTACTACATTAGCGAACTCTCCCGCTATATTTTTGCTCTACCTCTTTTGTTTTTGGGCGCGCGTTCAAACGCGTTTAAACACTCCTCTGAACACAGGCGAAGGATGTGACACGTTTTGCCTGATTGGTGGGAAAACGGGTGGTCACAGTACTGTCAATACTGTATTACGTTATTAGTTTTAGTTGTTAGAAAATACAATTTTTTCTTGAAATATTTAATTGTTTACAGTTTACACAAGTGTATTTTGTACATGCTACGTTTGTGAAAACCATTTTGTATGATTTTGCTTCTCCTCTTGTTTGTTCTCCGCTTCCGGCCACCAGATACTACAATTCTTCCTTTTTAATATTTTTTTTTTTTGGAGGAGGGGTGCAAAGAGAAAGAGTGGGCGATGGAAAATAATACACGGAGAGGAGGAGAAGAGTGGAGAGGGGGAGAGGAGTGGGAAGGAGAGGAGAGGGGTGGATAGGGGAAAAGAGGAGAAGAGAATGAAGAAGATACGTGACGTATGGCATATTTAAAAAATTAAAATAATTTCCATTTTGTTGTATTGATACAATTCATTCACCTTTCGAACAGATTATTTAGCCGGGAAAGATGGCTCAGGGAATCAATTGATGTCACTGCAGTCCCTGTACCTGAGAAGTCCTTGGTTCGAGTCCCGTCGGTGGCAGGAATTGCGACACTAGCTTGTCAGCTAGATCGAATTCAGTCGCTTTTTGGAGGAGAATTCTAGTGGCTCTGATTGGTAGTTTTCTGTGATTTCTCCGATTAACACCAGGCGAATTCAGGAGGAGTACCTGAACGACCGCGCCACGGACGGAACGGGCCCTTCGTCTTTCTTGTTTTATCCTCACCACTTACTCACACTTGCAGTAACATACACTACATTTACATACCAGGCGACCAGTCGGGAGCTGTGAGCTTGTCCCGGCTGGGTTGGTGCCCCGCTGGTGGGAGATACCTGGTTCAGGGAAACCCCGCTAGCTGACGGTAGGTCGCTGGAGTGGGGAAGAATACAGTCACCTTCCGAAAAATAATCATGCACTACATTTACGGGACACAAAAATTTCGCGTTTTCTTAACACCTCCTCCGCTCTAAAGAATCCTATGATGGAATACATATATCATAGGAAGCGCTGTCGTGTGCTTTTGAAACTCTTGATAACAGAACTGGGGCTCACTAAGGAAAAGAGTGAAATACTGTGCTTAAAACTCCACGAAAAGCACTTGCTGTCACTTGGCGTTACGTTTTCTTGTTATAGAGATCATGACCAATTCTTTCGAAAGTGTTCACGCAAGATATGTCATTTTTTTATTACTGTCTGATCCACTTAAGCTAAGGGATCGTGGAGGAGTCATTGTATTATTTAGAACTTCATTCAACTATTTATTGATTGATCTTTGATTATACTATATGTAACTGCGTCGCAAATGGATGAAACTACAAAACGCGGACAACCCGAGCTGCCCTGCCCTGCTACCGCCTCTGCCGCCAATTGAACGGTTGCTCGGGCTCCCTGCCGACCCGTCTCTCAGCGGCAAAAGGCTGCCCGGAGAAGGTGACTCTCGCGGATCAAAATTCTGCCCTCGGAACATGATAGGCAAATATGACAGGTCTTGAAATTAATTGAACTAATGTTTCGAGAACGCAAGGATACACCAAATTCCCGCTTCCATGGTGTGTGGGATAGCAGGGCCAGAGACCAACATTGGAATTCTGCATATTAGTATGAGAAAAACTTACAGCGGGTTCAAACATGCCGTTAATGAAAGTCTACTTGATCGTGAGAAAATTTTACTTGCCTCTTTTCACGTATAACTTTGAATTATGATACAGTTTGTAAAGAAACCAGAAAAAATTCTTCCATGCTTCCGGTATTTGTGAATATTTCCATCTTTGACGGAAGAAAAGATCGAAAAGGGTATAGTGAAATACCCACAAACTTTTAAATTAACTTTAAAAAAACGCTCCTTATGAAAGCATGTCGAGTTGGCCGAACTAAAGTAAGACTTTCTTTTGCTTAAAGAAAGAACGGAAAACGGCGCTTTGGATATTTCAAGCACAGCTCATGAGAAAGATTACAATACTTCATTCAGCATATGTGAAATGCGCTCTGCTTTAGTGCTAGCGAAAAGAACTGCCCCAGGTCCGGATGAAATCCATGACCTTATGCTACAATATCTTTCTGAAACAGCCATGCAATTTCTCCTCCACCTCTATAATCTGGAAAGAGCATTCCATTCCTGTTATATGGCGAGAAGCCATCATCAACCCAGTTTCCACAGAAGTAAAGATTTGCCATCAATCATTGCCATGAAACTATCGGCCCATTTCTCTCACAAGCTGTGTAAGCAAAGTGCTGGAAATTCACGGTGAATCAACGTTTGTTCTGAAGTTTTGAGTGTAAAAATCTGTTGATGCAAAGCGGGTTTAGAAGAAATCCGTCCACCTTGTCAACCGTGGACCACCTCTTCGAACCCTTTACGATGGCAATAGCTATCTCTACATATCTTGAGGCAAAATCTTGTGGCTATAGAAAAGGCCTGCAACAGCAGTTGGATGTACGGCTTTCTGCATGCCCTGCATTCCTGGGGATTTATCAGGAAGCTCCTTCTATTCCTACAGAACATCCTCTCAAACCGATCTTTCCGCATTCGCGTTGGTGACAGGCTTTCTAGCAGTCACCCCCTAGAAAATGGTATCCCTCATGGATCGGTTCTGATTGCCACTCTGTTTGGCATCGCCATAAATGGTATAGCGTTCACCGTGCAATAACCTGTAAAGGTGCCGCTGTTTGTGGATGATTTTCCCATATTTCGTTTGTCCATTAGCATCAGTGTGCTTCAGAGGCAATTTCAACTAATGCCCACCAACCTCCGCGAATCGAGCATGTCAAAAGAGTTCAACATCTCTTCTACCAAATTTACTGGTGTCCATTTCTGCTGGATATATCACTGTCATAGCCATACAGTCCTTTACTTGGGACAAAATCAGCTTCCATTCGCTGTCTGGCAGGTTCCTGAGGCTCACTTTTGACAAGTCCCTCATGTGGCGTGCTCTTATCCGCAGTCTACTAACCAGATGTGTATCCTCTTTAATCTTCTCCGAATGCTGAGTGGTACATCATGGGGAGCCAACCGCATTGGTCTATTGTGATTGAATAGAGCACTCATCTGTTCAGTTTTTGATTGGAGTAAAAATTATGGATCTGCAGCTCCCTCCATTCTCCGACCCATCAACAGCACACATCACGCTGGTAACAGGAGCTTATAGCTTTCAACAGGGACGTATCGCACCAGCCGAATCAAGTGGCTCCTGGCTGAGACTCGGGAGCCATTTTTAAAAAGAAGGCGGGACATTCAATTAGCGTCTTATGCTACTAAGTTATCAGGACTTTTTAACCATTCTTTGGGCCGAATAATTATCCATCCTGATTACGAGGCCTCATATATTCTTTGAACACAACTACCTCAGCCTCCAGGTATATCGAAATATATCGATATCGAAATATTTTTTGGGACCTTAATGTCGGTCTTCCCACCCCTTTGAAACCCGCAAGTAACCCCATTCCCCTTGAAAACTCCTCCATTTCAATACTGATCTGAGACTCTTCAATCCTCTCAAACAAACTACTAGTCTCCTTGTTTACCAGCTGCATTTTCAGGAAATAAGGACAGCCTATCCGGATTATTCTTGAATAAAAATGGTTCATCGTACAATAATGCAGTGGCATACAGTTTTTATTCTAACAGGATAACCAAATCATTTCGTCTTCACTCTTAGGGCAGTGTACTCACTGTGAAGGTGTATGCAATTCTTGAAGCCTTGAAATATATGAAGTAAGCGTCGTTGCGGTGCTCTGTTCCGATTCTCTAAGCTTTCTTCAAGCTGCCTCCCGTTCTTCCACAGAGGAACTCATCTCAAAACCTGATTCATCGTATTCTGTCTCCCAACTATGATCTGGTTTTCAGTATTCATCGGATCTCTGGTCATGTGATAGTCACAGGGAATTATCTGGCTCACCAGGTGGCGAAATTGGCGACGCGGAAGACTCATATTGACATTTCTTCTGTACCATCGTCCGATGTCAAGTTTTTTAACGATCCCTCTTCAGAGCATAGAAAGCAGAGTAACACAATACACGTTTTAGCTAAGTGTGTTAGAGAATTCGTTTAATTCCTGGCGTTCCTAGCTCTAGACATGAAGTAATTCTAACCTGTCTTTGTATCGGCCACTGCCACTTTTCTCATGATTTCCTTCTTAGATATGAATCTCCTCCCATCTGCAATTCATGCAGGACGGTATATTTTGTGGAACACATCTTCCTGCATTGTACGAAATTTGTTGGCAGCCGATGAAGACGGCCTAGGCAACTCCTTACGGGAGGTAAATTGCATTTGCAACATTACTTTAATTAAATATATTTAAATTCTAAAAAATACTTTCACAATGGCGCCAATGACCTTATTAGTTGAAGCACTCTCTAAATCCTAATGAATCAATCAATCAGTTTCACGGTCTTTCCACCCCGTGTCAAGCGTAACACATTACAGACTCTTGCAGCCAATTCACCTGTGGTCGAGGATAAATTTTATTTCCATAACGTAGATTATCACGAAGTTAGTATGATTGTTCGTTCACTAAAATCAAATGCTAATGGCTCCGATCGAATCACAGCCAAACAATTGAAACTTGTCTTACCATTTGCCCTTCCGGCACTTACGCATTTAATTAATTTCTCACTAACATCGGGAACCTTTCCTCAAGCGTGGAAGCTTGCACATGTTCGACCCTTGCCAAAATCTGAACTGATTTCGGGGCCTGCCAGTTATCGTCCAATTAGTATATTACCGACAGTGTCAAAAGTTCTTGAAAAAATTGTTCGAAAACAGATTGTAAAACACTTAACTGATTCAGATCTGCTCAATAACTTTCAATCCGGCTTTAGAGGAGGTCGAAGCACCCAAACAGCTTTACTGAAAGTAACTGAAGATGCTCTAGATGCTCGGAAAGCTCTAGATGATGGCCTCGTAACTGTATTAACACTTTTAGATTTTAGTAAAGCTTTCGACTCTGTAGATTACGATATACTAATTGCTAAATGCAAAAACCTAAATTTCTCTGATTCCACTCTCTTGGATTGCAAACTATCTCTACAATAGGCAACAAATTATAGTAGTTGACGATCTCCATTCTGATCCAAAACTTCTCCACCGCGGAGTACCTCAGGGATCCGTGTTAGGGCCGCTGTTCTTCTTAATTTATGTGAATGACTTATCACGCAAACTTAGAGAATGTAGTCATCATATGTACGCGGATGATCTGCAAATTTACATCTCCGGGAAACCGTCACAGGTAGCAATGCTAATAAATAAATTAAATAATGAGCTCTCATCTGTAGTGAAATGGTCAATGAAAAATGGATTCAATTTAAATCCTACAAAATCACAAACCATAATAATTGGCTCTTCCCAAATGCATAAGAAACTTAAATGTTTATCTATTCCTGATGTGCTTATAGACAATGTTGTAGTTCCTCGTCATTCACAAGTGAAAAACTTGGGCTTAAGTTTTGATGATCATCTAAGCTGGGAATACCAGATCCGAAATGTCTGTCGCAAGGTTTATGCATCTTTGCAATCCCTTAGATGTATCAACAAATGTCTCCCAGAAATACGAAGGAAATGTTAGTAAACACTCTGTTGTGTCCTCATTTCGACTACGGTGATATTGTGTACAACAATTTAAAAGATTCACTCGCTCAAACTCTGCAAAGAGCTCAAAATGCCTGTATTCGTTTCATTTACAATATAAAAAAATACGATCATATATCCAGAGTTTATAAAGTGAACAAAATACTAACACTAAAGGATAGGCGTTTGTATTACAGCCTTTGTCTTTTATTTAAGATGCTAAAAATGGATTCCCCGTCATATTTAACAAATTATTTCGTATATCTTAAATCCTCTAGATTTCAGAAATCTCAGTTACTCCGTATTCCAAAAAGTAAAACAAACTACTACAATAAATCATTCGCAATTACGGTAGCCCGAGAGTGGAATAAATTGCCTCTCAACATTAAAAACTGCTCCTCATTAACGTCTTTTAAGAAACACCTGAATGACTTACTTACAAAATAGAATATATCATTATACAATTTACATCACTGTAGATATTCGAGTGTCAAATCCAATGTCAGTTTTACCTCCTTTTAGGAATGCTAAAAAAGTGACTAATATGTTTAGAAATAATCGTAATGTACTTGTTGAAAATGTTTGATTTGTTTGATACTGCCGGAAATGTATTTTCATCCATAGGAGCAGAGGTGGATTAGAGCAAGAAGACGATCCCGTGCAGCATGGCCAGCAGCCGAGGAAAACATCCCAAAACCTGTCACTTCATTTTAGCTTAATTACTATTGTATTAGGACGCAGCCTGCCTGGTGGGTTTTCCCCGACTAGCGGGTTTTCCTCCAGGGTCGAGCGGCGAGTGAGGTGGTGTGTTTCTGTATTAAAAGATTACAGTCGCTCGGGGTGAATACCAGGCTGCCGTGTAGCGCGCAATGGAGAAATGTTCGTCTATTAATCTATAATTCGTCAAGCAAAATTTGCCACATTTCTGTGTCTATTTAATATTTCATTTATCTTTTTAAAAACTGCACTTAAATTATACTTGGTTTCTACTAACTACTTACAATCTTA
Source organism: Teleogryllus oceanicus (assembly GCA_964035755.1). Taxonomy (NCBI): domain Eukaryota; kingdom Metazoa; phylum Arthropoda; class Insecta; order Orthoptera; family Gryllidae; genus Teleogryllus; species Teleogryllus oceanicus. The sequence goes on from CAXIVR010000010.1 coordinate 914,306, forward strand.
AATATATTTTACATTTGTATATAATATTACATCTCTTTGTATGCATCTGACATGTGGTTAGGCGGAAGAGCGGGCCTGATGGCTCGAGCCTCGCCATATGAATAAAGGCATTCTACTACTACTACTCTCTAAATCCTAATGAATCAATCAATCAATTTCACGGTCTAGTGGAGGATGAAACACACCACCTTCTGGGATATAACATGCTAATATATGGGATATAACATACTAATAGGATATGGATCACGGGATCGGTCAATTAATGAAAACCGATCCCGTGATCCATATCCTACTACTTATTAACGGTCATGATTTCTGCAATGATAATGCACTATACTTATGAGCTGAAATAGGTGGAAGAAATATTGTGAAAATCCATATACATGGGTAAAATAGAAATATCCTTTCACAAAGAAAATACTTTTTAAATTTATTTTATTTCGAAAGATTATTTCTATTTTACTCATTCTTAGGGACAAATAACCATAACTGTTGACGCAGCTGGAAACGTAAAGGAACGAATGAATGGGCGCAGGTGCGCCTGTTCTATGAGTACCGCTTCGACAAGAGGTACTTCGAGGAGCGCGCGGTGCTGGCCAACCTGTCGCACAACCTGCGCTCGGAGATCCGCACCCACGAGTGCCGCCGCCTCGTGCAGGAGTCGCTGCTCTTCCGCCACGCGCCCCACGGCGTCGTCGAGAGGTGCGCGTGCGCGCAACGCCAGCATTTCCAAGATAAGGCTAACACCCTATAGGAATGAAGTATGGAATGATAGAGATGACGAATGGACGATTACATACAGACACAAACAAAAAACCACCACCCGGGCAGGATTCGAGCCAGCGACCCCTCAGGCACGTTAGAGCTGCTGATCTTCAGCCGTAGCGACCTCGGCTAAACGAGCCGGCTGCGTTTCGTTTTATTCTTATTCAACTATACAACTCAATTATATATTATAGTCATAAGTAGTTGATCTGCTCACACGAAATTATTTTATTTTGTTTGTTGCGTTTACAGATTTATCTGAACACTTCAAGATTATCACACTTTTAGCACTATACTACTAAAAATTGAACTTTTGACACGTCACTAAAACATTTTGCCCCCTCTAAACCCTACTTTGCGCGGCAATTATCGACTGAAAAGTTCAGTTTACGGGGCTACGATTACCACAGTAACGTAATTCAAGACATTGCATACAAATCAATGACGAAACATTTGCAAATAATATTTGTTATTCTTAGAGTACAGAATGAATTTAACGACGAAAAAGGGTGGTTGAAGATAGTACTCTAAAAATTGAAAAGTAAGAATTGGGAGGTAAGCTTCCAAACGATAGTTGCAGGCGTCTTGGTCCGAAAACTGATTTTGAACCTAGGTTCTATTTCGCTACGTAATCATCTCATCCATTCATTTTTGCTTTCTCGTATATGTACGTATATACGCAGTAATATTACATAGTATAGGGAAAGTAATGTAATGCTGAGCAAAAAAACGGCGGATTTCCAGCACAAGAAAATCATAGCCGAGCCTTTAAAATAAAAAAGTGGAATAGAGGTGCAACAAAATAGCACAGACATTCTCGTAGCAAACTTTTCTAATTTCGTTGCTGTGGACTGGCATTAAGGTCTGCATTTTCTGGTCAGCTACCATCTATCGTCACCGAAAGTACATTTCCTTGACATTTTTTCTCAATTTTCAGTTCAATAGTATAACCCAAAATATGACTTCAAGAATATTAAAGAAAAGTAAAACATCGTCCAAAAGAAAAAGTTTCATTGAAAATTTTGAAGCCGCTTTTAAGAAAATGGCGATAAAGTATTTCTGTAATTGCTTTTTCACATGAATCTATTGAGTTTTTGAAAAAAGTTCATCTGAAATCATTTAAAGCACTTCCTCTCACAAATGTAGAATGTATACAACTCGATGGAAATGTGCATATTAACGACGTGAGAGATAATTTAAAAAAATTACATTTGTGTAATTTTTGAAAATACACATATGCTACACCAAAATGAACTTTACGTCATATTAAACAGCGCACATATTTGAAACATTTGAAGAAAAAAACTTTTTTGAGAAAATAATGTTTGAGCGTTTCCGAAAATGCAGAATTTTGAGCTCATTTGTACAGAAAACGGTTAAATTTCCGATAAACGTAATTCGACATTAAGGCACGGGTACTCATAATTATAATAAAGTAAAGAAATCGCATCTAATGCACCTCATGAGAGAGGAGTAAAATATATTATATTTTTGTAATTTTTGGAAAAATAAAGAATAAAGAATTTGACATTTATCTCATCGTACACGGTTCGCTGAGCACTAATACTATTAAAAAAGGAGCGGAAACATTTGGAGCGATTTTTGAGAAAATCTTGTTTTAGCAACTTTTTAAAATTGCACGAAAACTACTAACATTTTCATGAAACCCTATGACCTTAATGAAAAAACAATTTATAGGTAAAAAATTTCATTTGAAGGAAAAACCTTTGTCTTAAATTTTGTGGTTGTAAGACGCTGAAAAAACAAACTTTTGCAAGTTTCGAAAATTCAGAGTTAACCGTGAAAATTAGAACTATGCCACCTATATAAGTGTATTTTATTGTATTCTTACAAGAAATTTAAAGAAAACGTTTGGAGCCGTTTTTGATAAAATTTGGAAAATGTCCAGGGAGTCTCATGTAAAGTACCCACAAAAATTAATGAATGTTTTTCAGAATTGCAGATCTTCTTTCCAAGCCAGCTCAACAAGGGTCTATTCAATTTGAAAAAAAAACAACTAACGCATACTTTAGGCACCAGTGTTGTTCACATACACTTGACGTAGAGAAGGACGGACAGGACGGGACAGACGGGATGGACGAGACGGAAAGGCCGGTCGCGCCAGACGGGGCGGACGGACGAGGCGGACGGACGGGACGGACGGGACGGACGGGACGGACGGGACGGACGGGACGGACGGGACGGACGGACGGACGGGACGGACGGGACGAGACGAGACAGACAGAGACGACAGAGACAGACAGGACGACGAGACGACAGAGACAGACAGAGACAGACAGGACAGACAGGACAGACAGGAGAGACAGGACAGACGGACAGACAGGACGACAGAGACGACAGACGAACAGGACAGACGAGCAGACAGGACGACAGAGACAGACGAAAAACAGACACGAGACTTAGGACAGTGGAACAGACGGAGAAGGACGGACAGGACGGGACAGGACGGACGGACGAGACGGAAAGGACGGATCGCGACAGCGGGGACGGACGACGAGGAGGACGGACGAGGACGGACGGGACGGAGGACGGACGGACGACGGACGACTGGACGGACGGACGGACGGGACGGACGGACGGACGGACGGGACGGACGGACGGGACGGACGGACGGACGGACGACGGACGACGGACGACGGACGGAGGACGGAGGACGGATGGACGGACGGACGGACGGACGGACGGAGACGGATGGAGGAGGATGGATGGACGGACGGATGGACGACGGACGGAGACTGGACGGACTGGACGGACGGACGGAGGATGGAGGACTGGATGAGGATGGAGCGATGGAGATGGAGGATGATGGATGGAGGATGGACGGATCGGACGGATGGACGGACGGACGGATGGACGGACGGAGGAGGATGGACGAGACGGAGGACGGATGGATGGAAGGATGGAGGAGGATGGAGGACGGACGAGGATGGATGGACGGATGGATGGACGGGAGGACGGACGGACGGACGGAGGACGGACGATGGACGGACGGATGGACGGAGGACGGACGGAGGACGGACGGATGGACGGACGGACGGGACGGACGGACGGATGGATGGAGATGGACGGACGGACGGACGGACGACGGACGGATGGACGGATGGAGGACTGGACGGACGGACGGACGGACGGACGGACGGACGCGGACGGACGGAAGGACGGACGGACGATGGACATGGACGGACGGGACGGATGCAGGAGGATGGAGGACGAGGACGGACAGGATGGGGGAGGATCGGACATGGACGGATGGACGGACGGACGACGGACGGACGGAGCGACGACGGATGGAGGACGGATGACGGACGGACGGACGAGGACGGACGGATGGAGGACGGAGGAGGACGGAGACGGATGGACGGATGGATGGACGGACGGACGACGGACGAGGACGGACGGAGGACGGACGGACGACGGGACGGACGAGGACAGGACGGACGACGGACGGAGGACGGATGGAGGACGACGGGAGACGGACGACGGAATGACGGACGACGGACGGACGAGGACGAGGACGGACGGATGGATGGATGGACGGATGGACGATGGATGGACAGGAGAGGAAGGACGAGGAGGATGGAGGACGAGGACGAGGAGATGGACGAGGAGGAGGGAGGAGCGACGATGGATGGAGGATGGAGGAGGATGGACGATGAGACGATGACAGGACGGACGGATGGATCAGGATGACGATGGAGGAGGATGGATGGAGAGAGGATGGATGACGAGGAGGACGGATGGACAGGATGATGGAGATGGAATGGATGGAGGATGAGGACGGAGAGAGGACAGAGATGGAGGATGGAGAGGACGGATGGATGGATGGATGACAGGGAGGAGGAGGACGGATGGATGGAGGATGGATGGATAGGACGGAGGACGGATCATGACGATGGATGGAGGAATGGAGCGAGGATGAGGATCGACAGGACGGGAGACAGGATGACGGATGGAGGAGATGAGGAGACGGACGAGATGGACGATGGACGAGAGGATGGAGGACGGATGGGTGAGATGAGGACGGAGGAGGCGGGGACGGCAGGGGACGGACGGGCAGGCGACGAGGACGGAGGGTATGTTTAATGAAAATTTCTATTTAGGTCGAGGTTTTATTTTTCTTTAAGATATTTGAAGTAATAATTCCGTTGTACAACTAGGAACGGAAAAATTTTAGAAAATGTCGAAAAATGTCCTTTGGGCGACGATAGACGGTAGCTGGTCAGAGAATGGAGCAAGCCCCTAAACCGTGACCACCAAGCCAACCAAGCTGCATCGACATGTATGTGTATGTTTGTGTACGTAAGGGGTGAGGGTAGAGGAAGGAGAGATCTCGCGCGATCAGTGGTCCGTTGGTTAGGGTACTGCTCAGGCATTCTTCTGGTGTTGATCAGAGAAACCACGGAAAACTACCGAATAGCCGGCACACGTACGACATCATTCGATTCATCCACATATACGACTAATGCCTGTATCTTAACGGCAATAACATCGAAAATTAACCCTCACTTTTGTAATTAATTCATTTTTCAGTAGTCATGCATGGAAACTAGAACTTACCTTTACTGTTTATTGATCAGATAGGGTTACGTTTTGGTATGCATATTGCAAAATAAAAATTGGTCGTATAAAACAACCGATTACTTCATATTATCCAAATATTTCAACGACGTCCCTGGTTTATCAATTTAATAACCGCTGCCACCACATATTAAGAATGATCGGAACAGTAGATGCTTTTGTAAGATTACATGAATATGTCTTTGTCGTACTCATTTCAAAATTTCGGACTCGGCTCCTACTCTCATCTCGTTCAGCAACAATTAATTCGTACGCTAAATAACCGCCGCCTCTACTATTTACATAAAATAGTTATTTACGTAACAAGGACAAACTAGTGGTGCTACAGAATGGCACAGAGTTTCTCGTAGTAATGATTTCTAATTTCCTTGGTGTAAACTGGCTTTTACGGTGTTGCCCCATCCCCCTTTCCAATTGCAATGTATCATAGCGTCAAGTACATTTTTTTTAAATGTCACTTTTTCGCATACCTAATAGTATAAACGATATATTGCTCTAAGAATATTAAAACCTTTTCGTAAATGACAATTTATAGAAAAATTTAAAGCGGTGTTTATGACTTTTTTAACAATATTATTTACCCAGATCAGTGGGATTATCACTTTACAGGTGAGTACTTGTTTTAACTATGTACTATAATAGATAGTGACTCGAAGTTCCGAGCAACTGTAAATTAAGAAAATGATGTTAAAGTGTTACAGTAAATGCGAAATTTGTACCTTTTTATCACAGAACATTTTTGATTTTTCGAAAACCTTCATTTATAGTCATTTGAAGCACGTTACCTCACAAATGTAATAGTGAATTCCCACAATAAATGTAATAGTGTTTACAAATCGCTGGAAATGCGCATATTAACGGCGGGAGAGAAATTTCAAGATAATTACATTTGCGTAAACAAAAGAATACACCAAAATGAACTTTGTCATATTAAAGAGTTCAATTAGCACTTTTCGTTGTAAAAGTTTGAAGAAAAAATGTCGAGCCATTTTTGAGAAAATTACATTTGGGCGTTTCTGAAAATGCGGAAATTTGAGCTAATTTTCACAAAAAACTGTTGTGTTATTGAGAAATTGTATTGGATATAATTTAAAGCATATGTACACATAAATACAATAATGACAAAAAATTGCCCGCAATGTAAATATGAGCGACGTAAGAGACACTCACATTTTTGTAAATTTTTATAAAACCAAATAATATAGACATTTCAGACATAAGACAAAAGAATATAATTGGAGGCGTTGAAAACAATTTGGAAAAAACTGGATTTTCTATGTTTTTAAAATTGTATATATTTCATGCAATATCCCGAAAGCGACTAAAGGTTTCCAGAAATGTACATGACGTTATTGAAAGAACTAAGTAAGATGAACCAATTTTATTTTAAGGAAAAATCCCTGTCTTCAATTTTGTAGTTGTATGAAGTCTCTGAAAGAAATTCACATATTTGAAATTTTCAAAAATTCAAAATTAACTCCGAAAATCGGAGCAAAGTCGCCTTTATTTTAATCTATTCTTAAATGAAACTTAAAGAAAAAATTTGGAGCCATTTTTAAGAAAATTTTGAATATGTCCCTGGGGCCTCATGTACAGTACCACCAAAAATTAATGTTTCTCAAAATCGGTGAGCTTAGACTCAGGCCAGATCGACAGTGGTTTCTTCAGTTTGAAAAAATCGTACGAATAGTCCAGAGGCTGGTGTTCTTCACATACCCCAGACAGACGGACAGACAAACAGACCGACGGATGGACGTTTTGAAGAAAACCACTTTTTCGGTGTCAGGGAACCCCAAAACTTGCATTTCCGATGAAATCTCGAAATCGATTTTCCCCAACATTACATAACTTTCTCTATATTACGTATGTTACTCCGTACGTAGTAGTACGTATTATTATTATTATTATTATTATTATTATTATTATTATTATTATTATTATTATTATTATTATTGAGGATATATACTCAGACCTTACACTGCGACCGAATATGCTACTGTTGTATAAACACGGTTGGGATGGAGACCAATAAATGTCTATTTTTTCTATGTATGTGGCTAAGAGGCCTTGCTATGTAATGAAGTCAATTCGCTTATTAAAGTATTTAATAATTTAATTCAGTTTAACTTTTTGTTTCACCACTGCTATTCTCAACAATTATTATTATTATTATTATTATTATTATTATTATTATTATTATTATTATCATTATTATTATTATTATTATTATTATTATTATCATTATTATTATTATTTCCCAATTTCTGTAGGTATACACTGATGCCGGGGTTCTCAATATCACCCAAGGCAACAATGGTTTGCACGTAAAGTGGAACAAGAATATATTTTGTTTTTTATATCAGTCAAGTGAGACTTAAGAATTTGCGGACTATATTTGCTGTTCCCAATAATGCGGCTTTTTGAATTGTCCGTATATGCTTTTCAGTCAATTCTAACTTCTTCGCGATCTCTTGCCATTCCTTGGAGACCAATCCATTCGCTGAGACCACTACTGGAAGCACTTCCACTGCGCGCAATCCATACATGTCCTTCAATTCAACAGCTAGGGGTTGGTACTTCCTCTTTTTCTCAGCAATAGTTGTTACAGACCGGTCATATGTAGGAACCGCAACATCAATGATGCATGATGTTTTAGATATTTTATCAAACAGAACAATATCCGGTCTATTTGCTTCCACTTTTCGGTCAGTGAAGATTACACTTTCCCACAGAATTCGAGCTCCATCATTGCTGATTACTTGCTCAGGTTTGCACATATAATATGGTTGTTCATTCTCTACGAGGTCGTATCTTTTGGCAAGAGCTTGGTGGATTACTTTGGCAACGCAGTTGTGTCTCTTAAGGTATTCTGTTTGTGCTAATGCGGGGCATCCACAGCAAATATGCTGGATTGACTCGTTGGTGGATTTACATAGGCGACATCGGCTATCATGCTGACCCATGATGAACTTTTTATAAGCTCTGGTTTTGACAACTTGGTCTTGAATGGAGAAAATAAATCCTTCCGTCTCACCGAAGAGGCCCCCGGTTCAAAGCCACTCCACTGAGTTTTTCTTATCAATGTTCTCCGAAGTTAAAGTTGCAAAAAATCTACTGTGAAGTTCCTTTCTTTGCCAGATATTCACGCGGTCTTGATGCTTCAGGTAATCAAACTCTTTACTTGGTTGTGCCAGATAAATTGGGTCATCTTTCTATCTTGATCACAGATAGCTTTGTGAACAGACGAGTTGATAGAAAATACCGAAGCAGCTTTTCTTCTTGCTGTCGGCAGTGTCTCCAAGTTAAGGAGTCCTCTTCCTGCACTAGCACGAGGTAAGTACAACCTGTGCACTGAACTCTGAGGGTGGTGCAGTCGATACCTTGTAAGTGTAGTTTTTATTTTCCTGTCGAAAGTCTGCTAGGATGTTTCTGTCCATTTTATTACACCAAATGTATAAGTTGCTATGGGAATAGTCCAAGTATTAATAGCAGATATTTTGCTTCTTGAATTGATCCACATTTTGCAGATTTTATTTACTCTCGATAGCACGTTCGGTACAATTTTGTTCTTAAGGTCTGAATCAAAAATTTCCAGCAATTGCAGCATTCCCAATATTTGTAGGAGTCTTCAGTGCCGATATTTTTAATAATTGTGTCACCAGATATTTGCATATTTTGTTCTTCATTTTGGACTTGCCCGCGGACAACATGAATGGTAGCGCATTTTTCAATCTCAAACTCTAAACAAACTGCATCGCTGAAACTCTTGACAAGTTCGAGCTCGTTTTGTAAGTGATCTCTATTAGAAGCATATAGTTTGAGATCATCCATGTAGAGCTGGTGAGAGATACGAACATTAGGGTTTTTCTTCAATAAGTACCCATAACCTGATTATCTGAGAATTCTGCTCAAAGGGGTGAGTGCTATGCAAAACCATAGCGGGCTAAGGCTGCCCCCTTGACAGATTCCACGACGAATTGCAATATCTTCCGTCACGTAACAGCAAGTTCCCTTCTTAATCTGCAAATGAGTTTCTCATTCTGACATGCAGTTCTTCAAGAAAAAAATCAGTCTTCGATCGATTTTATACAATTCGAGTACTCTTAAAAGCCATTAGTGAGGTACCGAATCAAAGGTTTTTTTATAATCTATCCAGCCTACAGAAAGATTGCGCTGGTTCTTCCGAACTTGCTGCGTAATTACACTATCAATCAATAATAATTCCTTGCATCCCATACTTCCCTTGCGACATCCATTCTGTTCAGTAGCCAAAATGTGCTGGTCGACTAAATGACTGTTCATTCTTGAAGAGATTATGGAAGTCATAATTTTATATAGTGTTGGCAGGCAAGTGATCGGTCGATAATTTTTGGCTGGGATCTATCACCAGCTTTGGGTACCATATACGTTCTGCCTATCAACAGGTACTTTGGGAATATAGTTGGATCAAGAAAAACTTCATGAAGCAGCCGAGTCAGGCATGGGTGCGTGGCAGTGAAATACTTCCACCATACAGTTTGGATACCATCTGGTCCTGGTGACTTCCAATTCTGTGTTCTCTGTACTGCTGTTTTGATATCAGCAAGGGAAATTTCAAAGGGAGGCATCTCGTCGATGTTAAGACAAACTTCTATTTCCTTCCGCAGCCAGTAAGCTCCTTCATCGTGTTGCTTTGGTTTAGCCCAGATATCAGTCCAATACTGAACCAGGGATTTGCTACTCGGAAATTGCCCTTGATGGTCTTCATTGTTATTCTGCAGTAGTCTATAAAATTTCTTCTGGTCGAAAGAAAAGGCTGACTGTTGATGGCATCTCAGTCGTGCGGTTGGCATCTCAGTCGACGTTGATGGCATACACACATACATTGACACACATGTCGGACGACCAGTCGAAAGCTGACTTGTTTGTTCCGACCTCTCTCCACAGCAGCCGACGTGTTGGCCGGCGCTGGATCTCACCAATCAGCGGGGTAAGAACACCGCCATCCATTGATAAAAAATTCCCGTCACTTAGGAGACTAATGACCGTAGCAGTAGGGAAAGTGTGTTGCGCTGCGTGCGGCAGAATCGTGGCGCGGCTGAAGCACGACGTGTACCTGCCCAACGACGTGGTGGTGCGCGCGGGGCAGGCGGGCGACTGCATGTTCTTCCTGGTGAGCGGGTCGGTGGCGGTGGTGTCGCGCGCGGGCGACGAGATGCTGCACCTGCGCGACGGCGCCTTCTTCGGGGAGCTGGCGCTGCTGTCGGCGGACGAGCGCCGCATGGCCACCGTCGTCGCCGTCGAGGTGCGCGCCCCACTCACAACACTACCTACTACCACTACCTTCCACACGTGGGGAGAGCGTGATAGTATGAATGCTCGTGAAGCGAGCTTAAACTTCTCAGGAAGCAGGATCTTTTGGGTATGAGAAAGCTCTGAACCCTTGACACAATGAATCAGATAAAATGCGAATAAAATTTGGCACAATTATATAATAAGATTATGCACTTTAAATAGTTCGTCACTGAAAAAAAAACAGAAAACAAGGCAAAACAAAAAATTGGCGTCACCTGGACTGCCTGAACATACTTTCACCAATTACAATTCACAATTTGCTCATTCCTCTTTCTGAATTTTTATCTACAACATTATTTTACTCTTGCTACTCTCTAAGTTTTCCGTCTACGGCTTTTAAAATGAGTTTTACACTTGTTCTCAGGTATCCCGTTCACAGGTGCTAGCCTTGGGCTTCGCACTCACTATAACATTGAGAACTTTAAAGAGAGAAAACGTAACATACACGTTACTTAAATTTGACCCCTTTACATATCACAGAAAGCAATTACTTTTAACACAATACAATAAACTATGACTTTTCCAGGTAACATCACTGTACAACATATGAAAATCATCAATTATTTAAGTAAAATTGTATAAGGTATGGCCTCTTTCAATGAATTTAATAACACGTGCAGTAAATGAACTTGAAACTGCCACTCACATCGTTCAGAATACTTCTCCCACCTATTCTGGACTTTTCACCCACTTTTAACACGAATTGTCGTGTATTTACTGCTATTCTCTTTCCCCCAAAAAAACTGATGGCCGCATAAATGTTGCCAGTTCTTTTACCTCAACAGCTCCGCATCGTTCGCCTGTAGGTAACCTTGAGGATTTTCTGCCGCTCGCAGCCTCGCGTTGCCACCCGTCTTCGCTTGCTGTCTCACGACGTTACCAGTTTCCTTCCCTCAAGCTTTGGACTCCGCCACGCCTCCAATTTCCACACGCTTCTCCCGTTCTCCGGACTCGTACGATTCTCGATCCAGTCCAAATCTTTCTTGCCTACGCGTCTCTCTTCCTGAGGTCGTCCTTCTTCTGCTGCGCCTCGTACAAGTTTGTTCGCGCTTCCAGCCTCGAATAATTAATGTTCCTGGAGTTATGCTTTAAATGCTCGACCTACCACGCACCTTGTGCGTGTGTGGTCTCAGCGTGCAATATGATATGCTGGATTTAGTTAATGTTCTTCTGCGCAAGTTTTACAAATTTGAAATTATTTCGAAGTCAAACAATCACTTCACTTACTCTCTCAAATATTGTGAATGTTAATGCGAAGAATGTTCGCGCACTCTACTTCTCTATTACATCACTTTTGTTGATACGCTTCCCAAGCTACCTTTTAACTAAAAAGTTAAAATAAACTCCTATGCTATCAAGTTACAATCGCCTTCAGAACTCAGTCTAGTCGGTGTCGCTGCTGAAATCATAGAGAGCTCCTCCGAGGCGCGCCGCGATACTTATGGTACTCGCGCTTGGGGAAATATTTGCAGGGGTGAATATTCTTCTCTTTTCGTGACCTCCCAGAAAAAAATTATTCGCTAGTTCTGGCGTCTGAGTTCGAGAAGCTGTGGGTAGGTGGCGCGTTTACAAGCCATCGTTCCGCCGCGTACCCTACTCCTCTCTGGTCGCGGGCTTCTTCTCGTAGCTGATGGTGACATTATGGGGTTGTCTAATCCCATGAGGTCACAATATGTGTGTGTGTGTGTGTGTGTGTGGAGACAGGGAGAGATTAAAATTCGAATCTGTTGCACTGTCTCATTAACACGCTGCATCGCGTCGCCCATATGAGGGGATGTAGTGAGCATGGACCCGACATGAAAGCAACGGACGCAGCGTGTAAACAAGGGTAGAATTATGTTATTTACGACATACAAGTAATGACTTTGCGCAGAGAATACTTTTATTATTACAAATATCTTCATTATCTGATTAAGTTATCTGATTGAAGTATAGCTCGTGTAAGTTGATGAAGGGGGTCTCTTAATGTTTCCATATCTACCCACAATACATGGCTTTTCTATGTAGTGCACAATTCACAACCCAGAATCGGACCATCGAAATTGCCGAAGTTGTTTCAGCTTTTAAAACAATGATGCCCAAACTTTGGAATGCGAAATCCTACCAGATTACAGAATTCGTACAGCGGAATACTATTAACTCTGAGGTTGGGTTGAGTGCAAAGATGTGTTTAACATGCCAAGGTCAATAGAAATCCCTACTCCATTGCTCCTGAGAACCATTGGTTCCATTGGCATTACCACCTTCCGTGGCATTACCACCTTCCTTACTACCATTGGGATACACATTGGCATACATACATTGGCATTGGTTTACTACACTTACTACCATTGGCATTACCACCTTCCGCAGCCAGCCGCCTACAATGTCCGAAAGCATCAAATTAACTCCTTCAAAATTTTGCTTTTACTTTACATTACATTGTACTCCCAAAATTAAATTAAATAGATTTTCATTTTTGTGTTACCCAATGGTGAATTTACCATGAATCATATGAACTTATATTTTTTTAGATTTACGTTTATGTAAGGCAGGGCCGACGGTCTCTTCTCTACCCAATAGTAGCACGCTTACAGAAATTTCAATTGGTGATTTCTAAGAAAAACAATGATTGAAAGATTCGGCATTTGTGTTTTCAGGCGTATCAATGGCATGTGAGCTTTCTGGCGCAAATAAACATTGGTCCCATAAATGGCGCCTGTGTTGCATCCTGATTGTTTAGTGTGATATGGCGCCGACCTACACTTTGGCTTCCGAGTTTTCTTCATGAAGGTATCTCCCATCAGTACTAGTCCAGTCGATTTATACACTTTACGTGGAAAAAGTCATAAACACTTTTTCTTTGAGTATACTGTATGTACATAGGCACTAGTTAAAGCCCCACGTTTTCGACCTCTCAGGCCCTGTGCTAACTCCAGGGAGCCCGAAAAACTAATATTTTTCTGTCTTGATTGGATTTTTTCTCTTCAGCTCTTTTACCTTAATGCATGTAGAAAAATGATTCAAATCAATTTGAAAGAGAATACTAACTCCTACAATTTTTGTATATTTTTTTCGAAAACGTTACCAAAAGTTACAGATTATGGGAAAAACGCTATTATTCAATTTAAAAAAATGCACTGTGTATACAATGTATACACATGTTTGTGAGATTATAATCAACCTATAATTATTATAATTATTATTACAAACTACTCATCGTCGGTATAAACATATCCTCATAAATGTTCGAATTGTCGAAAATATTAATACACAAAGAAACTGATTGATATACGTACATGTGTGTTCATGTTCCAGCTTAACTCTTCAACGAGAGAACAATGTCATTTCAACACAACATGTCATACATTATTACTGAGGAAGAACAGCGGGGAAAAATACACTGAAAGGGGGGGGGGAAGACACCTCTAGAGCGGTGGGTGGGAAGGGAGTGACATTTATAAACAATCATGCATACCTTGTGTAATACGCACTGAGCAGGCATAGTGTACGAGATGGGCAAGGCTGTTTAATAGATGATTGTGATAAATAAAGCCCAGATTTCAACTCGATAAAATGTAAATAAAGGCGTATATGTGAATTGCCAGTGCAGTGCAATGTGGATACGGTACGATTCTTTCTAATCCCAAATTCATTTCTGTCTTCAACCTAATAAGAAAAGTTTTACATATTTTTATACTATCTTTTTATAGTAGTATTTCTCACAAGAAATTGCATGAAATCGCTTATTTAAAAGTGAATCTTCTCTAGAAATGGCTTTCAAAATTTCAAAAACATTTAAATTTTTTGAAAACTTTAGGGTTTAGGGTTTTTCAACCATGTATAAACTTTCCCTGCGGGTCACTACAAATCTGATAATGAGATATCTTCTGTTGGGCCTTAGAACCATGTTATATGAAAAAGCAGCAAGTTTGTGTTTATATGTGAATTATCTAGAAATCAACTTAGACTAAGTTATACATTTGGGGATTAAGGGAATTGTATAATTCTATTAGACCTGTAGATGGTGGGGGGGGGGCAAAAAAGCTCACGAAACGTCGTTGAAGACTGGAAAAACATAGAGGTAAGATTAAATTTGAATTGTTACGAAATAAAATAACTGAAAAAACGATTGTCTGCTGTCTACAAATTTTAAAGGGCACCATTCTTAAGAGTAATAAAAGTTTTCCACGGCTTCCTCTTGAGCAAACTTTTGAACGATTAATGAAATGCTACTCCCAGTCTCGTCCGTTTCAGGGGAATTGACAATGCAGAACTATATTTGCCCAGATAAGAGCACTTCAGATTTCTTGCAGCTACGTGCTTCAGCATGCCATTTGAATATATAAAGCGGGAGTTCCTGCGGTGCATTTCGTATTATTTTATTTAGTCACGTGTGTAGACGATCAGCATCAATCCTAAGGAATAATTTCTATTCCCAAACTTGACTAGTAGGTGCGACATCCATGCTAATGCATGCTGCATCACATGTGAATTTATGGCAAGACAAAACTTGCATTTTATCATCGGCTTTGAAAGAACCTGGTATAGTGCTTCCATTCATCATCACTTTACCGTACAAATAGACAAAAAATATTTCATCTGCTTCAGGAATATGGTCTACCGAAGTTTCTGATTACACAGAACATTTCAGACAAATCACACTATTTCTGACAACCACTGTACAATATTTCCTTCTATTGTGTACGTTGGATGAATATATCAAACAAACTAAAGCATGCAAGAAAGCATATGTTCTCAGTCGCACATTTTCAAAAATACGCGGATTTTTTTAGGTTCGCTTCTCTAGATGCTTCCAGGGGAATCCGCTTGATGTTGTTAGGTTTGTTCAGATCTGCTGATTATGACGCAATTTCCCGATTTTTGATATCTTCATTTGTAGCTACACGGTTTTTAGTGAGGTGCGATTTGGTGGATTTCAAAATCAATGACCTGAAAGAGCAACGACTTGCTGCGACATTTTGTGTTAAACTGCTCAAATCTGCAACAGAAACTTTTGCTGCTATGTTTAACACGGCAAACGGAGATGTTGCTTGAAGCGTAGGGCATTTATCTAGTGGTAAGAACGTTTTAAAGATGGTCGACAGTTCACTGAAGATGATGAACGTTTTGGACGTCCTTCCACGTCAACTGACGAACCATACGTCGACAAAATCAATACCCTGGTAGAAGCAAATCAATGTCTGACAGTCATGGAGCTTGCTGAAGAGGGTGGAATATCAGTTAGATCTTGTCATATGATTTTGACTGAGTAATTGAAGATGCACCGCGTTTTTTTGCGAGATATATGCCACTCCTGATGACAGAAGAACAAAAAGTCCCGCTTTGTCAGGAACTACATGATAATTTAGAAGAAGATAACAACTTCTTGTGAAGAAATCATAACCGGTGATGAATCATTTTTTTATGGTTATGACATTGAAACAAAAGTCCAATCGTCCCAGTGTATGGGTGAAACGTCCGTCAGGCCTAAAAAAGCTCGCCAAGTTCGGTTCAAGGTCAAGATAATGCTGACAGGGTATTTTATGCTAAGGATCTTGCTCACCACGAGTGTCTCCTAGAAGGCTCCACAGTGAATCAAAAATACTACATTTAAGTTCTGAAACGTCTGAGGGACGCCATCCGTCGCAGATGGCCAGAAATGTGGAGTGGTGACTGGTTTTTCCATCATACAACGCTCCAGCCCATTCAGCCCAGAGAACTCGTGAGGTTTTGGTCAAACCCTCGGTCCCTGTTCTTCCCCACCCTCATTACTCACCTGAACGTGCTCTTTGGGACTTTTTACTCCCCCAAACTCAAAAAACCCTAGAAAGAAAGAACATTTGAAGCCATTCCCGAGATTATGGCAAATGCGATGAAGGAGCTGAGAACATTACAAAAGAAGTGTACCTGAACTGTTTCAACAAGTGAAAACATCGTTGGATAAGTGCATGCATTGGAGAGGAGAGTACTTTGAAGGGAACCCAGACATGTACCTTGTAATTAAAGTTCATTTTATTTTATGACGTCAGTCTGCGATTGTTTTGAACAGCCCACGTATTTGGTTGCTTTTCATAAATGGGACTTGTCCCTTATTTTACCAATAAATAAGCTAATTCTGTTAGAAAGATCAGCAGATTCATAATTTTATGTATGGACGGTAACACGTTCACACTCCAGCAGGGTCTCTCTGTCGCTAAGGCGCGACAGCCCGCGTAGCCTACCAGCAGCTGCCAGGGGTTAAGGGTTTGCACGAAGACATCCATACCTCGTACTCTGGTCTTCTCAACCTGAGAACTGATTTTTCTCGTCACACAGCAACATACACTGGGATATTGCAAGGAAAACGCACACTATAATCTTGCTCGACCGAAAATCGAACCCGTGGTCGCGTCATCGAAAGCGAGCACGCCGACTAATGAGCTGAACTGTGAGGGCCTCTAGCAGTACAATATTGCAGTATTTACTATCGTAATTTTTCTGTCAAATACTGTTAACAGGAAATTGCTCCAATCTTTATGGTAACCCTTGAAACGCATTTCTATATGGAGTTTGAAACCTGCAATCTCATTTGCTTTTTCAGACAATCCTACACATTAGCAAATGCTTATGGTACTTAAAACATTGTTCCCTCTGTGAAGGTTATATTATTGCTATAATATAAAATCACGACAATGTACGACCAGGGGCGCCCAGGGGATGGGGCAGCTGGGACAACTTGCCCCAGGCCCCCACTTAATTGGGGCTCCGAACATTTACGTACATTTTTTAAAAATATTTTGCTAGAAATCTATTTTAACAAAACTGGTGTAAACAAACGTTCACTAAGTGTACAAAAACGCTACAAATAAAAAACGCAGGTCCCAGTATTCAGATGGTCCCAGTATTCAGCGGTCCCAGCTCACAAACTAATCTACAGTTTTCTTGTTCTGTTCTAAGGCTGTTAATTGCTTAGTGTTGCGTGTACAAGAACATACACAGAAGTAGAATATTTTATTATCTTTAAACTTTGGGTATTACTTATGACAATAATCTATTAAACAACTTTGTCCGTCATGGTCACTGTGTCCGCTCAGTGCACATTAGCGATTTGTGCATTGCGCGTTTGAGAATAATTTTGTAAATAATCACTCCCTTCCTACCCAACCCACAACTGTCTTACCCCAATGTAGTCTTTTTCCCATTATAATATCATTTTCTCATGGCAATCATGTATACTAAATTTTGTTGAAATGGAATTGTTCCCGCGTTGAAGGGTTAAGCTGAAACGCGAACACACATGTATACATATTCAGTAATTTTTTTGTATAAATATTTTCGGCAATGGGTTTATGAGGCAATACTTACACCAATGATGAGATGTTGCATGTAATAATTATATTAATTATAGTTTGTTTATAATCTCACAAAGATGTGGATTTTTGCACAAAGTTTTGAGAATTGAAAAAACAGTGTTTTTTTGAAAATCTGAAGCTTGCTAGGCTATTGGTTAAAAAAATGCTTTATACTAAAGTTGTATGAAATTTGATCCTCATTGAAATTGATTTGAATCATTTTTCTATAGGATTAAAGGTTGAACGACTATAGAGAGAAACAAACGAATCAAGTCAGAACAAATACAGGTTTTTCGGGCCTCCTGGAGTAAAAACAGGGTCTTGGATGTCAAAAACGTGGGGGTTTAATTTAGCACCTGGGTACATACAACAGACTCAAACAAATTTTTTATGAACTTTTCCAAATAACCCCCAACCGAATGGACTATACTGATACGACAGCATCAAGCCATTAGAATTCTCCTGCAGTAGGTGGCTGAATTCTACCTAGCTATGAATAAGTGTCGAAAAATCCTGACACCGCCGGTGCTCAAACCTTAGGATCTGCCAGAGGCAGTGCAGTTGCAGCAGTTGATGCCAGGTGGCAGCCGGTCAGCAGCGACGAGACCACGCCGCACGGCTTCAGTGAATGAGTCACTAAGCGATGTATTTAACACCCGTGCGTTTGTGGGGCCTGCCCTATCCAATTCGTAGGCCGATTACTCTGAACTCTTAACCCTTTATTGCAGGATGCTTTATGTCCACTTGCAATAATTATTTTTCATTAAATTTATTTATTATAATAAAGGGGAAAATAATAAAAAAAATTCAAAAGTAAATATTGCTTGAGTAAAACACAAAATTAAATTGCGCTGTTACTCCACAAAATGTGGTATATTTCACGATTTAAAAGAAATATTTTTCGAAACGTTTATTTGATAAAATAAGTATCTAGCAAGTCAATGAAATTGGTATCATTCGTATTAGTATCATTCGTATCATTCGTTAGTTTATTTTCCTAAGAGAGCTTCGTTTTTGATATGCGGGAACAGAGTTTGTTACTAGGTAGTTCCGATTTCGAAGTTCCGATGTTCCAGTTCCGATCGATATCAATCACTTTATCTTGTTATCTTATCGCGTTTCCCGCTTAACAATGCATGATGTGACCGAAACGTATGATGCACATTATCTGTAATATAAAATAGTTCATAATTGAATCGTTAGAATGCTTTCATGACCTGAAAAACATTATGTTACAGCTGGGTTACACTATGCTATAAAGGATTGGCGGTTTCCCTAATCGCTTTCAGGTAAATGTCGGGGCAGTACTCTCAAAGACTGACCACAGACCGCGCTTATCACGATCCTTCCTTCACTATTTTGCCTCTTCCCTATTCGTAGAGACCAGTTACAGACTCATCTACGCTTGAATGGCCCATTCCCCACTGACTCGGAAAAGAACTCTAAATGCCTGTGGGTGGGGGCGTGTGCAGGTGTGCGAGGTGTATCGCCTGGAGAAGGAAGACTTCCAGCAGGTGGTACGCCCCCTGCGCGACATGTACGACCACATCCAGGAGGTGGCGCAGAAGCGGCTGGGGGAGCTCCTGGGCGTCGAGGCCATGTACAAGCGCCTGCAGTCTGCCACCACCTGACGCACCCCTCCACCCACTCCCTTTGTTTCTTCTCTCTGACTCTATTTCTCTCCACACTCCTCTTTCTATTCCTTTCCTCTTTCCCTATTCTATTCTTCATTATATTCTAATTGACACTCTCTCTCACGTTCTCTCAATCTTCTGATTTTGAGGGCGACTATTCCTAAGCTTCCCCTCACTACTTATTATTTCTTCATCACTCCTTTTAAATCTTTATTTCATCTTTCCATGTCTTGTTTTATTCTCCGTAAGAATCCATTGTTCCTCTCTCCCTAAGCGACTTTTCATTCTCAAAGGTCTTCCTTTTGCTCCCTGTTTCGTGTTTCATTCTTAATACTCCCATTTACTTATTCTCGTCTCTTAATCTTCTTGATTTTTATTTCCCCTCCCTGCTTTCTTCTGATAACTCATCCTTCTTTTCATTCACATCATACCTCTCTCTTGGTCTCCCTAGTATTAATTCTTTCCCTTTTGTTTCTTTCATTCCTTATTTTTTCTCACTTTTATTTTGTTTATTTCTACTTTCGTTCTTTCTTGTTCCTCTTATTCTCTGTATTCTTTTACTCCATTAATTCTGCCTTTTCCCTTTTTAATTTACTCCTTATATTTCCTCAATTCTTCATTTTACCCTTCTCATTTCACAATCTTTATCTTCCGCCATCCTTATTAGAAAGACGTCCCTGTCTTTCTTTCCTTCTCACATGTTGCACATTTCAAGGGTGTTAGGTTTCTTTTTTTTTTTCCCCTTTAAAAAAAAACATTTTTCGTTCTTTTCTTTTTAGTACCTTTTCAAAAATCCATTCCTTGGACATTAAGTCCTAACTTTTTTGTATCACTTTTCTATCGATCTTCCCTTTGATTTCTAACCTCTTCTTTCCCCAATCACTTTTCTTGTCTTTTGATCTTATTTTCACCTTCCTATACATATTTTCCTTCTTCCTCCTCCTTTACATATTACCCTCCTTCCTCCTATTCTTTTATCAATATTTCTATTTCTCAATATATTTTTTTTCTTGTTCTTCCCACCTTATGATTCTCCTTTCACGTTCAGCTACTTCCTCCTTTTTATCCAATAATTTGTTCCATTTCTTATGTTTTCAATTTCATTAATTTCATTAATTTCATCCCAAACATTTTGTTTTTAGTCTCTAGATTATTTACTTAAATAATTTAATTAAATGCACTTCTAACCTTCTGACTATTGATATGCAATTCAACTGAAATAAAAGTGTGAACTTACTAAAAGCAGAACAATTTCCTCGAAAAAGTAATATTCACTCAAAAACCTTATATTGCGGCTTGTAATCAAGAACAAGAAACAAGAAAAAAGAACGAAAAAGAAGAAATGCATTTTAATAAATGTATAAAATAAAAATCTTTTTTTTCTTTTTTCTAAGCTACATACGGTACTTCTCCACCAACGTTAGTTATCTAGTGAATCTCAACAGTCACATGCCAAGGGAGCAGGGAGCGGCAACTGCACATCCCAGCGTAGTTTTCTTCCCCTTATACGCTTAGATGACAAAAGTCATGTGAAATCAATATGCAGATATACAGATAGCAGTAGTAACGCGTAAAAAGGTACAAAAGGTGAGTGCATCGGCAGAGATTTCAAATGTATTCAAGTGATTCTTGTGCAAGGTGTCTGGATGATTATGGCCGCAGGACGTGAATTAACACACTTGAACGCCGAATGGTAATTAGAGATAGAAACATGGGACTCTCCATTTCGGAAATCATCAGGGAATTCAATATTCTGAGATAAAGAATGTGCCGAGAACACCTAAATTCAGGCATAATCTTGCACTCTAGACCACGCAGTGGCCGACGGCGTTCATTTAATGACCGAGAGCAGTGACGTTTGCGTGAATATGTCAGCGCCAACAGATAAGCAACACTGCGTAAAATAATTGCAAAAATCAATGTGGGACATACATGTTTGGACAGTACGGTAATAGTTTGCTTTAATGGGCTAAGATAGCAGCAGACCGACTCAAGTGCCTATGCTAACAGCACGACATCGACTCTCCTGCGCTTGTGACCATATGGATTGAACCCTAAACGACAGGAAAACCTGGCTGGTCAGATAGTCACAATTTCAGTTGGTAAAAGATGATAATAGATTTCGAGTAAGACGCAGACCCCACTAAGGCATGGACCCAAGAAGTCAACAGGGCACTATAAAAACTTGTGGTGGCTCCATAATAATGGTGTGGACTGCTTTTACACGGAATGGACTGGGTTCTCTAGTCAAACTGAACCGATCATTGATTGGAGATGGATATTTTCAATTACTTGGAGACCATTTGCACCTATTCATGGACCTCATGTTGTCAAACAACGAGAGAATTTTAATGGATAACAATGCACTATGTCACCGAACCACAATTGTTCGCGATTGGTTTAAAGAATATTTTGGTCAATTCGAGGTAATGATTTGGCCACACAGAGCTCCCGTCATGAATTCAATCGAATATTTATGGGATATAATCAAGAGATCTGTTTGTGCGCTGCACCGGCAACAACTTTCGAAATTATGGATGGCTCAATATTTCTGCAGGGAACTTTCAACGACTTGAGCTAAATTCGACGTCGAGTTGCTGCACTACACCGTGCAGGAGGTCCGACCTGATATTAGGAGGTATCCCTGACTTCTGTCACCTCAGTATATGGACAAGGAGTTACGTTTTACTCTTTTAATTCTGTTATTATAACATTTACTAACCCTAAGTGATATGTGGTATCGTCTTTCAACGCTTATCTGATGTTTGCAAGCCAGTTCAAACCGTCGCTATGCATAATCGCTTTCTAGATGCTCCGGCATTCTCTTACAGCATACATTGAAATTTTATTCCAGTATATGTCGATGTAGAGAACAGTTATGCAATCAGATCAACATATCGAATGAACTAGTTCTTTAAAAAATTATTTGGCCATCAGTCTCCAAGCGGCAAGAAAATGTTCAAAATACGTGTGACCTTGGAACACGCCAAACATTCAAAGTATTTTAATAGAGAATGGTAGAAAATAATATCAAATTGGTTTCTATTTTATTGTTCCAAAACATTGCATTTCCATTTTATTTAAATTTAGCCCATAACCTTTAATAAACAGTTATAAGTTGTCCTTGACACAAAGTCAGGCTAAGCTCATGTATTTTTAAGTATCTCACTTAGGAGATTTGTTTTATTTCTCTCCAAAATCCGCGGACCTCATTGCAGAGAGAAGAAAAAATTTCGCAAATTAATACTCTACATTTAAAACACTAACTCAGCGTCGCTACCAGAGCGCAGCACTGGAGAAGTGCCTTTTAGAAGCGGAAATTTCCCAGGAATGTAAACATTCACAGGAACACATTGTTGAAACGCGAGCAGAGCATCAGTTGGTCGCTATGTTATTTTCTACAGTGAGCAGAGAATATTTTCGTTCAGACAAGAACTGTTAGTTGTCATTTAAACATCTGTGCATTATTGACTATCTTTGCTGTCCACGTAATGCCTGCTCCTTAAATGGATATAGGAACACAAGCGTTGACTCCAGCGTGAGACTCCAGCTGACGTGAATCACGTTGAGATTGGGTACAGAATGTGGAATAGCGCCAAGAAAAGTGACACATTATATCGTTCTTAATATATATAGTTTTGGCAAGCACATTGCAATTCTTGCATATGCTGACAACTTACATGTTATATTAGTGGAACATCAGAACATTTCGGGACACGCCAGTCGATATTCCAAATTTCATCTTTATTGCTCTCCCCCAAACGCTAACGACTACTTTGATGCCTTAACAACAGTTTCCTTCAATAATATTGCAATTTATTCCGGGGGTCAACTCTTTGTCATCACCTCCGTCATTATTGGTGGTGACCTCGACGTCCTAGAATTGCATTATTATGCTACCGTGAAGTTGAGGCACATTGAATCGAGCGCGCGAGATCGAAATGGTTCTGCTCCGCCGAGCAGTCGCTGCCCGAAACGGTGCGAACAGGTGAGGAAGCACGGACTTCGGACAAGGCGCAGGAGCGATAGAGCACCACCTCCTAGAGTTATAAAGCCTGCTCACTAGTACGTGACGTCACTAAGATGGCGGCGTACGTAGTCATGAGGCATGGGTGGCCTAGACGCAGACATGTTGTTTTCAGTTGAATTTATCTGGTGTTGTCCGTGTGTTCGGTGCAGTTCATACTTGTATTATACTGCCGGTTTGATATGCCGTTTAGATGTGTAGTTCCGAGATGTCGAGGAAATTGCAATGAACCCTGGAAAGTACATGTTTTTGGTTTTCCAATAGATCCTGCTTTGCGGAAGAAATGGACGGCTGCTATTCGCAGAGAAGATTTTGTTCCTTCTAAATCCTCGAAGGTAAGGCTGTGGTTCATAGGCACATGTAGAACCTACATTTATTATATTTATTCAAAACATACATTGTATGTAAGTTGCTAAGGGTACATTATTTAGTAATATTCCTAATGTTCTATCACGAAGCCAAGTTGTTGCAATTAGATCTTGCAATTCTTCCTTGTAATATGATGCTGAACTTGCAACTATTTTCTGTATACTGTTAAGTGAATAGTGATAGTAAAAACTTAAACTATCAGTTAAAAAGTCTTAGAATAGTAGCACTTAAGTTTATAGAATTCAATTGTAAATAATGCGTAAAAAAATGCATAACCTCACAAACAATCTTAGAGATTTCCTGTAACTTGTATCAATAAGTTACTAAAACAAAACAATAATTTATGTCAAAGGAATTACCTTGGGGAAGTATGAAAGCAAAAGTCTCAGTGGTGCATGAATTAATTTCAAATTAATTTTTTTTGTTCTTTGGTAAAATTGGTTTGAAAGTGAAACTTGAATTCTATGTACCCTCGCTTGCACAAAAAATGGGCGATGTCCTGAGCCGAGTTTTCCGACCCCTGCCCCGCCCTGCGGGATCGAGCTGACCAATCCGCTTCAGCTTCATTTCAGGGAGGCGGGACTATTAATCTTGAACATTACAAAATGGCGGTGATGGCGAGTTATATTACAGTAAATATTTGAATATAAATATTAAATCAACCAACAGTTTTACATAAATTATTGTATATACTATAACACCCCCCCTTGACTGGAGGTGCTCCCGGGGTCAACCTCGACTCGACCTCTTTACCTGGCGCCGTTATGGCGGATTAGCTGGCCCGGCTACACCCACTGCAAACCTAAAATGATCAAGCGGGAGCATGCATGGCGTGGGCATTGGCATGCAGTAGTCATTGAAAGACATAGGCTCAGTTTAACCTTAATTTAATAATCACTTAATTCAGTTCTGGTGAAGCCAGATGAACAAACAGAAAAGAAACTTAACCTAACTTAAACCTAAATATTTACTGCCGGCGTTCATTCGCCCCTCAATCACCTCACAATCGTCCGGCGCGCGCGGCTCGGTCGGCGCGCTGCAGGTGCGGTGCCCCGGCGTCGGCGGAGCGGCGGCGGCGCGGGCGGCGCGCGCGGCCGGTCGGCGCGCTGCAGGGCGGTGCCCCGGCGTCGGGTAGGCAAGGCGCCTGAGCGGAGGCGGCGGTGGCGGACGGCGGTGCAGGCGATCTCTAGCCGGCACGGCCCGCTAGCGTTCGGATGAACGCCTGGGCGGATGCGGCGGCGGTGGCGGCGATGGCGGTCAAGCCGCGGTCACAGGCCGTCCACCTGTCGATGGCCCGTCCGGGGAGAACCTGATCGGCCGAGCCTCGCGGTGTGCGGCGCGGCCTGGCCCAACTACACGGCCTCTATTAATAAAGCTAGGCGGCGCGGCCGCCAAACTGACTGTGACCCGCTGATGGCTGTGGCCCTGGTCGGCGCGGCAAAAGCACACATCCGAGGCGGATGATACGTGGCACGCACGTGAACGCGGCCAGAGCCTAACTGCACGACTCTCAAGTGAGGGCGTCTGCCCGCTACGACGGCGCGATCCGGAGGTCCCAGACGTCTGGTCGCTACCGCTGCTCGATCCAGAAGAATCTTTTCACGATGCCTCGAGAACTCCTCGGCTCCCGGGGGCCACGTGACCATGCCCGCGTGATGTCCGCCCTCATTGGCTTCCGACATCACGCGGCACGGGCGCCCAATCGTGGTTGCACCTGCTTTTCCGTTGCAAATTTCAAGGTGGCGCCTTCTCAGGAAATCACCTACGTCACGATTTCCTGGGAGACGCCGCTGCTTCGCTCGTCGTCTAGGAAAATCCCGCTCTGCGTCACCGCATACCTGACGCTGGGTGCAGGACAAAGGAGTATCCTCTTCCACCCGCGTCGGCGGCGCCAACTAACGGTGTTTGTGCCCGAATCCTGCGAGCTTTCAGCGAGCTCCGCTGCATGTTACCACAGGCGTCGTGAAAAATATTATGATAAAATATTATTTATTGCGTCGCGGAACCCAGATGGGCGACTGTCCCATTACAATACATGTAATTACATAAATAAAGGCATGCAATTTCCCAGTAAAAACATATTTTAAAACTGTTATAAAACGGGTTTTTTGCAAAAAATAACACTGGACAACGACTATTAAGCTCCATGTCTACATTTCGTCGTTTATTATTGTAATATTTAATATAAAATGCAAATAATTTGCATTGTATGCATTGTCTCACCTAGTTATTTTATTAGAAAATTTAATAACTTAAAGAAATACGTTATAGTTAGTCAGTTTTCACAAACACGTCTCCGAGATAGCAGCTTTCAGTTGTGAAATACTTCATCATCAATTTCTCAGATGACCCAATTAAAAAATACTATAGGGTCGCGGACATTAATATTGTAATAAAATAGTTTTGATATATAAAATACTAAATAAACTTAAAGTATTTAAAGTTCATTTAGTCACAATGAAAGTTTTCTACTGCAGACATTATGATTGGTAAGTGCAGCTGTAAGCAAATGAATGATTATTGATCTTTTGTTTTGGGGATCACAATTACTTACCTCTTCGATCTAACGTTAGGGTGATTGCATTTTACATGGAGTTCTTTACCGCAAATATTAAAAATCATATGTGATACCTAGTCTTTGAGGATTTTTGTGTGAGAATCAAAAACGACATGACTCTTATATAACATTTTAATATCTTAATGTTTGCAAAGGTAGAAACACCAGCTTTCGTCTATTGCGTGAACATTGGAGGAACACACACACACACACACACACACACACACACACACACACTCATATCAATATATTACTTACATGTAATTTATGTATGATTTCCAATCCAACGCAATGAAATTAATATATTTATATTATTATGGCAAGTATATTTTTACATTACGATATTTTTATTTTCGAGAGACGAGCAATGCACACAAAGTTTTTACGTCATCTCGGAATGTTACACCCACTTCTTCTAGATAAGCAGACCTATGCAACACTGTTTTTAAGTAAATCATTAAGAATCACTAGAGATTCTCCTACAGCAAATTATTCCTCAAAATTGTAATTGTTAATAATGTTTCAAAATTTTGTCAAACTCGGAAATCTGTGTCACGATAATCGTTAGAAATGAATAGGATCCTCTTCTGTAAAATATTGTTGCAAAATAAAATTCTTCTATTTTCATACATTTTTTACATTTCATACAAAATTGCCAATTTGTTGGATATGTGTTCACTAACGCATCTTCAGTAATATTGCACTGCATATTCATAATTTTTAATGAAATGTTAATAAATATTGTAAACAAAATAAGCAATTAATTTTTTTTATTTGGGAAAAATTTCATTTAAGTTATCAATATTTATAAAGAAATTTAATTAAAGTACTATAATATGAATTAAGGTTGAACTTTAAAACTATAACTACAATATTTATTATTGTTGAAACGCATTGGTTACTTAGTATTGGCAATGTAACGTTTTAAAATGTACTGCCCATTGATTGATAGCTTCAGGTTCGTATATAGTATATCTCATGCAGAGACGATTTTACAAAATCTAAATAATAACGAAATAACCTCTAAATTTATAATTCATTGGCATTTGTCGCACACTTCGGCGACCACTTTAATGCAAGGTCAAAAAGAAGAGAAATTCAGCTGTCTGTAACCAAATCTTCAGGTCACCATTGCGTTCCTTTTACTTAAGTCTTAGGATTCCGAAAGATACTAGATATTTCAACATTAACTTGAGAATACATGTTGCATACCATGAGAGAGAGAAATGATGAACAAATGTCTGGAGTTTTAAAAATCTGCCTTGTGTGTGTGTGTGTGTGTGTGTGAATACTGCATCAGAAGTCCTACTACATTGTAATTACATTTTCTGTCATTCGTCGATAAACTGCCGAACACTTTCCGGTGTTCGCCGATGTTATCGCCGCCAAAGCAGATTTCAGTTAAAGACCCACATATGTTATTGGTGGATCGAAAATAGATTTTAATTGTGGAATTGACATTATTCATTGGTGCAACATACAAGAAATATGAATTGACTATTTGTGCTAGTTTTCTCTTTTCACTTCAGTCCCGTCAATTTTTCGAAAACATAATTCAATCATCTTTTTTTTTTTTTTACCTAAATACAATATTACTTTCCGACCCGTCAATTCGGAAGAATAGTTGTTCCCATTGAAAAGGATCGATAATGGACAAAGTTTATGAAATATCATAAATACCAAATAGAGTAATATCTGGATATTTGCATCTAAAGGACTCCTCTAGAAAATAATCAAATTTTCTTTTGTTTTCATTTAATCTTTTCAAATAAGAACGTAACTTTGGTTTTGTTTGGTATTCCGGCAAGATTCACAGATCTGCCCCGCTTATTTCAGCAGCACATAATAACAAAGCTTTCTTCATCCGGTATCTTCCACTTCGGGTTGAAGCGTACTAATTAAAGCGAGTATTTTGCAGTTCAACGACCGTTTTTCGCACCCACACCATCGTTTTTGTATTCCGTCGTGTTATCTTCTCTATTCTTAAAGCCTTCATTGTCAAATCGATGACGTACTTACAAGATTTCCCCTTGGCCTTCCTCGTTTTCTTTCTTTCAGCGGGGATCTACTAAAGATACTCTTTTGGATATTCTGTCACCATGCATTCTGCAGCATACTACTGGAGTTGTTTGGATTCTACATTTTCGATCACTTGTCTCTCAATCATTATTATTCGTCTAATCTCTTCGTTTAGTATTCTATCAAACAGTATACTGACAACATCGTCTCCAAAAATTCATTTTCATAGCATTTAACCGAGAGTTTATTGCATCATTTTTAATTCTAATTTCCGATTCATACGTAACACAGCTCTCCACCTTTGTCTTGTATATTGTCTCTAGTTTTCTTTCGGAAAATTTTATTTTATAAAATACAGAAGTCTACTAATAATTGGCCTTCCTAGCTTATTTTAATAAAGTCAATATTATTAGACTCTCTGCTCTAATAATCACCTGATATATTTAAATTACTTTCCTACTGAAATATATCTATTTTTGTTCTAGATCATATCATTTCCTACAACCATGTGTCTTGACTTTGCTATTATTTATTTTGAGTCTCCATGTTTTATGTTTTTATTAATTTCTGGATTAAATGTTACAGATACAAAAAATATTATTTTTCTACCTATTTTTCAAGTGATACGCTGACTCCAAAAAGCGGGAAATTGCTTATGTATGAATTCAAAAGGTTTTGCAGCTGTTCTCAAGTCTGCAACGATATCTACACCAACATTTTTTAGTAAGTTATTTGGATTATGTACTAATCAAACTTTTCAACATTTTGTTTTACCAGTCTCTATGACTTATTGCGTCTCCTAAAATAATGTAACAAGTATTTCAACGTCAAGTTAAGGGGTAAAATAACTGTTTCTGATGAAATATTATATAAATAAAAGATCTTCATCTTTCATCTTCATTACTATTTACCACTAGTTCATTATGAGAGAGAAAATGAATATTTTCTAGGATGAAGAGGCACGTGACCCTGAGTCTTTTATTTTGGATCCGCGGTTGGGATGGTTTAGTAAAATAGTTGTAGCATACTCTTGAATGAATGACTGAGAAGAATATTTAATAATGGACTTGTTTATTAATCAATATCATTCACAACAATGTAGCCTTTCAGAATGTTAGCAAATGGGCATGATAAACATATTTACTTCAACTAATAATCGAATATTTATTATATAAATACATGGTTTTAAACCAAGAATTATTTTCTTTTTCAACTTCAAACTTATCTCAAAATTTATCTTGCGTGACCCATGTTAACGAACACTTACATTGTATGACATTTCAGCATTTACGTATATACGAGTAATATACGTAGTTTAGAGAATGTTATATAATGCTGCGCGAAAAACTGCGCATTTTCTTGCGAACAAATCATTGCTGCGCTCTGGTGATTTAGAAAAACTGAATCAAAAGTTACAAATTAAGAGAAAGTCCTCTAACACGCGGTGTAGCCATAATTCCAGTTTTGTGGATCCGTGATGCCAAACACTAATTGGAAGCAAAATGTCTGTCTGTCTGTCTAATACAACTCTGGCGCCTAAACCATGCATACGATTTTTCCAAATTGAAGAAACTCCTGTCGCTGCCTGAGCTGAAGCTATGCGATTTTGAAAAACATTCATTAATTTTTTGGGGGACTATTTGTAGCCTTCCGGACATTTTAAATTGTTTTCAAAAACGGCTCCAAATTTTTTCTGTAAATTTCTTGTAAGGACTGTTTACTCTATAGTAAAATACGCTTATAAAGGTAGAATATGTCCAATTGTCACGGTTAACTCCGAATTAGAAAATCAAGCAAAATTCTAATATTTTGCGGCGTCTTAATATTAACTACAAATTGTTATAGATTTTTGCTTCAATTGAATGTGTTGCTTATAATTAGATCTTTTAATAAGGTCATGCAATTTTTTAAAAGTTTTAGTTGATTTTACACATAGGCGTGCAATATTTGCACTCTTAAAAATTTATAAACAAGATTTTCTCAAAAACGGCTCCAAATTTTTCTTTACATTTTGTTGGGGTAATGCCAAATGCTGCCTATCCGATGACATAAACGAGATATTGCTCTATTCTATTGTTTTTTAAAATTACACAAATGTAATTTTTTAAATAATTTCTCATGCCATGTTAATATGAGCATTTGAATAGATTTGCATAGATTATTTAACTTGTGAGTAGAAGTGCTTCAAAATGACTTTAGAGGAAGTTTTTCAAAACTACCAGATTCCCTTTCTGGTGCGACGCTATTTTTGAACCGAAAAGTTGAGAAAATGTCAAAAATGTATTTTAAAGTAAGGATAGATACAGCTGGCAAGAACGGCAAGAACCTTATGTGAGTTGGAAAGAACCTAAAAACCAGTCCACACAAAGGAAATTATAAACATTTGCTACGAGAAAGTCTGTCCCATTCTGTAGCACCTCTAGTTCTTCTTATTTGGTAGTAGCGAAGTGTGTTATTTCTTAATTTTTAAAAAGCAAAGAAAAAATTTAGCCAGAGAACTTGACAAAAGAACAGTGAGATAAATAAATAAAGCAATACAAAGGACGTACTGTATTAGGATTGGGAAGGAAACGAACGTACCAATGTAAAAACCAAAAACGGCCTATGAACAGGAAA
Organism: Teleogryllus oceanicus; assembly: GCA_964035755.1. NCBI lineage: Eukaryota > Metazoa > Arthropoda > Insecta > Orthoptera > Gryllidae > Teleogryllus > Teleogryllus oceanicus. Next base: position 945,539 of record CAXIVR010000010.1, read on the forward strand.
ATATGGAGTAGTGAATGATCTGGTAAACGACCAGTAATCGAAAGTACATCAAATTCTTTCCGCAGTTTTGTAATGGTATCTACTTGCAAAGAAAAGGAATGTTTAGAACATTCTCGACCTCGTTATTAGGAATTTATTTTCATTGCTCGTCAAGTAAAAAACCGCTGATATCGTACGGGATTTGAACACGCGTTCCTCTATTGTGAAGCCACGCACCTAAGCGATTGCGCTACCAACACAGACGTACGTAAGCATTTCCGTGAACTTACTCAATTAAGAATCTTACGAATTTTGTCTTCAAACTCATTGCTTTTCCGCACTTCTACAATTTAAAATATTAAATAAATTACCTCTAAGAGACAATAAGAAAGCAAAGAAATCTACGCGGCAATATAAAATAGTTAATTCTAGCTTTAAGAATGTTTCAGTTCAGTACTATACCTGCGTTTCGGTTCTAGCCTCGACGCTCAACCCTTATCGCCTCTGCCTAAGGTGTGAGATTATTAGACGTTAACGTTGGGCTAGCGGACAAGTTTCCGACATGGCCCGACATTCAGAACTCATTTGCTGCAAGTAATTACTAGAATCTAAGAAACATTTATTGACTTCAAGAAAAATCACCTATCATTACGCAAAGCATATCTTTGTTCATCTACTCACATTTATATAAAAATAAATCCTTATTTTCTCGTGTTATTGGTAATGTTTTCATTATATAACAAATGTTATAATTATTAACATTGATTCCTTTTTGAAAACTCAAACGACAACCGTAAATGCATACCTTAAATTATTGAAAGGAAAAGTATTAATTAAAATCTCACACATAGTCAAAATAAAAGTTGCATGAACAGGCCAGACGTGAACTCGGAGTCTTCCAGTTCTTCAACAGCACTGAATCCATGACGTCACTCCCGCAGTCACTTATACAATGCTTCATATATTAGGATGTGTTGACGAGATACTTGTTGAGTTTTGCTAGCTGAAGACAGGAAATGTTGCTTGCAACGAAAGAAACAGTAAAAAGTACGATTTCGCAAAAATCGGTTTTGAAACGTTTTAATAGTAAGAAAAGAAAAACGCATTTCATTGCAGTTTTGCATTTCAAATAATTCCTTAATATTGTAAATATTGCTTGCACTTTTGCACGAAAATGCCATCATTTCAAGAAAGCCATGATTGTTGGTGCAAGAACGGATTATGGACAAATATATTTCATTTGAAAGACAAATCTGTTTTCAATTTTAGAGTTGCAGGATGACGCCCTAAATGTTCAAACTTTAAAATTTTCGAAAATTCAGAGTTAACCATGAAAATTGAACTATGTCATCCTTTTTAAGTGTATTTTACTTATTCTTACTGAAAATTAGAGCTGTTTTTGAGAAAATTTTGAAAATGTCCGAAAGGCTTCATGTAAAGTAATTCCCTGAATTTCCCCAAAGACGTCAAAAAATCAAGCTTCTTAACTATAAGCCATGAAAACAGGGATTTCTTCAATTTGGAAAGGATCTTTACGGCTTAGGTGCCAGTAGTGGATCACAGATTTGATACTGGATTTGGTTTGGACAAAAACCGTTTAAATCTGACTCTCCAAAACGTGTATTACCGTTTAATCGCGCGAAATAGATTTTCCGCGATTACATAACTTTCTTTTCTTATACTACGTATACGCACGAAATATAGCCATGTATATACGTTACATACGAATATACTACGTATACTACGTATATTCGTACGTATACGAGAAAGTAAAAACGAGAAGTACAAGTTTTGTTTTGTGCTGAGATAACGAATTATCATAGTTCAAAATCCATCTAAACGTGTTACAGCAGTTCCAAAAGGTGAGATACAAAAAACAGTTCAGAGAATTTTCTGCATTACTGATTGTCATTTCAAGGTGAGTTTATTTTTTACATAAATGATTCATATTGCAAAATATGAAAGTATTTATGTAATCAAGAAAAAACGAGTAATTTGTCACAATCTGGGCACGACGTTGTGTAAAAGTCACAACTTTGATATCAATTTCTTAAATGTCCAAACCTTCCCTCATACTGACTTACGTAAATGATGACAGCGGTGACAAATTACAAATGCGTGGGGAATACATGAGCCCAAGAACCCAACTGTAAAACGCATTTTTTCGGAAGCTCAGTGGTCAGAGCAACTGGTCGTAAATCGAACGATGCGGGTTTGATTCCTGACCGAAGGGAATTACATCTTTAGTACTCAATTAATACGGTTATCAGGTCACAATATGGATATCACTAACGAACGGGATAAACATTTCCCTTATATTTCATTTCCCATGAAAAGTGACAGAGTTGTGACAACCTTTTTGGAAGTGAACAAAATGTATAAAAACGTTCACTATCTTAATTCCAAGCGAGGTTAGGTTAAATTCTTACTAACTAATTATAAATAAATACACATTTGTATAAATATTTGTAATAAAGGATCAAACTAATTACACATTATCTAGTATAAAGTTCAGCAAAGATCTTATAAGCAATAAATGTAAATACAAGTATTTTCCGCTAAACATTCTTATCTTTTAATTCTCAGACTTAAACACAGAACGCGGAACAGAAGAAAAAGGCATCGCGCAGAACTCGATCCTCAATACCTCCGATTTAAAACCCGGTGTCAAACGATTTCAGCTACAGAGAGAGTTATTGGTCTCTCAGGAATCTGCAAGCCTTAATGTATCTACGAATACGAAATGTTTGTTCTGTAATTTCTCCATTTTCTCTGAGAGTAACATTTAAGACGTAATAGAAATCATATTCTCTAAACATATTCGTTCTCAAGCAGTACAATTTCTGGAAAATGCAAGACAGGGGCAACTGATGTTTTTAATAATACATGATAATATATTTATTTATCTAACTCCGTTATCATATTTATGAATTTTATAATAAATTTAATATTTAGATTTAAAAGAACGACATTATCCCAGACATTTTGAGATCCGGAAATTCGCACCTCTTGTTTCCTATATTATCAAATGACAGGTGATTTGTGCATTGATCACCATGCAAGCATGGCGAATAATCATTGGATATAATTAAATAATTAAAATTCCTTATTTTCTTTTGTGAAAATTCGGACTGATTGAATGGTCACCACTTAGTCTCAGTCTACCCCGCACTAAAGATAAGCCGTATCAAAACATTGTTTATTTAAAAATGGAGATAATAATAAAAAAATATTGATTTCTTTCACATGACCGCGTCAAATCGTACTTTATTATGTTTTGGAGTTAATACATTTTGAAATGTGGCTCCACCTACCGAAGACTTACATTAAAAATTTTAAGAAGACCATAAAAGAAAAAAATTATCAATTGTTACAAACAATTAAGGGATGCGTTCTGTTAGCATTTATCACAAAGGCACAAACACAAATGGTAATTTTAATGAGTTCGTAATAGTCTCTATGAACTTTGTTAAACGTGTAAAAGACATATTCTTTCTTAAATTAATAAAAGAACGAAGAAATTACCTTTTATTGCAAAATTTTATAATAAACCCACAGACTTGTTAAGGATTCTGATTATCTCTAGAACTGTTAAATATGTAAATTACTAGTGATTATACAACTTGGTACAGACTTTTTCATATTATTTCTAACGATTACATACAAACATAAGATAATGATATTGCAATTGAGACATTGTTAATATTTGAGCTTATCTCTTTCCAAATTTCGTTTCGTCACATTGCTTGGAATACAAGATACCAGCACAATCTTAATATAATCACATTATCGCTACAAAAAAACAGCTTGTTCCTCCCTGCAAGAATTTTGGAATGTCTCTCTCGTGATGATAGTGATTAATGTGTTCCAGGCATCAGGTAAAAAAAATATATATTCGGCAGGATTTGATCCGGCGTCCATTCCTCTATCTACTACCCGTTTAATCCACGGAGCTATCACAGAGGTACCTTACAGCACCGATGAGGGGTGTTGTACAATGAATTCTATCTTGACATTTATTGTTCTTATGATATACAATATTTACTTCATTATATCATTCTTGATAAGAATGTGAAATCATCAGCGCGATAATTATTCTATAGTTGATTCTAGTTAGGAAATATTTCTGATTCGAATGTCTTTTTGTGTAGGGCTCGCGAAGTAGCTTCTCATCCTGCGAACTGCTATCTTGCCCTCCCATATCTTCAAGGTGATTCCACATTACGACAAGACTGAACTGTAACTCGTCGTGAATCACCAGTCTGAAATACAGAACCGCGTAGTATTACAAGTAACTATTTGTACACCAATTAACACAACTAAGAGAATTTCCGGACAATGGCATTCGTTATTTATGAAAACTTGTAACCTAAACTTGAATGATATAATGCTAACAATATTTTAATTATCTGCAAATAGTTGATTGATTGCTTCTTAAAGAAATTATAATGCTTATAATGTAAACAACGAAGTAGTTGTATTACAACAGCATATTTTTCTCTAATGTCACTGCTCCGGGCAATATTATACTATTACATGAATGGAAAAGAGTTTTCAACCAGTAAGATCTCTATTTTCAATTTTGTAGTCTTGAAAAGTTTTTTCAATTTTCAAAAATATGCTCGAAAATAGGGACCACCAGCGCTTCGGTCAGCTGGTACAGAAGGGAGGCTTTAGTCGTCGTACTGATGGACGACAAACTGGCCCTTTTAGGCCCAAGTCTTTTCAAAAATTAATATTAATTACAAAAATATTGACATATTACTACTGAAATCACACCGTAACAGAAGAAAAATCACCTTTCTGATTCGAACTCACAACGTTAGCAAGCCGACAGCACACCTATGACGTTAATCCATTCACAAAGCGATTTGTGTTTCCGTGCTGCCACTTAGAAAAGTACTTAAAATAAAACGATGCTAAATAGAATATAATCGTTTCAGTATATATTTTTTCGTTTTCAGAGGTCAATCCTTTTAAGTTTAAATATATTGTGATATATAATATAATATAAAAATGTATAATATAGAATAATAAAATATATTAATATAATATAATTATAATTTAATAGAATGAATCCTTCATAGAAAGAAAGTACAATATTTTTACTTTTCTTCATGCATACTTCAGTACCACATTGTCATAATAAAACTAGAAAAGGACTTGCAATTATTCGGAGAAGAGCCTAATGTTCAGACGTAGACAGTTTTAAAGAATACTAGTGATGCTAAAACAGCGTACTTTCTCACCCGTATTTTCACGAAACTTATGCGGAAAATACTAAAAGTTTCGAAAATTGCACATGATCTTATTTAAAAATCTTATCTTTAAGGAAAAAAGTTTCATGAAGGCAAAATCTCAAATTTCAATATTTTACTTGTAGGAATACTTACGAAAATCTGTTTTCAACGAACATGAGACTAGCAATATTCTCTAAATGCACTTCCCAATATCCAACAATTATTACATTTACATTTTTATTACATTTGTAATAAAAATGATGGAACCTTTTTTGAAACTTTAGAAAAAGTCCCAGGAGCTTCATGTCATAACCTCCCAAAATTAAAATGTTGGTTTCAAATTGAAGGAGTTCCAAAATCAGCCAGATCGATTGGGGAATATATAATTTGGAGACAATCGGCGGAACGGTTTAGCGGCTAGCGTACGTAACAGACGTTTTATCTTCATTCAATTTTTCGGTGTCAGGAACCCACAAAACATGGATTCTGGCAACACCACATGTTAGAGAATTTTTGTTTCTAAATTTATAAAGTGGATTTATCCATTTTTTCGTCACAAGGGCGGTGTAATATGCGTTTTTCTGCCGTCAATTCGCCGTTTTTTCGCGTAGCATTACGTAACTTTCTCTACTCCTTAAGAAGAAAGTGCAGTCAATATATGAGGAAATTTAGATTATGCGTTCACGGAAATTTGTATGCTTTCACTGCAGCAATTTTGTAAAATTGGGAGTGCCTGTTTATACAATTTATAACCTTATTTGTAGAATTAGTTATACCGAGAAGAAGAAAGAGTTCATGAGAAATTTGAAAACAGATTAGTACTGTAATGTTGAAAATCCCAGAGATATTAATAAAGGTGACATTTACTACAGTGCATTTGTAATACACCTGTATAGTGATCTAGAGTGAAGAGTGTTACAAAAGAAAGAGTCTTTTCTAGCTCACAATGCACACAGCACACACACATGCTCCAGAATATTGAATATCATTGGACCAGAAAATCCTAGTACAAAACGCACATATACATTATCAATGCTGAAGTGCAATATATTGATTTAGAAGTCGTATTTACCCAATTTTCAGGAAATACAACGTACATGAGAACTTTCTTCTCATGAGTTCAAAAATAAAATACAATGAGTTTTTTTTCAGAAATATTTTGATCTCTGCATTTCAAAAGTCAGAATTTTCTTCAAAAACTCAAATATCATTTTGCTTCGATATCAATAGCTTTGCAGAATGTGCTTTCGTGTATTCGAGAATGTAAAATATAGTAAAATATTTTATTTAATATTTTGAAGTCTTAACTTAATAGATATAGTCAATACTGCCCATTGTTCAGTTTAAAAAACTATGGTAAATATTGTAATGAAAGAACACATACAATTCAGTGGTACTCAGTTTAATAAATATGTTTATTTTACCAACGAAATAGAAAGTGTGAATAAATATGTATTGGCTACAATGAATATCATTGCAATATTGTAGGAAATCTCTGAGAGAGTTGAATATTAAGTTATAAATAATAATCCAATTAGCAGACCATATATGAAAATTTCATTTTTGATTAAATAAATTTCCATTTTATAATACTATATTACCCAGTGGGTAATAAAGTCCTTAGGTTTTATTAGGCAACGATTATTGAAAGTCTGAATTAAATATGTGAAACTTTCTTTTGATAATTGGAAATTGTTGTTTTTTGTATATATTTTTAATGTCTCTTTTAATCACTAGGTCATGTAACAACCACTGTGATTTTTATCTTTGGGGTTTTCTCTAGGAGAATACGTATGACATCACGAACACACATCTATGTCCGAGACGGAACCCGCGGCCCTTCGAACCCAGGAAGCTACGGCCTTGTCGTCCATTTCCTCTTTCTCTCCTAGTAAACCTTTGTAAAAACCTAATCTATACATAAATACATCGAATACACCGCTTAATTCTTAATCATTTGAATTACGTTTTTCCGTGTCCCTGGCCACGTGGGGATAGTGGAAATAAAAACCGCTGACTATAGTAAAGTTGGCCTCGAGGAAGCCAGAAAGACATCTTTATGGCAATATCTGCTCTTACTACCAACATTTTATCCAACGTTGCATTTTGAGTGCCAACAGTGTGGGAGAACTCTTTTCAAACTCACGAGGATCATAAGATCCTTGTCGTGGTCATCCCGTGGCTCTAAGCCCGAGGCAAGAATTATTATTCACCTTCGGATCGGGCACTGCCACTTCTCGCACGGACATCTCGTGCAGTTACCCACCCCCTATCCCCCAGAAATGAAGAACAGACCTTACTGTAAAGCATGCTCCTGTGCACTGCGATAATGAAAGAGCCGAAGAAGGCATAGCTTGTCGACTATGGAAGAGATGCAGGCTACTGTCCTCCGCAAACTCTTCAAACTTTCTTAGCTATGGATTTATGGATCTAATACGCGTGAAGGGGATGATTTTTAACATGCCTTTTATAACTAATTTTGCGTTTTTGATGTAACACTGTCTTTGTCATTTATTTCATTTTAAAATTAGTCATTTTTTCCTGTTTTTACTCTTTTAATCTTGTAATTAATAAAAAAAAAATTTTAACTGACTTTTATACTAATTTTCAGAAAATTTTACGAATAATATTGCACTATGTAATTGATAAGATATTTGACACAATACACAGTTCTTTATATTATTAAAGAAGGTATGAAGTTTCATTTCGTGAAAATAATAAAGACTGTAGTTTAGTTTTCTGATTTGAGAACTTGTGATCTCATTGAATCTCTTGTGTTTACCGTGTTGATCTAAAACCAAATATATTTTCAGGTTCGATATGCATTCAAGTATTGGGATCTTATGAGCACAAATTATTTGGCATGCGTATATCTTACAATGGCTAAAATTATTTCACAATTAATCGTTAGAAAACAAGGACGGTGTGTTACCTGTGAATAAAAACCGTTTCTTACTTCAATATCGATAACCGTGTCAAGGTTTCCGGATGTTTGAATTGCGGAGAGCTTCTTGAATCGAACTAAACACTCCAGAAACTGTTTCTGGGGGTCATACAAAAACCTAACATAAATTGGAAAGATAATACGATTCGGAAACACTGTGTTCCGCTTAAATATTTTAATTGGAAAATTGTCCCGGAATTGAAATTTTTAACTAAATACTCAATCTCTTTAAAGTTTATTCAATCAAGTTTTTGTTTCTTTCTTAATAGCTCGTTTTAAGAAAATTACATTGATTCGTAACGTCATTGATTCGTTCTTCGGCTCTTTCATTATCGCAGTGCACAGGAGCATGCTTTACAGTAAGGTCTGTTCATCATTTCTGGGGGATAGGGGGTGGGTAACTGCACGAGATGTCCGTGCGAGAAGTGGCAGTGCCCGATCCGAAGGTGAATAACAATTCTTGCCTCGGGCTTAGAGCCACGGGATGACCACGAGAAGGGTCTTATGATGCTTGTGAGTTTGAAAAGAGATCTGCCACTCTGTTTGCACTCAAAATGCAACGTTGGATAAAATCTTGGTAGTAAGAGTAGATATTACCATAAAGATGTCTTTCTGGCTTCCTCGAGGCCAACTTTACTACCTAGTCAGCGGTTTCATTTCCACTTATCCCCACGTGGCCAGGGACACAGGAAAAAACGTAATTCAAATGATTAAGAATTAAGCGGTGTATTCGATGTATTTGATGTTGGATATATGATGTCAAAGGTTTACTAGGAGAGAAAGAGGAAATGGACGACAAGGCCGTAGCTTCCTGGGTTCGAAGGGCCGCGGGTTCCGTCTCGGACATAGATGTGTGTTCGTGATGTCCTTACGTATTCTCCCTACAGAAAACCCCAAACATAAAAAATCACAGTGGTCGTTATATGACATAGTAGTTAAAAAGAGACATTAAAAATATATACAAAAAACAACAATTTCCAATTGTCAAAGAAAGTTTCACATATTTGAATTCAGACTTTCAATAATCGTTGCCTAATAAAACCTAAGGACTTTATTTCCCTGGGTAAAATAGTATTATAAAATGGAAAGTTATTTAATCAAAATAAATTTTCTATATATGGTCTGCTAATTGGATTATTATTTATAACTTAATATTCAACTCTCAGAGATTTCCACATATTGCAATGATATTCATTGTAGCCAATACCTATTTTATTCACACTTTCTCATTTCGTTGGTAAAATAAACATATTTATTAAACTGAGTACCACTGAATTTAATAATGTTCTTCATTACAATATTTCATAATTTTTAAGCTGAGGAACAGTGACGGAAAATAATTGGCCTAATATTGAGTTAAGACTTCATTAAATATTTTACTATATTTTACATTCTCGAATGCGCAGCACACTACAGAAACAATGATATCAAGTAAAAATAGTATTTAAGGGTTTTGAAGGAAAATTCGGATTTTGTAATCACGAAATCGAAAAAAATATTTCCAAAAAGACTCTGCGAACATGTATTTATTTTTAGACTCGTTGTAGGAAAAGGACCTGTGTACGCATGGTACCAAAAATTAAAACATTACTGACTTCTAAATCAATGTATTATTTTTCAAAATTTATATTATACTAGCAAGTTCATTGGGATTCTGAATCCAATGATATTCCAATATTTCTGGAGGGTATGTTACATTATGCTCATATTGCATTATTGAAACTTTCTGAAAAAGAACTCTTTCGTTTTTACTTTACACTCTTCATTCGAATACACTATACCGTTATTACAAATACTGTAGTAAATGTCACCTTTATTAATATCTCTGGATTTTCAACATTACAATTACTAATCTGTTTCAAATTTCTCATGAACTCTTTACTCTTCTTCTCGTATAACTAATTTACAAATGAAGAAAAATTATAAATGTTTTCCAAATTTACAAAATTGCTTTGCAGTGAAAGCATACAAATTTTCCTGAACGCACAATCTAAATTTCTCATATATGACTGCACTTTCTTCTAAGGAGTAGAGAAAGTTACGTAATGCTACGCGAAAAACGGCGAATTGTCGGCAGAAAACGCATATTACACGCCTTGTGACGAAAAAATGGATAAATCCACTTGCTAAATTTAGAAAAAATCCTCCAAATCGTGGTGTAGCCAGAATCCATGTTTGTAGGTGGTTGATAGCGAAAATCGACTGACGTAAAATGTCTGTCCGTCCGTCCCTGAACAACGCTAGCCGCTAAACCGTTCAGCCGAATTTCACCAAAATTGATACTCCCAATCGATCTGGCTGATGTCGTAGCGCCTTGAATTTGAAACCGATATTCAATTAGGGGGGAGGGTACTTTACATGTAGCCCTTGGGACATTTTTCAAATGTTCAAACAAATGGCTCCATAATTTTTTATTACAAATGTAATAAAAATGTAAATGTAATAATTGTTGGATAATGGGAAGTGCATTTAAGAGAATATTGCTAGTCTCATGTTCGTTGAAAACAGATTTTTCGTAAGTATTCCTACAAGTAAAATATTGAAATTTGAGATTTTTGCCTTCATGAAACTTTTTCCTTAAAGATAAGATATTTAAATAAGATCATGTGCAATCTTTCGAAACTTTTAGTATTTTCCGCATAAGTTTCGTGAAATAGGGTGAGAAAGTACGCGCTGTTTTAGCATCACTAGTATTCTTTAAAACTGTCCTACTTCTAGACATTAGGCTCTTCTCGAATAATTGCAAGTCCTTTTCTAGTTTTATTATGACAATGTGGTACTGAAGTATGCATGAAGAAAAGTAAAATATTGTACTTTCTTTCTATAGAGAAAAGTTCGCATTCTATTAAATTATAATTATATTATATTAATATATTTTATTATTCCCTATATTATACATTTTTATATTATATTATATATCACAATATATTTAAACTTAAAAGGATTGACTCTGAAACAAAAAATATATATGAAACGATTATGTTCTATTTAGCATAGGTTTATTATTTTAAGTACTTTTCTAAGTGGCAACTGAAACACAAATCGCTTTAGCCGAATGGTTAACGTCATAGGTGTGCTGTCGGCTTGCTAACGTTGTGAGTTCTGAATCCAGAAGGTGATTTTTTTCTTCTGTTACGGTGTGATTTCAGTAGTAATATGTCCAATATTTTGTATTACATTAATTTTGAAAGACTTAGGGCCCTAAAGGGCCAGTTTGTCGTCCATCAGTACGACGACTAGAAGCCTCCTTCTGTACCAACTGACCGAGGCGCTGGTGGTCCTATTTTCGAGGAACTCTATATATTTTGAAAATTGAAAAAGTTAACTTTTCAAGACTACAAAAATTGAAAATAGAGATCTTACTGTTGAAAACTCTTTTCCCAATTCATGTAATAGTATAATATTGCGGAGCAGTGACATTAGAGAAGAAAGTATGTGCTGTTGTAGTACAACTACTTCGTTGTTTACATTATAAGCATTATAATTTCTTTAAGAAGCAATCAATCAACTATTTGCAGATATTTAAAATATTGTTAGCATTATATCATTCAAGTTTAGGTTACAAGTTTTCATGAATAACGAATGCAAATTTGTCCGGAAATTCTCTTAGTTGTATTAATTGGTATTACAAATAACATAGTTACTTGCTTAATACTACGCGGTTCTGTATTTCAGACTGGTGTTTCACGACGAGTTACAGTTCAGTCTTATCGCGATTGGATTGATTCGACATTCTGATAAAGGGTTGGATAGAAGCTACTTGAGCCCTCACAAAAGACATTCGAATCGAAATATTTCTAACTAGAATCAACTATAGAATAGTATCGCGCTGATGATTCCACATTCTTATCAAGAATGATATAATGAAGTAAATATTGTATATCATAAGAACAATAAATGTCAAGATAGAATTCATTGTACAACACCCCTCATCGGTGCTGTAAGGTACCTCTGTGATAGCTCCGTGGATTAAACGGGTAGTAGATAGAGGAATGGGAGTTGGTACGCCTGCGTCCTTGTGCAAAGCCGTGTGTGGAAGGAACTCCGGTATTTTTTATGCGTATGGCGCGACAACGTGGATTTTACCGTTTGAGGTAAGATAAGCAGGCAGCTTATGCTATTAAGTGCCCGGATTATTGTTAGGAGCAAAGGGGCTAGCATATATTTTGGCGTATAGCATTTTTTCGGCTGATACACAAACAGAACATCTCGCCGCCATATTGTTTTTGAGCGTTGTCCTTGGAGTGGGGAGCGGTTAGGTTCACCGTGAGATACAACTAGCGATCCTTGGGAGTGGAGGCATAACTAAAGCGATACTAGCGCTCCGGCGTGTGGAGTCGTTATCCCTGCGATATGGACGCACACGAACTGCAGTCGAAATGTAACGGGATGGGTACTTTGGCGAAGACATCGATGGAGTGCGAAAGTTCTGTAAATGTAGATAACATTATGCCAGAAGAAATACTTAATATGAATGAGTGCAATGCAGAAATGGTGCTCGATTCTTTATTAAAGAAATTAGAGGACCTCAAGTCCCGCTTATCTGTTTACAGAAATACCAAAAGCGAAATTAAGAACGGTATCGAAGAGTCATTTAGACTGGCATCTCTTTTAAAGATTCTGGGCAGCAAGCGTGTTTCTGTAGATCAATCTACTCAATGTGACCTGACCTCAGAGACCACACGCACTTTGGCTGACGCTTCTAAGCCCACTGAAGACTCCAACGAAAAGGCAAAGGGTGAGTTATTCAGAGAAGGAATAAGAAAAGCCGATAACTTCGATGACACTGAGAAGCTGATGAGCTGTGTCTGGTCGGAAGACTACTTCCAGACAATAAAAATGGCAACAGGAAATCCCCTAAAGACAAGGGATGGTGACATTATTATTTTTACAGACGAGCGCCAAGACGAAGAAAGGAAACCCTACCTGGAAGCTCAACTCCTGGAAAAATATCCTGAGCTACTAGAAGTAGATGCGGTGGGTCCTAGCACTGACAGATTAAGTACATTGAGCAGAGTACTAAGATTAAACTGGGGGATGGAAAACAACACACGAAGACCAGAATGGTGTACTTAATTATAGTGCAACCGGAAAAGGACAATAACAAGAAGACAAGGGAAAGACTCTACAATGCAATCGTCCTATTCAAAGAACTTGCAATAAACCACAAAAAGACTAATGTAAGGGTAGAGGCCCCTCGAACGCACAGCGTTCTCGGGAGCTGCGGAATTGATGGAGTGTATTTTTGTGGATAAAAAAATAGACATCCAGGTATGTACTCAACGTCGACCTGAGCCCAAAATGAAAACCCCAAGAGAACCTTCCACAGCCTTGGTCGTCACTACTGAAGACAAAGAGAAGACCTATGCTGACCTTCTGAAGGACATCAAAAACAAACTACAGGTAGCAGGAGCTCTAGAGAGAGTGAACTCTGTGAAAAAAACCAGAACAGGTGAACTGCTCCTACTTTGAAAGAAGGAGAAATGGAAGTTAAGAATATCATCACGGAGCAACTGGAAAAGACAAACGCTCGTATCCTGGGCCAACGGAGGACAATACTTAATCGTGAAGCATCTAGATGCAATAACTACTGCAGAAGAGCTATAAGAAACACTACGCGCCGAGGCACGTAACGAAGACATAACTGTCCGATCTGTGAGACCTGCATAGGGTAGAACAACTGCAACGGTTGAAACAAATGAGAAGACTGCGGAACATCTCTGCAAAATAGGCAGGATAAAGGTAGGAATGGTGCTCTGCTATGTTTACAGAAGAATGGAAGTCCGGAGGTGTCATCGGTGCTGGAATTATGGTCACACTGCAACTAGCTGCCGCAGCGAAGACAGAAGGAATAAGTGCTACAACTGCGGACACGAGGGACAATAGCCAAAGAATGGTGAACCCCGGCCCATTGTCCTCTTGAATGAAGACCACAAGGCAGGTACTGACCCTGCACGGCATTTGGCAAAGCCCCAGAAGGCAAGGATCGCCCAATCATGATCAACGTCCTACAAATCAACGTCAATAGATGAGATGGGCACGACTTACTAACAGAAACGACAAAAGACTAAAATGTGACCTAATCCTCATCAGTGAACCTAACAAAATTATGGCAAAAACAAAGGTTGGTAATTTTGATCTGAACTTAGACTCAGGAATCATAGTAAGAGCCCCTTCCACTAGGATCACAGAGATGGATAGGAGAAGGTTCGATGGGTTAGAGGAAGGGGCTGTACACGCAGCTGCTACATTACGCCAAACACAAGTATAGAGGTTTTTTTCCCAAACCCTGGATGCATTTGAATTAGAACTTAGAGGGAAAGGCACTGAAATAATAGTGGCTGGCGACTTCAACGCGAGTCTGCGGACTGGGGATCTCCAAACGAAAACCCCGGGGGAGAATTACAGAATGGGCAGCAGCACTAACCCCAACCCGTCATGAATACAGGAAAAACCCCACATTTGTAAGAGGCACGAAGCATCGTTTTTTGATATATCACTTGTTCTGACCCCCTAGCAAAACGCATCGTAGAATGGAAGGTCTTAGATGAAGAAACACCCAGTGACCATAGATATATATCATTCAGAATATCTAAAGGCAGCAAGGCAAAGACTTACTGAAAACCCTCCCCGTCGGTAAAACTTGACAAGACGCTATCTGACGTGCCCTACAAGATAGTGCATCCGGAAAGTGAAACCCATACACCAATGGGAGTGCGTGAAACGGCTACAGAAAGAGTGTAGAAAACCCCAAAATCGCCAAGAGCCAACAAAATGGATCCTCCATGGTGGGGCCTGGAACTCCGCCCAAGAAAGGAGGTCCTTGCTGCAAGACGATATTACAAAGGCAAAATAGGAAACATTCCTCCGGGGAATTGGGGTAGACCACTATAAAGCCTCAAAAGGAACCCCGTCAAAAAGATTGCCCAAGAAAAAAGGAAGTGCTTTCCAACTATGCCAGGATATTGAAGCAAAGGGGGGGATGGCATAGAATCGCCATGAAAAACACCTGAAAGGAGCCAGAGTACATATGACTCTTGAAAGAAGACTGGGTACCATCGACAATCTCTTCCCACGCCACACTAAAATTTGCATTCGTTATTCATGAAAACTTGTAACCTAAACTTGAATGATATAATGCTAACCTCCGACGCGATGCCAGACCGGCGGTTCCGAAGGTAGTAACAAGGGCGGTTCAACATGGCCTCTTGTTCGGTTAGGAAACGCCGACTACGCAAAAAAAAAAAAAAAAAGATAGAGGAATGGACGCCGGATCAAATCCTGCCGAATATATATTTTTTACCTGATGCCGGAACAATTAATCACTATCATCACGAGAGAGCATTCCAAAATTTTTGCAAGGAGGAACAAACTTGTTTTTGTAAACGATAATGTGATTATATTAAGATTGTGTGCTGGTATCTTGATTCCAGCAATGTGAGAAACGAAATTTAAGAGATAGTCAAATATTAACAGTGTCTCAATTCAATATCATTATCATATGTTTATGTAATCGTTAGAAATATAGAAAAAGTCTGTACAAGTTGTATAATCACTAGTAATTTAAAATTTAAAGTTCAGAGATAACAGAATCCTACAAGTCTGTGGGTTTATTATAAAATTTTGCAATAAAGGTAATTTCTTCTGTTCTTTATTAATTTAGAAAGGAATATGTCTTTTTTTACACGTTTAAAAAAGTTCCTTAGAGACTATTACGAACTCATTAAAATTACCATTTTGTGTTTGTGCCTTTTTGATAAAATGCTAACAGAACGCATCCCTTTTAAATTTTTTGTAAAATTGATAATTTTTTTCTTTATGGTCTTCTTAAAATTTTTTAAAGTAAGTTCTAGGTGGAGCCACATTTCAAAAATGTATTAACTCAAAAATAATAAAGTACGATTTGACGCGGTCATGTGAAAGAAATCAATATTTTTTATTATTATTCCATTTTTAAATAAAATGTTTTGATACGGCTTATCTTTTTGGTGGGGTAGACTGAGATAAATGGTGACCATTCAATCAGTCCGAATTTTCACAAAGAAAATAAGGAATTTTAATTATTTAATTATATCCAATGATTATTCGATGCTTGCGTAGGTGATCCAATGCACAAACACCTGTCATTTAGTCTCAATATAGGAAAAAAAAGAGGTGCGAATTCCGGATCTCAAAAAGTCTGGATAATGTCGTTCTTTTTAAAACTAAATATTAAATTTATTATAAAATTCATAAATATGATAAGGAGAGATAAATAAATATATTATCATGTATTGTTAAAAAAATCAGTTCCCCAATATTGCATTTTCCAGAAATTGTACTGTTGAGAACGAATATGTTTAGAGAATATGATTTCATTAGTCTTAAATGTTACTCCAGAGAAAATGGAGAAATTACAGAAAAACATTTCGTATTCGTAGATACATTAAGGGTTGTAGATTCCTGAGAGACCAATAACTCTTCTGTAGCTGAAATCGTTTGACACCGGGTTTTAAATCGGAGGTATTGAGGATCGAGCCCGCGCGATGCCTTTTTTCTTCTGTTCCGTTCTGTTTTACCTAAGTCTGAGAATTTAAAAGATAAGAATGTTTAGCGGAAAATACTTGTATTTATTTATTGCTTATAAGATCTTTGCTGAACTTTTATACTAGATAATTGTAATTAGTTTTTATCCGCTTTATTACAAATATTTATACAAATGTGTATTTATTTATAATTAGTTAGAAGAATTTAACCTAACCTCGCTTGGAAAATTTAAAATAGTGAACGTTTTTTTTACATTTTGCATTCACTTCCAAAAAGGTTGTCAAACTCTGTCACTTTTCATGGGAAATGAAATATAAGGGAAAAAGTTTATCCCGTTCGTTAGTGATATCCATATTGGGGACCTGATAACCGTATTAATTGAGTACTAAAGATGTAATTCCTTCGGTCAGGAATCAAACCCGCATCGTTCGATTTACGACCAGTGTCTGACCACTGAGCCTGGAAAAAAAGCGTTTTAAGTTGGGTTTTGGGCTTGTACCCCGTTCCCCACGCATTTGATATTTGTCACCGCTGTCATCATTTACGTAAGTCAATATAGAGAAGGTTTGGACCTTTAAGTAATTGATATCAAAGTTTGTGACTTTTACACAACGTCATTGCCCAGATTGTGACAAATTACTCTTTTTTTTCTTGATTCAGATAAATACGATACATATTTGCAATATGAATCATTTATGTAAAATAAACTCACCTTGAAATGACAATCAGTAATGCAGAAGTTCTCAGTACTGTTTTTGTATCACCTTTTGGAACTGCTGTAACACGTTTAGATGGATTTTGAACTATGATAATTCGTTATCTCAGCACAAAACAAAGCTTGTACTTCTCGTTTTTACTTTCTCGTATACGCACGAATATGCACGTAGTATAAGTAGTATATTCGTATTATGTGACGTATATACATGAAATATATTCGTGCGTATACGTAGTATACAGAAAGTTATGTAATACAGCGGAAAATCGATTTCGCGATTAAGCAATGCTCCCCACTTTGCGATCGAAAGTAGTTTGTCCAAACCGTCCGTCCATCCGTCTGTGATCACTACTGAGCGCCTAAACCACACGTACGATCCTTTCCAAATTAGAAGAAACCCCTGTTTTTCTAGCTGTAGTTAAACTTAGAAATTTTAAAAATCTTTGAAATTTAGAAAGTACTTTACATAAACCTTTCAGACATTTTCAAAATTTTCTCAAAAAACGGCTCCTAATTTTCTGGTAAGAATAAATTAAAATACACTTAGAAGGATGACATAGTTCAATTTTCTTAGTTAACTCTGAATTTTCGAAAATTTTAAAAGTTTGAACATTTTAGGGCGTCTTCCTACAACTACAAAATTGAAAACAGATTTGTCTTTCCGATGAAATTTGTTGTCCATATTTCGTTCTTGCATAACAATCATTTAGAGCTTTCTTGAAATGAAAGCATTTTTTGTCACAAAAGTGCAAGCAATATTTACAATTTTAAAGAATGGTTTGAAATGCAAGAGCTGCAATGAAGTGTATTTCTTTCTTACTATTAAAACTTGTTTAAAACCAATTTTGCGAAATCATTACTTTTACTGTTTCTTTCATTGTAGCTTAACATTCCTGTCTTCAGCTAGAAAAACTCAACAAGTATCACTCGTCAACACATCCTAATATGTAAAACATTGTATAAGTGACTGCGGGGAGTGACGTCATGTAGTTCAGGTGCTTGTTTGAAGAACTGGAAGACTCGAGTTCACGTCTGTATTTCATGCAACTTTTTATTTTTTGTTTGTGTGATTTTTAATTAATACTTTTCCTTTTTCAATAATTAAGGTATGCATTTACGATTTGTCGTTTGAGAGTTTTCAAAAACGAATGAAGTGGTAATAGTGTAACATTTGTTATATATTAAGAAAACTTTATAATAACTGAGAAAATAGGTTTATTTTTATATAAATATGAGTAGATAACAAAAAGATAATAACTGCGTAATGATTGGTGATTTTCTTGAAGTCAATAAATGTTTCTTAGATTATAGTATTTACTTGCAGCAATTGGATTCTGAATGTCGGGCCGTGTCGAAACTTGTCCATAGCCCAACGTTATCGTCTAATAATCTCACCTTGAGCAGAAGCGATAAGGGTTGAGCGTCAGGCTAGGGCCAGAAGCGCCTGCTAGGAAAAATTACATAGTACTGAACTGCAGAACTTCTTAAGTAGAATTAACTATTTTTATAGTGCCGCGTAGATTTCTTTGCTTTCTTATTGTCTCTTAGAGGTAATTTATTTAATATTTTAAATTGCAGAAGTGCGGAAAAGCAATGAGTTTGAAGACAAAATTTGTAAGATTCTTAGTGAAGTGATAATTCACGGAAATGCTTACAATACATCTATGTTAATGCTACAATCAACTTAGGTGCGTGGCTTCACAATAGAGGAACGCGTGTTCAAATCCCGTACGATATCAGCGGTTTTTTACTTGACGAGCAATGAAAATAAATTCCTAATAACGATGTCGAGAATGTTCTAAACATTCCTTTTCTTTGCAAGAAGATACCATTACAAAACTGCGGAAAGAATTTGATGTGCGCACAATTGCTAGTCGTTTACCAGATCATTCACTACTCCATATTTTCCTGTTCATAGGCCGTTTTTGGTTTTTAAATTGGTACGTTCGTTTCCTTCCCAATCCCTAATACGAGTATTACGTCCTTTGTAATTAACTATATTTGTGTCTCACTGTTCTTTTGTCAAGTTTTCTAGCTGAAATTTTTTCTTTGCTTTTAAAAATTAAGAAATGCTTACACTTCGCTACTACCAAAATATGAAGAACTAGAGGTGCTACAGAGATAGGACAGACTTTCTCGTAGCAAATGTTTATAATTTCCTTTGTGTGGACTGGTTTTAAGGTTCTTGCCAGCTCACATAAAGTTCTTGCATTCTCTTGCCAGCTGACATCTATCGCCACTAAAATACATTTTTACAATTTTCTCAACTTTTCGGTTCAAAATGGCTCTTTTCACAGGAATCTATTGGAGTTTTTGAAAAACTTCTCTAAAGTCATTTGAAGCACTTCTACTCACAAGTTAAATAATCTATAAAATCTATTCAAATGCTCATATTAACAGCCCGAGAGGGTATTTCAAAATTACATTTGTGTAATTTTAAAAACAATAGAATAGAGCAATATCTTGTTTATGTCATCGGATAGGCTGCATTTGGCATTACCCCAACCAAAAATTTAAAGAAAAAATTTGGAGCCGTTTTTGAGAAAATCTTGTTTATGTAAATTTTTAAAATTGCAAATATTGCACGCCATATTGTGCGAAATCAACTAAAACTTTTAAAAAAATTGCATGACCTTATTAAAAGATCTAATTATAAGCAACACATTTCATTTGAAGCAAAAATCTCTATCTTTAGTTTTGTAGTTGTAGTAAGACGCCGCAAAATATTCAAATTTTAGCGATTTTTCAAAATTCGATTAACCGTGAAAAATTAGACATATTCTACCTTTATTGGCGTATTTTACTATAGGAGTAAGTAGTACTTACAAGAAATTTACAAGAAAAATTTGGAGCCGTTTTGAAAAAAAATTTAAAATGTCCGAAGGCTACAAATAGTCCTCCCAAAATTAATGAATGTTTTTCAAAATCGCATGGCTTCAGCTCAGGCGAAAACGACAGGGGTTTCTTTAATTTGAAAAAATCGTATGCATGGTTTAGGCGCTAGAGTTGTATCAGACGGACAGACGGACGTTTTGCTTCCAATTGTTTTTGGCATCACGGATCAACAAAGCTGGAATTATGGCTACACCGCGGGTTAGAGTCTTTTTTCTCTTAATTTAGTAATTTTTTATTCGTTTTTTCGTCACCCAGAGCGCTGCAATGATTTTTCGCAGAAAATGCGCAGTTTTTTCGCGCAGCATTATATAATATTCTCTATACTACGTATATTACTCTGTATATACGTAAGTATACGAGAATGTAATATGTGAAGTGTTTGTTAACATGCGTCACGCAGATAAATTTTAAGGAATAAGTTAGCGATGAAGTCGAAAAAAATAATTCTTGGTTTTTAAAATCATGTATTTATATAATAAATACTCGATTATTAGTTGAAGTAAATATGTTTATCATGCCCATTTGATAGCATTCTGAAGGCTACATTGTTGTGAATGATGCTGATTAATAAACAAGTCCATTTATTAAATATTCTTCTCAATCATTCATTCAAGGTATACTGCAGCTTTTTACTAAACCATCCCAACCGCGGATCCAAAATAAAAGACTCGAGGTCACGTGCCTCTCTTCATCCTAGAAAATATTCATTTCTCTCACAATGAACTATTGGCCCAAGCTAGTAGAAGATGAAGATGAAAGATCTTTTATTTATATAATGATATTTCATCAGAAACAGCTCTTTGCCCTTAACTTGACGTTCAGAATGCTTATTTGCATTATTTTAGGAGACGCAATAAGTTATGCAAGACTGGTAAAACAAAGATATTTGAAAGGTTTGATTAATTACATAATCCAAATAACTAAAAATATTGGTGGATATCGTTTAAGACCGAGAACGGCTGCAAAACCTTTTGAATTCATATAAGCGATTTCCCGGTTTTGGAGTCAGCGTATCACTTGAAAAATAGGTAAGAAATATTTTTTTGCTTATCTGTAACATTTAATCCAGAAATTAATAAAAACATGAAAAATGGAAATCAAAATAAATAATGTAAAGTCAAGACACATGGTTGTAGAAGTAAATACAATCTAGAACAGAAATAGAATTATATTTCCAATGAAAAGAATTAAATATATCAGGTGTGTTAGAAACAGGGGATCTAATAATATTGACTTTATTAAAAAATAAGCTATGGAAGTCAATTATTAGTAGACTTCATAATATTTTATAAAACAAACATTTTCGAAGAAAACCAGAGACAATATACAAGACAATGGTGGAGAGCTGTGTTACGTATGAATCGAAATTAGAATTAAAAATGATGCAATAGCTCTCAGTTAACTGCTATGAAAATGAATTTTTGGAGACGATGTTGCTGCATACTGTTTGATAGAATACTAAACGAAGAGAGATTAGACAGATAATAATAATTGAGAGGCAAGTGATTGAAAATGCCAGAATCAAACAACTCCATTGGTATGCTGCAGAATGCATGCTGACAGAATATCAAAAATTATATTTGGTGAATCCTTTCGAAAGAAGAAAACGAGAGATGAAATCTTGTAAATTCGTCATCGATTTGACAATGAAGGGCAGAAGAATGGGGAAGATGCCTGACGGAATAAAAAACATTGGTGTGAGAATTGCGAAAAAACGGTCATTAGAACTGTAAAATACTCAGCAAATTAATAATAGTACGCTAGAAGCCCGAAGTGGAAGATGCCGGATGAAGAAGCCTTATTATTATGTGCTTGGCACAAGTAAGCGGGGCAAGATCTGTTAGATCTTTGCCGGAATACAAACCAAAAAGCAAAGTAACGTTCTTATTTGAAAAGATTAAATGAAAACAAAAGAAAATTTGATTATTTTTCTAGAGTTGAGTCCTTTAGATAACAAATATCAGATATTACTCTATTTGGCATTTATGATATTTATAAAGCTTTGTCCATTTATCAGCATGATCCCACTTTTTCATTGAGAACAACTATTCTTCCGAATTGACAGGTCAAAGTAAATATTGTATTTAGGTAAAAAAAAGATGATTGAATTATGTTTTCGAAAAATTGACGGGAGTGAAGTAAAAAGAGAAAATTATCACAAATAGTAAATTCACATTTCTTGTATGTTGCACCAATGAATAATGTCAATTCCACAATTAAAATCTATTTTCGATCCACCAATAACATATGTGGGTCTCTTTAACCTGGAAATCTTTCGCTTTGGCAGCGATAACGTAATTCACGGAGAGGAGTATTCGGCAGTTTATCGACGAATGACAGAAACTGTAATTACAATAGCCAGTAGGACTTCTGATGCAGTATTCCAGGCAGAGGTTTTAAAACTCCAGACATTTTTCATCATTTCTCTCTCATGGTATGCAACATGTATTCTCAAGTTAATGTTGAAATATCTAGTATCACTTTCGGAATCCTAAGACTTAAGTAAAAGGAACGCAATGGTGACCCTGAAGATTTGGTTACGAACCCAACAGCGATAGCACAGATTTCTCCTTCTTCCCGACCTTGCATTAAAGTGGTCGCCGAAGTGTGCGACCAAATGCCAATGAATTATAAATTTGAGGTTATTTCGTTATTATTTAGATTTTCTTTGTAAAATCGTCTTCAATGAATATACTATATACGAACACAAACTATGAATCAATGGGTGTATTGGGCAAAGGTTTTTGTTTTGGCCTTTTGAAAAGTATTTAAAAAATAATAAACCTATCAAATAGAACATAATCGTTTCAGTAAAATTTTTTTTTCTTTTAGAGTCAACCTTTTTAATTTAAATATATTGTGATATATAATATAATATAAAATGTATAATATGGGAATAAAAAAATATAAATATAATATAATTATAATTTAATAGAATGCGAATTTTTCTCTATAAAAAAGAAAGTACAATATTTTATTTTTCTTCATGCATACTTCAGTACCACATTGTCATAAAAAAACTAAAAAAGGATTTGAATTATTCAGAAGAGCCAATGTCTAGAGGGGACGTTTTAAAAAATACAGTGATCAAAAACAGCGCGTACTTTCTCACCCGATTTTCCGGAAACATGCGGAAAATACAAAAGTTTAAAAATTGAAATGATCTTTTTTAAAAAATCTTATCTTTAAAAAAAAAGTTTCATGAAGGCAAAATCTAAATTTTCAATTTTTTACTTGTAGGAATACTTAAAAAAAATCTGTTTTAACAACAAGACTCAATTTCTTTAAATCCCTTAATACCCAACAATTATTACATTTACATTTTATTACATTTGTAATAAAAATTAGGGAAACATTTGTTTAACATTTAAAAAAATTCCCCGGGGGAAAATTTAAAAGTACCCTTTGAAATGGGTTTAAAATTTTAAAGGCGCTCGACATCAGCCAGATCGATTGGGAGTATAAATTTTTGGTGAAATTCGGCTGAACGGTTTAGCGGCTAGGTTTTTCAGGACGGACGGACAGACATTTACCGTCAGTCACCATCAACCACCCACAAACATGGATTCTGGCTACACCACGTTTTGGGAGAATTTTTTCTAAATTTGAAAATATTTATCCTTTTTTTCGTCAAAAGGGCGGTGTAATATGCTTTTTTCTGCCGTCAATTCGCCTTTTTTCCCTAGCATTACGTAACTTTCTCCCCAAGAAAAATGAGTCAATATATGAAATTTTGATTACGTTCGGAAAATTTTTTTTTCACTGCAAAAAAAATTTTTAAATTAAAACATTTTTAAATTTTTATAACCCTTTTTAAATTAGTTTTCCGAGAAAAATAAAAAGTTCATGAAATTTGAAACAAATTTGTAATTGTAATTTGAAAAAACCCAGAGATATTTAAAAGGGGACATTTTACAGTATTTGTAATAACGGTATAGTGTATTAGTGAAGAGTGTTAATAAAAAAAAAAGTTCTTTTTCAGAAAGTTTAATAAAAATATGAGCATAAATTTAAAATACCCCGAAATATTGGGAAAATTTATTGTTCAAATCCCAAAAACTTGTAGTACAATATCAATGTTGAAAAAGAATATATTGATTTAGAAGTCAGTAATGTTTTAATTTTTTTGCGGTACCATGCGTACACAGTCCTTTCCTACAAAGAGTCTAAAATAAATACATGTTCGCAGAGTTTTTTTGGAAATTTTTTTTGGATTTCGTGATTTCAAAAGCCGAATTTTCCTTCAAAACCCTAAATACTATTTTTACTTGATATCATTGTTTCTGTATGTGCTGCGATTCGAGAATGTAAATATAGAAAAATATTTAATAAGTCTTAACTCAATATTGGGCCAATTATTTTCCGTCACTGTTCCTCAGCTTAAAAAACTATGGAAATATTGTAATGAAAGAACATTATTAAATTAGTGGTACTCAGTTTAATAAATATGTTTATTTTACCAACGAAATAGAGAAAGTGTGAATAAAATATTATTGGCTAAATGAATATCATTGCAATATTGTAGGAAATCTCTGAGAGAGTTGAATTAGTTATAAATAATAATCCAATTAGCAGACCATATATGAAAATTTCATTTTTGATTAAATAAATTTCCATTTTATAATACTATATTACCCAGGGTAATAAAGTCCTTAGGTTTTATTAGGCAACGATTATTGAAAGTCTGAATTCAAATATGTGAAACTTTTTTTTGACAATTGAAATTGTTTTTTATATATTTTTAATGTCTCTTTTAACTACTAGGTCATGTAACAACCACTGTGATTTTTTATCTTTGGGGTTTTCTCTAGGAGAATATAGACATCACGAACACACATCTATGCCCGAGACGGAACCCGGGGCCCCTTCGAACCCAGGAAGCTACGGCCTTGTCGTCCATTTCCTCTTTCTCTCCTAGTAAACCTTTGACATCATATATCAACATCAAACATCGAACACCGCTTAATTTTAATCTTTTGGGAATTACGTTTTTCCTGTTCCTGGCCGTGGGGATAAGTGGAAATGAAACCGCTGACTAGGTAGTAAAGTTGGCCTCGAGGAAGCCAGAAAGACATCTTTATGGCAATATCTGCTCTTACTACCAACATTTTACCCAACGTTGCATTTGGTGCCAACAGGAGAACTCTTTTCAAACTCAGAGGATCATAAGATCCTTGTCGTGGTCATCCTGGCTCTAAGCCCGGAGGCAAAAATTTATTCACCTTGGGATCGGGCACTGCCATTTCGCACGGACATCTCGTGCAGTTACCCCCCTATCCCCGGGGAAATGAAGAACAGACCTTACTGTAAAGCATGCCCTGTGCACTGCGATAATGAAAGAAACCAAAGGGCTTGTCGACTATGGAAGAGATGCAGGCTACTGTCCTCCGCAAACTCTTCAAACTTTCTTAGCTATGGATTTATGGATCAAATACGTGAAGGGGATGTTTTTTAACATGCCTTTTATAACAAATTTTTTGTTTTTGATGTAACACTGTCTTTGTCATTTATTTCATTTTAAAATTAGTCTTTTTTTCCTGTTTTTACTCTTTTAATCTTGTAATAAATAAAAAATATTTTAACTGACTTTATACTAATTTTCAGAAAATTTTGCGAATAATATTGACTGTAATTGACAAGATATTTGAGCACAATACACAGTTTTTATATTATTAAAGAAGGTATGAAGTTTCATTTCTGTGAAAATAATAAAGACTGTAGTTTAGTTTTCTGATTTGAGAACTTGTGATCTCATTGAATCTCTTGTTTTTTTACCGTGTTGATCTAAAACCAAATATATTTTCAGGTTCGATATGCATTCAAATGTGGATCTTATGAGCACAAATTATTTGGCATGCGTATATCTTACAATGGGTAAAATTATTTACAATTAATCGTTGGGAAAAAAAAGGACGGTGTTTTACCTGTTTAATAAAAAAACCCTTTCTTACTTCAATATCATTTAAACCCTTCAAGGTTTCCGGATGTTTAATTTCGGAAACTTCTTGAATCGAACTAAAACTCCAGGAAAAATGCTGGGGGCATACAAAAACCTAACATAAATTGGAAAGATAATACGATTCGGAAACACTGTTTTTCCCTTAAATATTTTTAAATTTGGGAAAAATTTTCCCCAATTAAAATTTTTTTAATAAATTAAATCTCTTTTAAAATTTATTCAATCAAGTTTTGTTTCTTTTTAGCTCTTTTTTAAAAAAAATTTGATTCTAACTCATTGATTCGTTCTTGGCTCTTTCATTATCGCGGGGCACAGGGCATGCTTTACAGTAAAAGGGCTTTCATTTATTTCTGGGGGGTGAAATTTTGGGAACTGCACGAGATGTCCGTGCGAGAAATGGCATTTCCCGATCCGGGAAAAATGAAAAAACAATTCTTGCCTCGGGCTTAAACCACGGGAGAAACGGAAAAAAGGGGCTTTTTGATCTTTTGGTTTTAAAAAAGATCTGCCCTCTGTTTGCACTCAAATGCAACGGAAAAAATTTTTGTAGGTAGATTTACCTAAAAATTCTTTTTTCCTCGGGAACTTTTTCCTGTCGGGGGTTTCATTTTCCTTTTCCCCATTGCCAGGGAAAGGAAAAAAAGTAAATTTAAATGATTGAAAAGCTTTTATTCGATGTTTTGATTTTGGTATTGATGTCAAAAGGGTTTTCTAGGAAAAAAGAAGGGGAAATGGACGACAACCGGGTTTCCCGGGGTTCAAAAGGCCGCGGGCCGTCTCGGAAAAGGGGTTTTGTTCGTGATGTCCTTACGTATTTCTCCTGAAAACCCCAAACATAAAAAAAGCGGGGGTGTTATATGACATAGTAGTTAAAAGGCATTAAAAAAATATCAAAAAAAACAATTTCCCAAATTTTCAAAAAAAAAGTTTCACATATTTAATTCGGGGGTTTTAATAATCGTTGCCTAATAAAAAACCAAGGACCCTTTTTTTCCTGGGTAAAATAATTTTTATAAAATGGAAAATTTTTTAATCAAAAAAGAAAATTTTCATATATGGTCTGCTAATTGGGTTATTATTTATAACCAATATTCAACTCTCAAGTTTCCCCAATTTGCTGATATTCATTGTAGCCAATATATTTATTCCCCTTTCTTTTTATTTCGTTTTAAAAAAAACATATTTTTTAAAAATGATCCCCTGGTTTTAATTTCTTTCTTTCAAATTTTCCCTAATTTTTTTAAACTGAGGGAATGGGAAAAAATTGGCCTAATTTGTTGGGGGTTTATTAAATATTTTCTTATTTTTCATTCTCGAATGCGCAAAACTACGAAAAAAATGATATCAAGTAAAAATAAATTTAAAAAGGGGTTTTGGGGAAAAATTTAGTTTTCCCAATCCGAAATCCCCAAAAAAAATTTCCAAAAAAACTCTGCGAAAAATTATTTTTTTTTGGGGCTTTTGTTTGGGAAAAAGGGCCTTGTTACCCAAAAAAAAAACTTTCTGACCCTTTTAAATCAATGTATTATTTTCAAAATTGGTAATTTTCTAACAAATTCTTTGGGGTTCTGGGTCTGTATTCCCAAAATTTCCCCCAGGGTAAAGTTTTTATTTCAAAATTGTTTTTGGCTTTTGAAAAATCTTTTTTTTTCCTTTCACTCTTCTTCAAAAAACACTATCCTTATTACAAATCTGTATTTAAAAGTCCTTTTAATTTTCTTGGGATTTTTAACATTACAATTCTAATCTGTTTCAAAATTTTTCATTAACTTTTTTACTTTTTCTAAGTTTTAATTCCCCCCAAAAAGGTTATAAAATTATAAAATTTTTCCCAAAATTTAAAAATTTCTTTGCGGTAAACAATACCAAATTTTCCAAACCCAATCTAAAATTTTCCCCCTTTTGACCCACTTTTTCTTAAAGGAAATAAAAAAGGGGGCATGTAATGCTACGGAAAACGGCGGTGTCGGGAGAAAAAACATATTTAAACCCCCCTTGTGGAAAAAAAAGGGTAAATCCCTTTTTAAAAGAAAAAAAAAAATTTACCCAAATCTTTGGGGTAACCAGAATCCATGTTTTTGGGTGGTTGAAACGAAAAATCGACTTTACAAGGGGAAAATTCCCGTCCCCTCCGTCCCCAAAGCGCAACCGCTAAACCTTCGGGCCAATTTCACCAAAAGTTATTTAATCGTCTGGCTGATGTCTGGTTTAAGGCCGTATTCAAAGGGGGGAGGGCACATGTAGCCCCTTGGGGCATTTTCAAATGTTCCCAAAAAAATGGGTCCATAATTTTAAATTCAAAAAGTAATAAAAATTAAATGTAAAAAATTGTTGGAAAATTGGGGAAATGCATTTAAAGAATATTGCTGTCTCATGTTCGTTAAAAAAGGAAATTTTTGTAAATATTCCCACAAGTAAAATATTAAATTTTTTTTTTGCCTTCATGAAACTTTTTCCTTTAAAAAAGAAAATTTAAAAAGATCATGTGCAATTTTTCGAAATTTTTTATATTTTCAAAATTTTTCCGAAAATAGTGAAAAAACGCGTTTGAAAGTTTTTTTTGTCTCTTCTGACATTAAAGCTCTTCTCGAATAATTCAAGCCCTTTTTCTTTTTTTATTATGACAATGGGGTACTAAGTATGCATGAAAAAAAGAAAAAATTTTATTTCTTTCTATAAAAAAAATTTTTCTATTTAAATTATAATTATATTATATTAATATATTTTTTTATTCCCCATATTATACATTTTTTTATTATATTATATATCACAAATTTTTTAAACTTAAAAAGTTGACCTCTGAAAAAAGAAAAAAATATATAAAGTTATGTTCTATTTAGCAAATTTTTTTATTTTTTTTGTACTTTCTAAATCAACTAAAAAAAATCCCTTTTGCCGAAAGGTTAACGTCGGTGTGCTGTCCCTGTTTGGTTCAGTCAGAAGGTGATTTTTTTTTTCTGTTGGTTGATTTCAGTATAAATGTCAATATTTTTTTAATTAATTTTTGAAAAAAAACTTGGGGGCCCAAAAAAGGGCCAGTTTTTCTCCTCAGTACGACGACTGAAGCCTCCTTCTGTACCAACTGACCGAGGCGCTGGTGGTCCCATTTTCGAGGAACTCTATATTTTTAAAAAGAAAAAATTCTTTTTAAATACAAAATTAAAATCTTCTGGTTTAAAAATCCCCAATTCTTAAAAAGTATAATATTGCAGCAAATTGAGAAAAAGTTGTTGTTTAACAATACTTCGTTTTTACTTTCATTTAAAATTTTTTTAAAAAGCCAATCAATTTTGCGATATTTAAAAATTTGGGATTTTATCATTCAATTTGGACAAGTTTTTTAAAAACTGCAAAAGTCCCAAATTTTCTTAGTTGTGTTAATTGGTTTACAAATAACATAGTTACTTGCTTAATACTGCGGTTCTGTATTTCAGACTGGTTTTTCCCGACGATTTTACAGTTCAGTCTTATGGGTAATGTAGGCCCCTTAAAAATATGGGAGGGCAATATAGCATTTCCCAGGATAAAAACTATTTCCCAGACCCTACAAAAAGACATTCGAATCGAAATATTTCTAACTAGAATCAACTATAAAATAGTATCCCCTGATGATTCCATTCTTATCAAGAATGATATAATGAAGTAAATATTTTTTCATAAGAACAAAAAATTTAAGATAGAATTAAAATTGCAACCCCCTCATGGTGCTGAAAAGGTCCTCTGTGATAGCTCCGTGGATTAAACGGGTAAGTAGAAAAGAGGAATGGGAGTTGGTACGCCTGCGTCCCTTTGCAAAGCCGTGTTGGAAGGAACCCCGGTATTTTTTAAATGGGCGACAACGTGGATTTACCGTTTGGGGGTAAGATAAGCAGGCAGTTTAAATCTTTTAAATTGGGATTATTTTTAGGAGAAAAGGGGAAACAAATATATTTTGGCGTATGGCATTTTTGGGTGATACACAAACAGAACACCCGCCGCCATATTGTTTTGAGCGTTGTCCTTGGGTGGGGGCGGTTGGGTTCCCCGTGAGATAAAACCTAGCGATCCGGGGTGGGCATAACTAAACCCCGATACTAGCGCTCCGGCGTGTGGAGTCGTTATCCCTGCGATATGGACGCACACGAACTGATCAAAAATGTAACGGGATGGGTACTTTGGCAAAACATCGATGGAGTGCAAAAGTTCTGTAAATGTAGATAACTTTTATGCCAGAAAAAAAACCAATATGAAGGGAGTGCAATGAAAGAAATGGTCTCGATTCTTTTTTAAAAAAGGAAATTAGGGACCTCGGTCCCATCTGTTTAAAAATCCAAAAAAGCAAATTTAAAGAACGGTATCAAAGGGAGTCATTTAGACTGGCATCTTTTTTTAAAGTTTGGGCAGCAAGCGTGTTTCTGTAGATCAATCTCCAATGTGACCTGACCCCCAGGACCCCCGCACTTTGGCTGCCCTTCCCCCCCTGGGACCCCGACGAAAAGGCAAAGGGGGGAAGGTTATTCAGAAAGGAATAAAAAAAAACCGATAACTTCGATGACACTGAAACCCCAATAAAGCTTTTCTGGTGGGAAAACTACCCAGACAATAAAAATGGCAACGAAAACCCCCAAAGACAAGGGATGGTGACATTATTATTTTTTCAGACAAACCCAAGACGAAGAAAAACCCTACCTGGAGCTCAACTCCTGGAAAAAAATCCGGCTAATGAATTTAAAAGGGGGGCCCAACACCGGACAGATTAAGTACATTAGGGAAGTACTAAGTTAAACTGGGGATGGAAAACAACACACGAAGACCAGAAAGGTGTACTTAATTATAGTGCAACCCGGGAAAAGGGCAATAACAAGAAGACAAAGGGAAAAACTCTACAATGCAATCGTCCCATTCAAAAAACTTGCAATAAAACCCCAAAAAAAACTAATGTAATGGGTAGCGCCCGAACGCACAGCGTTCTCTGGAGCTACGGAAATTGATGGAGTGTATCTTTGTGGATACAAAAATAGACATCCAGGTATGTACTCCTCAACCTCGACCCGGGGCCCCAAAAAGAAAACCCCCAAAAGAAACCCTTCCCAAACCTTGGTCGTCACTCTGAAGACAAAGAGAAGACCTATGCTGACCTTCTGAAGGGGGTTTAAAAAAAACTACAAAGGGAACAGGAGCTCTAAAAGAAATGAACTCCCTGGAAAAACCAGAACAGGTGAACTGCCCCACTTTGAAAAAAAAGGAGGGAAAAGGAAGTTAAGAATATCATCACGGGCAACTGGAAAAAACAAACGCTCGTATCCTGGGAACGGAGGGCAATACTACATGTGAAACATCTAGATCAAAAACTTCTGCAGAAAGGGTAACCAAAAAAAACTACGCGCCGAGGGCAGTGAAGACATAACTGTCCCATCTGGAGACCTGCATCAGTGAGACACAATCTGCAACAGTTGAAACAAATGGAAGACCATGGGAAAATTTTCTGCAAAATAGGCAGGATAAAGGTAGGGAAAGGTGCTCTGCTATGTTTACAGAAGAATGGAAGTCCCGGGGGTGTCATCAGTGCTGGAATTTTGGTCACACTGCAACTAGCTGGGAGCGAAAACAGAAGGAATAAGTGCTCAACTGCGGACACGAGGACCTTTGCCAAAGAATCAGGGAACCCCGCCCATTGTCCTCTTTGCAATGAAGGGCCCCAAGGCAGGTACTGGACCCTGCACGGCATTTTGAAACCCTCAGACGGCAAAGGGTCCCCAATCATAATCAACGTCCTCAAATCAACGTCAATAGGTGAGCTGGGGTTTTCTAACAGAAACAAAACAGACTAAATGTGACCTAATCCTCATCAGTGAAACCCAACAAAATTATGGCAAAAAAAAAAGGTTGGTACCTTGATCCCCGAACTTAGACTCAGGAATCATAATAAAAACCCTTCCACTAGGATCACAAAATTTTGGATATGGAGAAAAGGTTTGTATGGGTTAAAAGTGAATGGGCTGTACATCTGCAGCCCGCTACATTCATAAACCACAAAATGAGGGGTATTTTTCCCAAATTTCCCGGATGCACTCGAATTAGAACTTAGAGGAAAAGGGACTGGGGAAAAAAAGGGGTGGCGACTTCCGCCGAAATCTGCGGACTGGGGATCTCCCCAAAACCCTCGGGGAGAATGGTTAAAAATGGGGAGGCACTCAACCTAACCGTCATGAATACAGGGGACAAAACCCACATTTGAAAGGCCCCAAAACATCATTTCTTGATATATCACTCTGTTCTGACCACCTAGCAAAACGCATCGTAGAATGGAAGGTCTTAGATGAAGAAACAGCTAGTGACCATAGATATATATCATTCAGAATATCTAAAGCGCAGCAAGGCAAAGACTTACTGAGAACCTCCCCCCCGTCGGTAAAACTTGACAAGACGCTACTCCGACGTGCCCTACAAGATAGTGCATCCGGAAAGTGTAACCATACACCAATAGAGTGCGTGAAACGGCTACAGAAAGAGTGTAGAAACTCCAAGATCGCTACAAGAGCCAACAAAATGGATCCTCCATGGTGGGGCCCGGAACTCTCCGCCCTAAGAAAGGAGGTCCTTGCCGCAAGACGATATTACCAAAGGCAAAATAGGAAACATTCCTCCGGGGAATTGGGATTAGACCACTATAAAAGCCTAAAAAGGAACCTCGTCAAAGTGATTGCCCAAGAAAAACGGAAGTGTTGGCTTCAACTATGCCAGGATATTGAAGCAAATGTGTGGGGGGATGGCTATAGAATCGCCATGAAAACACTCCGTGTAAAGGAGCCTAGAGTACATATGACTCTTGAAAGAAGACTGGATACCATCGACAATCTCTTCCCACGCCACACTAAAATTTGCATTCGTTATTCATGAAAACTTGTAACCTAAACTTGAATGATATAATGCTAACCTCCGACGCGATGCCAGACCGGCGGTTCCGAAGGTAGTAACAAGGGCGGTTCAACATGGCCTCTTGTTCGGTTAGGAAACGCCGACTACGCAAAAAAAAAAAAAAAAAAAAGATAGAGGAATGGACGCCGGATCAAATCCTGCCGAATATATATTTTTTTTACCTGATGCCTGGAACACATTAATCACTATCATCACGAGAGAGACATTCCAAAATTCTTGCAAGGAGGAACAAACTTGTTTTAAGATTGTGTGCTGGTATCTTGTATTCCAAGCAATGTGACGAAACGAAATTTGGAAGAGATAGCTCAAATATTAACAGTGTCTCAATTGGAAATATTTTTATATAATTTCTTCGTTCTTTTATTAATTTAGAAAGGAATATGTCTTTTTTACACGTTTAACAAAGTTCCTTAGAGACTATTACGAACTCATTAAAATTACCATTTTGTGTTTGTGCCTTTGTGATAAATGCTAACAGAACGCATCCCTTAATTGTTTGTAACAATTGATAATTTTTTTTCTTTTATGGTCTTCTTAAAATTTTTAATGTAAGTCTTCGGTAGGTGGAGCCACATTTCAAATGTATTAACTCAAAACATAATAAGTACGATTTGACGGGTCATGTGAAAGAAATCAATATTTTTATTATTATCTCCATTTTTAAATAAACAATGTTTTGATACGGCTTATCTTTAGTGTGGGGTAGACTGAGACTAAGTGGTGACCATTCAATCAGTCCGAATTTTCACAAAGAAAATAAGGAATTTTAATTATTTAATTATATCCAATGATTATTCGCCATGCTTGCGTAGGTGATCCAATGCACAAATCACCTGTCATTTAGTCTCAATATAGGAAAAACAAGGAGGTGCGAATTTCAGATCTCAAAATGTCTGGATAATGTCGTTCTTTTAAATCTAAATATTAAATTTATTATAAAATTCATAAATATGATAACGGAGTTAGATAAATAAATATATTATCATGTATTGTTAAAACATCAGTTGCCTAATATTGCATTTTCCAGAAATTGTACTGCTTGAGAACGATATGTTTAGAGAATATGATTTCTATTACGTCTTAAATGTTACTCTCAGAGAAAATGGAGAAATTACAGAACAAACATTTCGTATTCGTAGATACATTAAGGCTTGCAGATTCCTGAGAGACCAATAACTCTCTCTGTAGCTGAAATCGTTTGACACCGGGTTTTAAATCGAGAGTATTGAGGATCGAGTTCTGGCGATGCCTTTTTTTCTTCTGTTCCGCGTTCTGTTTTACCTAAGTCTGAGAATTAAAAGATAAGAATGTTTAGCGGAAAATACTTGTATTTATTTATTGCTTATAAGATCTTTGCTGAACTTTTATACTAGATAATGTGTAATTAGTTTGATCCCTTTATTACAATATTTATACAAATGTGTATTTATTTATAATTAGTTAGTAAGAATTTAACCTAACCTCGCTTGGAATTAAGATAGTGAACGTTTTTTATACATTTTGCATTCACTTCCAAAAAAGGTTGTCACAACTCTGTCACTTTTCATGGGAAATGAAATATAAGGGAAATGTTTATCCCGTTCGTTAGTGATATCCATATTGTGACCTGATAACCGTATTAATTGAGTACTAAAGATGTAATTCCCTTCGGTCAGGAATCAAACCGCATCGTTCGATTTACGACCAGTTGCTCTGACCTGAGCTTCCGAAAAATGCGTTTTACAGTTGGGTTCTTGGCTCATGTATTTCACGCATTTGATATTTGTCACCGCTGTCATCATTTACGTAAGTCAGTATGAGGGAAGGTTTGGACATTTAAGAAATTGATATCAAAGTGTGACTTTTACACAACGTCGTGCCCAGATGTGACAAATTACTCGTTTTTCTGATTACATAAATACTTTCATATTTTGCAATATGAATCATTTATGTAAAAATAAACTCACCTTGAAATGACAATCAGTAATGCAGAAAAATTCTCTGTACTGTTTTTGTATCTCACCTTTGGAACTGCTGTAACACGTTTAGATGGATTTTGAACTATGATAATTCGTTATCTCAGCACAAACAAAACTTTGTACTTCGTTTTTACTTCTCTGTATACGTACGAATATGGCTGCAGTATACGTAGTATATCTGAAGGTAACGTATATACGTAGTATATCTGCAAAGCGCATACGTAGTATAGAGAAAGTTATGTAATACAGCGGAAAATCGTACTTAATAACGGTACTGGCCACGTTTTGAAGTCGAATGTGTTTGGTTTTATCCAAAACCGTCTGGTCCATCCGTCTGTATCACTACTAGCGCCTAAACCACACGTAAGATCCTTCCAAATTGAAGCAAAATCCCTGTTTTTCTGGCTGTTGAAGCTTGAATTTTTAAAAAATCTTGAAATTCGGGGCATTTACATGAAGCCTTTCGGTTACTTTCAAAATTTTCAAAAACGGCCCTAATTCTTTCTGGTGTAAGAATATAAAATACACTTAAAAGGATGACATAGTTCCAATTTTCATGGTTAACTCTGAATTTTCGAAAATTTTAAAGTTTGAACATTTTGAAGGCCATCCTACAACTACAAAAATTGAAAACAGATTTGTCTTTCAAATGAAATATGTTATCCATAATCCGTTCTGTGCATAACAATCATGTAGGCTTTGAAATGATGGCATTTTTCGCAAATGCAAAAAGTGCAAGTACATTTATAATTTAAAGAATTGTTTGAAATGCAAAACTGTAATGAAACTGTTTTCTTTTCACTATTAAAACAGTTTCAAAACCGATTTTAAGAAATCGTACTTTATCATGTTTTTCTGGTTGCAAGCAACATTCTGCCTCAGCTAGCAAACTCAACGCTATCACTCGTCAACACATCCTAATATGCAAAGCATTGTATAAGGACTGCGGGATTAAGGTCATGTAGTTCAGGTGCTTGCTCTGACGAACTGAAGAATTGGAGTTCACGTCCAGCCTGTTCATGCAACTTTTTATTTTTTGACTATGTGAGATTTCACCACATTTCTTTCCTTTTCAATAATTCTAAGGTATGATTTACGGTTGTCGTTTGAGAGTTTAAAAAGGAATGAAGTGTTACAGTGTAACATTTGTTATATATTAAGAAAACATTACTAATAACACGAGAAAATAAGAGTTTTATTTTATATAAATGTGAGTAGATGAACAAAAAGATAATAACTGTGTAATGATAGTGATTTTTAGTTACAAATGTTTCTTGATTCTAGTAATATTTGGCAAATGAGTTCTGGAATGTCGGGCCGTGTCGAAACTTGTCTGCTAGCCTCCAATGTTATCACGTCTAATAATTCTACCTTGGGCAGAGGCGCGATATGGGTTGAGTGTCAGGTTAGAACTGAAGCGCCTGCAAAAATTACAGGTACTGAACTGAAACATTCTTAAGTAGAATTAATTCATTTTATATTGCGCAGATTTTTTTGCTTTCTATTGTCTCTAGAGGCAATTTCATTTAATATTTAAATTGCAGAAGTGCGGTGCAATGAGTTTGAAGACAAATTGTAAGATTCCATAATTGAGTAAGTCTACGAAATGCTTACGTACGTCTTGTAAGTGGTAGCGCAATCGCTTAGTGCGTATTTCACAATAGAGGAACGCGTGTTCAACCTGCATGATATCAGCGGTTTTACTTGACGAGCAATGAAAATAAATTCCTAATAACGAGGTCGAGAATGTTCTAAAACATCCTTTCTTGTAAGTAGATACTATTGATAAAAACTGGTGGAAAGAATTTGATGTACTGATTACTGGTTGTCGTTTACCAGATCATTCACTACCCATATTTTCCTGTGTATAGGCTGTTTTTGGTTTTACATTGGTACGTTTGCTCTTCCCAACTCTAATACGAGTATTACGTCCTTTGTAAT
Source organism: Teleogryllus oceanicus (assembly GCA_964035755.1). NCBI lineage: Eukaryota > Metazoa > Arthropoda > Insecta > Orthoptera > Gryllidae > Teleogryllus > Teleogryllus oceanicus. Next base: position 982,614 of record CAXIVR010000010.1, read on the forward strand.
TAACTTTATTTATTTAGGTCTCACTGTTCTTTTGTCGGTTTAGCTGAAATCTTTTCTTTGCTTTAAAAATTAAGAAATGCTTATAATTTGGCTATTACCAAATATGAAGAACTAGAGGTGCTACAGAATGGGACAGACTTTCCTGCAGTGCAAATGTTTATAATTTCTCTTTGTGTGGACTGGTTTTAAGGTTCTTTCCAACTCACATAAGGTTCTTGCTGTTCTCTGCACAGCTGACATCTATCGCTGCACAAAATACATTTTTGACATTTTCTCTTAACTTTTCGATTCAAAAATTTTCACAGAAATCTATTGAGTTTTGAAAACTTCCCAGTTATTTGAAGCGCTTCTACTACAAGCAACAATCTATACAAATCTAATTCAAATGCTCATATTAATAGCGTGAGAGTAGGCCAAAAATTACATTTGTGTAATTTTAAAAAAATAATAGAATAGAGCAATATCTCGTTTATGTTATCGGATAGGCAGCATTTGGCATTACCTCAACTAAAAATGTAAAGAAAAAAAATTTGGACAGTTTTTGAGAAAATCTGTTTATGTAAAATTTTTAAAATTGCAAATATTGCACGCCATATTGTGTGAAATCAACTAAAACTTTTAAAAATTGCATGACCTTATTAAAAGATCTAATTATAAGCAAATACATTTCATTTGAAGCAAAATCTCTATCTACCTTAGAAGTAGTAAGACGCCGCAAAATATTCAAATTTAGCGATTTTTCAAAATTGGAGCAACTGCATACAATTGTATTATATTCTACCTTTTATAAGCGTATTTACTATAGAGTAAATATCCTTACAAGCAATTTACAGAAAAAAATTTGGAGCCGTTTTTGAAAACAATTTAAATGTCCGAAGGCTGGGCTGTCCCTCTAAAAAATTAATGAATGCTTTTTCAAAATCGTACAGTTTGTGCTCAGGCGAAACGACAGGGCTTTCAATTTGGAAAAATCGTATGCATGGTTTTAGGCGCTAGAGTTGCATCAGACGGACAGACAGATTCTTTTATTTCCAATTAGTGTTTTGGCATCACGGGATCCACAAACTGAATTATGGCTAGCACCGCGTATTAGAGGACTTTTTCTCTTAATTCTTAGCAACCTTTGATTCAGTTTTTCGTCACCAGAGCGCGGCAATGATTTGTTCGCAGAAAATGCGCAGTTTTTTCATTATATAACATTCTCTATACTACGCATATTACTCTGTATATACGTAAGTATACGAGAGAATGTATAATGTGCAGTGTTCGTTAACATGTCACGCAGATAAATTTTAAGGAATAAGTTTGAAGTTGAAAAAATAATTCTTGGTTTTAAAACTATGTATTTATATATCAAATATTCGATTATTATTGAAGTAAATATGTTATCATGCCCATTTGCTAACATTCTGAAAGGCTATATTTGTTGTGGAATGATATTGATTAATAAACAAGTCCATTATTAAATATTCTTCCTCAGTCATTCATTCAAGAGCATGTTAAATTATTTTTAATAAACTATCCCAACTATGGATCCAAATAAAAGACTCAGGGTCACGTGCCCTCTCTCTTATCCTAGAAAATATTCATTTCTCTCATAATGAACTAGTGGTAACTAGTAATGAAGATGAAGATGGAAGATCTTTTTTTATTTATATAATATTATTTCATCAGAACAGTTATTTACCCTTAACTTGACGTTGAAATACTTGTTACTATTTTAGGAGACACCCAATAAGTCATGCAAGACTGGTAAAAACAAAAATGTTGAAAGGTTTGATTATGCATAATCCAAAATAACCAAAAAATGCGGTGGATATCGTTTAAGACTTCGAGAACGGTTGCAAAACCTTTGAATTCATAAGATAAAGCGATTTCCCCCGCTTTTTGGAGTCAGCGTATCACTTGAAAAAATAGGTAGAAAATAACATTTTTTATCTGTAACATTTAATCCAGAAATCATTAAAACATAAAAATGGAGACTAAAATAAATACACAATGGGAGTCAAGACACATGGTTGTAGGAAATCTCGATATGATCTAGAATTAGAAATAGGTATATTTCCAGTAGGAAAAGAATTTAAATATATCGGAGTGATTATTAGAGCAGGGGATCTAATAATATTGACTTTATTAAAAATAAGCTTAGGGAAGGCCAATTATTAGTAGACTTCATACATTTTATAAACAAAAATTTTCTGAAAGAAAATCTAAGAGACACATACAAGCATAATGGTGGAGAGTCAGCATGTATGAATCGGAAATTAGAATTAAAAAATGATGCACAAACTCGGTTAAATGCTATGAAAATGAATTTTTGGAGACGATGTTGTCAGCATACTGTCGGAGAATGACTAAACGAAGCAGATTAGACAGATACTAAATACCGATTGAGAGACAAGTGATCGAAAATGTAGAATCCAAACAACTCCAATGGTATGCTGCAGAATGCATGGTGACAGAATATCAAAATTATCTTAAGTGAATCCCTTCGAAAGAAGAAAACGAGGAATGCTGGTTGAAATCTTGTGGGCATGTCATCGATTTGACAAATGAAGGCACAAGAATAGAGGAAGATGCCTGACGGAATAAAACATTGTGTGTAGATTGCGAAAAACGGTCATTAGAACTGTAAAATACTCGCTTAAGAATTACACACTACCTTCAACCCGAAGTGGAAGATACTGATGAAGAAGCGAGCATATGTGCCAGCACAGAAGGGGGCAAGATCTGTTAAGATCTTGCTGGAATACCAACCAAACCAAAGTTACGTTCTTATTCTGAAAAGATTAAATGAAAAACAAAGAAAATTTGATTATTTTCTAGAGGGGAGTCCTTTAGATACCAAATATCAGACATTACTCTATTTGGTATTTATGATATTTGTAAACTTCATTCATTTATCACATGATCGCTTTTTCAATGGGAACAACTATTCTTCCGAATTGACAGGTCGGAAAGTAAATATTGTATTTAGGTAAAAAAAAAGATGATTGAATTATAAGCTTGAAAATTGATGGGACTGAAGTGAAAAGAGAAACTAGTACAAATAGTCAATTCATATTTCTTGTATGTTGCACCAAATGGTAATGTCAATTCCACAATTAAAATCTATTTTCGATCCACCAATAACATATGTGGTCTCTTTAACCTGAAATCTTTCGTTTTAGCGGCGATAACATCGGCGAACACCGGAAAGTGTTCGGCAGTTTATCGACGAATGACAGAAAATGTAATTACAATAGCCAGTAGGACTTCTGATGCAGTATTCCACACACACACACACACAATAAAGCGCAGATTTTTTAAAAACTCCAGACATTTGTTCATCATTTCTCTCATGGTATGCAACATGTATTCTCAAGTTAATGTTGAAATATCTAGCATCACTTTCGAATCCTAAGATTCTAAAGTAAAGGAACGCAATGGTGACTGAAGATTTGGTTACGAACCCAGCGCAGATTTCTCCTTCTTCCTGACTCAGATTAAAGTGGCTGCCGAAGTGTGACCAAATGCCAATGAATTATAAATTTGAGGTTATTTCGTTATTATTTAGATTTTGTAAAATCGTCTCTGCGTGAGATATACTATATACGAACACAAACTATCAATCAATGGGCAGTACATTTTAAAACGTTACATTGTAATATAGTAGCAATGCGTTTCAACACAATAATAAATATTGTCGTTATAGTTTTAAAATTCAACCTTAATTCATATTATAGTACTTAATTAAGCATTTATAAATATTGATAACTTAAATGAAATTTTTCCCAAATAAAAAATTAATTATTTATTTTGTTTATGTTATTTATTAACATTTCATTAAAAATTAAGAATATGGTAATATTACTGAAGATGCGTTAGTGAACACATATCCAACAAATTGGCAATTTTGTATGAAATGTAAAAATGTATGAAAATAGAGAAAAAATTTTATTTTGCAACAATATTTTACAGAAGAGGATCCTCATTCATTTTCTAACGATTATCGACACAGATTTCGAAGTTTGACAAAATTTAAACATTATTAACAATTACAATTTTGAAATAATATGGCAGGAGAATTCCCAGATTCTAATGATTTGGTAAAACAGTGTTTGCATAGGTCTGCTTATCTAGAAGAAGTGGTGTAACATTCCGATGACGTAAAAAACTTTTTGTGTGCATTGCTTCGTTCTCGAAAATAAAAATATCGTAATGTAAAAATATAATGCTATATTGGCATTATAAAATATATTAATTTAATATGTTGATTGGAAATCATACATAAATTACATGTAAGTAATATATTGATAAGGAGGTGTGTATGTGTGTGTGTGTGTGTGTGTGTGGTGTTCCTTCCATGTTCACGTAATAGACGAAAGCTGGTGTTTCAATTTTGGCAAACATTAAGATATTAAACGTTATATAAGAGTCATGTCGTTTTGATCTCTGCAAAATCCTCAAAGACTCAGGTATCATATATGATTTTAATGGTTTGCGGTAAAGAACTCCATGGTAAATGCAATCACCCTAACGTTAGATTGAAGAGTGTAACACTGTGATCCCCAAACAAAAAAGATCAAAATCATTCATCTATTTGCTACTGCACTTACCAATCATAAATGTCTGCAGAAAACTTTCATTGTGACTAAATGAATTTTAAATACTAATGACAGTCGCCCATTCGTTCCGGGCGACGCAATAAATAATATTTTATCATAATATTTTTCACGACGCCTGTAACATGGAAGGAGCCTGCTGAAAGCTCCGCAGGATTCGGGCACAACACTGTTAGTTGGCGCCACTGGACGCGGGTGGAAGAGGATACCTTTGTCCTGCACCCAGCGTCAGGTATGCGGTGACGCAGAGCGGATTTTCCTAGACGACGAGCGAAGTAGCGGCGTCTCCCAGAAATCGTGACGCAGGTGATTTCCCGAGAAGGCGCCACCTGAAATTTGCAACGGAAAAGCAGGTGCAACCACGATTTGGTAAACCGTGCCGTGATGTCGGAAGCCAATGAGGCGGAGCATCACGCGGGCATGGTCACGTGGCCCTGGAGCCGAGGAGTTCCCGAGGCATCGAAAAGATCCTTCTGATCGAGCAGCGGTAGCGACCAGACGTCTGGGACCCCGGATCGCGCCGTCGAGCGGCAGACGCCCTCACTCTGAGAGTCGCAGTTAGGGCCTCTTGGCCGCGTTCACGCGTGCCACGTATCATCCGCCTCGGATGTGTGCTTGCCGCGCCGACTGTGGGCCTGCGCCATCAGCGGGTCACAGCCGTTTGCGGCCGCCGCCTGGGGCTTTATTAATACGAGGCCGTGAAGGCCAGGCTGCCGTACACCGCGAGCTCGGCCGATCAGGTTCTACCCCGGACGGCCATCGACAGGTGACGGCCCGGTGACTCTGGCCTGACCGCCATCGCCGCCACCGCCGCCGCATCCGCCCAGGTGGCGTTCACATCCGAACGCCAGCGGGCCGCCGTGCCGGCTAGAGATCGCCCGCACCGCTGTCCGCCACCGCCGCCTCCGCTCAGGCGCGCCTGCTCACCCGACGCCGGGGCACCGCACCTGCAGCGCGCCGACCGAGCCGCGCGCGCCGCCCGCGCCGCCGCTGCCCGGGTCATCGATACCTGCCCGCCAACTTCGTCCTTTCCGGGCGCAGCGTGCCCGGACGGCAGCCGAGCGCCGCCTTCGCCGCCCCGTGAGCGGCGGGAATAGCCGACCGCGCTCGCCGGACGATTGTGTGAAGGTGATTGGAGGGCGAATGAACGGCAGGAAATATTTAGGGTTTGGCTAGGTTAAGTTTCTTTCTTCTGTCTGTTTGTCCATCCGCTTCACCAGAACTGAATTCACATTATTAAATTAAGGTTAAACTGAGCCTGATGTCCTTTCAATGACTACTGCATGCCCATGCTCACGCCATGCATGCTCCCGCTTGATCATTTTAGGCCTGCAGTGGGTGTAGCTGGCCAGGCTAATCTCGCCATAACGGCGCCAGGTAAAGAGGTCGAGCCGAGGTTGGACCCCGAGCACCTCCACGGCGGGGCGCAGGTGAATGGCGCCCCGCAACGTCTTTGCCTGATGGATCAGGATTAGGTGAATCCTGTCAGTCCTTTCTTGTTTATGTACTCATTGACGACGTGCCGCCGAACCTGAAAATCGAGGACTTGATCCGCGGGCCGAAACTTACGCAACCTCGACTGCTTTTTCCCGGTAGCTTTGAATTGGGAACGCATGGTGTGACCGTGGCATTGCATATGTTTTTGTCTTTGGCAACCAACGAATTATTTGATTTCTCGTGTTTATATTGTTTGCGGCTTTGTAATTTTTCTTGTGTACTGTTTTTGTTAGTCGTATTGTGTGTATCAGCAAGTTTTTCTCGTGTGCGCGAGTGCTTATGTATCCTGACCATACGAAAGTGACCGTGAGGGCGAGACGTTCGAGTCGAACGGGATCAGGCGTATTTCGCGATGTTGCGGCCGCTTATTATTGAATCGCGCGAAGGATGGCGAATCAGCTCGCCGAATCTCAGGAAGCTACTATGAATCAACTCTGCCGGATTTTAATGCAAAGGTCGCGGCCACAGGAAGCTACGGCAAATCATAGCTGCCAGCTTTGAAGATGACTTAAAGCAGGAAGTGACTGAGAAACTTACGCATCAGCGCTGAAGTTAGTGAACGTATTAAAATGGAGGTGGGCGCGGTTACTATTAAGCTCAATGAGCATATGGAAAAAGCGAATAAGAGCCCGAGGCAGTATCCATAATGAATCGAGGCATTGACCGCCTGTTAGATAAGAGCATCGAAAACGGTAACATTAGGGTTTTACGAGTAGGCGAGGAGCGCGTAGGGGCGAAGCTCGATGAGCAGGGAATGCAAGAGATCTGCGCATGCAATTGGAGTGACTGATGAAACTGCGAGTAAAGTCACGGAATCCTTTGCGACGGAGTTAGTAATGCCGTACTTGGTTGAGCAGAAAGGCGCTGAACTGTAAAAAGATAGCTAGGCTAGATGGGAAGGTAAACGCGGGGGGGTCGCGAGGCTTGGATGGGGCCCTACCTGATTTACGATCGGCGAGTGAGAGCTCGCTGGAGAAACAGAGCGAGGAGGTAAAATCGCCGCATTCGGGAAAGCGCGTCCGAGTCTATGCGAGGAAAATCCAGTCACCTGCGGAGTTCAGGCGAGGCACGTGGCGGAAGAGTTCTGTTCACGCCGCAGAACCTCGGTTTCTGCGGGAGCAAAGCGGGCGAGATCCAAAGTGAGTTTTTGAGGAGGCTCGAAGACCATTTTGTTTTTATCGGAGTAGCAGTGCCTGCCAGATTAAAAAGCAAAGTTCGCGCAGCAATTTTTATCTGGCGCCGTACAATGGAGCCTGTCCATGTCCAGTTTCGAAACATATGAGGAGTTTGGGAGAAGTTCCTGGAAACGGTTCTTGGGGCGAGGAAATCCAAGTTCGCGTCTGAGCGCCGCGTAATGGAGAAGCGATGGCACTCCGGAAAATCAGTTACTTAGATTATGCTGTCGGAAAATTGCCGCGCTTCGCCTGTGTGACCCATCCATCTCGGATAACCGACTGATATGGATCATCACGTCCCAGTTTCCGGAAAGAATCCAGAACTCGTTAATAACGCGAGACTGGAAAACATCCACGAGTTCCAAGAGCTACCGGAAAATTTGACCAGGCTAGAGTTTCCTGGGGGCAGTGAGCGAAAAGGAAAGCGTCGCCGCCGCAGAAAACCAGAGATGGCTGCACCGGGCAATGATGCGATTGATCGCGCAGGTGATAGGGCGAGCAGCCGGGCGGCAGCGCAATGAGGCTAAGGCTGGGGGGCAGAAAATGATACGTCGGAAAACTAAGTTCGTCCGAAGTGTAGGGAGGCATCGGATTTGCGGACGTAAATGCGGGGAATGCAAGAGATGCCAATTTTATGTACTATTGTTGTTGATGAAGTTGTAGAGGAGATAGGAGATCGCGGTTGCAATGATGAGAGCCAGGAAGGTCTGATTATTGAGGTTGAATGCGAAGGAAGGCGGTAAAGATATTAGTTGACTTGGCAGTGAGGTTTCCGCTGTGTCGGAGAGGTTATATTTTTAAAATTAAAAAGTGATCATCCAAATTTGCCGGAATTCTCTCTTAAGACGCAATGCGTAGGAGCTGACAGTAGAAAGCCATCCAATTACGAAACACAGATTTAGTCACTATCAGCCACGGATCTTCCAGTTTGATGCTACTTGTCCGTTATTAGAAATTTAGCCATGAGCCCATTTTAGGTGCTGATTTATGTGCGAACTGGAGTGTGTATTGATTCTAAAGAGAATGTGTTAAGGTTTGACCTGTTATATCTAATGTACGTTTACAGGCGGGAATGAAGTTTTAATTACTGAAGAGTTCAGGATCAATAGTTTGAGAGGCGAAAACATGAGCGCATTCCCAGATTATTATAGTAATGAGAGTCTGACAGCAGCCGAGAGCGGTGGAATTGCGGGACTTACTGCTCAGTAATTTAGAAATTTTTCAACGCCAACTGTTCAATAAAGATTTTCTTCCGTATTCAACTTACTGATCATATCTACCATTTAAGTGTAGGAAAGCATCCTGTTCCATTTGTTTTGCTGGCGGAGGTAGATAAAATAATAGCGTACATGGTTGCAGAAGGTAATAATTAAAAGGGCGTCCACGCTCATATAAATCCTCTGCGATAGTTAAGAAGAAAGATGGCAGTGTTCGTATTTATCTTGATGCTAGAAAGGAATTGAAGTCAGTCTCCCAGATCACGATTCAGTCGCTAATTGATGTAACGTTAGGAAATTTCATGGTGTAAAAGTATTTTTCAGCTATTGATTTTGCTTCTTCTATTGGTAAAATCGCCATACATCCAGACGACCAGAAGTATACTGATTTATACGACGGATTGAGTTATACTCCTTTGCGTTTCTAATTCTTTTGGGCTCCTGAAATTAGGGGTATATTCTTATATTAGGTGTTTGACTAAATCGATCAGCCGTGGAAAAGATTTGTTACGCTTATATCGACGATCAGTAATTACTTGCAACTTTCCAGTGAACATTTGACCATTTACAGGAAATTTTCAAGATCATGTTAGATAATACAGCTAAAACATTGAGAAGTCGAATTTTGTAATGCAGGAATTCATTTTCCCTGGGATAGATCATCAAATTGCGGGATTCGCATGCACCCGGAGAAAGTGAAGTCTATCAGGATTTTAGCCGCTGAGAAATGTCAAACAGCTGCGTGGATTTTTAGGCACTTGTAATTACTGTATTCGTTTTATTCAGAATTATGCTGACTCCGTTGCACCACTGGTCGAACTCCTCAGAAAAGTAAAAGGTGGGAATGGACCGTCTTCGCTGACGATGCTTTAACAAAGTGAAGGACGCGTTTAAACCGCTGAATTGTCGCACCCTGACTTCAATTTGCCGTTCTTTTACACGCCGATAGTAGTACGGTGGTCTAGGGGCCGTTGTCGCTAACGCGACGAGCGCGGAAATGAAAGACGTTTGTCTGGTGAGCAGAGTATTGCGCGGAGGTGAATTCAATTATTCTGGTCACAGAAGGAGGCTTTGAGTATTTGCTGGGCAATTCGGTGAAATTTTCGGCAAGGCTACCTACTACACCGGCACTTTACGATCATTACCGATCACAAGGCTCTAATTTTTTTAAACAAATGCCACTGCACGAACGCTCGCATACTTAGATGGACGTTATATTTTTGTAGAAATTCGATTTTAAGATCGAGATCGGGAAGCGTAATGAGAACATTGCCCGGATTATCAAGTCGAATTGCACAGAAAGAATTCTGGCCGCGGTGAGGGCGGGACCGAACTTTCAAACGAATGCAATCCGAGTAGAAGTTGAATCTATTCCGAATGCGACCCGCCAACCTAAAGCTTTGCAGGAACAGGGACGAAAATCTCATAGGTAAGGCGAAGAAATTTTAAAGAATGAGAGGTGATGAGGACCCACTGTCTGCCAAATTTCAAAGTGATAGTTCAATTGTTGTTTATCAGCAGATTTAGTTTTATTCAGGCCGCGGCCGAACCAGACCTGCAGTACAGGATTTGATCCCGCCGCTTATTACTGTGTTAACGACTCACCTGCATCAAAAGCAGGGGCACTACGGCAGTAAAAAAATTTTAGCCATAGCTCAAGGGGCTTGCACACTGGCGGAATATGACTCGCGAAATCAGAGTGGAGCATACAAATGCGCCGTCTGCTGTGAAAAACAAAATATCCGAACAGGTATTTCGCCGGACTAATGGAGCATATCATTCCTCGTGCCCCGCGAACTTGTTTGTTTGGACCTTTACGGGCCATTGCCTACCGTACGTTATGGCTATAAGCACGTTGCGGTAATTCGCATTTGCATTCTCCAAATTTACGCTCACGTATCCGATTACACGGCCAACGAGCGCCAAACTGCTTGCGGAAACTGACGCAGGAATATTTCCGAAGCAGGGCAAAGTAAAAGAGTGCTTCCGACCACGGACACACCTTTCAGAAACCTGCGGCGCACTACGCCAGAAGCATCTGGGCGTGTACGTAATCTTCTCGTCCATCAGACACCCACAGAGCAATTTGAGTGAGCGGTAATGCGTGAATTATCATTGCCTTTTTCGTGTATGTCACCGAGAATCACAAGAGATGGCCAGTATTGCCTCCATTAACAAATGGATTAATCAGGTTCCCCATGAGAGTGCAGGCTGTCTCCTTACGAGATTCATTTTGGAAGTGCCGCCATTGACTTTCCATGTTACTGGTTGCCCGCCATGCACAGAGCGCTGAACTATGACGACAGGCAATGTACAGTATGATAACCCCAATAGGCTGCTGAAAGGAGAAAGAAACCGTCAGGAAACCCATATACCCTTAGGTGGGCGACCGTGTGCTTCTGCGCACACCTGCCACGTCAGACGCTGCGAGGGGCCTTTCGCCAAGTTTCTTTTCCCTTTGTTTCGTGGCTCTACCATTCGTAGGGCAATCCCAACGAACGTGTTCCAGCTCGCCGCAGACGACGGCAGCTCCAGCAGAAAATACAACCCTACAATTTGGTTCCTTTCGCGAGTAGTTTGTTTTTTAGTATTTGCCAATTAGATTCTTAATATTAGTGGTGTTGTTAATTTCAATTCTATTGTTTTGATCAGATGTTGCATTGTCGGTATTTAATTGTTGGCATTAATTTTCTTGCATTTTGCTTCCTGTGTTTGATTCCGTTGTTTCCGTCTTGTTATCTGGTCGTTCCTCGTAATTTATGTGTTTAGGATTTAGTTTTTCTGGTTTGGGGTATCGCAATTGTTTATTATTTATTCTATTTGATGTTTTCGTATTTTCATTTATGAATTGGGTTGTAGTTTATCGCATTATCTGATGATAGGTGTTTCTAATTACAGGTATGTCTGGCCTTTGTGGTTAAGCTTTGTAGTTGTGTTTGGTTAACTTGTCGTTTCTGTTATTGTTTTTAGTGTTTCTGTCGCATACTGTTGGACTCTGTCTCCATTGTTTTTTGAGCCATGAAATCATTGTTTCGGCCGACTTATACAGCCAGATTTATGGAGGGTAAATGTAATGACAGTCGCCCCATCAGGTTCCGCGACGGCACCACAATATTTTATCATAATATTTTTCACGACGCCTGGGTGTGGCATGTAGTGGAGCTCGCTGCTGAAAGCCCGCAGGATTCGGGCACAAATGTGTTAGCTGGCGCCGCCGACGCGGGTGGAAGAGGATACCTTGTCCTGCACCCAGCGTCAGGTATGCGGTGACGGTGAGCGGATTTTCCAGACGACGAGCGAAGCAGGCGTCTCCCAGAAATCGTGACGGTGGTGATTTGAGAAGGCGCCACCTCGAAATTTGCACGAAAAAGCAGGTGCAATCTACGATTATAACGAGCGCGTGACAGTCGGAAGCCAATGAGGCGGACATCACGCGGGCATACACGCGTGGCCCTGGGAGCCGAGGAGTCTCGAGGCATCGTGAAAAGATTCTTCTGATCGAGCAGCGGTAGCGACCAGACGTCTGTGGACCGATCGCGCCGTCGTAGCGGCAAGACGCCTCACTCTGAGAGTCGTGCAGTTAGGCTCTGGCCGCGTTCACGTGCGTGCCACGCATCATCCGCCTCGATGCGCTTGCCGCGCCGACCAGGGCCACAGCCATCAGCGGGTCACAGTCAGCCGGGCGGCCGCGCCGCCTGGCCGTATTAATAGAGGCCGCAGTTGCTTGCGCTGCGCCGCACACCGCGAGAGCCCGGCCGGGATCAGGTCTTACCTCGACGGCCATCGACAGGGACGGCCTGTGACCGCGGCTTTCTGACCGCCATCGCCGCCACCGCCGCCGCATCCGCCCAGGCGTTCATCCGAACGCTAGCGGGCCGTGCCGGCTAGATCGCCTGCACCGCTGTCCGCCACCGCCGCCTCCGCTCAGGCGCCCGCCTACCCGACGCCGGGGCACTGCACCTGCAGCGCGCCGACGAGCCGCGCGCGCCGCCCGCGCCGCCGCCGCCCGGGTCACCGACACCCGCCCGCCAACTCGTCCTTTCCTGGCGCGCAGCGTGCCTGACGGCAGCCGAGCGTTGCTCTTCGCCCTGCGAGCGGGCGGGAACAATGACTCGCGCTCGCGCCGACGATCGTGGAGGACGGAGGCTGAATGAACGCCGGCAGCAAATATTTAGGTTTGCCAGTTAAGTTTCTTCTGTCTGTTTGTTCATTCGCTTCACCAGAACTGACCAAGTGATTATTAAATTAAGGTTAAACTGAGCCTTATGTCTTTCAATGATTCACCAATGCCCATGCCTACGCTGGGCGCATGCTCCCGCTTGATCATTTTAGGGTTTGCAGTGGGTGTAGCTAATAGCTTAATCCGCCATAACGGCGCCAGGTAAAGAGGTCGAGTCGAGGTTGACCCCGGGAGCACCTCCAGTCAAGGGGGGGTGTTATAATACTTTAAGTTTATTTAGTATGTTATATATCAAAACTATTTTATTACAATATGAATGTCCGCGACCAAATAGTATTTTGTAATTGGGTGATCTGAGAACATTGATGAAGTATTTCCACAACTGAAAGCCGCTATCTCGAGACGTGTTTGCGAAACTGACTCTAAAAACGTATTTCTTTAAGTTATTAATTTTTCTAATAAAATAATAGTTAGAAATGATACAATGCAAATTATTTGCATTTTATGTTAAATTAATAATAAACGACGAAATGTAGACATGGAGCTTAATAGTCGTTGTCCAGTGTTATTTTTCTCAAAAAACCCGTTTTATAACAGTTTTAAAATATGTTTTTACTGGGAAATTGCATGCCTTTATTTATGTAATTAAATGTATATACAAAAATTTATGTAAAACTGTTGGTTGATTTAATATTTATATTCAAATATTAACTATAATATAACTCGCCATCACCGCCATTTTGTAATGTTCAAGATGAATAGTCCCGCCTCCCTGAAATGAAGCTAAAGCGGATTGGTCAGCTCGATCCCGCAGGGCGGTGCAGGGGTCGGAAAACTCTGGTAAAGTTCGCCTCAGGACATCGCCCATTTTTTGTGCAAGCGAGGGTACTTAAAAAAACTTTAATCATGAATTGATAATTTTTAATACAAAAGGAGTGAAAACGGTTTTCCTAGAGCTGTGGAAATTGTAAGCGAGGAATGACCAACGCTCTTCATGACTACCTACGGTGACGTCACAAAACAGTGAGCATGCTTTATAACTCTAGGAGGTGGTGGATAGAGGCACTTAATTGAAACCGCGGGCGAGAGATGTGCGAGCGTACACCGGTGTTGTAGAGGATGTGTGAGTCTTATTACATTGTCCGATTTAATTATGACATTTGATCAGAAGGTCGCGGTTGTCCAATCGCGAACTGCGTTGCGACTTAATTTTTGGTATTAAAGCTCCCGTTTGGATAACCATGTCTCATCTGATCAAACTTAAGAAATTATTATAGTTAAATCATAGAATAAAAGCAAGGAGCATAGAGTAGGTTCTGTGTCTGTAGTAAACTGTATAAGGCCAATTGAAACGTGTGGAAATTGGCAGATTCCATAAAAGAGAGTATTTGGGACAAAAATAACGATGTTAGACGAGAGCACATTGTGAAAATTCGTGCAAGAAGTAAATCGTGTTTTAAACGTGTTATCGTGTTAATGTGAAATGGTTCCTGTCGCTGCCTCTGATAGACTGCAAGTTCCCGTCTCAGCACAAGGGAGAGACATCGAGAATAACACGAATGAAGACTCAACAAACGCAACAGCATGCTTGACACATCATCTGCACCATCAGCAGCTGTATATGTTGCTCATTGTACTGCGTCAGATGCTATTTTCCTGTAAATTATGTAAAGACTGATCTTTGCGGAGAATTGCGCCGGTGAACGGACGCGTGGACGGTATTGAATTTAGCATAAAGGTAGCGTTGCACTGATATAAAATGCCTAGAGACGGTGGCTTATTCTGGAAAATTATAAGTGGTATGGAAAGAAGATACTAGTGAGCTCAGAACGGATCAATGTCATGCCGAAAGATAGACTAAAATTGCAGAGAAAATTGACAAAAAGATCAGCGATTATATTCGAAACCAAACTCGCTCATGGATGTGTTCCGGGCTGGGACAAAAATCTACTTTACGAAGCACCGGGTGATACAATAAAGAAGGAATTGTTTTACCATTTAAATTTCAATCAGTTTTTCAGTTATTTTATTAATTTTAAAATAATATATTTATATAATATAAAGAATGTTTATATAAAGAATATTATATATTAATATTATATATATTATATATTAAAAATTATATGAAGAATATTTATATATATATATATATATATATATATATATATATATATATATATATATATATATATATATATATATATATAGGGGTGGTAATTTGTAATACAATTCTCATAAATATATTTCTTCTGTGTCTCGAAGTGCAGAATCAGAAGAATATAATTCTTCTGATTCATCGACTCGTAACTTTTCTGATGCATGAGGATCGACTGATTCATGTAATTTTGTATTTCGCAGCGATACTTCTAAAACATCAGATAGCATGTTTTTTTCTGATTCATCAGACTGTGTTGTTTGTTTCGATTCTTCCAACTGCTGAGATTGATGGGAACCGTCAGCTGGTTGTGAAAAGTCGGATGATATTAATGCAGCGCCAGATGGTAGTGTCAGGGTTCTTTTTAATACAACGGGCGGTCGATACCTCGCCGATGCAACAGGTTTTTGTGACCTCTCTATTGCATCAGGTTGAGGTGATTCTTCTGAAACATTAATTTGTGGTGATTGTTTTTCGCTAACATTATGAGGTGATTCCTCCCCGTAATCACCTTTTGGTAGTTCTGTCAAAGTACCACTTTGATGTGATTCTGCTGAGGAATCATCCAGTGATGATACTGTGACACTACTTTGTGGAGATACAATTGAGACGACACCATTTGGTGATACTTCTGAGGTATCGCCAATTGATGATGCATAATCTTCTAGTGATTTTGCTGGGATTCCACTTTGTGGTGAGTCCGTCCTATCTCCACCTTCTGGTGATTGTGCAGAGGCATCAGTATGAGGTGAATCTTTTGAGTCATGAATTTGAAATGTTTCACCTGCTGAGGCCTCATGTGGTGATAATTCTTCTGAGTTATTCTGTGGTAATTGTTCCGAGTCTTCAATTTCCGGTGTTTGTTCCGAATCTCTCACGCCTGCTGATTCTTCCGAATCATCAGTTTGCGGTGTTTCATCTGCGTCACCAACTGTCTGTGTCTCTCCCGTGGCAGCTTCTATTCTTCCCAGCAGCAAGGCCTTCACAGCTTCGCTAATGGCGTAGTCGCTTGGTGGTCTATCTTGGTGGTCGAGCGTGAAATTGCTCGCTCCGCTCTCCAGGAGCGCTAGTAATGCTACCTCATTGCTTCGCCCAGTCGCCACGTGAAGCGCTGTAGCGCCGCTGCTACTGCGGCTGTCGACGCGCGCGCCGGCCTCCAACAGGAGCTTCACGCACTCGCCGGTGATGTCGTTGGCGGCGGCGCAGTGCAGTGCCGTCCATCCCTCCACGTCCCGCACCTGCGAAGAGAATATTTATTTATTTAGCAACAAAAACAAAGCTATGTTAGCAAATGACAAACGTGAATTAAAATCTTAACACACCGCACGTCGAGCCTACTCACGTGGCAACCTAGGTCGAGGATGAGCGCGATGTACATCTAACGTAAAAAAACAAGCAATAATATCAATTAACAATAATATATTTGATGTATTAAATGTATTTCTCACGAAAATATTTCAGGCTTATTGCCCAACAAGGCTACCTTCTGAACTTCTGTTAATATGTTTTTCAGTTAATTTGTTTAAATATTGATTCAGTTGCTTTGTGACAGTTCCTAGATCTCCTATTACTATTGACACTATTTGTGTTTTTGTGTTCCAAATTCTCTGAATTTCTATTTTTAAATCTGGGTACTTCATCATTTTTTCTGCTTCTTTCTTTATTGCATTGGCATCTTTTGGTATTGCTATGTATATTATCTTAGAGATATTATTGCGCTTATTACTACGTCAGGTATGTTTGCTGTTATTTCCCTGTTGGTTATTTGTTAGTTCCCAAGGATGTGGTATTTTCATTTGCTATGGTAGGTTTGGATCATGCTTGTACCATTTATCTGCTACGTTGATGCCAAGTGTTTTGCATATATTGTAATGAACTGATTGGCACACCCTATCATGTCGTAATATGTGTTCCTGTTTAGCAAGCGTAGACATCCTGCAGCTATATGGTCTATTGTTTCTTCATGCTCTTTACATATTCGACATTTCAAAATTCATCACATTAAATTCATCACATGAAATATGTTCAACGTGATACCAACAATTGAGGTCAATATTATAATGTTCTCTCATCCAATTCCTTGTAAACTGACATATTGTTAAAGGCGTAATGATGGAGGCACAACTCGACCTCTGAAACGTTGCCACGCTATTCTTGTACAAGATACTACCTGGAATGTATATCATTTGTGTCTTATTGAATGTAATTATGACTGTCTACATAAAGAAGTATTGAAACTTTTATTAAGAAAAAAATATTCTACATTTTGCCAATATTATCATTGAGGATATGTCTTCTGTAGTATTGGGTTTTGATGGATTAGTTCGGTGTTGCAATTATGAGGCTCCCTGTTTCTCCTTTCAGTTGACCGAGTTTTAACCAGTTGAACGATTTTTCTTTGTGTATTAATTTTTCTTCCATTTTACGTGCTGATTGCCAATGCATTGGTTCATTTCCTCGATTGAAAGTCATGTTTTTAATTTTCTCCTTGATGCGGTACATCATTTTAGTTACTTTCAACATTCTTCTTTCTCTATACTTCTGACCTGCTGTGCTGATTTTGCTTAGAATTTATATCAGTTTGTTGTTGATCATACGGTTTTAAAATTTTCATGCAGGGATCATTGGTAGTCGGATATGTGTAAGTAAATAATTTTTGTATCGCAATTTTTTATGTTCCTTCAATTTGTATCGTTCTCCTTTCTTTCTTGTGGCATATACTCTGACAACGTCTGCTTTTGGATGGTGCATCCAAAAGGATGGGTCATGAAGTGTTAGCATCTTTCTTGTCTTCCTGTCTATTGCTTTAATCTCCTCTAAACTATAGTTGATAATTCCAAAACTGCACTGCAGAACAGTGACAGCAAGTGAATTAATCGCTGGGATTTGGTTCCATGCGCTTAGTTACGTTCGTAAGACTTGGCGGACTCTTCCACAGTATTCTATTTTTACTTTATATTTCTCTTGCCTGTGATCAATACCATCACTTTCTCGTATCCTCATATATATTATTATTATTATTATTATTATTATTATTATTATTATTATTATTTGTTTTTCGATATTCACCGGATTTTTATTTGACTTTGTGTCGGGTTAATAACCAAGACACAGGTCAATTCATGTTTCGTCGCAATTTAGGAATTTTCGAACAATCCTGCATGTGTTTAAGATGATCGACTTTTGCATAATTTTATAGGTATATTTTGGTATTTGAATAAGTTCCAGATTTTTATGGATGTTATTTGGTATAACTCCTGTGCACGAAATGACCAGAGGAACAATATGAACTTTTTGGAGATGCCATAGTGCCTGGACTTCAGTTGCTAGTTCTGTATACTTTGTTATTTTTTCTGCATGTGCTGTTTGGAGATTAGCTGTTTGTGGAACAGTTATGTCAATCAGGAAGCCAATCTTTTGCCGTTTGTCTACAAAAGTTATGTCTGGTCTGTTATGGTGAATAGTTTTGTCTGTAATAATTTCTCTGTCATAGTACAACTTAAAGTTTGAATTTTCAAGTACAGTTACGGGAACATATTTGTAATATGGGCAGGTCATTTCTTGTAGGTTGGATTTCGCTGCCAGTTTCTGGTGAATGATATTTGCAACTTGATTGTGCCTATAGGTGTAATCTGTATGAGCCATTAATTTGCATCCTGATGTGATGTGCTGTATGCTCTCAACTGTTGTATGCCATTTTCTACATTTGTCATCTATTATTATTATTATTATTATTATTATTATTATTATTATTATTATTATTATTATTATTATTATGCTTTTTCACTTCACTATTCTCCTAAGAAATTCATGACAGGAAACATTCCACGAAGGAACTAGAGGTGTGACAGAATGGCTCAGACTTTCTCGCAGTAACGTTTTCTAATTTCCTTGGTGTAAACAGGCATTAGAAACTTGCTCCATCCTCTTGCTAGCTGCCATCTATTGTCGCCCAAACTACATTTTTTTTTAAAAAAAAATTCTCAACTTTTCGGTGTCCTAATAGTGGAACCGAAATATTATTTTAAGAATATAAAAGAAGAGTAAAATCTACTACGTCTTGGAAGTTAGCAGGACCATTTCACACAATCACAAAACTGTATAGCTCATAATTTGCCGCGTTTTTGCCGTTGTTAAGATGTGAAAACAAAATATTTCCCGCGGATCATTTTCTCAAAAAAATCGATGTTCCTGCTAACTTCCATTGGAAGTTACCAGGACCACACGTCTAAATCGCTAATAATGTAAGCATTAACACCAAACACTACTCCAAATTTGCCGCTTTTTATTTATAAACGATTAGTGAATAAATCATATTGATATCTCCATTTTTTCAAAAGATATTTACAAAAAACGAAAAATATCACCTACGTTCCAATGGCGAGAGCCCTCAAGAAGGAAAAGACACGTTTCGTCCAAGACCAATTGCCGTAACGATTCATACTCTACACCAAAATCTGTCCTTTCCCGTTGCAAACTGTAATCTGTAATAAAAAATTTGCGACGGACCGGTTAGTTTAAAATACCCAGATTCCAACCCCAGAAATTGACGTCTTGGACAATCCCTGCGCAAGGAAAAGACACGTTACCGCCTCAACCAATTGCCTTTACAATTCATACTCTATGCCAAAATTTGCCCATAACCATTGCAAACTGTAATCTGCAATAAAAAAGTTTGAAATACTCAGGTTCGAACCTCAGAAATTGATGTCTTGGAAGCTCCCTGCGCAAGGAAAAGACACGTGAACCAATGGCCGTAAAAATTCCGACTCCGTAAAAATTCCGACTCCGAGGATCTCAACGGTTGTGCCTGGCAGTTCTTGACACGCAGTTCAAGACACACTTGTGTTTCGCACACTCAATTGACACTGGTCATTTTTGTAATAACTTCACCGAATAAATTTGTATTGACTTCTGTTATGTATTTTTTAATCATAAATTTTCTTTAATCATGATTACGTGGAAGTTTGCAGAATTTACCCTCTTTCCTACGACCAAATTTCTTTGTTTTCATCCAATGCCTCCCGGTGTTGAATTCAGTCACAGATTAACGGAAAGGGGAAAGAAACTCATTTTATTGAACCATCGTACATTGATGTATATGTCAAAAGTAATGGAAGGTTGGTAAACAATGTTAACTATACTTGCGTGTCGCGGAAACACGTTGGCATTGCATCAGGTTTCAATTTCTCAATCTCGAAAAACAACTACCCGAAAGAACCGGCGTCTTGCCTCGCGTCAAGGGTGGGAGCAATGTGTTTCGCGACATTGAATTGGGACTCGTGCCCGTAGGAGCGCCTGTTTGCTCAGCGGATATTCTTACAGTAGGCAGGGCTGCACAAACCCCAAGCGACCGACAATTTGCGTCGTGAAAAGTGTGGAAATTTCTTAATTTTTTTCAGTAACTTCCAGTGCGAAATGGCAACTAATTTTTTTACAGATGTTATACATAGTAATTCGAAAGAAAATTAAATCAGACCTTCGATCTGAACCTGTTGAAAGGTCCCTTGCAAGTATTTTAAACTAATCGGTCAATTGGTTCAGGAGACCTACGGCAATAGGTTCAGGAGGAAACGTGACTTTTTCCTTGCGCAGGGAGTTTCCAAGACTTCAAATTCTGAGGTTCGAACCTGGGTCTTTTAAACTAACCGGTCCGCGGCAATTTTTTTATTACAGATTACAGTTTGCAAAGGGTATTGACAAATTTTAACATAGAGTATGAATTGTTACGGTTATTGGTTCAGGAGGTAACATGCCTTTTCTTTGCGGAGGGAGAGACCAAGACTTCAATTTCTGGGATTCGAACCAGGGTATTTTAAACTAAAAGGTCAACGGAAATTTTTTTATTGCAAATTACAGTTTGCATCGAGTAAGGGCAACGTTTAGCATAGAGTATAAATTGTTACGGCATTTGGTTTTGGAGGTAACGTGTTTTTTCCTTGCGCAGGGAGCGTCTAAGACATCCATTTCTGGGGTTCGAATCTGGGTATTTTAAGGTAACCGGTCCACGGCAATTTTTTTTTTTATTACAGATTACAGTTTGCAACGGGTAACGAAAAATTTTGGCATAGAGTATTAATTGTTGCCGCTTGTTCAGGAGGTAACGTGACTTTTCCTTGCTCAGGGAGCGTTTAAGACTTAAATTTCTGGAGTTCGAAGCTCGGTATTTTAAACTAACCGGTTTGCGGCAATTTTTTTTACAGTTTGCAATGGATAAGGGCAATGTTTGGCGTAGAGTGTGAATCGTTACGACAATTGGTCTTGGACGAAACGTGTCTCCCTCCTTGAGTGCTCTCGCCATAGGAACGAAGGTTTTCTTTTTCTTTTTTTGTAAATATTTTTTGAAAAAATGGAGACATCAATAGGATTTGTGCAATTACACAGTGTAATTAGCAGTAACCATTTCAAAAATTAGAGGAAAACATTTGGGGTAATTTTTGTGAAAATATCGTTTGAGTGTTTCTGAAGTTGCGAAATGTTGAGTTCATTTTAAATGAAAACTTCAGAGTTTTTCGGAAACTTTATTTGATATTATTTAAAACACATTTACTCATAAATCTAATAATGTGAAGAAATCGTCTCTAATGTAAATATTACCTACGTGAGTGACAACTTAAAAAATACTTTTTTAGAATAAAGCAATATGGCGTTTATGTTATCGCATAAGGAACATTTGCCATTCTCTCTCCAAATTTTCGAACCGTTTTTAAGAAACTCTTGTTTTCGTTATTTTTTAAAATTGCAAATATTGCACGCAGTATGGCACGAAAACTACTCAAATTTTCAAAAAAATCTACATGAGCTTGATGAAAGAATTATTTATGAAGAATAAATTTAATTTGAAGAAAGAAAGCAAGACAAAAATTCAAACTTTTGCAATATTCGAAAATTTAGAGTTAACCGTGAAAATCAGACATCTGCAACATTTATAAGTGTTTTTACTCTATTTTTACAATGAATTTAAAGGAAAAAGTAAGAGCAGTTTTAGAGAAAATATTTCAAGTGTCCTAGGTGTTTCATGTAAAGTACCCCAAAATTTTAAAGAATATTTTTCAAAATCTCTAAGCTTCAACATACGCCAGATTAACAGGAGATTCTTCAATTTGGAAATGTCGGTACGTGTGGTTTATTCGCTAGACCAATGAAGCAAACAGGAAATAATTTGACTGGTACAGTATTCGCAGAAAATTATACAAAAGTGAGCAACGCACTGTTGTCAGCGTAGCGTTCTCAAATCTATGTGAATTTGCTTGAGGAATAATATCAATTAGTGGCCGAAACGCTTATTTCCATCTGCATCCAGATTGCAACTTCTTTATTGGTTAGTCATAATTCATCATACACAGTTGATTATTGCCATATAGGACGATGTTTTACTCTTCTTTAATATCCTAAAATAAAATATGGAATCAATTATTAAGAATCTGAAACTTTCAAAATTTTATTAAGGGCGACGACATATGGCACCTAGTAAGAGGATGGGGCAAGACCGTGAAGCTAGTCCAAACCAAAGAAATTAGAAAACTCTACTACGAGATAGTCTGTGCCACTCTGTAGCGCCACTATTTTAACAACAAATTAATCTTGAAATGATAATGATTGTCATGAAATCAGTAATACAACGTAATTTTTTTCACAATCAATAACGTCATTTCCCAAAAACGTCTTTATTTTTCATATACATATACGATGTTTTGCGTGTTGGTTACACGCCTCTTCAGATGCATATCTAAAATATTAGACATGCTTTCATCATAAATATTTTTAAAAAGTTACAAAAAAACGAATAAAAATCATTAAAAATCGAGTATATATATATATATATATATATATATATATATATATATATATATATATATATATATATATATATATATATAGATATAGAGAGAGAGAGAGAGAGAGAGAGAGAGAGAGCTGGCACACACATGGCGTGCACGGGCTGTGCGGCGTGCGTAAGACAAGGGAGTGCAATCGTAAAGCATCGAGAAGTAAATTTGTGTGGAATTATTGATGACTGACTAGACGATAGAGTAGTGGACAAAAGTATTAAATTAAAGGCATTGTGATCCGAACGTCTATAAACGATAAATACTCCAGTGAAGGTTATGTTAAGTAGCGAATATGGTTAAGTAGCGGAGTACTGGACTCGGCACGGCAGCCACGCGGACAACACGCCGGCAGCAGAGCGAGGGTCTCATCAACTTCGCAGCGTCAAGGACACGAGCAGAGGCAGCTGTATTTCTGCGTCAGGAGCACGGGAATCATCAGATAAGTAGCGGAATTTGCGATATCCGTGGAAATCGGGTGGAACTATTCCAGTCGTACGGATCAGAGGGTACCATGAGGGAGAGAGTATAATGATGAACCTTCACAAAGATACGAAGCAGGAAGAATAGATTATAACTGTGTAATGTTAGCTAATAAAAACAACACTGAATCAATGGGTAATAGAATATTGATAGGTCATTATGTATTTGAGTGTGGGAGCTCAGATGGTTCAATATGTTCCAATGACATTGATGAGAAAGGATGTTAATTTGTGTTAATACAGTGCAATTCAGTAATGAAGATTCATGTATTTGTTACAATAATGTTTTCATTGTCTTTGTTTTTCTATGAATAAATGATTGACTATAAAGGGCGGTTAATGAATTGCATGAGAAAAGTAGCAAAATCCAATGCTAACATCTTCCTGATTAAGGCGCTCCCCCCTAGAATGATCCCTCGTCTCTAACAACAGCATATCTTGCTTCAAAATTGTAATATGTTGTCAGTACTTGCTCGACCAATTTGTATCCCTAATTCAGGGAAATGAGGTAAGTACAGTCACTATATATATTATATATTATATATTATATATTATATATTATATATTATATATTATATATTATATATTATATATTATATATTATATATTATATATTATATATTATATTGTAATGTACCGTCCTCCTCTTGTAAAACAACTATAATCGCCCCTCGTTAGGCGCACCAAAATATGTAATGAACCACTACCTGCTCTAGATCAACTATAATCTTTATAATCGCCCGGCGTTACAACGCCAATATAATAACCAAAAATAAAATAATAAAATTGATAAGAGCGGGCTCTTATCAATTGCCCTGGTTATACTCAGCTCCCACCTCCAAGGTTGCCCGTCGACTAACTGCACCACCAGAACCTCCGATATTTTCTTACACATAAAATCTGGGTGTGAGGTTGTGGCTGACCTGTACAGGATCTAACACCTATTCGGGCACGTGGGCGTAGGTCATTAACTAGCTACATGCAACAATTAAACTACGTTCGATTAATTTAATGTCGAATCAAGTGATGTTCGCCGTTATTTATTTTCTTTAATTCCTGTGCTAGTTCGTTATTTCAGTTGAAATATATACCACTGGGGTCGTTCCTCTCCCATGACTCACATAAAACACTTAACGAACCCACAAAATAAACACACAAACACATCAACGATGTAATACACTTAAACTACATGACACAAAATCCAAAATATTTCCATTCATACTGACAATTATAAATAAACTCATTCACACCCGAATGCGCATTCTGCCTGTATATCTATTGAATCTATTTTTACGTTAAGGCAGAAGTTGATCTTGTACAGAAGCTAATTTTAATCTTTCTTCTCCTTCAAAATGTGAATTTCATAAAAAAAATAAAAAAAAAAGTTTCATAAACTTCCCTTTTGCCGAAAATGCTGTAATCCGCAGCAAACCATTGTTGCGCGCCGTCCTCGGAGGAGTAATATACTACATCCTCTTGGAGGCTGTATATTACATCCTCCAAATCCATCCTCCCGCAGCATTTCTCCATCACCCCACACATTACCAAAAATTTCTTGAACTCGCTAATATCTTCTTAGCATGTCCTTTCATTCCCGTATCATCCTATTTGCATTACGCAACTAGTAACGCGATTATCTGTCTATCAGGTGCTATACTATTTCCTCCAAAATGTCCTATTATTGAATATACTGCGACACATAAAATATTTCTGCGTTACGCATTGTTATTACGAACATCATTGCCTAAACTCACTATATACATTCATGTTCACCGTGTTTCTCGCACAATTGCATACTAAAATTTTATCTTTTTTCGGAGCGCTGTTCCCCACGTCTGACTTCGAGCTCGCTACACATCATCCTCCCGGTCATTGTTGCGTTGTGTCTTCAACTTTTTTTTCTGGAACATTTACCGATCGCTTACGTGTCTTTACCAAAAATATCATAACATTTTACATAATTCTGTCCTTTCCAGGCTTTTTCCCTTTATTACTACTTTTAATTATCAATTTACATCTTATTACTATTTCTTTTACGATTTCCTAATTTTATTAACGCCAAATTTGCTTAATTTCCGTCGCTCGGCGTCATGACGTAGTTGTGACGTCAGCGCGATGCATCATTGTTCTCTCGTAAAAATTCCAAATATACAATTTCAATTTGCATCTCTACTGCAGCTCCTCGATATTTTTCAGAGTTGCGAGTAATGTCATAAATTTTTGCGTGATTTCCTTTGTTAATCCCGAAAGTTTCATTTCAATCGCTTTACGCGTTCTCTTAATTTTTAGGACAAAACGCTCCTTTACATTACCTTTGTTATGATAACAATGGCTGTAAATTTCTAGTTATATCGTCAAAAGTGTACTTTCAAAATCACTCATATCTTTTAAGGCTAAATGCACCGAAAAATACTTATAGGAAAAATCAATAGATCGCAGCACTATCATACGGAATTTACTAGATCGATAACGTCTGAACAAATTGTCCGATTTTCGATCTGTAAACGGCATTGGACTCCTTTTTAAAATAGAATTTACGCTACGATGCAGTTTTTTCAAACAAGATTTCCAAAAAAATTTTGAAAACGTTTTCTCATAGTTCTGGGAAGATATTAAAAAATGTGGGCTTATAGCGCGATGGCGACGTGCTTCCTGAATCAAACGCCATGTCAATCATGCAAATCGGATGAATAAAGTAAGCGGCGTAAAGTGAAATTTTGGAAAACATACCTGATCCCCTTCCCCCTCCCTCTTCCCCCTGCGTCACCCGACCCGCCTGGGCCCTCCATCGACGCCGCAGAACGCCCAAACCCGGCGGCCTGCGGCACCGGAGGCCGAACTTTCAGACAGGCAAGCTGGGCAGTCAGTCCCTTTCAGTCTCAATATATTTTTGTTCACGTGTCAAACTAGTGATGCTGTAACACAGCCAAACGGTCTCGTATCATCTGCAATAGTCGTATAAAACTGTATATCTTGTTCACATATTTCCGTCTTCCTTCGAATACCATCAAACAATTATTTGAGGCACTACTCAGAATATCAATTCCGATTTGGAAACTGATTTCAAAAAGAAAATTGAACTAATTGTGTAGATATCACCAATATTCCATGTCCTAACATCTTATTTTACATACATTTTACTTCTAAGATCTGCCGTTATCATTCCACTACCACAAAGAATGAGCCGAATTTACGCACGAGCTCTTTTATCTTGCGATTCGATTTTTGATCTCAAAATGGCGTTTGTCTCCTTGATAGACTTCACCTGATGAATCTGTTTTCCCAAGTAAAATTTTAAAACAGTTTTCGTACTTTCGGACAAAATTGAAGAAGTGGTAAAATAGCGCGCAGGCGAGATGCATCCTCAATCCAACACTGTAACAAACATTAAAATATAATATTAAAAATCGTGACATGTCCCAGCGTACTTAGTAAGTTATATTGATATAAAATGATTCTGTTATATTTGTATAAACTTGATGATTGGAATAAGTAATTCCCGGCGCGTCATTTTGATACAAACTACGTAAATGATAATGTAAAAGGATGTAGTGTAAATCATTGTATTGTGACACATATATATGTATTTTTTAATGCATTAAATTGTCACGAAAGCAATACTACTTTAACTCTTAGACAGGAACGCCACACTAGAAGAGTCTATGTCTATGAGGGGGATAAATTATGTTTTGTTATACAGTTATTAATTTGGCAACTTCTACATTTCTACATTAAGATATAATTTTTCTAAACATCGTACACGCTTATCAGTAACATTTAATCGGGTTGCAATGCAATTTATAAGATTTATATACTACTAGTAAAACGTAGCATACCAGTCACTGATAAACCTCATATTAGGGAATCAGAATGCAAACGTATTAAATCGGCGATCCCCTAGGTGTCGAGAATAGGGATGCAACATTGATGTTCAAAACATTGATTTTGTATAGACACATGAACATATTTCGTAAAAAATTGAAACATTTATGAAACCTGATGTTTATTATTGATGTGCTTGATGAGTTGTTGTGAATGAAAAGAACCGATAATCACAATTTTATAAAAAAGTTAAAATATTAAATAATATTGCATTATAACACTGTCAATACATGTGTTCGAATAAAGCGAACGGTGATTGTAACATCCTCATCCAGTAGACTATCTTCAGCCCAAGAAATTACCCCATTTTTCTGGCATTTCCTACGTATGTCCTGCCGTACGCAGAGAGGCGGCCAACGCAAGCACTCTAGGTCTAAGGTCTCTCGCCCACCTTCCTGTACCCATTTGAGGAAGTTGTGACTCCATAAGACCCTCGGCGATAATTTTCAGGCTTAGTTTCGCTGTTATTCTTTTTACTTTCTTTTGCCGTTTTGTCTAAATCGTAATTATAAATTAACAATCACGGCCACTGTCAAAACAAAATCTTCCGCACGAACTTGATCGATGTTTCTAAACCAGGTTTTTGAAAGATGTTTTGATTTTGAACCTTGATATTTGCATTCGTATTACTTGAGCATCATTCCTTCGCTTTTCTTGCTATCCGAAACTGGGAGGGGACGCGCCGATAGCGAGTTCTTCCCTAATAATGGCAGAATGTACGCATGAAAGACCTAGGGTATCAAACACACTGTTCAGTGCGATGATGTCTATTTGTCGGCTCCAGTCCCGGTCAAGCAGCGAGATGTTAGCAATTTGTTCATTTCTCAGTCGGACTCGAACTGCCTTTTTCCATTTGTTTGTGATATTGTGTATTAGTCATATCAATTATGCCACTTACACCCTTTTCTTCCGGTTCATTCTGTCATTCCAAGCATAATATCCTTTTCTAGAGATTTTGTTCGACTCACAGTATGTCCAAAATATTTTATTTTCCATTTTTTGGCTTTGGCTTTTAGAGAAAGTTCTGTTTTCCTTTCAAAATTTCGGTATTTATCTTTTTGCCCTCCCATTGTACGTTTAATATTTTCTTCCGTGTCCATACTTCAAAAGCATCTTCCTTTTTTCGGCCTATCTCAATGTTCAGCTTTTACACCCACACAACAGGATTAGAAATACCATTAGAAATACCATTACCAAATCTCGATTATTTGGATTTTGGTCTTACGCAGGGCTTGATTACTGACGGAACACGACGGAACGGCGTTCCTGTATCTCGCTGATAATTATTACATTATATTATAAATATATAATTATTTCTCTTAAATTAATAAATCATTTTGAGCGCGTTCCGGGACCTAAACTTTTAGAAATCAATCACTTGATATGCCTGCATATTTTATGAATTTGTGTAATTTTCTTTCCGCTGCTTTTTCTAAAAGTATTCCTCTCTTTAGTTTTTCTGTACAGTATCCAGAATTTGTTATTGTAATTCATAATATTTAATTTCGTTCCAGCATGTATATCACTTCTCCGTTGATGTTCAGGCTTCCTTTTTGACCAGTTGACATAAATGTTGTTTTCTTTAAATGTAAGTACATAGAATATTTAAATTTTATATTAATAATATATTTAGCTATCCTTATTACATAATTCCGAATTAAGTACAAATAAAACATCTGCATAATTTTGATGACATAAAATTTTTGC
The DNA here is from genome assembly GCA_964035755.1 of Teleogryllus oceanicus. NCBI lineage: Eukaryota > Metazoa > Arthropoda > Insecta > Orthoptera > Gryllidae > Teleogryllus > Teleogryllus oceanicus. The sequence continues at coordinate 1,011,342 of CAXIVR010000010.1, forward strand.
GTTTTCTCGAAAAGAAGTAAAGTGGACACGTTTTGAATGTTTGCTCCTCATTTCGCGCTCCTCTGTATCCAAGCCCAGCGCCGCCAGGGCACGCTCTCAAGTCACCCTTCTGAGCTGGAAGCAGGGTCGCACCTCTGGCACACTGCTGTTCTGATAGCGTGACTTTTCTGACCTCTGCAGACATCTCGCCGCGTTCTTCGGCGGGCTGCGTGCTACACTAGGGCAATTCGATATGCCCAAGCGTAGGAAGAGGGCGGTGAGTAGTTTTCAGTGGGCGAGAACATTGTGCAATGACGAAGTGGCACATTGTGCAAGTGTGTGTGTGTGTGTGTGTGTGTAGTGTAAACAAAATTATAAATTAAACAATTAATAACAATTATGAAAGTATATTTGATTAATAAAAATTTTGTGAAATATTATTAACTAAAGTAACTTATTTTGTCAAGATGTATGAATGGGAAGCTATTGTTTTTCATTGAAAATACCGGTATAACGTTTATTGACGTCCATACCGGTAAAGACGATCAATAGAAGTATTTTACTAATATATAAAAATAATGGTATTTGAGAAAGGTATGAAAAAATACCGGTATTTTTACCGGTATTCAATACCTTTTCGGTCGCTGTACACTAGCAGAATCAAAGAAAAACAAACTATCCTTGTTATCTTCTCTTTCATTTGTATTTACAGTATTTCTTTTTTTAAAAACATCTATTTTATGTATTTAAATATATCTTCAAAAGACATGCTCAAAAAACTCAAAAATAGAGTTTAAAATACAAAAATATATATTTCAAATACAAGTATTTAAATATTGCTTAACCCTCTCTATGTACTAGTATGTGCGATCAGCAGTGTACTAATCTCAGTTCCCAGCTTAAGCGTAGTACTAATCCATATGCCACGAGGAAGTCCGGAAAAAATTGTAGAATGAAATTGCAAAATATGGACATAAATATATAAGGAAAACGCTAAATAAACGAATATGCAAAATCAGATTTTCCTGCAATATGTAACATCAAATTTCATTAGAAGTAATTTAGTACAATTACACTGTGTAAGTATCCCTACAATACAATTTCAAATAAAAGCTAGCGATGATACAACATCACACACTTTCTGGCATTATTTCTAAATTTGCAATTTTCGAATTGCTAGAGTTCAACGAAAATGGTAATTCTTTTAAGCGTCCCTTCTATCCGTGGAAAAAATTGTTGTGATTTTCGAGATTTTTTTAATATATACATCAATTTCCTTCTAAAACTTCGCGGTTTTGCAATAAACTTACATGACCTTTGCAATCTTCGAAAATACGGCGGGGTGGGCGAAAATGAGACCAGCATCATATTTTGTATCATCTTTAAACAAAAAAATGGGAGCTCTTTTTGAGAAAAAGTTACAATTGTTTTAATTGCCTATACTTCGCCCCAAATTGCACGAAAACTACTCAAATGTTTCAAAAATTAAACTTGATCTTATTTTCAGATCTGTCAGAACAGATTTCAGTAAGGAAAAAAATATATCATCAATATTATAGTTGAAGGAAGACGCCCCCAACAATTGCACGTTAGCAATTTTCTAAACATAAGTGATATCAACAAACACCATAAATCACATTTCTCTTGCGTTCTGTACGTAACACGAGGACAAAATTTAATCAAATAATTTGGTGACGGTTTGAGAAGATTTCGAAAATGATTTTGAGGGTTAATGTAAAGTACCCTCAAAAATCAAAATATCCGTTTGAAACTCCCGAAGGATCGAGTTCTTCCAGGTAGATTCGGGAAGATCAATTTGGGGAAAATTGGCAGAGCGGTTTCGGCGTCAGCGTTGACTATAAACGGACAGACATGTTTTGTCAATCGATTTTTAGGAATCAAGGACACATGTATTGTATATTTTCGCTAGACCACGAGTTAGAAGAAGTAATGTAATATTTAGCAAGAGGATTTATCCACTTTTACTTTACCAGGGCCCGACAATAAGAGTTTTCCGGTACCCGATTACATAATGTGTCGGAAAGTAGTTTTAAAATTAACAACAAAGTAAACAATTTTAAAATTTAGCTTCCGCGATTTTACTTGGGAAAACAGATTCATCAGGTGAAATCTACCAAGGAGGCAAAGGCCGTTTTGAGATCAAAAATAGAGTCGCAAGATAAAAGAGCTCGTACGTAATCTCGGCTCATACTTTCTGGTAGAGGAACGATAACGGAAGATCTTAGAAGTAAAATGTATGTAAAATAAGATGTTAGGACATGGAATATTGATGATATCTACACAATTAGTTCAATTTTCTTTTTGAAATCAGTTTCCAAATCGGAATTGATATTCTGAGTAGTGCCTCAAATAATTGTTTGATGGTATTCGAAGGAAGACGGAAATATGTGAACAAGATATATAGTTTTATACGACTATTACAGATGATACGAGATCGTTTGGCTGTGTTACAGCATCACTAGTTTGACACGTGAACAAAAATATATTGAGACTGAAAGGGACTGACTGCCCAGCTTGCCTGTCTGAAAGTTCGGCCTCCGGTGCCGCAAGCCGCCGGGTTTGGGCGTTCTGCGGCGTAGATGGAGGGCCCAGGCGGGTCGGGTGACGCAGGGGGAAGAGGGAGGGGGAAGGGGATCAGGTATGTTTTCCGAAATTTCACTTTACGCCGCTCCTATTCATCCGATTTGCATGATTGACACGGCGTTTGATTCAGGAAGCACGTTGCCATCGCGCTATAAGCCCATATTTTTTAATATCTTCCCGGAACTATGAGAAAACGTTTTCAAACTTTTTGGAAATCTTGTTTGAAAAAACGGCATCGTAGCGTAAATTCTATTTTAAAAAGGAGTCCAATGTCGTTTACATATCGAAAATCGGACAATTTATTTAGACGTTATCGGTCTAGTAAATTTTGCTTATTTTGGTGCTGCTACGTGGTGGCGACAAATGGAACTAGTATCGGTACATTTAGCCTTAAACCCCTGATGCGTTTTGCTTCGGATAACTTTTGAAATGTTCCTCTAAATGAATTCTATTGATTCGTACTGTCCAAATCGGAATTTTGTCGTGTCTTCTTTAATTTATAAAAGAATTATTCGTGCGCGACACCGTTTTCTTCTGTTTTTCCATCTCCAACTCATGCCATTCCTTGTTATGTTTGTTCTTTGCATCTAAATTGTTCGTGGTGATCTTAGACTGTTACAATATATTATATTTATATATATTATATATATATATTATATGTATACTTATATATACACGTGACATATATTGTGACATATTAAAAACGACGATTTGATTTAGGCAAATAAGGTCGAAATATTATAGATATTGCAAAAGACGTGGGTTTCTATACACAGATGACACCGTAGCAAAGCGAGGTCGTCCTGAGACGTGGGTTCCTATGATGCCGATACGCAGATAGCAACGCAGCAACGCGAATTCGTACAAGGACGCCGTAGTAACCGGGAGAGCTGTAAAATAAACACGCAGAGTGCACCGTAGCAACGCGAAACGAGTTGGTTTGGGGGGCACCCTAGCAACGCAGAAAAATCAATAGAGGGAAAAACACAGTGAGCTTTGAAGGGTGGCGAGTTTGGGAATTAGGGCATTCCGACTCGTGTCGTGGTGGTGAGCGGATCGCTTGCGCGTTTTTTCTTGAGGTTAGTTATCAAATCGAGACGTAATATTTCGTGAGAGTGAACATTGAACTTGAACTTTGAATATTTCCGCATTACGCGTGCAACTGGAACTTGTACGTGTTGTACCATTGCAACTCGGATATTTTCATGAGTGAGCTGGGAAGTGAATATTTTCGCGATGTAGTTACAAGATTCGACTTAGAAATTTTACCAGAGAATTGTGAACACTTGAGGCAGGTTAGGTGATAGCAAATAATGTTAGAGGGATATTATTCCGACGTGTAATGAGTTTGAAATAGGTGCCCACCTGAGACGCAAGATAAATAGTATAGGCAGTGTTTGTGAAGTGGTTGGAGGGAGTTTTGACGTGGTTGCTGATCATCGTGGACTTCGACAAGAAGGAAGATTGGTCTACTCTACGTGGCGTTATCGAGCGACGTGCGCACGAAGAGGCAAGAAAGAATACAAGGTTAAATGGTACGCAAATGACGAGAAAATAACGAGTTGATAGCGTTGACATTATGGTATGGAAATAATTATAGCTCATAGTTTGAAAGAAAGCTGATTCTCATTTGCCATTACATGCAATCCTAGAGTAGACATTTCAGAACTTTTTCCAGATTCCTCGCCACTCCGTATGGATGGCAGATTGAGTAATTAGTTGCGGCGTCAAGTAGAAACAATTATTTCATAGAACCCGTCGACCGAGCTAGCGGATTGACATTTATTAGTAGTAATTACTTTCTATATATACAGAAGGGTCCAAAAAATGTATCCACTGTTCAAAAGTCCACAACTTGCAGACAGAATTGTCTCATTTTTGGTAGTGTAATAGTTTGGTAGTGTAATAGTTGGCAATCGCCACACAAGCGTTGTAATGCGTTGTTTTGTTTTGTCAGATGACAGTCGCCAGATTGTTAGAGTTTTATTGTTAGTTGTAATTTGTTACTCGAGTAAACAAGGCTACCGTACGGCTAACATTCGATGAAAGGAAGTCAGTTTTGAAGTGGTATTTTAAGTACGAAAACATTCAACGGCAATGACGAAATGAGTATCAAACAGAGCCACCGACACGTTTAAAGATTCGTCGCATTCGAGACAAATTTGAAGCCTAAAGCTGTGTTAAAGACGTACATAAATAACGATCTGGACGACCTGTAACAGTAGCAAGTTCATTTAACTCCCATCTTGTGTTACAGCAATTCACCCGCTCACACAGAAGTCTGCAGAGACAGTGTGCCCGTGAAACTGGAGTGAGTCGCTCAAGTGTTCGGCGAATTTTGAAGACAGCAAAGTGGAAGTGGTACATCCCAAGATTGCTACACGCAATGAACGAGGACGACCCAGATCGTTGAATGGAGTATAGCGAGTGGTTTAATAACATGGTGTGCAACGATGAAGAGTTTGCATAGATGATTGTGTGGTCTGATGAGGCGCACTTCAAACTCAATTGTACAGTAAATCGCCACAATTGAATCTACTGGGCAGCCGAAAATCCGAACGTCCATGTAGACAAAGCCGTAAATTTGCCAGGAGTAAATGTGTGGTGTGGTGTATCTTACCGGGGCTTGATTGGGCCATGGCCATTCTTCTTTGACGGCAGAGTAACCGGTGAGGTGTATCTTCAGATGCTTCAAACATCCATTTTACCTGCCGTCGGAAATTTGTATGGAGACGGAAGATTTTACTTCCTACATGATGGTGCCCCAGCCCACTACCACAATCGTGTTAGGGCTTATCTCAACGAAAATCTACCAGGAAGATGGATAGGTCGTAGAGGTGCTGTAGAGTATCCACCACGTTCCCCAGACTTAACTCCTCTGGACTTTTACCTGTGGGGAACACTAAATGACGCCGTTTATGGACAAAAGCCACGCACATTGGATGAACTTCGAGAATCCATCGTACATTCATGTGAAAATATCGAACTGAACACGTTGCACTCAGTAGTTCGTGCTGCAGTTCGGCGGCATCGTGTGTGTGTTAATATTAATGGTGACCATTTCGAACACATACAGTGATATTTTTAAGTTGAACTTTGGGTACGCTTTCATAAAATGAGACAACTCCAGCTAATTAGCTTGCAGAGTTATGGACTTTCAAACAGTGGATACATTTTTTGGACCTCCTCTGTATATGTATATATATATATATATATATATATATATATATATATATATATATTTGGAACATCCCCATTTTTTTAAAAAATAAATTAACATTTTTTGTGAAATATGGGGGAACATGTTTTGAAATACACAGGCAGAGCAGAAACGCCGTAAAAACAATGGTTTTTGTTTTTTAAATGCATTAACAGTTCGGGATCCCCAAAGTAGAAAAATTTTGGATTGGGGGAAAAAGTTTAAGGCAGCTACACCAAAAAATAAAAAACAGGATTTGGGGAGAAGGGCGTAAATGTTAAAAAAATGAAGGTAGTTTAAAAAGCTTCGAGGGGTGAATCGGGAAAGATTTCATTTTTGCTCTGAAAAGGCCGAACTGATTGTATGTTCGTGAGAGGGGAAAGAGTAAACGAGATAGAATTGGGTTATCAGTGAAATTTGGACAGGAATGATATTGCAGATATTTTGATGTGGGAAAAAATTTGTATAAATTGGGAAATTTTTGGGGGTGGTAATCGAGTTCGGGGTTGGCCCAAAAGGGGTAATCGGGTGATAATTTTGATAGTTGGGGACCATTGGGTAGGGCAGGAGAGGATTTCTTTGGGAAATTTGGTACGGGGAAAATCGCAAGATACGACTGAGAAGCTAGAGGACATCAAGAAGAAAAAATAATTCCCGGGGTTAAAAAGAACATTGAAAAGAGATTTGATCAAAAGGGCCCAAAATTGTAAACACTCAATTGTTTAAAAAGGCAAAAAACTTTTTGAATTTTGTTTTTAGAAAAAGAAAATGATCTTTCATTTAAAAAAATCCAAAAAAGAAATGAACAGGAAAAAATACTTTTAATTCCCCGCTGCGCTGTAAGTCGGGATCCAAAACCATTAAATTAAAAAATTATTAATCGGGCCCATTGACCCACAAGCCGAGCCAAGATCTTTAGAATATATGAGAGAGAGGGAAATTTTTTTATATCTCAAAAAAGGGGTCTTTAACTCTCCGCCCCCTTTCTTTCTTTCATTCTTTCTTTTCTTTTCTTTAATTCTTCTCCTTTCATTTCTTAAGATGTGTTTTTAAATTAGGTAACTATGTTAATTCTAATTTTATATTTTTTTATTATCAGAAAACTGATGATAAGCCATCGAAAGCTGCTATTTATGAAATAAATACTGTGTTGACAATGACAACGCCTTCAATCATTTCAATAGAATATTTATGTAATGCGCGAAAAAAAACGCGCATTTCAGCTGAAAAAGAATCATTGCCGCGCTCTGGGGACGAAAACCTGAATCAAACCAATTGCTAGATTAAGAAAAATCGCTAATACGTGGGTAATGATCAGTTTTGTGGATCCTTGATGCCCAAGAAACCAATTCGAAACAAAACGTCCGTCTGTCTGTCTGGTACAACTCAGCGCCTATTCATGCACACGAGTTTTCAGTCAAACCCCCTGTCGTTTTGCCTGGGAGGATGAAGCAATGCGATTTTCTAAAACATTAATTAATTTTGGAGGGACTTTATTTGAAGCCTTCGGACATTTCAAAATATTATCAAAACATGGGCCAAATTTTTCTTCAAATTTCTTGTAAAACTAGAGTGAAATACACTTATAAAGGTAGCATAGGTCGAATTTTCACTGTTATCTCTGAATTTTCGAAAACGGCAGTTTGAAATTTTTTACTTCTTCCTACGACTACAAAATTAAAGATAGAGATTTTTGCTTCAAATGAAATTTGTTGCTCATAATTGGATATTTAAATAAGGTCATGCAATTTTTTAAAAGTTTTAGTTGATTTCGCACAATATGGCGTGCAATATTTGCAATTTTAAAAATTTACATAAACAAGATTTTCTCAAAAACCACTGCAAATTTTTTCTTTACATTTTTGGTTGGGGGTAATGCAAATGCAGTCTATCCGATGACATAAACGAAATGTTGCTCTATTCTTCTGTTTTTTCAAAAATTACAAAAATTTAATTTTTTTGACTTTTCTCTCACGTTGGTAATATTTACATTAGAGGCAATTTCTTCACTTAATTGTATTTGACTAAATGTGCTTTAAAAAGTGTGAAAAAAGTTTCTCGAAATCCCAATAGTATTTTTGTAAAAATGACCTCAAAATTCCGCATTTTCAGAAACGCTTAAACGCTATTTTCTCAAAAATGGCTTAAAATGTGTTCTTTAATTTTTCCAATGAATAGTGCTAATTGCACTGTTTAATATGACGTAAAATTCATTTTGTTTATTATTCTTTGTTTTTTAAAAAATTACACAAATGTAATTTTTGAAATATCTCTCACGCCGTTAATATGTACATTTCAATGGATTTGTATACATTATTGCATTATGAGTAGAAGTGCTTCAAATGACCTTAAATGAGGTTTTGAAAACTCAATAGATTCCTGTGAAAAAGAGCTCCAAATTTCTCATTTGCAGTAACGCTTAACGCCATTTTTAACAATGGCTCCAAATTTGTCAATGAAAATAGCTATCAGGACAAGATTTTGTACTTCTTTAATATTCTCGAAATAATATTTCGATTCTACTATTGGAACCCCCGAAAAGTTGAAAATGTCAAAATGTATTTTGTGCGGCGTAGATTGGCAGCTGCCAAGAGAATGAAGCGAAATCTTAAAACCAGTCCACACAAAGGAAATGATAAACATTTGCTTCGAGAAAGTCTGTCCCATTCTCTAGCACCTCTAGTTCTTCATATTTTGGTAGTAGCGAAGTGTAAGCATTTCTTAATTTTTTAAAGCAAAGAAAACATTTAAAATATTCAAATAAATTACCTCTGAGGGACAATAAGAGAAGCGAAATCTGCACGGCACTATAAAATAGTTGAACCTGCTTAAGAATGTTTCAGTTCAGTACTATGTAATTTTGCTAGCAGGCGCTTCGGTTTTGTGACGCTCAACCATATCGCGCCTCTGTCCAAGGTGAGATTATTAGACATGATAACGTTGGACTAGAACACGTTTCGACACGATCCGACATCCAGGGTATTTTGCTGCAAGTAATTACTAGAATCTAAGAAACATTTATTGACTTCAAGAAAAATCATCTATCATTACGCAGTTATTATCTTTTTGTTCATCTACTTGTGAGTAGATAGATTTAAATAAAAATACTCTTATTTTCTCTTGTTATTGGTAATGTTTTCTTAATATAGTATAACAAATGTTACACTATTACCAATTCATTAGTTTTTGAAAGCTCTCAAACGACAACCGCAAATGCATACCTTAAATTATTGAAAAGGAAAATTATTAATTAAAATCTCACACATTTTCAAAAATAAAAGATTTCATAAACAGGCCAGGACTTGAACTCGAGTCCTCCAGTTCTTCATGTAAGCACCTTAGCACCTTAACTACATGACGACACTGCCCGCCGTTCGTATATAATATTTTACATATTAGAATGTGTTGACGAGTGATACTTGTTGAGTTTTGCTTGCTGAAGACAGAAATGTTCCTCACAACGAAAGAAACAGTAAAAAGTACGATTTCACAAAATCGGTTTCGAAACGTTTAAAAAGTTAAGAAAAGAAAAACAGTTTCAATACAGTTTGCATTTCAAACCATTCTTTAACATTGTAAATATTGCTCGCACTTTTGCACGAAAAATGCCAACATTTCAAAAAAGCCTACATGACCGTTATCCAAGAACGAATTATGGACAGCAAATTTCATTTGAAAAAAAATCTGTTTTAAATTCTGTAGTTTAAGGAAGACGCCCCAAAAAGTTCAAACTCTTGCAATGTTCGAAAATTCAGAGCTAACCGTGAAGATTGGATCTATGTCATCTTTCTGAGCTTATTTTACTATTGTTTTCATGGTAAAGACCGTTTTTGAAAAATTTTGAAAATGTCCGAAGCTTCATGTAAGTATCCCCAAATTTCAAAGATTTTCAAAAATTTCAATGCTTCAACTACAGCCAAGAAAAACAGGGGTTTCTTCAATCTGGAAGGTTCGTTTGTGTGGTTTAGGCACTAGTTGTGTTCACAGACAGACGGTTTGAATCAATCCACTTCCCGACCTTTCATTAAAGTGGTCGCAAAAAGTGGTCGCAAAGTGGTCGAAGAGAGTGCGACCAAATGTGAATGAATTATGAATTTGAGGTCATTTCGTTATTATTTAGATTTTCTTTGTAAGCGTCTCTGCGTAGAGATATACTATATGACACAAGCTATCATTCAATAGGCAGTACATACAAAGCGTTACATTATAATATAGTAGCAATTACCTTTTAACAATAATAAATATTTTAGATATAATTTTAAACTTCAACCATAATTCATATTATAGTACTTTAATTAAATTACTTTATAAATATGTATAGCAGATAAATTTTCCCAAATCAAAAAATTAATTGCCTATTTTATTTAAATATTTATTAACAATTCATTAAAAATTATAAATATACGAGTACAATATTACTGAAAGATGCGTTAGTGAATACATATCCAATAAATTGGCAATTTGTATAAAATGTAAAATGTATGAAAATAGACAAAAATTCTATTTGCAACAATATTTTACAGAAGAGAGGATATCTATTCATTTTCGAACGTTATCGTGATACAGATTTCCGAAGTTTGACAAAATTTTGAAACATTATTAACAATTACAATTTTGAAAGAATTATGACATGAGAATCTTTAGTGATTCTTAATGGATTAGCGAAAACAGTGTTTGCATAGGTCTGCTTACCTAGAAGAAGTGAGTGTAACATTCCGATGACGTGTAAAAAACTTTGTGTGCATTGCTTGTCTCTCGAAAATAAAAATAGCGTAACGTAAAAATATACTTGCTATAATAATATAAATATATTAATTTTCATTTACGTTGGTTGGAAATCACATAGAATTACAGTATGAAACATAAATTGATCGCGGCCGTCTGCAGCTAAGTTCAGCTTTGCACGGCAACCCTTGTCATGACGAAACGTCGCAGGCGGAGCCTCACAAACAATCGTAGTAATCTCTCCAACGCGAAATTGCCTAACAAAATTACCACGTACAAAATGGCGGGTGCTGTGGATTCAGATGTGGACGTATTTTCAAATAAAAAATGCATAGAAGAAAACACTTGTGAACATCAAAGTAAATTCATTGAAGTATATATGAACACATAGCATAACCACTGTTAACACAATTCTTTTGAAGAAATTACATTGATATCAGATAAAATAGCATTAATTTTAAGACAATTACGTTCTTATACACGCCAAATTCCAATATTCTTGGCCAAACTGATTTATGAACTTTATCAAATGACCAGTTTACTACAGAATTTGCGATAAGAAAAACGATTATAATTGCATATTTTCAATTGTTCATATGTATATTACATTTGCAAAAATGCAAAATGCAAAATGCTTTCTCGAATCGTTAGGACAGCTAGGGAACCATTTCAATTAAAGAAACTAAAATTCGAAGACCAACTGTATATTTATCACTAAAGTAACAATTAAACTAGATATTAATCAATTAATTTGCATCTCATGTCAAAATTGTTATTTGCTATCATCAAATTAGGAACAGCAGGACACTCCCAGCAGGAATAAGCGCACATTTGAATTGTTTATAAAATTATTGGTGTTGCAAAATTGTTAATTCGCCAGTTTTGGTTTGAACATCAAAAAAACCCTTCTCACTTTGATAAAAAATTGAAACTGTTTATAATTTTACAAATTTTAAAATCTTTATTCTCTCATCACAATTCCTTTTTACATAAGATGCAAAATTCCGTAATCAACGGATCTATCTTTCGTTTTCGAGATACGCAATTGTTTATAGGATCTTACCGGCTGATGCAACCTCACTTGTTTCCAACCCAATTCATTCGATCTTAACTTGATCAAGTATAAGAAATTCAAATAGATTTGCAGTGTCTTGCTTTCAGCTGATTAAATTGTATTAACGTGTGACGCGGCAAATCGATGGAAATTGTTGCTCATGAGCTTTCTTAACTTTCGAAATTTAATTTCTATTCTTCATGTATCCGTTGAAACAGAAGTTCAGTTATTTTGATTCGTCTGTGCTATAAATAGGATTCTTTATGGAATTTCAAAACGCTGGGACTTCTTTGTTGTCCTGCAAATTTGAAGATTTCTTTGTGGTTGGATGCATACTATTCAGTGAATTTATAGAAGTGTACGCCAATATGTTCAATGTCTAGTAGGAAATTCATTATCAACAAATTATTTTTGCAAAATGCTTTTGGACAGAGAATTTTTTCATATTTCTTTCACGAGGCAAGTTTTAGGCAGCAGATATATTCTGTGTATTATTTTAATTTTGGTGAAAATCAGATCACATGTGAATTTTCAAATAGAACCATGCTTTTTACCTGTAATGAATATATCAATAAGAGAATTCAATCAGGTCTCATTTGATAATAATTTAAAGAGTAATAATGTTAATTGGCACAGGCAGGCAATCCTCAACTCCGACAAACAACGCGTATCGGTATTTAGCTCTTCTAAATTCAAGTGGCCTATCCTCGGAATATTTCCCATTCTCCGCCTTAAAAGGCATAATGAAATGAGTCTGTAAATTTGGCGCCAATCGAATAACACTTCCTCCTGGAGAATGCTTCGTTACTCCTTTTGGCAGGAGCCACGTTCTAATCCTGTATTAAATTGTGAAAAACAATTTAAATTCAATGTAATAAACGAATAAAGAGTTTATTTACATTGTAATGCACTACACACAGTAAATTTAGAAATAAGACATGCAACTAAAAAGTACACCCATGTTTTAGGAAAACGAAAATTCTTTCTTATTATAACACTCATCTGTATACTTTTCACAGACAATATTGAGAAGTACACCATCAATCTGATGATTTGTTCTGGTAATATTCGATTTTATACATAATTGACATGTAATAATAGAAATTTCTAATGTCTGGTATGGGAAATTAAGTATGAGCTCAGTTAATTTTAATGAGAGAGCAATTTCGCGATGAAAATGTTTATTTAATATATATATTCCAAATCCATATACTTCCTTATTTTAATTAACGTTGCTTCCATTTCTTGAAACAAGGATATAACATCCCTCACGCGTCTATGTTTTGAAATGACCTCAGAGAGGTCACTTGCTCGAGTCACCGTGTTATTGGAATTGAACTCTTGAAATGTTCTGTTCTTTAGTAGTTCCCAGAAACACGTAAATTCAACAGGTTCAAACTTATAGTAGTAACAAATTCAAACTTATAGTAGTCACACCCTACTTTCAAACATTAGTAGATACCGCGGACTGTGAGACCGCACGTAAAGTTCTAAACAAACTTCATTCTCGTTCATGAGCATGTGTTAATCAGTCCAACTATTTTTTTGTGTCGGAGGGGCTGTGATTCTTGGAGAGATAATAGTGTAGTGGACATGGTAACAACTCTCTGCACCTAAGCGAGTTCGTTTTCTAGTGTGGACAAAACTTTTGGGATTGGAAACCTTTCTGCGGACTTGATTATTATAATAATGCGATTACCAAATGATGCGTCTATTATCATTATAGTTTTAATTCATTTCTTTCATTTTGTTGCATTTTAATCACTTTTCTGTTCCTTATATAATTTTGTTAACGTATTTTAGGAATGAGTTTGACTGATTCAATGTACTTCTTGGTTTAGCTAGATTGCTGTTTTCAAGTACTCGCGGTTCCAAGTCACGTCTTATTGCGATCGGTGAGCTTCAAGAATATCTGCGTGAGTGGACTGACAATATGCCAAGCTGAAAAAATTCAGAATCTCGGAAGGAATATTGATGACTAAAATAAAGAATCGTAAATGTCGCGATCGCTAATAGTTGTGACTATCAATCCGATAATATCCTAGCAGAATCTATAGCAAGGGCGGTCGTTTTTCCGCATGGGCATTCATGTTCCAATTTATGCCTCATGGTGCTGCCACTCAAAATCACTGCAGCAGTCACTGCAGCAGACAAGGGGTGGGCGCGGAACATTCATAAGAATTGGGTAACTGAATTACAAGGGAACAATGTTTTCATGAAGTTTTTATTAAATAAAACGTAATAACTGGTAATAACTCTTATTGGAAAATAGAAATGTTCATGTAATGAAAAGTTTTCTAAGAAATGAATTATATATAATTGTCCCACCTACTACGGGCCACCTCACTTAACTTCTAAACGTTTCCCGATATCTAAATGCAGTTTTCGCTTAACAGTAACGGAATCGTAGGGAAATAATGTGCGCTAGATATATAATTCCAGAATATTTTTAGTTTTCGATAAAATTAATTATCTTTGATTGTTTAAATGGAATCATATGTTTTTCATTAGCGATAGATAATCATAAATGAACGAATCCATTGATGTAAATTACGTTAATGTTTGATAGTATGTGAGTATACAATTTTACTTTCAGACACGTGATTTTTAACTAAATGTACGAGATTTCCTGTTAGCAACCGTTGCAATTGTGGCATTTGCGGAAGGTTGCCTTCGCGGCGCCGGCACTTCTGCGAGAACAGGGGAAAGATCGCGAAGGCTACTTTACCAAAAACGACAGTGTCGACGGCTGCAAGAGGAAAAAATTGCACGTTTAATTTCAAATCTGAAGTCTCATAATATAAATATATACAAAATGGGATTATACGGTTTATATTATTATCGGTTTTACATCACTACCAATGCGTAGTTCTTTTTATTTAGTAGCAAAATATGAAAAATGCTAATACAGCCTTACCAGTCAGTTTTGAATTCATGTAATTCTGAAATTACTAAGTTAATTGTGATGACTTAAATTATTAATTTAAATTAATTAAATTAAGCTTAGATGAACTATTGAAATATTTTATTGAAGTTTCTCAAGAAAATGTTTGAGTCTATCTAAACGGAGATGGGGAGGTACGCTTTCTCTAGATGTAAATTTGGAGTCAGAAAATAAACGGAGGCGGAATATTGCCTGGGAAGTGGGAAAATTAATATTACGCACACTGTCTATTGCTTTCTTGCTATCGAAATATCAAAATATTTTAGAAGATAACATAATTATTCAGCTTCATTTGTTAGCATAAAGAACTCGATAAATGGATTAAGACATACTTTTTCGTTGGACTCATCAGGGTTTTAACCTATCTGAAGAAATTATTTTGCTCAATGAACGTAAGATTAAATTAATAGTTTTTACGAACGTTATTCTCGTGTTTCATCACTAAACAATTGTAATATCAGAAAACTGGACTATTACGTGCATGCCGCCATTAGTTTTATCGTCAAAATTTCGGAAAACGCTACTGCTAGCATGGTTAGAACATTATAATATGTAATTTCAGTACATTTCATAATCGTTACCTATGCAAAATTATTGTATTAGGTGGATAGTTAACGTCAGAGAAAATAACTTCAGTTACTCGTTTTGATATACAGGACAGTTTAGTTAACTGGGAGATATGCTCTTTATTTTTGCATTTGTTTACCTTAGGATTGTAAAGAAGCCTATTATATAATAATATGAAGTTAATATAAGAAACAGTAATACAAATTATTAATTTTCAAGTTTTAGCAAATTTCGTGGGATGCAGAAACGTAGACGAAAAATGATCCACTTAACTGCAGTATGGGATTAACTGAGGCTCTTATTGTGGTGAAGTGAATTATTAAGAGCATGTTGAACACAGTTCTACGGTATATTATAAAAGGAGACCAGATTTTAATGAAATATCATTACTTTCTTGCATACCTACGGCCTATACGGGTAATATACGTAATGTAAAAAGTTATGTAATGCTACGCGGAAAAAACGGCAGATTTTTGGCAGAAAAATTCGTACTTTACTTCTGATGGAAGAAAAGTGGATAAATGCAATTGCTTAATTGAAAAAGTGCTCTAATACACGTGATGCAGCCAGAATCCTATTTTGTTGGTCCTTGATGCAGAAGAAACTCAATTGAAAGCGAAACGCCGCCGTCTGTCCGTCTGAACATAGCGCATAAACCATGTGTAAGTTTTTTCAAATTGAAGAAACATCTATCTGTAGTTGAAAGCTTTGAAATTTTGAAATTCATTCTTTTTTAAACTTGGGGTTTGGATCAAGCCCACGGACGTTCTCAGAAATTTTCTCAAAGTTTTGCCAACATTTTTCAACTAGAATTTATTGTAATAACTGAGGAAAATACACTTATAAAGTGGCATAGGTTCCATTTTCACAGTTAACAGAATTTTCGAAAATTACAAAAGTGAATTTTTTAGCGTCTTCCACAACTAGAAAAACTGCAAATTTTCCCTTCAAATTAAACTTGTTGTCCATAATTACTCCCTTTCATTAAGGTCTTGCATTGTTTTGAAAATTTTAATAGTTTCCTCTTATTATAGATTACAATATTTTCAATTGAAAAAACAAAAAATATTTCTCTCTCTTGTCTCTCACGTAGCTCATATTTTCATTAGAGACAATTCGTTCCCGTATTGTATTTATGTATACATATGCTCTTAATAATGTTGAATAAAATTTCTCAAAGCTCAACTTTTTGTGTGAAAATGAGCACAAAATTCACATTTTTAGAAACACAAACGCCATTTTCTTAAAATTGCTCAATTTTTTCGTTTCATACGTTTTCAACAAATAGATAATTGTCCTGTTTAGTATGATGTCAGAATTCACTTTGTGTACTCTTTCAGTTTTAAAAATACACAGATGTAATTTTTATGTACCTCTCACACCGTTATATTCACATATTTCATATATTTTAACATAATTTTAATAGTATTTACAATACTTTTACGAGATGCAACAATAGTTCTTTCTTTCTTTATTTATTTATTTTACGTCAAAAAACAGTTAAAAACTGCGTATGACGTGCTATAGGAAAAAGTGGTGTGTGCATTTTTCAAATTCATAGATCCCTACACTAAGTCATATACTACTTACATTTGAAAAAAGGAGCTTTCCATGTAATAAAATCTATTTTCAAGGATAAAAAGGCAATAGAATTTTTGGCTCCTATCCATGTTGTCCTTCGGAATAACAACTGCGACAACATGGAAACGATAATTGAATAGTGTATTTCCCACTGATTTCTAGAGGCATTGCACAGAAAATGAAGTTACATTGTGTCCAGAAGCAACACTGCAGGCCATCTCAGCATTTTGCTCAATGGATCAGAAACTGGACGAAAAACCTGATCAGATGGGGTCATTGACCCAGAGGCTGCAATATTACTTGTTTGGGTTGTTTATACACATTCATACAGTTCAAATGGTAAATAATGCATTATGTATCATTGTTAAAATTAATGTTACTTTTCTTGTGATGCTCAGTATAGTCTCTAATTGTATTGAAACAGTTATGCATTAGAAACGATTTCACTTGGGATTTAAACTTTTCTATCAAATTTAATCGTTTAATGTCATCTGGCAAAGTGTTGTAAAATAATGTACATGTATTGTATGTGATTCTTTTGTAATGAGCTGTTGATACTGTGACCTGATGAATATGATTTCTACGTCGAGTGTTATAGTAATAGACAATGGCATTTTCTGAAAATATATTCCCGCCCTTAAGCAAGTCATTTTTGACAAAAGCCACTGATTCGTAAATAAACAGACAAGGTAATGGTAAAATTCCTAGATTAATGAAGAGGTGTTTCCATGAATCACGTGGGTAGGATTTAGTTATTATTTGTACAATTCGTTTTTGTAATCTAAAAGTCTGGGAGCTATAAGATGTATTTCCCCAGAATATTATGCCGTATATCAGGCGGGAATGAACATTCGCGAAATATACACAACGAACAGTATGAAGGCTGACTAGTTTTTAAGAATTCTGAACGCATGTGTAATAGACTTAATTTTGTGTTCAATTCATTTAAATGGACGTTCCATTTCAAGTTTGACTGAATTGAGAGGCCCAAAAATTTTGTTGCCTTAACATCAACCGTTCATACATCGTTCATTTTCAGTGGAGTACAGAAATTTATTTGAAATGGAAAACTGCATTAAAATCGTTTTCTTTTCGTTTATATTATTTGTTATTTCGGATAATTCCTTCACAGAATTGCTGACTAGCCTATTCAATTTCTTCGCTCAGAAATTGTAATGTCAGCAGTTGTATGTAATTAAAAATTCCGGTGACTCCTTCAGCACCATTGTCGATTTGGCGGATTTCGAGATAACTGAAGACAAAGATTTCCTGGTCCAGTGCAAGCCAAACATTTGCAAGTGTAAGTTCACCGTCGCTCACGTCATGTTGATTCATCACCGTCGCCCTACCACAGATGCTGCAAGTAGCAATGATGGTTGTCACTGAACCATATCAGCCAGTGCTCTTGGGTGTAAGTTGCTTTTGTTGATTTTGCTGTCATATAATTCTCCTAATTCTCAATTAAAAAATACTAAGATTTTTATACAGAAAGGTTTGAGGACTTAACTGAGCCACTATCCACCTAATCTCAAAAGATTTGGGTCAGCTAACTGCATTAACATGAACTTTAATAACTTTTAATACGTTATTATAACGAAACTTTAAGCATTATACGCGGCGAAAACTACATACTTCATCAATGGTAAAACGTTCCTGATTTCATGAATATACAGTTCTTATTTTATTATATTAATTGATGTGTAAATTTTAATTAAATTATCGAGAAAATTGCACTCACCTTACATTTCAAGCGAAATATCTCGTAATCAGCTACACATCCAGCGACATAACAGCTTTAAATGTGTCAGGGAGTCCTGCCTATACAAATTCAAATAATTTTTCACTTCAAAGAATGTTTTAACTCACTCAACATCTATTTTCTGCATAATTTTTCTTTAGACATGATTTTTTTCTCTATAGTCACTAAATACCATAGATGTCCATGTGACTTAAAATAAATTAAAAAGAATATTTTAGGTGGGCTGACTGACTTAATCGTACATCACCATGCTCACTTTGCAGGATGAGTTTTTAAAATTTTTACCTCTGTAAACTAGTTTATTATTTTTAAATGCATATGAGTATTCTTTCTCATATTCTCACGCTCAAATGACATCACATTCAAATATCCTCCACATATGTTGGTGCCAGGTCTTTAAACGTCTAGCGAAAGTAATATTATATATATATATATATATATATATATATATATATATATATATAATATTATATATATATATATAATTGTATAATAATTTCTACTTATTTATATTTATTATTCCAATGATAATCTAAATATTATAAAATATAAAGTAATAAATATTTGGTCAGTTTCTTGTTAGAGGATGGAAGTCCTCAATTCTACGAAATTGACCAATTGAATAACAAAAAATTCTACTAATGTTAAAACGATAACAATATAGAAGATGTAGCATTACAATAAATACTCTGAAAATCCAAACTGAGTTTTGGAAGGTATAAAAACCTGTAAATGCCTTTTATCCAAAACAACTAATTTTTAGACTTGATCACTTTTATCAATAATCCTGCAATATTTAAATATTTCAACTTAGTAAAAAGATTTAAAAAAACCTTTACACATTTATGGGCTTTAAGAGTGTAATACAAATTTATTGGGGATCTATTGTATTTTATTTCAATTATCTATGTCCGTCTGAAGTTTGAGACTCACTTGGCAGTTGCTTAGGCCAAAGGACTGGTCTTGCAAGCAACTGGAAACTCTAGCTGAAACTTCTACTACATAATATGAACGATATTGTATATCAAGTTTAAAATAAAATATCAGTTTAGAAATTCAGACTACTCTTTTGTTCCATACTTAAGGTTCAAATGTTCACTACTCTCACGATGTTGAAACAAAATAAAATGGCGTTTTGTAAGCTTAAAATGTCTTCGTACGCCTGTTGAATAAGATATATTACGTTATTTAATACTGGAGTATGAATTCCATTTGCTTTGATTGTTGTCTCTAGTCTTGCAACGCAGATTTCAGCAACGTTACCGAAGTCGCAGGGTCAATTAAACTTCGTTCTCTCAGACCTTCATCTTTAATATTTGTTATTGAATAGCTGTATTTTCTATATTCTATCCAACTGATCACATATGACCTACAGGGTCATTTGTGATCAGTGAATAATCAGAAATTTAGAGGTGAATGAATTTGCTTTCTTGGTGTTTTAAGGTAGCTATGATCTAGTGGCGCCTCTACATTGGCCAGATTAGTAACCAGAGAGAGCACAAAATATAAGAATATTTACCCTTAAATGTCATTCTATTTTTCATTACTGGACATGGATTGATGCACAAGTCTGGTGCAGGATCCCAATTCTTTTGTAGATATTCTGTCTTCATAATTCAAGTTTCTGTTAAGGTAAATATATTACTTATTCATGTTAAAATGGATAACAATATTCATATTGTTTTGTAAATTTTTAATTTAGAAACGTTTACTAATTCTCGTACAGATCAAAATATAACCAATTTGCTACAGAAGCATTAGAGGAAGAGATTTTTAAACACCGTGCTAACATACGTTCCTAACGTGTTGTAAATTTCAAATTCACGCAGACACATGGCGCAGTCGCGCATGATTTATGACCGACGAGTGCAATAAGCTCACATAATTCCCTCTCACTTTCTTTCCTACAATGAAGAAACCATCCTCGTGTTAAGGGGCAAGCAGCGGCCACAGGCCTCCTGTGACCAATGCCCTGTTGCCAAATCTTGAGCTGTTGCCCTTGCTCGGTTATCGCTTTCGAGCAAGGATAGCAAGGCACATTGCCGGCAGGGAGAGCCGTTACAGTTCTGTCCAGGCCAAAGAGTTCCAGTGCACTGGAACAGGTAATCCTGGATTCTCAAAATATTTGATCGAAAAAAATCTACCATTATTACAATTTAATGCTTTCTGTTCATTGGACTACCAATACAAACAATAGAAAACCGGTTTAATTTTTCTTGTGTTATTGGTAACGGTTACATGTATATTACAACTTTTACTACTAACACTTCATTCTTCTAATAAACCTTAAAAACGACAGAGACACGGCTGAACAAAAAAAATATATAATTATTGAAAAGCAAAACGATATATAAAATTCCACGTCTACAACTGATTTCAAAGTCA
Organism: Teleogryllus oceanicus; assembly: GCA_964035755.1. NCBI lineage: Eukaryota > Metazoa > Arthropoda > Insecta > Orthoptera > Gryllidae > Teleogryllus > Teleogryllus oceanicus. Next base: position 1,032,139 of record CAXIVR010000010.1, read on the forward strand.
TTTGTCAGATACATACTCTAATGTATAGAATAAAAAATAAGTAAGGCCGGCTAGGATTTGAACTCGAGATCTTCAGCACAAGAAGAAGGCACTTGGCTAATACGCTACGATATTGTCCGTGGGCCAGATCGCTTATGTGATGTTTAGATAATACAATGTTCTTGCTGTAGAAAATTCTTTCGAAAAATCGCAAAAGCTGCTGTTTTTTCAGACAAATTCTAAATAAAACGTATTTAAATTTAGTATTTTAAAACGATTGTGCCAGAATAAATCTCTCCAGCATGTGTATTGGTGGTGTTCGAAAACATATTTTCTCCATATAAATCAAACTTTTGCAAAAACACTCATATTTTAGAAACGTGCACACGAGATGATTCGAAGACTAATATTAAGAGCAGATTGCGACCAAGAAAATATGTATAATTATCTTTCGTCTAACGAAGTGTATTCTTCAGACAACATTCACAAAGTAACAGATAATTACTGCAGAAAACTGTGGAATAGCAAACATTTCGTTTCGGTACATTTTTTTCATTTTAAAGGAATATCATTTTGTCCCCACACAATAGATCTTCATTGTATTAATTTAATAATTGATTATATGTATTGTAATATTTTCAAATATACAATTTGTCCGATTTTATTTACATACTTAAAGCTTTAAGTTGGTTACTATGCACGAATAATATGAAAACAATTGAGTGTTGTAATATTGAAAAATTAAAAACTTTGTAATGGAAATAGACCCTTGCTAATAATTTATTTACACGTGCAAAGGTTGCGATATCTCAGTAGCATGGTGCATTTTCTGTAACGTTTCTAACCGCAAACCCTGGGTTCGAGTTCCGACGTTGGCGGATGTTCGACTGTGGTTACATATGTAGGTCGAAACACTTTGGAGCCGTTTTATGTAAATATACTAGGGTCTTCAACAACATTAACCCCAAATTTAAAGTTATTTTCAAATCGCAGGACCTCGATTCAGAATAGATCGTTATTGGAAAATTAATTTTGACAAGAAATTCTACTAATAGTTTACACTAGTGTTGACAGAGAAACAGACAGACGGAAGAGCGGACACATGGACGAGATGGACATTTGAAATAATAACACTCTCTTGTGTTAAGACCCAAGGTGTATTTCCATTAAAATCTCTGACAGCGATTTACTGCAACATTACATACATACCTCTCATGTACTTTTATTTACTCCCAATGTTTGAGAAAGTAATGCACACACACACACACACACACACACACACACACACACACACACACACACACACACACACTTTCACACACCACAAGTAGATTACATAAACAAAACTCACTTGTACAGAGCCTGAATTTCGCCCGTCAGAATGCAGTTGTAATGCTAATACATAAACAGGGGTCCACCTTTATGGACCACCCCACAACTCTAAACGGTTCAGGATAACGTTACGAGTTTGCTGAACAAAGCGGAATCATGGGGAACGTAATATGGTGTACGGTTATTGTTTGAAATAATTTTAGCTATCGAGAAATTTAATCATCTTTGATTTTTAAATGAAACTATATTTTTCTCTCCAGCAATGGATAGACCATGAAAAGAGGATTAAAATGATGTATCAAATGCTAATATTTTGATAGTAATTTGAGTATAAAATTAGACTTTCTGACATGTGATTTTGAATTAACAGGGTGATCGTGTACCAGCCCTTGCAACTCTTGCTTCTGGGGAAGGTGGCCATCACGGCTTCTAGACTGTTGCGTCTTGACTGAGAGGGAGTGGCAGTGGGGATAAGGCATAAATACGCAATTCTTGCTGATGGCTGAACATCACACTAGGAATACCAATTTTAACAATCAGAATGGAGATTTGCTCCATCTATTTATTTGGATTTAATTTGCCTTCTACAAAATTTCAAAACGTTGATCGTTTCAAAGAACGATATAAAAAACTTGGTAGCGTAAAGATGTTAATAATAATAAATATCATTTTCCGACTGAACAGGGCCAACCACCGTCTCTGAATTTGGTAGATATCATTTTTAATTAAAATGATCGCTCGTCCCACTTTGCAACCATGCGAGCTGCTGTTCTTGAATGGAAAAAGAAACAGTACACATCCGTCTTCTGCATTTTCAAGTTTGAGGCAACGCAGCGCTATGAAATGAAACTCTCCTAATCCAGTACACGAGCAGTAGCGATACAGATATGCATTTTTATTAAAGTTTTGTAAGTTTACACTGATAGAACTGTCAAAGTATTTAAGTTTTATTACTTTGTTTCTTCTGGTAGTACGATGTTTAAATAGGAAGTTTAGTTACCGTGAATAATAAGAGAACATGTCTACCTATCTATTGTTTGATGAATTAGTAAATTACAAATTAAAATCTTTAAGAATTCTATCGCTTCCCGTGTATTAAAATTATGGCTTGTTTCTGCACCAAGTTAGATTTTGTTAATTTAGATATGGCCTTTATTATTATTATTAATATTGTATTATTATTATTAATAATAATAATAATTAAAATTATCGTTTCGCTACAATATTTTTTATTTCGTTCTTTTCGATTATCGTTGATTTGAAATTTCAGAAGAAAAGTTTAACTCTGATGAACGACTGGGGAAAAATTCTCATTGAATCATGAAATTGATGTTTGTTCATAAGTTTTCATGTCAAGATCACGAATTACTGCAATTACACCTTCATCACCACCGCCATCCCTCTCCACACTTCCCTCTTCACCAAAACCAGTATCAACGTCATGACATCTTCCCAAAACGGCGACTGTTGCAAGGCTGCCCGTTTACTTGAAAATCTAATGCCAAAATCATTTATACTCAAACTACTCTTAAAATACTAACATGATACATTATTTTATTCCAATATTCATGAATCTATCATTGCTGATGAAAAAATATATAGTTCAATTTAAAAAATCAAAGTTGATTCAATTTTCAGCTAGAACTAACATGAATTCCTCTACTGTGTATTACCTGTCCCATCATTCTGCATTGTTCAGTGAAAACCAACAAATACCTGAACCGTTTGAAGTTATGGAGAATTGGTCCATATTATTTAATTAGGACAGCTGGTACCAAATAAACATGAAACCCTATATAACATGATTGCTGATAATTAGAAAGCGATTGCAGTATACTAAGCGAATAAATAAGGATGACGAAATACGTCTCGCAATTGAAACCTCAAATGTTTACTTTCAGGCGTCAAATTCAGGGTAGCTATATTTTCTTAATTAAACCGCAAAATATCCAACCCAGTTATTTCAATTCATTAAAACTACAATTTATTGACAATAATACTAACCTGATATGACTTTCTACAAACAATTACGAGGAGATGTGAACTTTTCATTTAAAATTTTCATCCTAAATAGTTACTTTTTAATTTTAACGATTATGTTAATGTTGCTACTCAGCGACACGCAGCACGCTCGAAAAGAACACATTAAGTAAACGAAATGGAGGATATTATGATTATTATATCGTAGTAGCTTCATTGTTGAAATGACGACTGATGCTTTAATATGCGATTTTCTGTGTTTCATGAAGATGACCTCGGCGTGTACGTATTTCGAAGACATGAAAACTTCCGTGATTTTGACGCGATATGCGATGACATCAAACAATCCACTTAGATTCAGAGGGTAGTGTCAAAAGCATTAACGTGTTAGTCGAATGGAAAAATGCTTCTGAATTGTTCGGAACTTGGAATGTTGAATTTTAAACATGTTTATTTGCAAACTTTGCACCTTCATTAAAATTTACTTAACTGCATACATCAAGTTCAAATTCCTTCAGTACAAATGTCCATATATTGACATATGTCAATATCATATTATAATAGTATTGTACTTTTCCTTATTCCATGCTGATGTTAAATGCTTCTAAAGAACTTGCTTAGACTTACTGGTTAGAGATAATTGTGATTATTATAACAATGTATTTCGTATTTGGAACGATGAATGCTGAGGAGCCGGAAGCATTAATGTGTCTTTATACGTGGTATTAATGCAAAATTGTTTTCTTGTATATTTAATTTGAAATTTTTTACAATTTTAATGCATGAATTGGCTTCCTAAGAAGGTGGATCAAAGGCTTTCTTGAGAAAGCGAAGTGTTACGATTTACGCTTACAAAGGTCAGGCTATTTCGCCTTGAAACGTGTGGAGAAGGACATAATTTTGACCGAAGTATTTGCTAGGCAAATCGCGACTCTTGCTCCCAAGTTGAAAGATTGTTCGGTAGCAACTCGAGTAGTATTTTAAAATTTATCTGTAATTGTTAAACAAATGGAACTTAAAGTATTTAGAATAAAATGAAAAATTAGGGAGCTGAAAACCACGAATATCTAACCAGCAACAATTTGCGTGGCAATATATGCAAGCGTTGTGGCCGCTTGTCCTCTCCACCCCCGTTAGAAACTACAAAGTATTTGCCGGAGAAACTAAGCGAGCCGTTGCAAAACGGCTTGTAGAAAAGCTTAGCGTGGAACTGCCAAAAAAATAATTGTCATGACATGCTAATTTCTTATAAACAATTACGTATCTTGAAAACGACAGTGATAGCGCGCTAATTGGAATGCGGAATTTTAAAGACAATTTTAAAAAGCAGCCAGGATTTTGTTTGAAAAATTTAAAAATGTATAAACAATTTCAAAGGCTTGCAATGCACAAAGTGTGAAAGGTTTTCTGATGTCCCAGAACCAAAGCACCAAATTAACAGATTTTGCAACAATTAACAATTTTATAAACAATTCCAGAATGTGCGCTATTCCTGGGAGTATCCCCAAGTTGTCCCTAATTTGATGATAGCAAAATAACAGATTTTGACATGAGATGCAAATTAATTGATTAATATCTAGTTTAATTGTTACTTTATTGCAAAATATATACAGTTAGTCTTCGAATTTTAGTTTTCTTTAATTGAAATGGTTTCACAACCGCCTAACGATTCGAGAAAAGCAGTATTTGCATTTTTTTGCAAATGTAATATACACATATGAACAGTTGAAAATATGCAAATTATAATCGTTTTCTTATCGCAAATTCTGTAATCGCTGGTCATTTGATAAAGTTCATAAATTGTGTTTGAGAGGAGAAACAATATTGGAATTTAAGTGTGTATAAGAACGTATTTGTCTTAAAATTAATGTTATTTTCTCCGATATCAATGTAATTTCTTCAAAAAGAATTGTGTTAACAGTAGTTAAGTGCTATGTGTTCTTATATATTTCAATGAATTTACTTTGATGTTCATACAAGTGTTTCTTCTATGCATTTTTTCTTTGAAAATACTTCCACATCTGAACGCGGCGCCGCCATTTTGGCGTGGTAATTTTGTTGGGCCTCCCCTGGGTGAGATTGGCTACAATTGTTTTTGTAAGGCCGCCTGCGACGTTTCGTCCTGAAAAGGGCTGGCCAAGCCGTGCAAAAGCTAAACAGCCGCAGACGGCCGAGATCAATTATTTTTTTGGTACTGTACAGAAAACGAGAAGACCACAATGTGACGTGTGAACGCACATGCCTAGGGTGACTGATTAAAACGAAAATGCAACTAATATACTGTAGAAACAGGACGACGCATCTTTTCCTACACCAACACCACATTCTGTTTCCGACAGGACGTTTCTTTCAGCGTCAAAATTCCACTTCCTGCATAGGACGAAATCCCTGCTCCAGTTTCTTATGTATCATGTCAAGTTCCTTTTAGATTGTCGGTTGTCGAATCAGAGCCAGTTCACGAGGCAGGAGAGAGATCCTTTTGCAGACCCATCTGTTCTAGACTTCCCGACTCCCAGTACAAGAACTTAATTCGAAATGTGTGCGAAGTTTTAACTAAAAAGTATTCTAAACATGTTTTTAAGACCGAACATTTGAGATGGTATAGTTGAGATGTCTCAACAATTCCCTTTCCAATATTATTGTACAAGTAAACAAGTAAACAAAACTACATATAAAGAACACATATTTATAGTTTACGTAGAACTACTATTCCCACTCATCAAAAATAGCTCTGAGCGCCCCGAGTTGGCCTGAAGTGGAAGAATTAAGCCGCTATATGGAGAGGGATTCTAGCGGCCGGCTGGTCTGATCTGCACTTTGTGTTTTTGCTGATTGATACCAGACGAATGCCGAAGTTGGTCTCTAACAAAAGGCCACGGACGCGTGCGATCTTTCCTGCCTCTTCCTTATTCTAACCTAACCCTTAATTATGCACACTTACACTCCACATACACTACTCGGCAGCTGCCCGGAATCGGTCAGTTGCCTAGAGCTTGTCAGTCTAAGGCTGTGCTACGTTGTTGGAATTACATTGTCGCAAAACTTCGCTTGTCGTCAGGTAGGTTGGCACTAGATCTCACCATTCAGCCAGGAAGATCACTGCGACCTTCTGACGGAAAGCATCCACTACTTACAGGACAAATGACCTTAGCTTTACGCCCTCCGGAATCACTAATCTATTTGAACAATATATCCGGTGGGTGTTGGAATACCGGCCCATTCTTCACGCCCAAATCAGTCCGTTTTTCATGGCGACAGGCACCTTTGAAACACAAATGGGCCCGCATGCTGCGTGCACTGAGGCGCTGGGGCTCTGTGCCTGCGTGGAGTGCACGGTTGAACTGCGCACCCGAGCGCATTCCTGACCTCTTCGGAGGAAGGTGAGTGCGCAGAGCGAGAAAGCTGCCAGAGCGGGAGTGCAAGCAACAGCTGCAATCATACAATCGGGCACTTGTCTTCTGCAGGAGACGAGGAGGAGGCGGAGGCGGCGCTCCGAGGGCGCGAGAGGCGGGAGGAGGCAGAGGCAGCTGCGGGGCGGATGCACCGCGCGCTCTCCTGCGCCGGCGACCAGCCGAACTTCGCGCTGGCAGAGAGACTATCCATGCAGATGATGGACGCATCATTCTTCAATACACATGCTATTTTTAATGTCTTCTATGATGGATCCATTCAGATTGATGACATTATTTACAGAAGTTCGCGGGCATTCAAAAGTTCACGAGATCATTAGAGACAATTTGATTGCTATTGAAATCTTTCAGTGCAATACTCGAATATCGTATGATATATTAGCTCCTTTTCACATAATAAATGAAATGGAAAAAAAGCATTTGTTGAATTTCATTTCCCTTGGTATGTAGATTCTCTTGTTTATTGTACAAATAATATTCTAATATAATATTATTAAGAAATTTATGAATTGTATAAATAGTGCTTTTGTTTTTCTCGGCAGCAACCTGATTCGATCTGAAATGTATTTTGTTGATGTGTAAGTAAACACTGTATATTTGTGGAATACATGTGAATAAATATATTTTCTAATATACAATTTCAACACCGAATAAATATTAATTGTAACGTTGCTTTGGGTGGATATCATGATTTCAATGTCTCTACCTAACAGCAAAGGATTCAAATCAAGTACTACAAGTTATTCAAATCATTTATAACGAAATGCCTAATATAGGCTAGAATATTTTATAATTTTATAAATGGTGTTGAAATAAAAGCATAGCGCTAGATATCTACCACAATATATTTTCTGATTCTTGACCGCGTTCCCTGAACAGACAAACTGCAACGCCATTCGACTGTGATATTGCGAACGTGCGTACGTCATCATTCTGATATTTCTGTTCTTGATATTGGTCTATGAGCTGCGGTTAACAGACGTCGCGCTCTGTGATCAAGATTTCCAGCGTTATCAGTAGGGGAGAATTTTTATTATCTATACAATATTTTGAAATATGCTTTTACAAATCTGCTTTGATGATTAAAATATTCTCAAATATGAACTTTAACACGAAAAAATGAACAATTTCTTTTCCTGTATCAATGTTTCTTGCTCAAATTCAGGGGATGCATGGTTGAAAAATTATACTATTTTTGTGCAAACATTTTACTGATCTATCTTATAACGTGGTATGAATAATTATATTAAACATTAATTTTAGTGAAGTAGATTGTATTGTATCAGGACAGAAGAGCATGCGCTATTACTATTTAGAAACCGCTTAGCAGTAAAGAATATAAATAAAAATGTAGAATCGCGTTTTTCTGTACAAAACGCAGGGGAGTTCGCTACTCAGGAATTGTGCTGAAACAGGGAAATGCGCGTGTCGCCAGGGATATAATCCGGCGAGGAGTGCTGGTAGCTATTGTTTTCCTCCGAGGCAGGGTGGAGACCCGTGACGTCAGGAGTTAGGTATGCGGCAAAGATTAGCGTCGCGGGTGCCTACGTCACGGGCATTTCGAAGCCGGTTTCAAGGAAGCGCCGCCTGACGGAGTGAGAGAAAAGTCACGGGACGCAAACGAGTACGTGATTGTCCCGGAGCCTGCGTCATCAGTGAGAGCTAGCCGCATTAGCTATAAATATGGAGATTCGAAGATCTCTGATCTTTTTCTTCTGTAACTTGTCGTGGAGCGGTCTTCTTCCTTAGATACTTGTCTTGCGATCAGCTTCCTCTAAAACTTTTTCGTCGTGCGGTTTTTCGTAAATGGATGCCGAGCAGCTTATTTGGCTTCACGGTGTTTTGCTGTACGGCTGCCTAAATGCCGTCAAGTGTTAATCGTTGACTTGAGTGAGACTTTGGTCCGTCAACTGCGCGAAATATTGGCACCCATGTGTGGGCCGGTTTATAAAAGCGGTTTTCTGCGATTGAAGAGAGCAGCAGGAAACGCATGATTTCTCCGGGGGCATCGCTGTCGCCACGCCGCTACATCGCCCATGGACGGTAGAGGCAGCCACACTTACACGCCTTAACGCGGGGCCCCTAATCCGACGAAGGCATGAATGCGTGGGGCGATCTACTGATCCACGCTCTCCCATAGGACCGCCGCATATCAGCGCGACACGGAGAATTCTGTGTGAGATCGCCATATGTGCACATCAACCGAACAATTAAAGTGGAGAGGGAGAGAGAAAGAAGGAGGTTAACATTCTGTATAGGAGAGACGGTAGGCGTGATAATGTATAATGTTGCTTGGCTAATTGTTTCCAGTGGTTTTGAAAAATAAATTAAATCCTCTCTTTTACAGCTATTTTCTAAAGCACATACATAATTATAGTAGTTAAGTTCAGTCTCCTTGGACACAATGTCCATAGTATAGTATATTAGTATACAAAGATAATCGTATAAACCACTAAAATTAACATCAACTCTACTTGGAATATGTGGTGGTTTACATTGTCTACAAAACATAAAATTCAATTATATTCATTACTATTAGAATGGCACAATTAATAAAAAAATTCTATCAACGACACTGTCGTATAAAAATAGTCATCTAAAATTAAAACCATAAAATTAAAAATTTAATATTTCTTTCTCTTCATCCAACCTTCAGAACAATTTTTACAAAATATATGATTGCAAAATTGTTTCGTCCCTAGATCTATAATGTCTTTACGACAGATGGAAAAATAAAATCAGATGGAAGTTTACGTCTGCGCAATGCGGAAAAGGGAGAGGGAAGAGAATCCATGAGGGGATAGAGTGAATTGAATGCCACAACGCTACCAAAAATCATTCCACAGTCTACTCAATCTATGGTACTATCGCTGAAATATTATACACTTACTTGCATCCCACGGCGAAATGACACGCTGTTCCGTTTCGCTGGCGCCGGTCCGTAGATGTGCGTGCGTTCGATTTTTGTAATGTTTGTGGCTGGGCGGAAGTTCGAGGAACGCAAGGGGTTTCTAACGTCCTGCCGGTAGTCGTCAGAACACGGCACCCGTCACCGACAAATTAGTGCGACAGATGAAAAACTCGACGAGTGTCCTGAGGAAACGCAGGCGTGGAGTGGTATTGTTTGATGTCGGCGAGCGCTGACTTGATGCAGACTTGGACTCAGTGATGTCACAGTGTTGTTTCTCTTCTGGCTAATTTGATGATAAGATTGAGCACCTCAGGCGCGACTCGTGTTTCCTTATTCCTGCTTTGATGATGGGTTCTGCGTTGAACAGTCAGAGTTTTCAAAACAAACTGCTGTCTCTACAAATGCCTTGGATGTCAAATATTTCTGTGGTATTCGTCCTCGTCCTTTTGCAACTATAAAAGTGACGAGGTGGCAATTTCGGCGGTGACGGTCGCGATTCGTCAGAACAAAACGTCGAAGTCTTCATCATCGTTAGTAGCGTTATTGTCTCGATGCGATAACATTCAGTGATTCTAGTTGAACATTGACGATATTGTTAAGTGGCTCGGCACTGTTGTTGGTGGTGGTTCTGTTTGCAATGTTGTCGTATATCCCCAGAAGCTCGAGTCGCGTTGGTGTTAATGACCGCGTCGACGGTCGAAAAGTGACACTCTTTGGCCCGGACCTCCTCTTCCCACACTCGCGCGTTTGGGTGCGAGAATCTTTTTAGAAAGAAGGTATAAATTATCAAAGAAACTCCGCATAGTACAGCATACAGAAGACCACAATGTGACGTGTGAACGCACACAATGCGCCGTGGGTGACTGATTACAAACCAAGAGCACAACGAATATGCACCTTGAAAACAGGACGTGCTCATCATTTTTTTCCTACATGACACCACATTCTGTTTCCGACGAGACGTTTCTTTCAGCGTCGAATTCCACTTCCTGCATAGGACGAGAAGTCACCAACTGGATTTCTTATGTAATCATGTCAAGTTCATGTACCCACGAATTGTGTCGGTTGACGAATCCGAGCCAGTTCACGAGGCGGAGAGATCCTTTTTTGCGAACCCATCTGTTCACATAGACTTCCCGACTCCCGGTACTAGAACTTAATCCGAAATGTGTGCGAAGTTTTAACTAGAAAGTATTCTATTATTGTACGGGAACAACAAGTAAACAATACTACATATAAAGAACATATATTTATAGTTTTAGTAGAACTACTATTCCCACTCATCAAAAATAGCTCCTGGCGCTTGGATTATTTCTAGTGGAAGAATTAAGTCGCTACTTGGAAGAGATTACTAGCGGCCGGCTGCTCTGATCTGCACTTTATGTGTGTTTTTTCTGATTGATCCCAGACGAATGCCGAAGTTGGTCTCTATTAAAAGGCCACGGACGCGTGCGATCTTTTCTGCCTCTTCCTTATTCTAACCTAACCCTTAATTATGCACTTTACACTCATACACTACTCGACGACAGCTGCCGGGAAGATCGGTCAGGGAGCTTGAAACGTCCAGTCTAAGGCTGTGCGCATTGTTGGAATTATTATTTCCACAAAAACTTCGCATGTGGTAGGTTGGCACTAGATCTCACCATTCAGCAGGAAGATCGCACGACCTCCTGACGGAAAGCATCCACTACACTTACGGACAATGACCTTAGCTTTACTCACCCGGGATCACTAATCAAACTAATGGAACAATATAACCCGTCGTTATTTGGAATAGCCCATTGTTCCTCAAATCAATCCGTTTCGTAGCGACGGAACGCCTTCAGAGCACAAAAATGGGCCGCATGCTGCGCGCACTGTGAGGCGCTGGGCTGTGCTTGCTGCGTGGGTGCACGGATTGAGCTGCGCACGCAGGCGCATTCTGACCTCTTCGGAGGAAGGTGAGTGCGCAGGCGGCTTCTGCCAGAGCAGAGTGCAAGCAACAGCTGCAATCCTTACAATCAGCGCTTGTAGGAGACGAGGAGGAGGAGGCGGAGGGCGGCGCTCCGAGGAGCGCAGGCCGAGGAGGCAGGGGCAGCACGGGACGGATGGCGCGCGCTCTCCTGCGGCAGCGACCAGACGAACTTCGCGCTGGCAGAGACTATCCATGCAGATGATGGACGCATCATTCTTCAATACACATGCTATTTTTAATGTATTCTATGATGGATCCATTCAGATTGATGACATTATTTACGGTTACGGGCATTCAAAGTTCAAGATCAGAAAGAACCATTTGATTGCTATTAAATCTTTCAATTACCAATACTCGAATATCGTACAATGTATTAGCTTTTTTCACGTAATAAATAGAAATGGAAAAAAAGCATTTTTTGAATTTCATTTCCTTGGTATGTAGATTCTCTTGTTTGTGTACAAAAATAATATTCTAATATAATATTATTAAAAAATTTATGAATTGTATAAATGAATGCTTTGTAGTTTTCTCAACAGCAACCTGATTCGATCTGAAATGTATTTTGTTGATGTGTAAGTAAACACTGTATATTCGTGGAATACAGGTGACTAAATATATTTTCTAATATACAATTTCTGCAATAAGTGCAAGGCCATTCGACTGTGTTGTTATCTCAATGCGTACGTCATCATTCTCACATTTCTGTTCGCTGTGATATATGACTATGACCTGCGGTTAACAGACGTCGCGCTCTGGCCCGGTCAATTTACCAGGTATCAGTAGACGAGAATGTTTGTACTCTATATAACATTTTAAATGGCTTTAACGGATTTGCTTTGATGATTAAAATATTCGAAATATGCACTTTGTACATAAATGAACATTCTTCCTGTATCAATGTTTCTTCCCTCCAAATTCGATGGATGCATGGTTGAAAAAATACTATTTTTGTGCAAACATTATACTAATCTATCTTATATCGTTAAAAATAGTTGAATTAAAATTCACTTTACTGAAGTAGATTATTAGACTGGACAGAAAGAGCATGCGCTTTACAATTTCAAACCGCTCAGCTGCGGAGAACATAACTTCGTATGTAGAAGTACGTTTTGCTGTACAAAAAGTAGAAATCACTACTCGGGTGTGTGCTGAAACGGAAATGTGCGTGTGGCAGAGATATAATCCGGCGAGGAGTGCTTGGTAGCTATTGTTTCCTCCGGCGGTGGAACCCGGCGTCGGGACTTGGTACGCGGCCACGCGGGTGATGTCGCGGGAGACTACTTCGCGGAGCGACCGGAAAGACGGTTTCCGGCAGCGCTACCTGCCGGAGTGAGACAAGTCATGGGACGCAAACGATGCGTGATTGGCCCGGAACCACCGCATCGTAGAGTGAGCGCTCGCCGCGTTACGATTTTAAATACCAGGAGTTGGAAGTTTCCAGGGTTTTCTTCTGACTCCATCGTCGAGCGGTCTTCTTCTTCCAAAACCTGTCGATCAGCTATAAAACTGTCGTGCGGCCTTCCAGCAAATATTATTTGAAACTGCCTTGTTTGGCTTGACGGAGTTTCGCCGTATGGCTGCCTGAATGCCGTCAAGTGTTTATCATTGAGTTGAATAGACGTTTGCCGCCAACACTTTTAATTAGTACACGCGCGATATATTGGCACATAAATGTAGGACGGTTTATGAGAACGGATTCTGTTGAAACAGACAGCAGGAAACACGGATTTCTCGCCTGAGGCATCGCTCTCGCCTCGTCGCTACATGCGAAGGACAGTGATCAACCCACCCACGTGCCTTGCGAACCTAATCCGACAAAGCATGACTACGTGGGGCGATCTTCCAATCCCACGCTCTCAATGTGAGCCCGCCGGCTACCAGTGGCAGCAACGGACAATTCTGTGTGAGATCGCCAAATGTGCATTTGAACGGAACAATGAAAAGTGGAGAGGGTGAGAGAAGGAAGGAGGTTATCATTAGATCATAGGGAGGCCGTTGGCGTGATAATGTGTAATGTTGCTTAGTAATAGTTCTGGGTGGTTTTCATAATGAAATTAAATGATCTCTAAGCGCCTTCTATTATCTAAAGTTCATACGTTGCCACATATATTCATGATACATGATAGTATTAACATGCATTTGTCTCTGTGGACGCAATGTCCTGATTAAATAAGAGTATACAATGAAAGTAGTGAAACCACTACAAAATAAATAAAATAAAATTCATTACTATTAGAATTGCAAAATTATTAAAATCAATTTGTATCGTAGTACACTGTCATATTAGTAGTCATATGAAGGTTAAATTACAACTACATAATATTAGTTTGGATTGTCACACCAAAATATAACAAACGTAAGGATTGGCTGGAGAGAAGGATTTAATAAATGTTATGAAAATGAAGGTAGTTTATCATTAAAGTCTTCGAGGGGATGAACTGGTGCAGAAAGATTTCATTCTGCTCTGAAACTACTTCTGAACTGATTGTATGTTCAGAGAGGGAACGAGATACCGAGATAGGAATTGCTTATCAGTGAAATTTTATGATGCGAAATGATATTGCAGATATTTACGTGGAAGCAACATTGGGTAATAAATTGGAACTTTGTCAGAGTGGTAACTGAGTCTGGACTATGTCACAGGACTAATCGGGACTGATAATTTTGATAGTTGAGACCAGCTTGATAGGGGCAGGGAGGAGAGACTTTGGACTTGACTATGGCAAGATCGTAAGATATTTGACTGGTATTTACGAGGGACACTCAACGAAGAAAGATAAGCAACTGTGTATAAATTGTAATGAAAGAGATCTTGATCAAAGGGGTCAAAAATTGTAATTCATCAATTGCCACAAAAGGCAAAATAACTTTGTTGAATTTTGTTCTTAGCAGTGATCTTTCATTTAGTCAATCCAAATAGAAATGAATCTAGAATAGACCATTCTATTTGGGGATTCTAGCTGCGCTGTATATAGTCGGTGGATCCTATAATCCATTACATAGAGGTACACACAATATATCGTGACTCATTGACCCAGTGCAAGCTTTGACGCTAAGATCTTTAGTGATATAGATGTAGAGAGATGGTAATTTGGTCTCTCTCTCTCTCTCTCTCTATATATATATATATATATATATATATATATATATGTGTGTGTATGAACAAATATTAAATATATGGGAGAGAATTCAGCCAAAAATATCTAACTCTCCAAATAAGTTCTAAATGTAATGCTGAATATACATTTTGACTATTATGAACAGTTAATAGTTACTGTCTAGGGCTTCTATCCAGCCAATAGCCGGTTACTCATGTCCTGCTTGACGCATATTCACCACACGAAACCAACATACACCTTCATGATCTAAACAGCGGCAGCCCTCCATACAACACATACATATAAAGACATATGGACAAAACAACTACACTCGGAACTCCAGACCAGCGTTGAGTTTGCACTGCCTAGCGACTCGGAATATCCAGGTCGCTTAATAAAGAATGAAAGATAAATTTAATAAAATTAAGTAATTTTATAATTATGTTTTTAGTATCATGAAAGTAATTTCTTTTAAAATATCTTGTTTTAGCAATTGATGTAGAGGTTGATTATATGAAGGCGACCAGCAGTTTTAACCGTTGGTCATTTGTCCTATACGTTTTGTCATTTGCTATCAAATGAGCATACATATTCGATTTTGAGCTGAAGTAGTTAATATCTCAGGAATTGCAGACCTGCAGATCCACTTAAGCTGCGCTCGTGAAACATAGTGAAGCCGCATTTTCACTCACTGGAGTTCCGGGTCTGATTATCGTCGAATCTCATGTGACATTTGTTCCACAAACGAGTTTGGCGCAAGTTAATGGAGGATACCTCAGCGCAAAAAGGCCTAACGCCCTTATAATGAAGACGTGTTATGTCAATTTGTCAAGACGCAACAATTTTTTAAAAAATTCACGTAGCCATTGCACTGTAGTCTTGGTTTCTAGTCTATTTTAATATAAGCTTTGATGTTTCACTTTAGATCCAATATTTTCTTTATTTACAACATGTATTTAATTTGTTGCCTGACACAGTGTTTGCAAAAGTAAAATATTCGAAATAGAACATTCCCTCTGTCAGCAATACAGAGACTGGAAGCAATGGATCCAAATGCATAACTAGAAATCGAAGGTACCAATCCAAAAGTTATAATTCATATAATCTATAAAAGATAAAATTGTAATGCGGAATAAAAGCAGAGTAAAGTACTTCTTTAGTCTTCACGTAAAAAGCCTTTAAAATTAAAAGTGCATACGATTAAAGTATTGTGATAATGTACTGAAATTTCCAATATCAAATTAGATAACGTACTATAGAACGATTTTCCTAAGGATGAGCCAAAGGACAGTTCGCGAAAAAGGAACATCAGCATTATTTCAGACGCATCCCGCCGCGACAGCCGTTCAAAGTTCTTCAGAAGTGTTTGCTATGGTCTTGATAAGACAACACTATCCAGGAAGTTCAAGAGTTTGCTGATGTATATTCACGTACGCGAGTCTGGGAAATAATTAAATTGCACTATGTATGTGGAAAACTTCAATATACTCTACAACCTGTAAACAAAACTGTCAGCTGAAATAAATAGAAAGTTTCAATCACAGCTCTGCCACACAATATATTGCGGAACCACGTATAGATACGCATCTCTGCATTCAAGTCTCCAGTTTGAAATAACATAATATTTATCACACAAAAGTAAATTCAATGGGCTATATAAAGAAGAAAGAATTTTCTACAGAAGAGCATAACACACAGCATTTCCCTAATTTACCATATTTCTGTATGCCCATATTTTGTCGACGAGATACGAAAGGAAGTGCTGTCAGTTTACTTATGTTAACAATTGCAACGAACAATGCAGAAAGGGGATGTCCATTGGGTCAAGGAGGGCACAACACCTCAAAACCTTTCATATGTTGCTGTACTATTGCTACTGGTCATTCCAAGGAAAATTGTCACATATACATATGAACGAGGAGGCTAGAGAATGGTACACTTTCATGCAGCATTCTAGTTACTGAAAGGTGGACTATCTTTTACTGATTTGCTCCATCCTCTTAACAGCAGCCATCTATCGACAAGGAAAATACATTTTAAATGTTCACTTTCGGATTTAAATTGAGTACTGAATCATTATTTCAAGAAAATTAAATATGTAAAACCTCGTCCTATTTGGCAATTTCACTGAAATCTTAGAGACAAGTTTTTAAGAAATGTCTTTGTATTGTAAATACAAAATTTCAGTTTTCACAGGAATCTATTGAGTTTGAAATCTCATTTCACGTCATTATCGAAATATCCTCTCACAAATCATATAATGGCAACAATTGAAATGTATATTGAATGATATCTGCATTTGAGTTTGTGAGAGATATTTAAAATATATATCAGTATTTTTTTAAAAACAAAGAATTCACCTAAATGAACTTTAAAGTGATACTAAATATGCAATAAGCACTATCCCTGGTGCCTTAAGAAAAAATTTAGAGCTATTTCTTGAGAAAAGGGCATCGTTTGGAAAATGCGGAATTTTTCACAAATAATCAGTTATGTTGAAAATTTATGACATTATTTAAAGTTTATCTATACAAATGCACAAATGTGAATAATCGCTGATAATGTAAATATTAACGATGTGATAAGATTAAAACTACATTTTTGCACACTTTGAAAAACAAAAATGTGTGTGCAAAAATTGTAATATATGTTTATTTCATTCATAGAAGGAATTTATATTTATCCCACTAAAAGTTGAATGAAATAATTGAGGTGTTTTTGAGAAAATCTGTTTTTGCATTATTTAAAAATTGCAAATTATTGCATGCCATATTACAAAAACGACTTTAATTTTCAAAAATAAAATGACTCTTAGAAAAGAAATCCATTTATTAACTACAATTTTATTTGAAGGAAAATCTGTGAGTTCAATTCTTATATTGTAGAACATGCAAAATTCAAACTTGTAATTTTCAAAATCTAGATAATCTATGAAAATAGCACCAATGTAAATCTTCATAATAAATTTTTAAAAGTTGGTCTACAGGTCTGATGTTGACTGTCTGTGAACAACATGGCTAATCTGTTCTCCAAAATTGATATTCAACAATTGATCTGCTTCTGAAGCCCTGAGACATTTTCAAAATTTAAAAAATGGCTCCGTTGTTTTTTATTGTCTTCTTGCTAGGTACTGTATGACGTTTGTTGTGGTCCATATTCCTCAATTCTGAATTAAAAATTAAAATTTCAAACTTTTCTGAGTCCTCCTACATCCAAAATACAAATGCATATTGCTCTCAATAGAATCTGTGCCTATACAAAGTTTGTGTCAATACGAATATCTTTTCGTAACTGAGTACTTTCTGTGTAGTTTTGTGAGAAAATATATGAGGAAGCACGGTGTTTGAACCACTGATGAGATCATAACCGATGTGCCCACCTGCAGGTTGACGCTGGTTGATGAGCGTGGAGAACGGCTGCAATGCCGCGCCACACGCCCAGTGCGCCTGGACCACGCGGCCACTACCACCGGCTGGCTCTATCTGCCTGCAAACAGTACATCAACACCGAAACAGCTGACTTAGATGTCCCCGAGAGGCCCTAGGGTTCGAGTTCCGATATATTGATTATCGAAAGCGGCTATCTGAAGGTCGAAGGCCTCTGTCGGAAGGGGAATTCAGCGACTGGCTAATGTGATTAGAGTTGTCTCGTGATTTCTCCGACTATTTCTACGAATGACGGAGCAGATCTAAGAATTGAATATGTACCTAATGATGTCTCCTTCTTTCTTCTTGTTCTATCCTTTCCTAACTTACAAACTAACATACACTCACACGTACGCCATGCACTATACTACCGAGATCAATTGAACTTAGTACTGATCTGGTTTGTTATGTCCATATACAAAAAGTAAACCGCAAGCTCAAACATTTAAAATATCCATCATCAGAGGAGAAAAGATATGTTCAGTGTTCAAACATAAACAATGATCTCACATAATGTCACAGTTAATGCCCAGAAACGCTAACAACTGTGAAGATGCAAAAACTTATCTGAAGATGTTTGGGGATCGCATGAACTAGGCTACATGGGCACCGACAGCAAAACTGCCTGAACAATCTCTGGAACTCAATTCTAAAGATTGTCTGTACATAAATATAAAATTTATAGTTTATGTAGTCTGCCAACATCGGATTTTGCAGTACATTTTGAACAGTCACACAATCCCAGTGTGTACTGGAGAATGTCAATGGATGCAAAGGAAGAACAACAGTCGACGTAAAAACTAAATTAAATGAAGGAAGATCGATATATTCTAAATGTATTAAAGAACTAATCCATGTATTTGTACACCTATATTATTTCAGTATATTAGAATAATGTAGATGTTTCAATAAATGCTTTATTCTGAGATGAGGTAAGGTCATATATATTTGAACATTGTTTGTTCTTGCGGGTTTTTCTGCTTTTGAACATTGTGTGCACCTGCTGGTTCACAAATGAATATGTCCTTTTTGAAGAACTAATTCAACATTTTTTTTGATTGATAACTTTCCACATTCCCAGGTACTAAAATTTGATTTGCAAAGTGTTTCAGGAGGTCTTGTAAGGGAACTTTTTGGGTTTCAAAGGATTACGCATGAGGATGGCTTAGATGTTTGTAGCCAATGAGGTTGAAAGACGAAACTATCGCGTAGTAAGGTAATACGTCGACAATCTGAAACAGTAGCTTTTAAACAAACAGAAAAACATCATGCGGGGTCAGTCGGTGACTCTCCCTCTTAAGGACTGCTGAGCAAACGGTTACCTGTTCTTGCATTTACATACAAGTACGTGGAATAGGGATAATATGGGAGGATTGCAAATGATATCCGTTTATACGGAGAATTTGTAGGAGCAAACTATGTAATGCTCCGGTAAATCGATTTCGACATTTCAACGGAAAGACACGTTTTGGGATCCCGATACCGAAAAAGTGTTGCTTTTTAAATCGTCCGTCCGTCCTCTGTTATCCGTCTGTCTGTCGGTCAACATTAGCGCCTAAAGTATTCGTAAAATTTTTTTTCCAAAACGGACATTCCCCTTTTGATCTGGCTGGATCGTGGCGCAGCGATTTTGAAAACTTCCAAATGGGGTAGGAATAATAACCCCGGAGATTTTCAAAACTGAAACTTTTCTTCAAATTTCATAAAAAAAGAGAAAAATATTCTTATAATGAGGGCATAAGTCTCATTTTGACGTTTAACTTTTAAATTTTTGAATTCAAACCTTTAAATTTTTTTGTTTTCCAAAACCATAAAATTGAAGATAAAATTTTTTCCTTCAAATGAAATTTGTGTTCATAATTACCTTTTGGTCATGTACATTTTTTAAACATTGAGTTGATTTCGCTCAATGTTGGTGCAAATTTTAATTTAAACAAATTACTAAAAAAATTTTCTCAAAAAATTCAAATGTTTTGAACTTTTGTGGGAAAAGCAAATTTAGTCTATAAAATGATATAAAATTCATATTACTTTATTATTTTGATTTTTCAAAATTACACAAATGTATTTTGTTAAAATATCGTCACTCACAAAGCACATTTCGGCAATTTGAAACACTATTGAATTTAAATTAATGTACTTCCAAATGACGTTAAATGAATTTTTCAAAACTCAAAACGTTTCTATCAAAAAGAGCTAAAAATTTCATTTTGTAATCCTAAACGTCATTTTCTTAAAACGGCTCCTGATATTTCAAATGAAAATTGTCTTTAGGACGAGGTTTTACTTCTTTAATGTTCTTAAAAAGTATTTTTTCATTATTTGAAACAAATTAGAAACATAATTGAGAAAAAGTGCTAGACTTTGTCGGCGATAGAGGGCAGATGAGAGAATGGGAAATGCAGCCAGTCCAACCAGGGAAAATTTGAAAACTTTAATAAGAGAGTTCAGCCCTTCGAAACAAAGTAGTTTTTATTGTACATCTCTACAAAATTAACGGGGCCGTCTTCGGCTGTTTAGCATGTGCACGGGTTGGGCAACCTTGTTTTGACGAAACATTGCAGGCAGTGCCCGCAAACAGCCAGCCAAAATCAAAGGGCGGGGAGGTAGGAGGACTAGGAAAATACGTCGTAGAAAATGCTACGACGGTGATGTGCTCAACATTTGTAGGTCAAAAATTTTGGGAGTCGTTTTGGAAAATGTTTGAAATGTCCCAAGGGCTTCAACTAAATTACTCTAAATATAATGAATTGTTTTCAAATCGTGGGCCTCGATTCAGGCCACACATTATTGAAAATTCATATTGACAAAATTCCACTGAATAGTTTAGACACTAGTGCTTTGCTTACAGACCGACAGACAGACCAGCGGACACACGGACGGACGCATTTTTTGGAATAAAATAACACTCTTTCGTAACTGAAGACCCAAAAACGAGTATTTCTTTGAAATCACGAAATCGATTTACTGCAGAATTACAAACATATCTCTCAAATACTACATTTGTTACCCGTTTGTTTACAAAAAAGTAAAATAAATAAAAAGTGTATAAATAACTACACGTTTACACACAGAGCAGGTTATATACCAGTTACAGAAAGGAAAATCTGCCCGTCAGAATGCAGTTGTAATGTTATTGCATATATAATATATACAATAGAAACTTTATTAACATGATCAATGATTAATGAAACTGAGCGAGTGAATAAGGACGACGAAAAGTCTCGTAGAGGAAACCCTGAAATGTTTACTTTTCATAGCGAAATTCATAGCTGTATTTTCTTACATAAACCCAAAATATCCAAGCAGTTATTTTAAATTCAATAAAACTCTACAATTCATTGTCAATAATACAAGATTTTGCGTTCCTCCTGGGCTAGGAGAATGAAAGAATTTCAGACCAGTATCCAGCTCAAAAAGGAAACAAGCCACGTTTTTATAATACAAGATCAATCCCATGGTCCTCAGAAGACTTCGAGCGGATGACATCATAGCTCCCTTGTCTACAAGCCAGTGGCCACCCTAGCCTGGTTAAAGAAGCAAATAGTGGATCGGATTCTGTGGTGATTAGCTAATTTAAACATTAGCTAATTTAACAGCTAATTTAAAAGGCTGCTGTAATTTTTTGGGATGGTGTTATCATTACTGATAGCAGTTAGGAACATAAAGAGAATTTAAAGCTGTTCAGTATGCTAGAAGAGAATGGAAAGTCAATAGAGAGAAATGCAAATTTTTAGGATCATGTTATTTTGGGGCTCGTTTATACCATACGGGGATACCCCAGCACACAGAAGTCATTCTAGAGCTGCCAACCTCAACGGAAAAGTGCTTCTTATTAGGAATAAAGTGCTATGATAAATTTATTAAGGCTTTACTTAATTGCAGACCAGTTCAACGAGTTCGGGAAGAAATTCATAAATCTACGATAGAAGCAGCATTGGGAATAATTTCAGTAATTTTCCCTACGGCAGCAAATTTCAATCAAAACAGACCATACGCCTCTGGTATAATTATTTCACCCAGGAAAAATATTCCGAATGCACAAAATTGAAACTCCAGAGTTGGGCGTTGTTCCTCGTAGATGATACTACCAGATACACTTTAGAAGAACGACCCAAGACGCGGCCGCAGACGCACTATCGAGGCTGCCCAGTGGTCCAGACCTGATATTGATTGAACAGAATAAGAGCGTCTGCAAATAGATACAGATGAGTACAAAGGGTTATTGAAATTTTCACTGAGGCGTGAAGGATTGCAGAAACTGACAAGGACCCGAACTAAGAATAATCCGCCCTATGTTAGAGAGGAATGGCTCTGAGTTGGGCAGAAGCAACCATGGTACAAGGAAAAGACAGATTTAGGGCAAAGTGGGAGTGTTGCTGGTTTCGGCGACGAATTTACTAGAGAATACCTAGAAGACTAAGAAGTTCGGTATTCAAACACACGGGAGTCATTGGGGATAGTTAAAACAACGCGGCTGGCGCGCCGTTACTGTTTTGAGAAGGCATGAACAATGACACTTTTAGACACTTACAAGGTGCGGAGGCATACCGTATCAACTGAATGCGCCTACCAAGGAACCAGGGGAGCGCGTTCATGGCTATGACGGGCCTTTTCTGAACGCCATGTGGCTTATCGTTGTAGATGCAAAGTCGAATACGTGGTGGATATGAGCAGCATCATCGACAGATACTGTCAACATGCTTGAGAGAATTTTTGTGATTTTGTACCAGTCCTCGTTTCAGATAATGGTGCGCATCACTCACAGGAATGCACCAGTTTCGCAGAGACAAGGGCCCAGCACACCTGCGCACTGCTTTTCTACCGCAATCCATCGAAGAGGTCGAGAAGATTTGTCAGACTTTCACGACGGCCATGGCAAGGCACACTTCGCTTGAGCCTCGGTCGGGAACAGTCGTCCCCATGGAGCTCCGAGCAGCGCGGCTAACGGAAATGCCGCCAGTGTCGAGTTGTTTCACCCACTCTCGTGGTCGGGCGTGTTATGTATTAATAGTGCTTCTAATTAGTGCAGTACTTTCTATAGCGATTAGTCAATTTTTTCTTGAAGTGCTAGTATCTAAAATATAAACAGTGAAGTCACTCCGGCAGGCCTTGGTCTCGGCCAAGCCATAGCAGAATCAATGGCGCTTCTACAACCCATAGAGCGCCATGGAGGTAAACTCACTCATCAACTCCAAAACCTATCCCCGGCATCGACAGCATGGGTCTTCAACACCATAACAGCCATTTAACGTGCAGTATCACGACGGTGCAGTATCATAGACGGTACAAACGTTTCATACCTTGACTTGGCCACACGTGGCCCCCAACAGGTTAGTAACCAACCTCCATGCAATGGCGCAGTGAATGTCTCCCAGTGGAAGAAAAATTGTATTTGCAAACGGAAACTTGAAAGAGGTCGCAGATAGTAATCTAACAGAACAACCTCCCAAAAGCCCATCAAAGACGCAGATTACCAATATTCAGTGCCAGTTGATAACCCATTCGCACCTCGAAAATCTAGGTGACAATAGGTTTCGTTTATCGACGCAAACCCTACCTGGAAACTCGGAAAATGTGAAAATTCCAATTTATGAAATTCGTCTCAAATGTAGCTGAGTTTAATAGGGAAATAAAAAATAACGTAACCCCACAATTCACCTCTGATTACAACGAGAGCAAACTTAAAATTAAGTTTATAACCGTTACAGGCTTTAGAACAGCCATAAAATACCTCATTAAAACAAAAAGGAACTTCATTCATTCAAAGATCCGGGAACAAGAAAGTATCTGTAATATTCAAGAACGTGCATGTATCTATTACCTGGAACTACACCAAGACCTCAAATCACAAACCTCCTGCTAAGTGTTACCAGATACAAAAAACAACAGTAATACTGGTGATTGCCGTGAATTCAACGGCTCTCAGAACATGGAAAATATTTACAAACCAAACAAATCTGTTAACCATGCGTAAAGCTGGAAAACGGAAAAAAACTAAGAGCCTGATTCAATGCCTGCGTTGCCTTGATTTCGGGCACACAAAAATAATTGTAATCACGAACTAGCTTGCATTTACTGTGCAGAAGGCCATTATTCAGTTAATTGTCCGAATAAGGAAAATGCTACAAATGCAAACTGTGTAAGGGCGCTCATCAGGCCAGTACTATAATTTCAGAATGTTCTACTACAGAACTTAGTCGGCAACTAAAGCCGTCTAGCCAGAACAAAAACCTAGCGAAACCAATGATCCTCCTCCCACACTCTCAAACCAGGCTTCCATCTCCCCCTCTCACAGAAATATTGCATACCAACCCCGCCTCCAATGCCAACGATAGAAAACTTCTGCTCGAGGAAATAATGGAAACACGTAGATCCCCACCCCAACTCTACAAATCAACAATCACAACTCCTCTCATCAATTCAATTGTAAATTCCATCTCTAGCTTTCTAACTTACTAAATATCATAACCTCTTTATCAGTAATATTCAAAATTCAATTCTCACGTTGATCAATAACTTTGTAATGCACCAACACAACAATAACTTTGTATCATGAATTTGGGAATGCCAATGAATCTCAAACAAGAAAACTGAATTATTATTTTTCCCTAAGAGCCAACAATGTAAAAATAACTGCAATCACTGAAACGTATCTAAATCCAAAGATAGCTTTAAAATACCCGATACAACATACAAAGACAGGATAGACTGTCAAACACAGGCAGAAGGTACTACTCTAATACATAATTCTATCCATACATCAAAACGAACCTTTGACCTAGTCCAGGTCTCGAGTGCACAGCGATAAACCTACCAATAAACAATAAAATTACACTCTAAGAGCGCTATATAGCACCAAAATAAAGTTTCATACAACAAATTTCAACGCCTATTTAACCAATCAGTCCCCACTATTATATTGGGTGACTTCAACGCAAAAAACACATCCTGGGGCTGCAGAATCAATCCAGCCAGTGAGGTTTCTTAAAAACCATCTCGGATCTTAATTTGACAATAGTCGACACCAGTCGAAGCAACTCACATTCCGAAGGACATAAATAATCTTCCGGATATCCTCGACTCTCAAATGCAACTCTCAAATTAATTTTTTCAAACCGCTATGGAACTCGATTCGGACCATCTCCTCGTAATAATCTCGACACAGCAACTCCCAGCTTCTCACTCACCTCACATACTTTAAATACAAACATATAAATTTGGGAAAACCTTAAAAACCCTATACTAAACAATTCTACCCAAAATTTAAAATCTAAAAAAAAAATAGAATAGAACAATCGATAAATCGTACTAAACAATTTAATTTCAAACACAATCAGTCTAATAATAAAAGATAACCGCCGACTACATACAAAAACCTCCAACGATCTACCGAAATCCATTTAAACATAATCAAAACAAGAAACAGAACCGAAGACTTTAGTTAAAACCAAAAGTCCCTTAATTAAAAAGAACTAAATACATTAACTAATATAACCAAAAAGCTATTAAGAACTATTATCACACTTCTTACGATAACATGATCCAATGCTAAACGCCCATAATAATTCACTCTGGCAATTTACCAAACGGATTCTAAAGAACGAACAATTATACCTCCCTTAAATACGCCTGCAGGTAGGCATGTCCCGTTAGCAAAGCCAAGTATTAGCAGATCACTTTGCTCAATCATTCTCACCGCACTCGGCTCTATACCCGACCACAACTCTATAAAACAATCAGCCTCGCAACCAATTTTAATGTTCGAACAGAATCAAATTTTCCATCCCTCAAGAAATCAAGGCTCTGATTAGTTGCTACAAATAAAAGGTCCGGACACGACAAAAATTTTTAACATCATCCTCAAAAATCTTCCGAAAACACTACAGCTTATAAACAATTTACAATTCAATTTTCAGATTAGGCTACTATCCGCTAAACTGGAAATACTCTATAATCATTCCGATACCCAAACCCAACAAAATCTTAACAATCTGGAAAGCTACAGACCGATCAGTCTCCTACCCACTCTAGCTAAATTACTAGACTAAATTATCCTTAAAAGAGTAAAACATTACACTAATAACACTAAGGCTATTCCCCCCATTAATTTGGGTTTACCAATTCCATCTCAACCCGCAACAAATACTAAGGGTCAATGAATACATCCAGGGAAAACCCTCCAGAAAAAGCATCACACAATTGTCACATGTCTAGATCTAACCAGGCCTTCGACAGAGTCTGGCACATTGGTCTGATTACAAATTAAAATCTATAGGCACTCCGGTATATCTACTCACACAATACTAGTTTTCTATCAGACAGAACTGCAAAGGTTCTGTCTGATAGAACACACATCAAACCCAGAAATATCAAGCCCTTCTCCGTTATCTCCGTTCTTGTCTCCCTCCCCAAGGTTCTCCGTTATCTCCCATCCTTTTTTATATCTACGTAGCTGACATCCCAGTAGCATCCAACACAAACATCGGGCAATTCCCAGATGACACCATCATATACGGATCCAGTTATTCATGCAATATCATAAGAAATAAGATTCAAAAACATCTTGACAAAATAGAAGAATGGGCTTCAAAATGGAAACTCAAACTCAATGCTGAAAAATCTAACGCAAAATTTTCACACTCAGACAAATGTTCACCCTCCCCTGCAAATTAATAACTCACCAAATCCTGGACACCACGTAATCAAAAATCAAATATCTAGGATTAAATCTGGGTACTAAGCTCAACTGGAAAGACCATATAAATGCAAAAACACACCAAGCAAAAGTAAGATCCTTCAACTAAAGACACTCATTAATCACAAAAGCAAACCTCTCTCAACAACGCAATAGCCCTGTACAAAAAATTATATACGACCTATTATGACCTATGGTGTCCCCTCTGGTTAAATGCCTCAAGAACCAATTTAAACAAAATTCAAATAGTTCAAAATAAATACTCAGAGCAACTACTCAAGCCCCATGGTTGTTTCAAATCATGTTACACAAAGAACTAAATATTTTCGTACATCATCCTGTTCATTACAAGATCTCCAGATAATTCTACTATATACATCAACCAAAACAACCACTCTATCCCTTTTCAACCTCGCTCAAATCCACTACTAGAATCAAAAATAGAATCCCAATTCAAGCTCTTGATCATGCAGTCAGAGTTTAGCAATAAGTAAGGCGCTTCATGAGCTCCTTATCCTGAGTAGTTAGTTTTAGAATTGTTAATTTTAAGGTTAATTAAGCCACCAAAATACATATGTAAAGTACTATAGTACTGATCTACGTAAATTCAAGTCCAATAAAAGAAAATGAAATAAAATGAAATGTAATGGGTGAGGTACGCGCAGTTGACACTGAGGTCGCACCTACCGCGCTGACCGGCAGAGATCCTCCACGGTATGCATCGTGCACGTCGTTGTCCCTTCTAAGACCAGAGGGGACCACAGGTCTCTGCCAAAATTCAAGGTAGGTGTCATGCATTCAAAAGATTTAGCGTGGCTACCAGGATAGTTAAGAGATTAAGGGTACAGATTATACATAACAACAGAATGTAGGAGAGTTGCACTCCACCAGGGGCAAATCAAAGCCTGGGGATCCTAGAATTTACAAGGAAAGTGCTTATGCACAGTCCACAGGAAGCAGCCGCTGGGCCAGAAACTAGACAAGAGGTTTGAAAAGATTTTGGTACATATCTGAAACAGTTTGAAATATTTGATTGTTTTGGAAGGTTGCAACAGACATTGGTGAGTTTCAGTGCATCAAGCGAGCCAGGGTAGAAAATAGGAACGTAAGAAGAACGTGTACAGAGAAACTGAATATGTCATGTATCTGATAGATTTTCTCATGTGTCGAAACTGAAACTCCTAAGCCTTCTTAACCTTGATATCTGTTTAGTTATCAGTATCATTCCCTATTGAAGATTTAGATGTCTAATGGACGTCTAAGGAAGGCATTTAGATTCTGCACTACTGGGAAGTGAGCTCAATGCCTTATATTTTGACAGTGATTTCCACAAGAATGTCAATAAATGAAATGATTATGTTATGTTTAATTATAATGATGTTAAATTTAGAAACACTGAAAGAAATGCATATCAAGCAGCATGAACTAGAAGATATCCTCAAAAATAAATTCTGACGGCTCCGATTCTGACTATAACCGCTAGAAGTGCGTCGGCGGAGAGGTCATATTCTGCCCCGAGAGTTTACAAAACTATCTTCGAAATTCCAAGCAATTAAAGACTTTTACTTTGCCTTTACTAACGTAAGTCAGCTTTTTTACACGAAAACACATGGCAAAACCATCGGTTTTTGACGATTCATTGATTATTTGCATGACAGCTGAAGAATTATTAACAACACTTAAAAATGTAATTGTTTTAAAATAAAGGTAATTTATTATGTCATCACTTTTATTTTCCTCATGAAACCTTCCAATATGACTCGTTAAATTTAGAAAGACTGAAATAAATGTATATAAAGGGGCACAATTCTCCTGCCATTATTACGTGATTTTGTTCGTTGTTGATTAAAATAAGAGCTATGGAGATTTTACATTACTTGGACTTTCTCATTAAATATAAAGACGTTCTTGAGAGAAACCTTACCATGTAATAAGGAATAGAAGAACATTTATGAGAAATTAGCATTGAGGTTTCCAGATTGTCCTGTTAGCAGGGCTCACTGAAGTGTGATGGCAAAGTGCTGGTGGTATTTTTAGTATAACACATGAGGAGGATCTAGGGTTTTTTTGACAAATTGAAATGTGAATTACAACTCACCACTGAATCAATTATTTGATAAATCATACTTTACCAAAACAGATCATTCTAGATTCCGAATGAAACATCTCTACAGAATTTCATCTCGTTATATTCCATTAATAGAGAAATATTTTGTGTGGCTTTATGACGAGTAAAGAAACTAAAACATTCAAGCACAGAAAAAATTTCTAATTTATTTTATTCTATTTTATTTTCTAATAAAATATACTGAAAATAAAAATACTTTTATCAAGAAATGTTCCATGAAAGGTTCCATTAACTATGGATTTTAACTATATTTCTCAATCGCCTGTGAACGACGCAGTTTGAATACAGAACATGCTCTTTTGTTATAATTTAATAGAAAATCAGTACCATATGTCCAAACTAACATACCCCATACCCTGGGAATCGAAACAATAGCCATTAAATTTCCAATAAACAATAGAATAACAACTCTAGTAGCTAAAATTCTACTAAATTAAACTCACAACACCAATTTTGGGCTACAACAAAACACTCCCACAATACTTGTTGACAGCATTGTAGGGCCAAAATGCAACTGGGCTGCAAGAACTTTTAACACCACAGGCCTACAATTGTCTAAAATAATATCAGATTTAAAATCGCAAGTAATCTCTCCCCTGAACCAACACACTGCCCCATGGCCAAACCAAATTCAGATATATTGGATATTGCAATCACTAACACACAAGTCAAATTCAAGTTCTCCCATTTTGAATTGAATTCAGATCATCTTCCTGTCATCATTTCAACCAACAATTTCTCACAACGTCACCCACACATTCATCACGCATTAATTGGGAAAACGTTTAAAAATATAATTATTAATAATACACACCAATTTAAAATATTAAATACCCCACTGGAAATTGATCAACAATCTCATACTTAAATAATATAATCATTAATACAGTCAAATCTTGCAAGACCACAAGTCTCCCTACATCACAGAAACATCCAACGTAAAACTACCCAAGTCCATTCTAAACTTAATGAAACCTTAAAACCTGAAGACTTTGGAGTGTAACAAAATCGACTCACATTAAAAAGAACTGAACATATTAACTACAAAAACTAAAGAGCAATAATAGCCACTCAACTTATAATAAACAGCAATAACCTCAACTTATATTAAACTAATACAATCATACAATTCTTTGGCAATTCACCAAAATATTCTGAAAAGAAAACAACCATATCATCTTTAAACACACCATCACGTAGAAACTTTCACCAATAGACAAAGTAGAAGTATTGGCTGATTACTTTGAGCAATCGTTCACTCTAACAGCACTCCACACACTCTGCTCATATGGATATATCACAAATAGCATCAGCACCCAACGATAATATTCCGCATAGAATAAAATACAGTTACCTAAATGAAATTAAAACTTAATCAAAACCTCCTGTTAGAAAAGCTCCTGCCACGATAAAATAAGTACATTATATTAAAAACATGCCTAACCCTAGGAATAGCCTACATTAAAAATGTATACAATTCCAGTTCTTAGAACAGGATACTATTCAATAATATGGAAAAATTCCAACATAATCCCCAACTCAATCTCCATAAAAATCACAACCATGCCGAAAGCTACAGACCAATCAGTGTCCTCCTGTCTCTATCCATGATTATAGAAAAATAATACTAAAAGATAATACTATAAACATCTAAACATAACCCAAATCATACCGAAACACCAATTTGGCTTCATCGCGTTTCCAACTCCGCAAATAAAAGCAAGATCCTTGGAAACCAAGGATCCCCTTCAGCCACACTTATCAACCTCACATCTGAGATACCACTCTCCTACACACATATCCCAGAATTTGTTGACGATACTGCCACATTCATTCCAACCATTCATTAAATCACACCTGCAATAAAATTTAACTGCACCTGAAAAACTAGAAGATTCCTGAAAATGGAAAATCATTCTCAACCCGTCAAAATCAATAGCCAAAATATTCTCTCTCAGAACATTTCCCCTACTGCACTCCAAATTAATAACAACGTAATCCCTGGACCCATACAACCAAACTGTTAAATACTTAGAACTCAACTTTGATAAAAGATTAACCTGAAATCCACATAGCAACGAAAATTCAACAAGACAAAATTAAATTAATACAGCTAAACCACTATTACATCACAAAATCAGTCTCTCCTTACACAATGCCGTAACCCTATACAAAACAATAATCAGATCTCTAATGCTGTACGCCTGCCACATTTGGACGAACGCTTCACAGACAAACATCAGTCAAATGCAAATAATGCAAAACAAATTTAAGATTAGCCACTACGCTCCATGGTTCATTTCTAAAGATCAACTCCATGAGAACTACATCTACCATCCATCAAGCACCAGATTGCTCATCTCTCGAACAACTTCTATTCAAATATAACCTCATAAATCAAGTAGCTCATTACAACCTAGCCACTTACAACGATTTCCCGACACGAACCCGTAATAGACATCTGGTACATGCCTTCTGCAATTTTTTCCGATGTAAACTGAGCGTAGCTGCTCAATGAGCATCCTACACCTAGTAGTAGATAGATTAGATTTATTTTAGAATAAGTTAGCTCTAAGCCAGACCAAAAACATGGAAAGAGTATTAATACTGAACCATGTAACCATCAATTGAATAATAAAATATTTGAAAAACATGCCGCTTAGATACGACCCCAGCTGGACGATTTTCATACAATTGTAAATATGTAGTATACTAGCGGAAGGACCCGGTTGCCGGGGTATTTTTACAATAATTTATTAGGTAATGTGCGGCGATGGTGTAGCGATTAGCGTATAGGGCTGCAATACCCAACTTTGCGTGTTCAAGCCCGATCGAAGCCGTGGATTTTAAGGGCGAAAAAATCCTTCGTACGCCTTCCTTCGGGGGGAAGTAAAACCGTCTGTCCATGTTAGTCATTTACTGCATGTAAAAGATCCTCGCCAAATGAAGCCTCTGAGCAAAATCAAATCGCCTTTTTCCCTCGCCCAAGTAACCTTCTTCTCCCATGGTTGGTGAAGGAGGTAACAAAATTTGCGTGGTCAGACGGAAGAGCAGGCCTCATGGCTGATTCTGCACTAAAATAAGGCCATTCATTAATTCAGAATGTCTCATCCTATCTAGGATGAGACATTCCATCTATTCCGCCAGGCCTTATTGTATCTATTGGTCTCCGCTCTTTTTTGTCTGCCCTCTACACTCCTCTTACTTTGTATCTAAAATAATAAACATATTACTAAATAATAAACATACATGTATCACATTTTTGTGGAATTTTATATACTATACGCATACATTACATAAGTTGTCACATTGTAAAACTTATTCTTTGTCATATTTTTTTCTAGCGCATTTATAGAGAAAAGTTGGAAATTGATCTTGATCTAATGCCGTGGCAATTGAAATATAAATAAAGTGTTTTTAATTGAATTGAGTTTGCATTTAGGGCCCTTAAAATGGTGGCAGACAGAAAGTAGCCATTAAACTCTTAGACAATTATAATATATCCAAATACCAGGTTAACAGTGAATCCGCGTGACCAAAGTTGTTCTGTTATCTTAAAGAATATCTTTGTTATATTTTCAACATCCTTGAAGAACAATGTTGACATTCATTCAATTCCTTCCATTTCTCT
This sequence comes from Teleogryllus oceanicus, assembly GCA_964035755.1. Lineage (NCBI taxonomy): Eukaryota > Metazoa > Arthropoda > Insecta > Orthoptera > Gryllidae > Teleogryllus > Teleogryllus oceanicus. The sequence goes on from CAXIVR010000010.1 coordinate 1,064,688, forward strand.
TACTCTTACTTAATTATATTATTCTTGCCGAATTTACTCTCATCAATTTATATAATCATTGATTCACCAGCTAAGATACGCTTTCTTTGCTATAAAACACAACCCTACAAAGTGCGTTCATCTGTCACAAGCATAACACGTAAATCATTTACATTATGTTTCTCTTTTTCTCGTACAAAATCATTTGAGTTTGAACAATTGACAGTAAAATAATCACAGTCCTCTAAATACGCAATTCTGTGCATTGATGAACTCAATCGTAGGACTCGGTCGTCATTCTCTGGAGACACGCAGCTAAACTATCGACATTGATACATTCTTGAATCTGTGATATAATGCTATGCCAAAACGTTCAGAAAAAGTAACTATTTTGTCAATATTTTAAAGTTTTTAGATTATAAATCATAACCTCCATACTACTGACCTTCAAAGGGAAACTAACACAAAGTTTCATCGATATTGATTCAGTTTATTCTGAGATTAACGGGTTTGAACGCCACGCCTTGTGCCTTTATTTAGTATAGATATAGATTCAGAAGTATAGATAGATATTTTTAACCTAACCATTCCGTTTTATTTACGCCGAACACCCGTTCGATGCCACCGGCATCGATTTTCCGAACTACCTTGACAGAGCACTGACAATATCTTTTATTAACTGAGTGAAAGTTACTATATTGACTGCTCGTCAGGTCTTCAACTAGGATTGCCAACAATATTCATGTAAAAGGAGGACACTCGATAACCCAAAAAAGTGAAAAGATTCGTTCACAATTGCTGATGATGGCCTGAGCGTCTTCTTTTTTATTTTAGACGCTAGACAGACACTCTATCACGCATGCGTGTGTCAGCATTCAGAAAAAGGATATTCGTTTTCTATTCTAAATTAAACAAATACTATAGTATATACAAAGTAGCAGATGTTAATCATATGATCAAATAAATGACAACAAATGTTAAAAATTACTAAAGGAGGGCATTTAAAATACAAGGACGAGGGACAATTGCCATAATGAAGGTCCGCTCATTGATGTCAATTGTACTGTACCTCCTAATGGAGGTACGTTGGTAACCCTTTCTACAAACCTAAGCCTAAATCTAAAGTCTTCCTTACAATCGTTACTGATTGTAAAATTGAACACATATAATTCCTGAATAGTATTAGAATTTCCAAAACTCAAACAAGAATAACATAGAACACAACAAACACAATATCCAAAGATTCATACGACACATTCAGACAATCAGCACTAGTTCCGTCGTTCTCATCAGAAATATTCCAAGATTTTTACTGGTTATAATTCAATTTCCAAATTTGTATAGCATCACTTTCCTAGGGTGCACTTTTTACCAAAGGGCTGAGGATACTTTAGTTTTGATCGCTAAATACAAAATACCATGTGAACAAAAATTCCACCGACTTTTGCAACAATTCAATTTCATACTGATCATTTCCATTTCAATGTCAAGATCATTTTACTTACTTACGTGGACTTAATAGCCGACCTCAATCCAAAGAATGATTGCTCAAATAAATATTCTCGTTTAAATTCAAATTATTATGCACCAGTAGAAATTGAGATATAATATTACAAATATTTCAGAATTTCACCAAATTATTCATCTCCTTTGAATTGACTATACTACATAATGTCCCGTTAATATACAATGAAACCCAGAGAGACGTATTTGTATAAAAATCAATGCTATGTTTTATTGATATTTACTCAAGTGATTTCTATCTTTGGGTATATTACCTTAAGGTCGATTTTGAAATAAGGTCATGTACAATTTTTGGAAAATATGAGTACTTTTCGAGTAATTTTGTGTGGAAATACAGGCGAGAAAGTACGTACTGTTTTGCACCACATGCGTTCCGTGGCTGGTCGACCTCCCCTGTTATCGTCGCTAGGCTCAGGACGTTCGTGGCCCGCCATTATTATTCAGAGCGCAGATTTAAAGTTTCACAGACGTGGATTGAGTCGCACCAGTCTACCCAGGTTGGCGGTCACAGTATATGCTACATGTGTGTGTATACATGTGTTGATATATGCACAAATGTTTACGTTATTTTATGTTTATGCGTGTACAAATATGGAGGAGTGAGAAAATCGATTAAAACATTTAATTTAAATCACGGAAATTTTAGGGAGGAGAACCGATTCTAATATCTGTACATTAACAGGATGCACGAGTTCTCTGTGCTTTTCTGGAGCGAGCAAGCGATTAGACAGAAGGACTTAAAAATAATCTTATATTAAAGATTATGGTCCACAGGAGCACAGAAACTACTTCAAACACAAATTCTTTTGCTATATATAGTAATAAGTGAGCCTGTAAAATCAAAACGGCACACTGCAGTGTATGGAGAACAGTGAAAGATCCCATCGTTCTTGAAGGGAAATCCAGCTCTTTATGTGTGTGAACTGAAAAAATGTCAGTTCCTAATTTCCTATCTAAATCATGTGGTTTTTGACTACTAGGTCAGCTTGTTATCATTTGAAAGTTTCATATTTTCCTTAATACGTATGCCATTCGTTAAACCTCTATCCACACCACTTTCTGTAAGTCTTTGAAAGATGTTCATGCCAAGTTAAAATACAGGAAGAAAAAACAGTGCTTACGGAAGTTTGGAAAACTACGTTAAAACGTTTCTGCATGTAAGAGTAAGGTTCTGTGCTCAATGTAAGTCGACATACCTGTTGTTCAGGAGATGTTCCCTGCACGAGGCAAATACAGCCGACAGCAAATCATGCAGTAACCGCGAGCGATAATGTTTTCTTATCGGTTGATAAAATTCACGCGGGTTCCGCCGTATCTCTGCGCCTGATACAGAGAGGTCCAGGGATGTCAAACTCGTTGTGGTCACGTAGGGTTTTTTTTATTACAGCGGGCTTCCTCTCAATGGCTCGCATTGAAATCCAACAAAATGATGAAATGGAACATTGTTGGGATGTTTTCTTGTGTATTAAAGATTATCAAAGAGTTAGTACTGTACATTTATTTCATTAGCGTAAGATTTAAAAAGGACAAAATGTTTCGGGTGCCGTTGCAGCCACTTTATCAGGTAACAAAGAGCTTTCATGAGAAAGATGAGTTTGCTGCTGATGAAGGACGTGTTAGTCCTGTCTCCTGGTGAAGATCAAGAGCATGTTGCATTATATTGAAACGTTTTAAAACTTCACCCTACAATAAATAGATGGAGCTTTTAGGATGGTGCAGGAACACTCGGGCCCTCCCAAATCATGCAGCATTAAAAACTAAAATTGTGACGCCAAAGGTCTCAAAGAAACTTTTCTCACATTGAAATCTACAAAATTAGATTTTTTTGTTTATTTAAGTCGCATCAACAACTGAGGTCATTAGCGACTACTTTAAATACAACTTTACAATATTAATATGGCAATTAAACAGAATATTACACTAAATATATACAAATTTGTGGAGACAGACATTATATGTATTTTCAATGATACAATATTAGTTTTAAGTATCTATGCTAATACAATTAGATTTATTTAAGAAAATAGCTATCTTTACAGAATTGTATTATTTTATTTTGGAATTCGTTGGATGATAGGATCAATTCGGAGTTTTTCAGATGAGATCTTATTGAACATTCTATTAAGTTTTGCTGATTCAACGCTCTCTAGTCTATCTCAGCTGCTCAGAGACGTGCAGAATCTGCAACTAATGTGAATGAGAGGGAAAAAGAGGCAGAAACAGGCAGAAATAGAGACACAGAGAGAGACTCAGATAGACTGAGACAGGAACAGAGACAGAGAGACGGAGAAAGATTGAGAGAGAAAAGAGAGAGAGAGGAGAGAGAGAGAGAGACGAAGAAAGATTGAGACACACACAGAAAGGGAGAGGAGAGAGAAGGAGATGAAACGCAGAACGTCTGCCGGGTTCCGCTAGTTTTTTGTAAAACTCATTACAAATCGTAAAATAGGACATGCGAAAACTAAATATTTTCAAGCAAATACCAACACAAATTCGACTATTATAACCAGAGACCGAATACCCAAGCAATAACGATAAATGTATTTATACCGGTATAGATATACATTTACCTCTATTATATCTTTTCAAAATACCTTTAAAACGACCGGAATAAGACGTCAAGTATCGGTATTTTACCTTTATCCGACATCAACTGTATTGTAGAGGTATTATACCAGTATTTTCTCAAGAAAATACAGGTATTTGGGAAGAAATCATTGATTTTTACCGCTGAGATGGTTCAGAGAAATAACTATTGACACTGCAGTGTTTCTGACCGGGAGATCTAGGGTTCGAGTTTCGGCGGTGGCGGATATTCGAGACAATATTCTAGCTAGGGTGAATCATGTCGTTGGCTGGGAAATAATTCTAGTAGTGGGGTTTCCTGAGCAGTTTTCTATGTTTTTTCCGATCAGAACTCTCTCAGCCTGAATCAGTGAAAAACTACTGATTGACAGTGACTATTCACTGATTTGTGGTAGTTATAACCCTGCCACTGGCAATCAGTGAATTGAACTAAACGAATCACTGAAAAATGGGTCCACTTTTTGAATCAGTGAAACTTCACTATTTAAATTAGTGAAATCTGTGACAACTAATTGAACCAGTGGAATTCATAGCTGTTGCAATCAGTGAAAGTAAGGCTTCACTTATTTCAATCAGTGAAGATCATTGCTTCTCCAATTACTGTAATACAAACCAAAATCCTACTACTGAGAAATCACTGTATTGCTTTAAACAAATGCTTCAAAAACATAAACATTTAATAAATATAATACAATAAATATAATAATAATATAATATAATAATAAATATGATTATAATTTATATCTGTATTTGAAGAGTTTTCCCTTGATATCTCAATAGTAGGATTTTTGGGTTTGTGCAGTATAGTACAGTACTGGAAACATAAATTGATCGCGGCGTCTGCGGCTAAGTTCAGCTTTTGCACGGCTTGGCCAGCCCTTGTCATGACGAAACGTCGCAGGCGAGCCTCACAAACCATCGTGCCAATCTCGATGCAGGAAGTGCCCTAACACAATTACGACGTACAAAATGGCGGGCGCTGCTAGTTCAGATGTGGAAGTATTTTCAAATAAAATACATGGAAGAAACACTGTATGAACATGAAAGTAAATTCATTGAAAAATATATGAACACAAAGCACTTAACCACTATTAACACAATTCTTTTTGAAGAAATTACATTGATATCAGATAAAATAACACTAATTTTAGAACGATTACGTTCTTATACACATTTAAATTCCAATATTCTTGTTCAAACACAATTTATGAACTTTATCAAATGACCAGTTTACTACAGAATTTTGCGATAAGAAAACGATTATAATTGCATATTTTAATGGTTCATATGTATATTACATTTGCAAAATGCAAAATACTGTCTTTCTCGAATCGTTAGGACTGCTAGGAAACGTTTTAATAAAGAAGTAAAATTCAAAGACCAACTGTATATTTATCATTAAAGTAACAATTAAACTAGATATTAAGCAATTAATTTGCATCTCATGTGAAAATTGTATTTTGCTATCATCAAATCAGGGACAATTTGAGGACACTCCCGGCAGGAATAGCGCACATTCGCAATTGCTTATAAAATTGTTAATTGTTGCAAAATTGTGTGAATCCGGTTTTGGTTCTGGGACATCGAAACTCTTCCCACTTTAGAAATGCAAAATTGGAAATTGTTTATAATGTTACAAATTTTGCAATTCTTTTATTCTCTCAACTCAATTCCCTTTACACAAGATGCAAATTCAGCAATCCAACGGAGCTATCGCCTTCGTTTTCGTGATACGCAATTGTTTATAGGTTCTTCGCGTCTGATGCCAACCCTCACTTATTTCCAACCGCCAATTCATTCGATTTGGCTGTCAAATATAAAATTCAAATAGTTTTCAGTGTCTTGCTTTTTGCTTATTAAAATTTTATTAACGATTTGTGACTTACGACAAATCGGTGAAATTGTTGCTCATGAGCTTTTTTTAACTTTCGAAATTTAATTTCTATTCTTCATGTATTTTTGAAACAGTAGTTTGGTTATTTTGATTCGTCTGTGTTGTAACCGCTTGTCATCGGCTACATTCATGACAAAAGAAATATAGAAGCGACAATACCCGACATCATGCCCTACAAATAGTTCCTATAGTAGCGAAGAGATGGCGTCACCCAGAAACAGATTTCTGAACGTACTCTGGTTATAGCCAATCAGAAACTTTTGTAGAAATACGGATGTGGCATGAAGTTTGTGTCGGAAGAGTTCGTCCTTCTTTCTGGTTCGAGTCGCTGAAGTGATTAGAAGGCTACTACTCCACCACACAATCGACGAGGGACACGTGGAAAATAGCGGAATCTAAAGCTTTAATAAAAGGTAATTGTCTGAATATTTTTCATGGGATTACTCACTGTGATGTGTCAAGAAATTACGGGAAATTCTAAATGAATATTAAACTTGAATGCAACAAATGAAAAAACAACAGTGGTAGTAGACTAAAATGAATTTATAAAACCACGTTGCTGCATTCTCGTTGTTGGAAACTAGAGGAGATTTTTTGTAACATAGGACGTGTTTCTGTTTCTTTGTTACAGCTTTTGGTTTTTTGGTTTTTAGCTTTTAGCTTTTATTTATTTTTGGGATTTCATTACGGAAATTCTATTGGAGAATTTTGATAATTCTGAAAAATATGGTTTATCTGACAACTGGCTCGACTTTTACTATAACGAGTTAAAATTTTGGGAGTTTTGGACTCGCATTCTGAAGTGACCATCGCCTCCGTGTAAGCTGTGGTTAAACTTTGCTGTACAACGAGGAGAAGGCGCACGGAAATACTCCGATTCCATCGCGGTAGGCAGCGCACAAACCGTCGCAGAACAACGACGACCTTGAGGCGTGAACATCGCTCGACAGCCGTCTACACAGCGCGGGATCAGCTTGGGGAATTCGCCGGTAGTGAGTCACAAGAAAACAGAGAGAATATTCACTAAATTGCAGCTTAGAAAACTTTCAAGATAGAATTATGATTGCACTAGTTAAAACGTTGTAATGTGATCTTCCCTCAGTAGCAGACGTTGATCGGGAAAGTTTTACTGAACATTTGTCTTGATAACCAGTGAATTTATTTTTCTGCAGTCGTAAGAGAAATCAGATCAGAACAATTTTTATGTTTATTGATAAAAGTCGTCCTTGTATATAATTCTTTATCTAAATTCATACATAATTGACTTAATGATGCTTGAAATCATTTAAGAGGAATTGTCTATGTAAAATTTTGAACATGAGTGAAAGCCGTTAAACTATGTCTTAGAAAACATTATTTCGTGAACAGTCAAGAGACATTGTAAAACAGAATTTTGCACTGAAAGGTCACGCAGAAGCCGAATATTAAATGTAAATATTGAGTGTAATGTTATTTATGATTTAAAAGGGTATGAGTGAATTTTGAACATTGTTTGTATGTTTTTTTTTCACAGGATAATTATTTGAATTGTGATTTGTGTGTTTCATTAAGAGATAATTTTTTTTTGTGAAGTGTGCATATGTATTTGTTGCTTGTTTCGTTTAAATGTAGATCAAAGTCATTATTATTTTAGTTAAAACTGCAGTTTAGGTAGGGAACTAGCTACCATGGTTTAAACAAAAAGAAAAGTAAGCACATAGGAAAATATGTGAACTTGAGTGTACAAAGAGGATCTTATTTAAGAGAATACATGTTATTTGTTACTTAAAACTATGAAATTGTGTTTGCTTCTCAAGTGACTATTAGTTTAACAAAGACGAACCCACCACCGATAGGGAATTTATCCATGATTTGAGGTATTCCCAGGTTTGCGTGACGGGGTAACCACGCGTCACGAAATAAGTAAATAACAGATTTACTTTCGTAATTCGGCGTACTACTAAGAAGTAGGTAGGTACGTGACGGTTACATTTTGGCGCCCAACTGGTTGACTCGAAATTATTAAACTTTCGTAGGCTAATATCATAACGAAACAAAAAATTTGTTAGACATTGGTTAAAATGGCAGATAAATTTGATAGAGCTAGGAATCTTGAACAGATCTCGTCAAGTAGTGAGGAGGAAAGCGAAACTGTGGTGCAAACAGCAGAACAATCTAGGGGAGAGTCTGAAGTACAGTTAGGAGAGGACGGTAATTTGCATTCAACGCCGAAACCTTCTCCGACGGAATCAACATCTACTTCAAGAGATGAAGTTCCGACGGAAGCAGATATTCTTAGAGCTAATGATATGATGGCTAGGCTCATGGCACAGTTCATGACTCAAATCGAACGCAAATTTGATTTAGTTAACGCCCAATCAAGTCAACAAAATGAACAACTTGCTGCACAACTAGATAAATTAGCTAAACAAAACGAGCAACAAGAGGCGAGTACAGTTGAATTAAATCAACAAATTGCACTCCAATTGGCTGAACAAAACAAGCAACAGGAGGCGCGTACAGTTGAATTAAATCAACAAATTGCAGTCCAATTAGCTGAACAAAACGAGCAGATTAACAAAAAACTAGAAGAACAGGAGGCGCGTACAGTTGAACAAATTAAAAAAAGTATGTCAGCTAAATTAGCGGAACAGGACGAGAAATTAATTCAACTTTCTAGAGATCTTATTGAACAGACTGAAGCATTAGAATTAAAATTCACGCGGTCATCCGAACAGTTAAAAGCCGAAATTAAGGAGGACCTTGATGTTCAAATCAAACAGATCACTTCTAGTTTTAATTCTAAGACAGATTTAATTGAAACTAAGGTTACTCAAGTTGAGAATAAAGAAGAGAAGACGGTCGAGGAGCAAAACAAGGCTATCCAAATTATTTCTAATAAGCAAGTAACCATTAGCCACGATGTGACACAGATTAAATCGTGCGTACAAGAAAATAGTGAGAAAATTCAAATTTTAAACCAGACAAAGCAAGAAGTAGAAGCGAAAGTTGCAGATATAAAGGAGAGGATAGAAAATTTACCATCTTCTTCTGTTTTGCATCATTCGAGCACCATTACTATTCCTCCTGGTTTAACGTTTAGTGCGCTAGGAAAAGAAAATCCGTGCATGTTTATAAAGGCAGTAGAAAATTTCTTTATGTTATATAATTTTCCTGAAAGCAAGAAAGTCAGAATTATCTACCAAATGTTACAATCTAGTGCGAAATTGTGGGCTGATACATTAGATCCGTTACCAGCTACGTTTCAAGAATTTAAGGAAAAATTCTTCAATCGCTATTGGAATTACGAGACCCAAATTAACTTTAGGTTAAATTTGATGTATAGTACCTGGCGAAAGGGGACGGTTAGCATGCAAGATTATGCAACAGAGAAGCTAGCAGGTCTTAGTTTATGCACGCCACCCATTTCAGAGAATGAAATAGTATGTTTATTGATCAGACATTTCCCGGTAGGCATACAAAATTTGTTGAAGAGTCAATTACCAATGTCTTCAGAAAAACTGATTTGCCAACTTGGATTGTACGATGCATCATATGAAATGACAGAAAAATTTAAAGCGAAGTCATCACCCACTTCAAATGCTATTATAGTTACCGCACAAGAGGGACACAGTAACGGCAATAATAGTAAGCAAAAGGTGAAGAGACAAGGCTACAACAGAGATGAAGAGAATAGTTCGACCCGACCGAAGCAAAGTAAAACTTCAACGGAAACGGGAAGTCAACCAACCAAAGTTTTTACCTCAACTACGACCAATTTAAACAATGGCAGATATGAGTATGGACCATCGACGTCACGTGATTCTAACCCATTGATCACGGAATTAAACTAATAAGGTTTGTCTCGAATGGTCGCCCCGAAACAAACCATTCTTCCATTGATGTCGAAGAGGTGACTTTCAGGTCCATGGCAGTTATACATTCCGCTTTGGAAACGCAAAAAGATTTATTTGCGAATGTAAAGATTACGAAACGCAAATGCCCATTGATAGAAGTAGAATGCGTAGGAAAAAAGGTCCTAGCATTAGTCGACACGGGATGCACTTGCTCGGTAATAGTGGAAAGTTTGTTAGATGAACTTTCAGGGATGGCAGTAGCAATACCACAATTCCATATGCGGAGTCGTATCTGATGGGAGCGAATAAGAAAGTCGCGCCTATCTACGACAAGTACTATTGCAGCTGACAATAGGAAAGAAGGTATACGAGACTGTCTGTATAGTAGCGAAGGAGTTATTGTACCCACTGATCCTGGGAGTGGACTTCCTCTATGACCATAAAGTAATCATGGACATGGCGAGAAATTGTTTGCAAATTCCAAGGAACGGCATAATTCATTATCATCCATTTGATGAAGATGAACATCGAATATACCATGCGAACTGTATCAAGGTCAACAACCTTCCCACTTTGTTAGAAAATGCTGTGAGAAATAATGGGAACTTAAACCGACAACAACAGGAAGAACTGTTAAAATTGTTAATAAGATATCAACAAGTTTTTGAAAAATGTGAAGAGCCCATAAAAGATTTTGAATTTCATATTGAGCTAACTGATGAACGGCCATATGCATCACATAACTACCCTATACCAGTTGCATATCGGGGAGAAGTGGATGAACTTATTCAGTCCATGTTAAACGATAAAATCATTAAGAAAGAAAGGACTCCATATTTAAATCCAATAGTCATTGTCAAAAAGAAGAATGGGAGCTACGCCTATGTTTAGATGCTCGAAAATTGAATGCGAAAACGATCCCGTACCGAGATAGACCTCCCAAGATAGAGGAGATGTTAGCGAAACTTCAAGGTGTTAGGTGGATCAGCAGTACCGATTTCACAGCATCTTACTGGCAGATTCCTATAGCTAAGGATTCGCAGAAATATACTGGCTTCGTGTACAGGGGTATAAGCTACGTATATCAGCGAGTTCCGTTTGGTTTAAAGAATTCAGCTGCCGCATTAATCCAATGCTTAGATAATATTATCAACAAAAAATTGTATCATGCCTCATTAGTGTATGTGGATGATGTTATCGTGTTTGCGACAACATTCCAAGAGCACTTATGTCATTTAGAAAATTTATTTAAAATCTTGATTGATAACCACCTTCAGTTAAACGTAGAAAAATCTAGTTTCTGTAGGAAACAAGTGGATTTTTTAGGTTACCAATTATCTACTCAAGGTTTGAGTATGAAACCAGAAAAGATTATAGAGATTGACAAGATTCAGGCACCGAAGAACCGGAAGCAGTTGAAAGGATTTCTGGGATGTGTTAATTACTATAGTCGGTTCATTCCAAATTATTCGATGTCTATTGTACAATTTCTACCATTGTTAAAGAAAAACCAGCCATGGGAGTGGACTGAACTACACGAAAGCAATTCCAAGATTTAAAAGCTTGTTTTTATTATTCTTGTGTAATCGCCTACCCCAATTTTGAGAAAGAATTTATACTACAAACAGACAGTAGTGACCATGCAATTGGAGCTGTTTTGTATCAGATCATTGATGGTAAAGAGAAAGTTGTATCTCTTATAAGTAGGGTACTTAGAGGACCCGAACTGAATTTTTCAGTCACAGAAAAGGAGGCGAATGTCATAGTGTGGGCCATCCATAAATTAAGAGAATATCTCGTTGGAAGACATTTCACAATTAGGACGGACCACAAGGCATTAATTTTTTTAAACCGTTGTCACACAAACAATGACCGATTATTACGTTGGATATTGTACCTTCAACAATATTCTTTTACAGTAGAACATTGTCCAGGAGAGCTTAACCACCTCCCAGACATACTTAGCAGAAATACGCTTCGACCGGAGGAAACGGTAGAAGAGAGAAACGTATTCTTTGCATCGCCCATACAATTAAATTACCTAGAAATGCCACATTTAAACTGGCAGATGATAGCCATCCACCAGCAGCAGGAAGAATTAACTAGGAAGGTGAAGTCATTTTTGCGTGGGGAACTTGACCCTGAAGATGCTGATGGAATTCGCTGGACGAGAGAAGGCGATAGATGGAAATTAGTAGAAGACGTCGTTCTCGTCAAGACAAGATCTGAACCACCTACGATAGGGGTCTGGATGCCCAAAATCCCGACGTACGGAATTATATGTTGTTCACACGAAACTTGGACATTTTGGAGCGATAAAATCGATAAGACTATTTCGGAAATCGCTCACTGGAAGGGACGCAAAAAACAAATTAGAAGAACGATTGCGGTTTGCGTCACCTGTCAGCGCACCAAATATCCTAATCGCTATTTTGCCGGAGCTCGAGCAGCAATTCTACCATCCAAAACGAATGAACTAGTAGCAATAGACCTTTATGGACCTCTTCCCAAAACCAAGTATGGTTACAAATACATTTTCGTTTGTCAATACAAACGAAAGACGTCAATACGTCTTTTCTAAGTTCACCCAAGTTTACTGTGTCAACAAACCGAGCGCAAAAAATTGTTTACATCAATTGGACAAGTATCTTAGAACCGCCGGGGATTTTGAAAAATTGTTGTCGGATCATGGACCGCAATTTACTAGCGATCATTGGATCCAAGCCATGGAAGAGAAGAATATTACCCATATCTTATCTAGTATTCGACATCCTCAGTCAAATCCATCCGAAAGGGTAATGCGAGAACTATCCAGGTTGTTTCGAGTGTATTGTTGTCAGTGACATACCGACTGGTATTTACTGGTACCTTTTATCAACCAGTGGCTCAATGCGGTACATCATGACACTATTAACATGACCCCATATGAGGCCCACTTCAAAAGGAGAATTGCGCATGTGTTAGAACACCTGCGAAGACCCGAGATCACCATTACCGAAGTCACGGATGAAGAGATTGCGCGACAGTTACATCGTAAAGCAAGAAAGCGGTTGGACCAGACCAAATATGCTCCATACACATTTATTGAAGGGCAAAGAGTTATGCTACGTCTACCAAAACCGTCAGACGTGCAGGCAAAACAAATTTCGAAATTCTTTGCATTGTATGAAGGACCATACAGGATATCGAGAGTTCGACCCCCGAATGTTGCGGAACTAGTGGATGACAATAGACGCAGCATCGGAAGACTTAATTTTTATAATTCAAAGCCATTTCAAGAATAAAGTAAAGAAGAATTAAGCACCGTAGAATGCAAGGGGTATGTGAAATCAACTAAGAAGATTTTTTCGGAATTTTCTATCGCGAGAAAAATCTTTTTTAAGGGAGGGGATTATGTAACCGCTTGTCATCGGCTACATTCATGACAAAAGAAATATAGAAGCGACAATACCCGACATCATGCCCTACAAATAGTTCCTATAGTAGCGAAGAGATGGCGTCACCCAGAAACAGATTTCTGAACGTACTCTGGTTATAGCCAATCAGAAACTTTTGTAGAAATACGGATGTGGCATGAAGTTTGTGTCGGAAGAGTTCGTCCTTCTTTCTGGTTCGAGTCGCTGAAGTGATTAGAAGGCTACTACTCCACCACACAATCGACGAGGGACACGTGGAAAATAGCGGAATCTAAAGCTTTAATAAAAGGTAATTGTCTGAATATTTTTCATGGGATTACTCACTGTGATGTGTCAAGAAATTACGGGAAATTCTAAATGAATATTAAACTTGAATGCAACAAATGAAAAAACAACAGTGGTAGTAGACTAAAATGAATTTATAAAACCACGTTGCTGCATTCTCGTTGTTGGAAACTAGAGGAGATTTTTTGTAACATAGGACGTGTTTCTGTTTCTTTGTTACAGCTTTTGGTTTTTTGGTTTTTAGCTTTTAGCTTTTATTTATTTTTGGGATTTCATTACGGAAATTCTATTGGAGAATTTTGATAATTCTGAAAAATATGGTTTATCTGACAACTGGCTCGACTTTTACTATAACGAAGTTATAATTTGGAGTTTTGGACTCGCATTCTGAAGTGACCATCGCCTCCGTGTAAGCTGTGGTTAAACTTTGCTGTACAACGAGGAGAAGGCGCACGGAAATACTCCGATTCCATCGCGGTAGGCAGCGCACAAACCGTCGCAGAACAACGACGACCTTGAGGCGTGAACATCGCTCGACAGCCGTCTACACTGAAAAGTTGAAAATTTGCTTTTCAAATATAATTGCATGTTTGTAACATCTGTTCTATAAAACTGAAAAATTTTTCTTTCTTTAACGGGATCGTTTCGCTTATTCTCTCTGCACATTTTTAGAAGGACTCCTTTGTGGTCGCTAATTCCAGGAATTATTTCGCAGGAAAGTTTGTCCACCGGTCGAATAAGGAAAACGTCCAGTAACGCATTATCGCGTGTCGGTTTAGTCACTACCTGCGTTAAGCCGTTGTCCCAAACCAACTCGTTAACGAGGCGTTGGGCGGCGCCTTCGGCCCCCACATCCCCCTCCCAAGTAGCGTGCGGTAAATTTAAGTCTCCTCCGATAATGACGTTTTCCCCACTTTTCCTGATTTCGCGGGTTCGCTCTACAAGTCTTTGCAACGGCTCGTGCCCAAAGGAGAGAGATTAGGACAAAGAAGAGGAAGGAAAAATCGTGCGAGCGGTCCATAGTCAGCTCCGTAAAGTAATGCTCCGTCATTCGCCTGGTATTGGTCAGAGCAGCCGGCCACTTGAATTTTCCTTTAGATAACGGCTCAATTCAATCCAGATAAATTAAGCTAGTGTCGAAAATTACAGCACCGTTATGATTCGAACCCTACAACCTCCCGCACCGAGGTGCATCAGAGACAGCGGTATTGCTGACTCGAAGCTAACGCAGGCCACCTCCTGACAAGATACACTACACTTACAGAATTTATCATAGCAGTTGATGGGTCGGAAAATAATAATTTAATCCATTAACCATGATTTTTTCTAGTAGATATACTACATCTGTTTATCTTTCAAGTTTTCCCCAATTTTACAATGTTTTTTCTTACCTGCCAGAACAGCCCAACACCAACACATACCGTGATGGATACTCGGATTGATATGAAATTGTTAAGCCACTTTCAAAACTCATAAATATAAATGTTTAAATTCTATGAAGCTTTGTATATAGCTTTTACCACAATTACTGGGGGGACCTTTCACGACCTGGCTTAGGAGCCAGGTCGAAGTGCGGAAATCGCAGCGTGCTGCCTGTCCTGCTGTCGCTACTCTTACACCGCGCCGCCATTGTCACCCTATCAGTTGGCAGGGTGTCCATTTCCTCAGAGGGCATGTAGGGTGACAAAAACTGGTGTTTGCAAAGCAGGTTCAGAAAGTCGTGAGATCTATTAATTCATTTACCGCCCGCCTCGGCGATATGCAAAGTGAATTGTTCCTAATGTAATTAGTGAATCATGCGTGACGCCATTTCTGAACTTTATTATCAACTACGTTAATTATTGTGTTTTATTGCGCTCCCGTGAACGCCTTCTTGTGAACGCCTTCATGTCCAGTGACCTGTCCTAAACCTGGCACCCCCACTTTAGAAACACTGAAAATTACTTGCGCCATAATTTTGGGCTAATTTCAGTCCCCCTCAAAAAATTTGGGCTTTCACCCAACACTCCCAAATTAAGGTATCAAATTGAGGCTGGTAAAGCTAGCACCCCCACTTATTCAAAATTCAAAACGTTTTGTACGGTCGAATTAAGAGAATTTTGGGCTACCGCGCGCCACATTACAATGTTTCCAAAATCCTCCATAAATAAGAAAACAAAAAATTAAAACCACCCCAATTTCTCAAAATTCAAAAATGTTTGCGTTATAATTTTGGGTTAATTTTGGGCTCATGACACCAAAAACCATATTTTTGGTGCCACTCTACCCCCTAAAATTAAGGTTTCCATCCCATCCCATTTTCTCAAAACTCAAAAATTTTTGCGCCATACTTTTGGGTTAATTTTGGGCTCGCTAAATTTACCACTCCTATTTATAAACAAGGGGTTTTTGCGGTACGAAAAATGTTTTTGGTGTGAGTAGCCCAAAATTATGGCGCAAGAATTTTTGAGTTTTGAGAAAATTAGTGGGTTTGATCTTATTTGGGTTCAGTTCGAAATTTTGAAAAGTGACGTTCGGAAGTCCAAATTCACTTGATTCGATTGTTAAAAAAATTGAGTTTTGAGTAAGTGGGGGTGCTAGGTTTACCACACCTTATTTAAACTTTAATTTCGGGGGTTAGTGTGGTACCAAAAATATTGTTTTTAGTGTCAGGAGCCCCAAATTAGCCCAAAAACATGCCGCAAAAACTTTTGAGTTTTGGGAAATTGGGGTGGTTTTTAATTTTTTGTTTTCTTATTTAAGGGTGAGTTTTGAAATATTGAAATGTGGCGCTCGTGAGCCCAAATTTCACTTCTTTCGACCGTACAAAAATATTTGAATTTTGAGTACGTGGGGGTGCTAATAAATCCCCTATTCTGAAACCTTAATTTCGGGGGGGGTACCAAAAATATTGTTTTTGGTGTCACTAAAGAACCCCAAATTAGCCCTCAATTATGATATAATTCTTTTTGTTTTGAGAAATTGGGGTGGTTCTGTTTTTTTGTTTTCTTATTTACGGATGGTTTTCGAAATTTGGAAATGTAGCGCTCAGAGCCCAAAAATTCAACTAATTCGTACGTGCAAAGTGCGGTTGAGCAATTAGGTGCTGGCTTTACTGGCGTAGTGATCTGTACTTGTGCGAGCTGCTAATTGTTATTACTTTGTTCCGGCTTCTGCGCGCGTCAGCATGTGCCAAAGGAGCACTCGCTCCGTGGAATTCCCTCCCACCGACCTTCCAACGATGTGTGACGTCAGCACCTCTCCCCATTGGACGCACACCGCTGATGCGTCAACATGCGGCAAATAGCGATCAAATACAAATCTATGTCATATGTCTTATTTTCAGTCCAAGTGAAACTGTTATTGTTTTACCCGTTCATGACGTGTTCATTTCAGTACAAGTGAACTATATTTAATTTGCCATCGAATGTAAAATTTATTAACGCCTTTTTTAATAATGTCAATCTTATGAACATCTGCGATGTTCGCATCCAATCAAAACATTTTATGTAATGTTCATTTATCTTTAATTATGTTATTTTGTAACCGATCAGGTCTATATTGGTGATTCCTCCCCAAATGTGTAATGTTCCCTACAAGTACTAATCAATTACAGCTATGAGCAGGGCATTCCACCTGTAAGTTCTCTGGTACTTCAAACAATGTTGGTGCATCAGCCATTGGTGATTTCACAGGTAATCCCCCTCCAGTTTACAGCCATCTATACCAGCCCTAATGAAGCATTTCGCAAAATGATTATGAAAGAAAGTTATTTTCTCTTTGTGGAAGGTGTGAGCGACATTATTTTTCATTAAAATGCTGGCATAATACCGGTATAACCTTCATGAACGTCCGTACCGATATTGACATCCTAGAAAGGTATTTTACCGGTATAAAAGAATAAAGGTATTTGACGGACGTATGAAAAAATACCGGTATTTTATCGGTATTCAATACCTGATTCGGTCCCTGATTATAACAGCGTTTCATTCAGCTTAATCATGTCCCAACCGTCAGACTGAATACACAGAACTACACTTGCTCTCGCTGACGGAATGCCCTGTCTTGTTCAATCTGATGTTATTAAGGCTAGCAAATAGAGCACATTAAATTAGAATGGCAAAATTTTAAATTATTAATAATTTTAAAAATATACCTTTTTGAAGTTCTTTAGAACGGATTTTTTAGAATAGACTTAATTTAAGTAAAACATTTAAGAACAAGCGCGCGTCCACCGAGATAAATCCTAGAAATTAGAATGGTCTCTAGGCCCTGAAGGAAAAGCTCAAAGCAATAAAGATTCAAAATTAATCCAAAGCTATAAGTTTGCTGGAGTAAATGAAAGTTGCAGCATGTTCTTCTCACAATATTTTGTAAAGCATACGTAATATGCTTATATGTATACATTGCAACATCATATTGTGATGGGTACATACACATAAAGAGCAATAAAAATAATTATAGGAACCAGATGATTAAAGGGGTCTTTGTAAGGTGGGAGTCAAAGATTGGAATCACGACAGAAAATTTTCAATGTATGGGATTTAGTCAAAGATTTCTTCAGCTGAGCCGTGGTCGATAAAACATATTTCCAGACGTTTCGTCTGGCCTGGCAGACATCCTCAGTGGTGATGTGGTCTCGGACGAAAGAATCCTCATGAAGGTTCCCTGGTGGCTGACGGTACCCGGTCCGCCGGTGATATTTGTACCAGCTTGGGACTGTGGTGGGGGCGGCTACTAATTGTCGGGCCCAGTTGACGTGGCGGAGACGCTCACTGGCTATTATTACGTGACTGTTGTCATGTTCCCGCGTGCCTACATGACCACTGTGACGTCTTTGTTTCGTTAGGTTTGCTGGCCTGGCGGATTACGGGGATCCAAATCAGTTGATTTTTCATTGCCTCCTCCTTTCTATTGAAATTCCAGGATGTTTGTGAATTTCAATGGCTTCTAGTTTTAATCGTGCATAGTAGTGAGCTATGGTGGCTAAAACATCCACGTCTTCCAGATCTTATGTTGTTCACGGTGAAGGCGTCTTCGGCTACTGCAGCTTTTCAGTGTAGCCAAAACGGCGGTTCCTTTTGTGTTCAGGCCTGGGTATTTGATGCTCCGTTGTGTAGTGCCAATGTATGCTGCGCCACAGGAACATGGAATTCTATAGACCCTTGCACGATGATAATGGATCTCTTCTGTGTGGCAGATCGGAATAAGTGTCGAGCTGTGAGTGGGCGAAAATGGCTTTTATATTGTGTTTTCCTACTTTTCCTATACGGTCCATGATGTTCTTCATAAGGTAGGCTTACTTTCAGTGTTTGGTTGGCATTTGTTTCACTGCGTGAAGTTTTCTTTGGATGGAGTGCTCCTCATGACTTCCGCTGCAGGTATCCGTTGGCCTGCACAACGCTCTGTTGGTGACTCATTCATGGGTAAACTGTCATTTCACATATCGCCTTGTTTTGATGACAAGTTTCATGCAGCTTTCTCTTCTGACTTGGTGGTGATTGGACATTTTGTTGAGGTATCTATCTGTGTGAGTAGGTTTCCTGTGCACAGTGTGTCCAGTGATCCCGTCTGCATTCTTGGTAACAAGTACATCTAAGAAATGACTTGTCCCGCTCCTTTTCCATTGTGAACTGAATGCGAGGATGGACTCTGTTGAGATGGTCGAGGAAATCGTTGAGGAATTATTTTCTGCTCCATACGACAAAAGTGTCGTCGGCATATCGAAACCAACACTTAGGTTTAAGAGGCGCGTTGTTCCAGCGCTGTAGTTTCAAAACTCTCCATGTATAAGTTAAAACGTGGGCTAAAGGGGATTACTCATGGCGGCAGTCATTTTGTTCATAAATTCTGCATTCCCAGGAAGTATGTGGTGGTGAGAACATGTTTGAACAAAGCTGTAATATCATCTGGAAATATATCTCGCAGTAATGCCATAGTTTCATTCACCGGTACCATCGTAAAGAGTGAGACCACATCAAAGCTGATGAGATCCTCAGGCTGCAGAGTAAGTGATTTCAGTTTTTCAATGAAGTGCATTGAATCTCTGATGTATGTGTTGGTTTGACCGGTTTTCGGTTTCAAGATGTTGCAGAGATATTTGGAGACGGCGTAAGTTGGAGAGCCAATAGTGCTGACAATAGGTCGTAACGGTACCTCTGGTTTGTGGATCTTCGGAAGTCCGTATAGTCTCGGTGGTAATGCTTCTGATATCCTTATTGAACGTTGTTTCCTCAGGTGACGGGTTCTTGAGCAGTAGGTTAGTTTGGCGAAGTATTCTTGCTGTATTGGGATCCGCAGTGCAGCTTGGTGTGGAGTCTGTGGATCCAGAATGTAACCTCCACTTTCTTCTGGTGATCAGATGTATTTGAGAACGACCGTTGCATTACCTTTGTCTGCAGTAAAAGTATATCCTTATTGCTCTTTAGGATTCAAAGGATGTGTTCTCTATGCAGTAAGATTGCTCTTGGGAGGTTTGGCTGTATAATATTCTCAGAAGCATCTCTCCCGGATCTCTTCTGCTGCATCCAGTTGGCAAGAGCGTATCCCAGACTCGATGTGGGATAAATCTACTTCAAAGGTATTGTAGTAGGGCTGCTGCGTAGTTCGCTCCTTGGAGGACTGCTATTTCAACTGAGGACAATGGTGGCATGGTTTGATGGGTTGGTGACTGTGCGTTTTGTATCTAACATAAGTGTTGGTTTATGAGCTGCCAATCTGTCATATTGCATTTGTTTCTTGGTCAAAATCAGGCCCGTTTGTCATCATGGGTTGTATGTGATCTGAACTACCAGTTATCAGTTACCAAGATACAGACAGATCACTGGGACACACACTGTGTACCGAAACCTACTCACAGATAGATACCTCAACAAATGTCCAATCACCACCAAGTCAGAAGAGGCCATGATGAAAACTTTGGTTACTCGTGCAACAAGGATATGTAAGAAAATGACAGTTTACCCGAGGTGGTCACCTCAGCAGAGCGTTGCGAGCCAACGGGTCTCTCTGGCAAGTCAAAGAGAGAGCACCCATCAAAAACTTCACGCAGTGAAACAAATGCCAACAAACACTGAAAGTAAGCCTACCTTATGCTGACATCACGGACCGTATAGGAAAGTGCTGGAGAAACACAATATAAAGCTATTTTCAAGCCCACTTCACAGCTTCGACACTTATTCCGATCTGCCAAGGACGAAAGAAGGATCATTATCATCAGCAGGGTCTGATTTCCATGTTCCTGTGGCGCAGTATAGGTAGCACTACACAGACATCAACACCAGGCTCCGAACACAAAGGAACTGCCGTTTTGGCTACACTGAAAAAGTCAGCAGTAGCCGAACACGCCTCTCTGCTTGTGAGCACAACATAAGGTCGAACGTGGATGTTTAACCACCACAGCTCACTACCATGCACGATTAAACGAAGCCATTGAAATTCACAAACATCCAGATTTCAATAGAAAGGAAAGGAGGAGCAATGAAAATCAATCGATTTGGATCCCCGTAATCCGCCAATTGGCAAAACCTAACGAAAAACAAAGACGTCACAGTGGTCGTAGCAGGCACGCAGGGAACATGACAGCTTGATCACGTACACCTGTGAAGCACGTCTCCTCGCATCAACCAACATATTGTCTTTCTCCCTCTCTGATCCCGCTAATCTAAATATCCCCGTCGATCCTGAAGAGGCTGCTCAGGAAACGATCGAGACCTATCGCCACTGAGATAATCTATGGTGCAGACGGCGTCACAAATATGTTTCCAATGGATACGACTTATCGCTAAATTCTTTGACTACAACTTTCCGGCCGTGAAAGCCTACATTTGTTTTATTATATACGGTTATTATTATAAAGTAACAACTAACACACATCAATTAACCATAAATTAACCATAAACGCAAAAACAATTAAACATTAGCACTTAGTAAAATTACTACTCCCTTCCAATATCTTAAACGTTTCAATATTTCACATACTATTAACACAGTATATCTTTCTTGTCTAATAGGATTCCATAATACTATATCACGGTAATAATTGGTATTTAAAAAATTTACTAAATGAAAAGGTTCTCAAGTTGAACCACCTTAATACGAAAGCAGAGCAGTTGTAATTCTTTCATTTGCGTTAACATTTAGTTGGATTCCCCCACCAAAGAAATTCTTAATCTAATATTTACAACTTTCCTTTCAAAAACACATGGTCATTATAATCCTACTAATGATCTCTCTGCCTATATACTTGCCCATAGAATATGAGGTTTGTTTCAAAATTAACTTTCAATTTTGAATTCAATACGTCACAGCACTTCGTGATTCTGAATTGACCACTCACTGTACTGCAGGATCTGATTTAGAATTTAGAACACTTGACATTCTGCTGCAATGACCGTTTCTCTCCTCCGAACGTCATACCGCAGGCAACTGTGCCGCTGCACCACAAAGAACGCGAAGTTGTCCACCAAACCAGCACTCTCGAAATATTCATTTATTCACTCTGTGGTTTCATTTTATGATTTGCAGACGTTTGAATTAGGTGGAATTACTGGAAAAAAGAATTTTGAAATAGATATTACTAATTATTATCATTCTTTACAATATGATATGCCCTATTTTGTTTTTGTAGTCTTTCAAACGAATAGACTTAATAATCAAGAAAGGGACTCTAGTCAATTCGATCATTGTAGTCTTCAAATTATATCTCTCAAAAATGGTAGAAATGAAGAATTCCATCCCGAACCTTGGAATTTAAATCCTCTCATGTGTATAAAGACATGTACATTTGCAGAATTCAAAACAATTACCATAATATAAAAAATTTGAATTAGCTATTTCACCGATTATATTCATTGAAAGCTCTCCTATTTATCTTATTAACTTTACATTCGAAAAATGTGGATGCCTAAAAAACTTCAATGAGGTATGTGCTACATTCCATAATCAATTCCTGAAAATACTATATAGATTTATGTTATAATGTATGGTAAGAAGAGTCTCATATGACTGATGTGATCTCTAGGTCTCCTTAATCTCATGCAACTCATTGTGATTGTATCCTTGATACCATATCTCCTTGCACCAACACCTATTTATTTATCTGCAGGTAATTCTTAATATTTATGTAATTTATTCTCGTATCTTATCTTGTTGTGTAATGTTATTGCAACACCTATGTAATATTCTCCATCATTTGTTAATTTATTCTTGTAATTTATTCTTAATTAAGTATCTTATCTCATTATTGTATTAAAATTTGCAAAAGGACCCTCAATTTACACCACCAACTGAATGATGGGGACAACTCCACAACTCTTTCTATGATTTACCTGTCTTTTGAGAAGGAGTTACGAGAGTCACTCAAAAGTTTTTCAGAACCACTATATTTAAAATCGAGATAACAAATTCTTACCTTCACATCTTCTCAGTACTCTTCACCACACTCTGTGCTTGTTTCATCGATTAAAACCAATTATCAAATGACGATCACACTTCTTTAGAATACTGCGAATCCCCAGTCTTCATAGGCAGTCCTGCAGCCTGAGCCTGACTCGAAACGATGAACTGGAATTTTTCTTTCACATAGGAAAAGTGACACAGACCAAGTCTGGACTGTAGAATTGGATGAGACAGTGTTTAACCCTTGATTCTGTCGAAATTCAGTTGTTGCTCTGGCTGTGGGATGAGGCGTTGTCATGGTGGATAGGGATTCCACGCAAACCTGATTTTGGACGGTTCTTTCTTATCTCTTCACACAATCTGGGTAAGAGGCAAAATTGTGAGTGTACCATCTTACGTGACTGTCTTTTGTTCAGTGGCACTGTCACAATATGGCCTGAGCAGAGAAAGAACAAATCATCATTTATAGCAACTGCAGGTTCTCACTTTCGTTGGAGGATTTTCATCTGGGGAGAGGGCCCACACTAATGACTGCCGTTTCATTTCTGGATCAAATTGTCTAAATCAACGATCACCCGTCACGATGTTAAAAATATTTTTGATCTTCCTCTATTGAACTTATCAGGGTCGCGACTTCAATCCACCACTTGCCCTTTTTGTTCATTTGACAGATTGTAGAGGATCCAGCGACCTTTTAGCTTCCTAACGTGGGCTTTTCTTTCAAGGATCTATATACTGCTGCTGATCCAATATTAGCTTCCTAAATCTGACATATGTACAGCGAGGTCTTCCCTTAGCAAATGTTCGCTGGCACATTTCATCATTGTTTTCACGTTGACATTCTTCAGAACAGTCTTCATCCGCTTCCTGAAAGTCACCCTCTTGAATTCGACAAGCCATCGATAGACAGTGACTTGAAGGAGCAACATTTATGAAGCACGCTGTAATCAGTTGAATGATTAAAATGATATCTAATCTAAGCCAATCTTAAAGTCATAAATCATAGTCTGAAATGCTCTCTCATAGGTCCATCATTGGCAGAGGAACAACAGCTAATAGAACACAAATAGCCTACTAGTTAATAAATTGCGAGCGTGTTCAAATTGCATGAATTACTAAGTTCCACCCTAACAATGGAAATAGTTTCATTGTTGCTGAGTAACTCATTGTTGCTCATTCTCAAAACTTTGGGAGTGACCTTCGTATATAGAAGAGTTAGGATCCTTTCGGAATAATACTATCCCCAATATAGTAATTACATGTAAATACACCGCTTGTTGATCTTCTAACTAGGGCTCTTCGTTAGAAGCCGTTAGAAGCAAACATGATATACGAATATTGAGGTTCATATCCCCTTCAAATAATTTTTGGAACTTCTATTTAAGACATTGTATACTTCCAGTTGCTATAGTTTTACCTATTTTTAATGTTTATTCCACACAGATCTAAAATATTAAATACCCAATATAAGTTAATAATTAAGTGAATTAAAATTTAGAATTGTACCGTTTATATTTTTATAATTTATGCTACAATTCCTATTACAAAATCATTTAGAGCGATAAAATGACAGAAACGTAAAAACGAAGTGAGAAGAAACGAAAGTAGAGATTCATAAAGAGAGAAAGAGTGAGAGCGGTCAGGCAAAGAGAGACAGAGATAGCCAAAGCACTTGTCCTTGAGATAAGGCACCTGCGCGCTTATCGTATGCAATGCATATGGGGGCATCTGGTTTAAGAATGACGATCAATTCTTCGTTTAAAATCATACGATTCAATACAAGTCATTACTATTATTAAATTTGTGATTCAGTGCGGAGGGCCTGGATTCTACACGTTGAGGCCCTTACCTTTCAACGATGCTCAACGAATTTTTTGTTTGTCAAAAATGAGATAAAATGGAATAAAAAGGTATGGAAACATTTTTGCTGGAATTTGTAGAGGGAAAATGAAAGAGGGGGCGTTGAAAATCTAGTCCAGCCCCTTTATATACTACTGTAGGTAGTGCTAAATGTACTCTGTAAGAATAACATATACCAATTTTCATCTTTGTTTCTTTTTTAAAATTACAAAAATGTATGTTTTGACTTACCTCTATAATGAATCTCTCTCTCTCTCCTCTCATCTGCTATCATTTCATCTATTTATCATTGATTACCCCACCGTTGGGCCACCATTTATGTAATAGACCTCTCCTCTGCTTCTCTCCCTCTCTCCTCTCACTATTGTTTATTATTAATCATCTGCTATTACTCCACGTTGGGTCGCCGTTTAATGTAATGTAACACTTTCCTACTTCTCCTGCTATCTTCCTATCATTCATTAATTTTATCCTCTAACCTCTCTACGTTATCTATGCCGCGCTTTTATCAAATATATATAATAAATCCCTTTTCCTTTTCCTTTTTAACTATCTAATGCCGTGGATAAGCTGGCGGTCCTTTACAGAATCAGTGATGTAACTGGATTGTGCGTGCTGGGTAAATTACGACGATATCTCAATTGATCCAAAACGAACCGCATTTTTAGTTCGATCATTTATTTACGTTCTATTTACTCTTTTTCATGGAAATACGGCGATAATTCACCGTCTTTCTTTCTACATTAATTATAATATCCTAACATCCAACATATCAAACACAGAACAAAATAATACACAATAACAAAAATCATTCATACACACTGCTAAACAATATCAAAATCCCATTCATTCCTCAGTGCGCATTCCCTACTTTTCCTTTAACTATTTCTACTTTATTCCTATTAACAAAACTTGATCTTCAACAATTTTTTTTTCTTTAATATGGAATGCGTTTTCATACGAAGCATTTGCGAGGAATTCCGACACACACACACACACACACACACACACACACACACACACACACACACACACACACATGTATATGCGTTTCACTTCTCTGTTTGCAGCTCATCTCTCGTACTGAAGATGTCCGGTGTCCGCTGTTCGATGCTCCTCGATGTTCGGTCGCCGGCCACTCTTACTCGCGGTCGCCTTCGATAACCACCTTTCGTCAACGCTATATTTCACCTAAATGTGAAAATTCAGCCGCTAGCCCGTCACCGACTAATAAATTCTGTATATTTGCGGCGTACTGCTCGGCAAAATAAGTAACACGAAAAGAGAAACAACTACTTTTCGCGCATCGTCAAACACGTCACTTCTTGAAAAGTTCTATGGCTTACGTCCATTTATCTTGGAAAATAATCTTCTAAATTATACTGATGTGTATTGATTCAGTTAGATTCCATAATAAAAATGTTTATCGCATAAATTTCCTCACACTAGAATGACACATAATTGATCATCCATGTATTGCCGAAGTTTTACTAATAAAATAACATGAATTCAAATGAATTCAAATTTTGCTCCCTTTCCTAATATTCCAAACTTCCTATAAATCTTTCGACGTTACTTCTCGTTAAATTTTTTTTACACTTTCAAAAAAATGAACGACACACCGATTTCACGTACACGAAGCGTTCACACCGTGTTCACGACACATCTGCCTCACATCGGAATTCTTTCTATCAACTTACATTGTTACCACCGATTTTTGTCATAAAAAATTGACACACGCTTGCTATATTGGTTCAGAAGATTGTCTTAGCTTCTTAACATGGCGTCATTTGTTTATACTAATGACTTCATTACAACTTCCAAATATTTTATAGTGCTTCCTTTGAAAAATGCAACAAAGTTGATACTAATTTATCGTCTTTAAATATTTTAATCTATTCTTTCCCAACGTTTCAACCAAATCGGTCCGTGCGTTTTATGGCTTAATTCAGAAAAACCCTGATTTGTAATATTTGAATTTTAACTCAACAATGGCCATATTCTGTTCATTTATTACAAATTTCAAATATATTTCAATTTATAACTTCCAGATGCGTTGACCAATTTGATGCCGTTGTTTATTTCGTTCTATAATTTCTGCTCTACCGGATGATTATGTTCCAATTTTCCCTAAATCTCGCTATAATTCCTTATTTTAATTTGGATTTCATTATGTTTCTATCGGCACCGTTGCACTCCACATATACGTTCTTGCCATGCGGCAACGTTGCATCTAGGGCTTTGGTCTCGAAACGTTGGATCGTTACACCTCTCGTCTTATAAAGACGTGATTCACTGATAACGGCGATTTGTTTCCATTACTGCGTTTACAGTATGTGCTTTAAACGATAACTTATAGTTTCCAAAACTCATGTTTTTTCTGTCAATGGTAGCTCAGAATTCCGTATTTTCCAGAAATGTTTAAACACCACTTTCTCAAAAACCGTCAATTTTTCCAAACCTTTAGAATGGTTAGTGCTGAGACTCTAAGTTGAAATAAGAAATAATTTAGTAGTACTCATTGGTCTTTCCAAAAACACAATATTATAGTTTTTTTAAATATCTCACGCCGTTGAATGCGTTCAGCAAATTGTAGACATTGACTGCTGTAGGTAGAAAGTGCTTCAAATGACGTCCAGAGATGGTTTTGAAGAACTCAAAATATTTCTCTAAAGAGAACTTCAAATTTCGAATTTACAGTAAAGTTCAAATGCCATTGTCTTAAAGCGACTGCAAAATTTTCAGCGAAATTTTCTGTATGGGATGAAGTTTTATTCTTCTGTGAAGTTATATTTCAGTTTTACCATCATGAAACCGAAAAATTCAGAAAATTTCACCAAAGTGATGTTTGGGTGACGATAGATGGGAGCTTTCACGAGGATGGGGCACGACCTAAACGCGACAATAGAAATTTCACCAAAGTGATGTTTGGGTGACGATAGATGGGAGCTTTCACAAGGATGGGGCACGACCTAAACGCGACAGTAGAAATTAGAAAACTATGGACATTTTCAAAATTTTCTTGAAAATGGTTCCAATTGTTTTCTTTAAATTTCTTGGAAGAATATAGTGAACTATACTAATAAAGGTGGCATATATCCGATTTTCACTGTTAACTCTGAATTTTTGTAAACTGAAAAAGCTTGAATTTTTTGGGCGTCTTCCAACTACTACAAAATTGACGGTAGAAATTCAAGTGAAATTTGATCTCCGTATTTAGTTCTTTTAACAAGGTCACGTACAGTTTTTGGAACTTTTTAGTAGATGGGGGCCCCAGGGGGTCGGGTGACGCGGGGAAGAGGAAGGGGATCAGGTATGTTTTCCGAAATTTCACTTTACGCCGCTCCTATTCATCCGATTTGCATGATTGACACGGCGTTTGATTCAGGAAGCACGTTGCCATCGCGCTATAAGCCCATATTTTTTAATATCTTCCCGGAACTATGAGAAAACGTTTTCAAACTTTTTGGAAATCTTGTTTGAAAAACGGCATCGTAGCGTAAATTCTATTTTAAAAAGGAGTCCAATGTCGTTTACATATCGAAAATCGGACAATTTATTTAGACGTTATCGGTCTAGTAAATTTTGCTTATTTTGGTGCTGCTACGTGGTGGCGACAAATGGAACTAGTATCGGGACATTTAGCCTTAAACCCCTGATGGTTTTGCTTCGGATAACTTTTGAAATGTTCCTCTAAATGAATTCTATTGATTCGTACTGTCCAAATCGGAATTTTGTCGTGTCTTCTTTAATTTATAAAAGAATTATTCGTGCGCGACACCGTTTTCTTCTGTTTTTCCATCTCCAACTCATGCCATTCCTTGTTATGTTTGTTCTTTGCATCTAAATTGTTCGTGGTGATCTTAGACTGTTACAATATATTATATTTATATATATTATATATATATATTATATGTATACTTATATATACACGTGACATATATTGTGACATATTAAAAACGACGATTTGATTTAGGCAAATAAGGTCGAAATATTATAGATATTGCAAAAGACGTGGGTTTCTATACACAGATGACACCGTAGCAAAGCGAGGTCGTCCTGAGACGTGGGTTCCTATGATGCCGATACGCAGATAGCACCGTAGCAACGCGAATTCGTACAAGGGGACGCCGTAGTAACCGGGAGAGCTGTAAAATAAACACGCAGAGTGCACCGTAGCAACGCGAAACGAGTTGGTTTGGGGGGCACCCTAGCAACGCAGAAAAATCAATAGAGGGAAAAACACAGTGAGCTTTGAAGGGTGGCGAGTTTGGGAATTAGGGCATTCCGACTCGTGTCGTGGTGGTGAGCGGATCGCTTGCGCGTTTTTTCTTGAGGTTAGTTATCAAATCGAGACGTAATATTTCGTGAGAGTGAACATTGAACTTGAACTTTGAATATTTCCGCATTACGCGTGCAACTGGAACTTGTACGTGTTGTACCATTGCAACTCGGATATTTTCATGAGTGAGCTGGGAAGTGAATATTTTCGCGATGTAGTTACAAGATTCGACTTAGAAATTTTACCAGAGAATTGTGAACACTTGAGGCAGGTTAGGTGATAGCAAATAATGTTAGAGGGATATTATTCCGACGTGTAATGAGTTTGAAATAGGTGCCCACCTGAGACGCAAGATAAATAGTATAGGCAGTGTTTGTGAAGTGGTTGGAGGGAGTTTTGACGTGGTTGCTGATCATCGTGGACTTCGACAAGAAGGAAGATTGGTCTACTCTACGTGGCGTTATCGAGCGACGTGCGCACGAAGAGGCAAGAAAGAATACAAGGTTAAATGGTACGCAAATGACGAGAAAATAACGAGTTGAGATTCTCATTTGCCATTACATGCAATCCTAGAGTAGACATTTCAGAACTTTTTCCAGATTCCTCGCCACTCCGTATGGATGGCAGATTGAGTAATTAGTTGCGGCGTAAGTAGAAACAATTATTTCATAGAACCCGTCGACCGAGCTAGCGGGATTGACATTTATTAGTAGTAATTACTTTCTATATATACAGAAGGGTCCAAAAAATGTATCCACTGTTCAAAAGTCCACAACTTGCAGACAGAATTGTCTCATTTTTGGTAGTGTAATAGTTTGGTAGTGTAATAGTTGGCAATCGCCACACAAGCGTTGTAATGCGTTGTTTTGTTTTGTCAGATGACAGTCGCCAGATTGTTAGAGTTTTATTGTTAGTTGTAATTTGTTACTCAGTAAACAAGGCTACCGTACGGCTAACATTCGATGAAAGGAATCAGTTTTGAAGTGGTATTTTAAGTACGAAAACATTCAACGGCAATGACGAAATGAGTATCAAACAGAGCCACCGACACGTTTAAAGATTCGTCGCATTCGAGACAAATTTGAAGCCTAAAGCTGTGTTAAAGACGTACATAAATAACGATCTGGACGACCTGTAACAGTAGCAAGTTCATTTAACTCCCATCTTGTGTTACAGCAATTCACTCGCTCACCACAGAAGTCTGTGAGACAGTGTGCCCGTGAAACTGGAGTGAGTCGCTCAAGTGTTCGGCGAATTTTGAAGACAGCAAAGTGGAAGTGGTACATCCCAAGATTGCTACACGCAATGAACGAGGACGACCCAGATCGTTGAATGGAGTATAGCGAGTGGTTTAATAACATGGTGTGCAACGATGAAGAGTTTGCATAGATGATTGTGTGGTCTGATGAGGCGCACTTCAAACTCAATTGTACAGTAAATCGCCACAATTGAATCTACTGGGCAGCCGAAAATCCGAACGTCCATGTAGACAAAGCCGTGAATTTGCCAGGAGTAAATGTGTGGTGTGGTGTATCTTACCGGGGCTTGATTGGGCCATGGCCATTCTTCTTTGACGGCAGAGTAACCGGTGAGGTGTATCTTCAGATGCTTCAAACATCCATTTTACCTGCCGTCGGAAATTTGTATGGAGACGGAAGATTTTACTTCCTACATGATGGTGCCCCAGCCCACTACCACAATCGTGTTAGGGCTTATCTCAACGAAAATCTACCAGGAAGATGGATAGGTCGTAGAGGTGCTGTAGAGTATCCACCACGTTCCCCAGACTTAACTCCTCTGGACTTTTACCTGTGGGGAACACTAAATGACGCCGTTTATGGACAAAAGCCACGCACATTGGATGAACTTCGAGAATCCATCGTACATTCATGTGAAAATATCGAACTGAACACGTTGCACTCAGTAGTTCGTGCTGCAGTTCGGCGGCATCGTGTGTGTGTTAATATTAATGGTGACCATTTCGAACACATACAGTGATATTTTTAAGTTGAACTTTAAGCTACGCTTTCATAAAAAATGAGACAACTCCGCTAATTAGCTTGCAAGTTATGGACTTTCAAACAGTGGATACATTTTTTGGACCCCTCTGTATATGTATATATATATATATATATAATATATATATATATATATATATATATATATATATATTGTGACATACCCATTTGTCACATTAAAATAAATTAACATTTATTTGTAGACAATATGGTGGAACATGCATTACGAAATATCACGAGAGCTAGAGCTTAGCAACGACCGTGAATAAACAATGTAGTTTTGTTTTTGTAATGCATTAACAGTTCTGGATGCCGAAAGTAGAAAATTTAGGATTGGGCGAAGAAGTTTAGAGGGTCAGTACACCAAAATATAACAAACGTATGGATTGGCTGAGAGAAGGACGGTCAAATGTTATGAAAAAATGAAGTAGTTTAATACGAAGTCTTCGAGGGATGAATCATGCAGAAAGATTTCATTCTGCTCTGAAACGCTTTCTGAACTGATTGTATGTTCGTGAGAGGAACGAGTACAATCGAGATAGAATTGGTTATCAGTGAAATTTTAAGGACAGTGAATGATATTGCAGATATTTTGATGTGGAAGCAATATTGGTGTATAAATTGGAACTTTGTCGGGAGTGGTAATCGAGTTCGGGACTATGTCATAGGACGTAATCGGGACTGATAATTTTGATAGTTGGAGACCAGCTTGGGATAGGGGCAGGAGAGGATTTCTTGAACTTTGGACTACGGCAAGATCGCAAGATTTTTCGACTGAGAAGTCTGAGGACATCAACGAAGAAAGATAAGTTAACCGCGGTATAAATTGTACATTGAAAGAGATCTTGATCAAAGGCCTAAAAATTGTAAATTCACTCAATTGTTTGCTAAAAAGGCAAAAATAAACTTTGTTGAATTTTGTTCTTTAGAAAAGAAAGTGATCTTTCATTTAGTCAATCCAAACAGAAATGAACTAGGAATAGAATCATTCTATTTCAGATTCCCAGCTGCGCTGTATAGTCGACGATCCTATAATCCATTACAGAGGTAAAAAAGATTATAATATATCAGACCCATTGACCCAAGAAAGCCGGACGCTAAGATCTTTAGCAGATATAGATGTAGAGAGAGAGGAATTTTTTGGTATATCTCAAAATGGCGCCTCAACGTGATGCATACTTTGTTATAATTTATAACAATTGGTGACACGGATAAAATTAGTCTTATAAATTATAATATTGTGATCCAAAGGGAATCTGAAATTTATGGATTGACATTTGAAATTAATTGTTAATTATAAGAAAGGGCCAAGACCATTTCATTAGTGTGATTTTAAAATAATTTAACAGAGAGATTTTAATTTGTAGAATTCAAATGGATACTAGGAGCAGAAAATTGCGTATGGAGAATGTTAATGTAGATGATATGGCGTCTGCTAATACTAACTCTGAGGAGAAATTTTGCTGAAATTATTGAGATTGAACCACAAGAAAATGAAATAATGGCTCACCGTTAGAAAATATGGACCCTAATTAATTTAATTCTTAAGATGTTAGCAAAATGAACGCAAAACTTGAGCATAATAATATAATTAGATGGAATCACTTCAAATATGAATATTGAATTTGAAAAATAACGCTAATTGGAAGGAATGACATCAAATGTCATTAGAATGGAAGAATTTCGTCAGAAATACACAAGGAAATAGTGCATCGGTGGATACATCGGCTGAATTCACAAAGTCGAAGCAAGTGTAGATAATTCAAACGCAATGTCGCTTCAACAAGTTAATGATGTACGGAAAACATTGTGACATTAGGACATTTACATGACCAACAATGCGAAAAGTTGACAATCGTCGAATCGCGTGTAGATAATTCAAACGCAATGTCGCTTCAACATGGCGAAACAATTGAAAACAGAGAATCTAAATTAGTTAATTCGGATTGTAAATTAGAAAAACGAATACAGGAGGGACTTAGAAACATTAAAATGGTGCAAGAATCTGAATCTGGGAAATATATGTCGGACATCAAGGACAAGATCGAACAGTTAGAAAATGAATTCATGATGCGTTCCAGGAAATATACCAGCATACATCGGCGCTTGTAATACCAAGCCACCTAAAATTTCCCTGATGATAATGAGGCGTGATGGTTTTTAAGAGTTGAATAGCATTGAAGTATCGGCGGAAGATTTATTAAGGAAGATACGGACGAACGGGCGGAGAATAGCACGTGTTTAATTTTGAAGGGATATTTCGAATATACCTGTAGACATTTTAATTGACACAGGTGCTAATGTTTGTGCAGTGTCGGAAAAATTGTATGAGCAGTTAAAGAAAAAGAATAAAATTGATGAGCTACCCCCCAGGAGTTTGGATATTCGGACAGCTAATGGAAGGCGCATCGAAACGAGAAGTCGGCAAATTTGGGTGGATGTGGAAGTTCAGGGATCACAATTCAGTTTCCGGCAATTGTAGTGAAGAATTTGATTCGTCCAATTATTTTGAGGATTGATGGTCTAAAAATGTATGACGCCAAGGTCGACATAGGTAACAGGAGTGTATTGTTACGAGGAGACAAAGGGCAACAACATTGTTTAGGGATCAAAGACCAGGAGGGCGAAGATATTTTATTTGCGATATTGCGGAACAAATGAAGAGACCAGGGACCAGATCCACACGGCAGCGGAGGGCGCGGTCGACGAAAACGGAATAGATGCTAGTGAAGCTATTGAAATGTTAGTCAATGAATATAGAGATATTTTTGGAAGTTCAAGGGAGCCGGTAAGGGGATATCAATTTAAAATTGAATTGATGGATGAGGAACCTTTTAATCTGAAACAATATCCGATCCCCATGTATATAAAAGCGAAGTACGTAAACAAATAAACACGATGCTTGAGGATGGTATAATAAAACAATCGATGACATTCGTATGTAAGCCCAATAGTGATAGTTCGTAAGAAAGACAATGATCAGATTTTGTGTTGATGCTAGGAAACTCAATAGAAGGACCATCGCTCGTCATGAAAACCCAAAATTAGATGAAATGATGGAAAGAAAAGGAGCTCAGATATTCACGGACTGGATTTCTGCGTCGTACTGGAAAATTTGGGACTACACCCAGATGATGTGAGAGATACGCGAATAATTTATGACAATTTGAGGAGGTAGAGCCAAAAGAAAGCTAAAACAGAAACAATGCTTTCGAGGCGAGTATAAGGAGGGTGATGAAGTGTTAATTAAGTACCTAAGTGTCGTCAGTGGATAAGAAGCTATTTTATAAATTTTTCCTGTTGTATAAAGGACCGTACCGAATTTGTAAAGCATTAAGCAAAAATGCGCGATTTTGAATGATGAAAATGGACGGCAAATGGGAACATATAACTACAGGAACATGAAGCCGTATATGAGGACGACACGCATGATTAAATATTCTGGTCGGGGACAGAGATTGGTAAATAGTTGTAAATATTAGGTGTAATAGTTTTTCTTTTGTTATTGTTTTGATTATGTGTATTCAATGAAGTTAATGGGGAGCAAATATTAGGCAGATACGGTTATTAGAATACCCGATGAAATGGTTATTGTTGGCACATTCCGAAAGGAAAATGTAAATAGTTTTAAGGCAGCAAGAAACAAGACCTAGTGCAGTGCAAAGTGTAAAGTGTTAATGTCGTTTAGTGAAGAAGCAAGAAGAAAGTGTTCAATTTTAGTCTTGTCATTTAGTTAGGTTGTAGCAAACCAAATGACGCTTGGAGAGGGGAAGCTGTGACATACCCATTTGTCACATTAAAATAAATTAACATTTATTTGTAGACAATATGGTGGAACATGCATTACGAAATATCACGAGAGCTAGAGCTTAGCAACGACCGTGAATAAACAATGTAGTTTTGGTTTTGTAAATGCATTAACAGTTCTGGATGCCAAAGTAGAAAATTTAGGATTGGGCGAAGAAGTTTAGACGGTCAGCTACACAAAATATAACAAACGTATGGATTGGCTGGGTGAGAGAAGGACGGTCAAATGTTATGAAAAATGAAGGTAGTTTAATACGAAGTCTTCGAGGATGAATCATGCAGAAAGATTTCATTCTGCTCTGAAACGCTTCTGAACTGATTGTATGTTCGTGAGAGGGAACGAGTACAATCGAGATAGAATTGGGTTATCAGTGAAATTTAGGACAGTGAATGATATTGCAGATATTTTGATGTGGAAGCAATATTGGTGTATAAATTGGAACTTTGTCGGGAGTGGTAATCGAGTTCAGGACTATGTCATAGGACGTAATCGGGGCTGATAATTTTGATAGTTGGAGACCAGCTTGGATAGGGGCAGGAGGATTTCTTGGAACTTTGGACTACGGCAAGATCGCAAGATATTTGACTGAGAAGTCTACGAGGACATCAACGAAGAAAGATAAGTTAACGCGGTATAAATTGTACATTGAAAGAGATCTTGATCAAAGGCCTAAAATTGTAAATTCACTCAATTGTTTGCTAAAAGGCAAAAATAAACTTTTTTTGAATTTTGTTCTTTAGAAAAAAAAGTGATCTTTCATTTAGTCAATCCAAACAGAAATGAACTAGAATAGAATCATTCTATTTCAGATTCCCAGCTGCGCTGTATAGTCAGGATCCTATAATCCATTACAGAGGTATAAGATTATAATATATGTGACCCATTGACCCAGCAAGCCGGACGCTAAGATCTTTAGCAGATATAGATGTAGAGAGAGAGGAAAATTTTGGTCTCTCTCTCTCTCTCTCTCTCTCTCTCTCTCTCTCTATATATATATATATATATATATATATATATATATATATATATATATATATGTGTGTGTGTGTGTGTGTGTGTATAAATGCCCAAAATATTAAATATATGGGAGAGAACTAGCCAAAAAATATTCAACTCTCCGCATGTAAGTTCTAAATGTAATGCCGAATACAACATTTTGACTATTATGAACAGTTAATAGTTAATTTTTTTGTCTAGGGCTTTTATCCAGCCAATAGCCGGTTACCCTTTACGTCCTGCTTGGACGCATATTCAACCACACACGAAACCAACACACACTCCTCTGATCTGGGGTCAGCGGAAGGCGAGGCCCTCCGCGACAACACATACATATAAAGACAAGGGACAAACAACCATGACTCGAACCCGCAGACCGAAGCGCTGAGTCGGTACTCGCTCTTAGCGACCTCGGCCATCCAGGTCGGCTAATAGTTAATGAAAGACAAATTTAATAAAATTAAGTAATTTTATAATTATGTTTCTCTTTTAGTACTTCATGAAAGTGTTTCTTTTAAAAACATTCCTGTTTTAGGCAATTGATGCAGAGTGTTGATTACATGTATATGACCAGCAGTTTTTTAACTGCTGGTCACTTTGTCCTATACGTTTTGTCACTGCTTATTGCACTTAGCACACATATTCGATTTTGAGCTGAAGAAGAACATTCAGGAATTGCAGACTCCGCAGATCCACTTAAGCTGCGCTCGTGGAACATAGTGAAGCCGCTAGCCTTTCACCACTGAGTTCCGGGTTCGATTATCGTCGAATCTCATGTGACATTTGTTCCAACAAAACGAGTTTGGCGCAAGTTAATGGAGGATTACTCCCCAGCGCAAAGCGCTCAACGCCCCTTAAGGGGTTTGGTGACGCGTTGCGTCAATTTGTCAAGACGCAACAATTTTTTTAAAAAAATTCATTGCAGTCATTGCACTGTAGTCTTAGTTTTTAGTCTATTTTCAATATAAGTTTTGATAAGCTCTTGCCTTAGATCCAATATTTTTTTCTTATTTTACAATATTGTATTTGTTCTAAGTTGCCTCGACACAGTGTTTGCAAAGTAAAAATATTCGAAATAGGAACATTCCCTCTCTGCCGCACATAGAGACTGAAGCAATGATTCAAATGCATAACTAGAAATTTGAAGGTACCAATCCAAAAAGTATAATTCATATAATTCATAAAGATAAAAAATTGGTAATGCGGAATAAAAAGCAGAGTACAAAGTACTTCTTTTTAGTTCCTTCACGTAAAAAGCCTTTAAAATTAAAAGCGTGATTGTCGATTAAAGTATTGTGGATAATGTATCGAAATTTCAATATCGCAGAATTAGATAAATGTACTATAGAACGATTTTCCTAAGGATGAGCCAAAGTGACAGTTCGCGAAAAAAGTGAACATCACATTATTTCAGAGACGTATCCCTCCGCCGCGACAGCTGTTCAGCCCCTTCGTAAAGTGTTTGGTTATGGCTCCTGATAAGACAACACTATCCAGAAGTCTAAGAGTTTCGCTGACGTATATTCACGTACGCGAGTCCGGGAAATAATTAAATTTAATTATGTATGTAGAAAATCTCTTAACATACTCTCACAACCTGTAAAACAAAACTGTCACGAATGTAAATAGAAAGCTCTCAATCACAGCTCGCCACACAACAGCACAGGAACCACGTGCATAGATACGCATCTCGCATTCAAGTCTCAGTTTTGAAATAAACATAATATTTATCACACAAAAAGTAAATTCAATGTAATATATAAAGGAAGAAAGAATTTTCACAGAAGAGCACATAACACAGCATTTCCTAATTTCAATTATTTCTCGCGGCGCTCCATATTTTTGTCGGACGAGGACGTCACGAAAGGAAGCGTCGAAGCCATTTACAAGTTAGCCAATTGCAAACGAACAAATGCAGAAAGGGAGTTCATTGGGCTCGAGGGCACAACGACCTCAAAACCTTCAGTTATGTTGCCAGCATTAGCTGTCACTTTGGCTCATTCCAAGGAAAATCGCTCTATACATATTATGAAACTAGTAGTGCTAGAGAATGGTACAGACTTTCTCATAGTAAAGTATTCTAGTTACCGAAAGGTGGACCATCTTTACTGATTTGCTCCATCCTCTTAACAGCAGCCATCTATCGACATGAAAATACATTTTTTGCATGTTCTCAATTTTTCGGTTTCCTAATTGGAGTACCGAACTATTATTTCAAGAAAATTAAAGAAGTGTAAAACCTCGTCCTATTTGGCAATTTTCATTGAAATCTTAGAGACGTTTTTAAGAAAATGTCTTTTGTATTGTAAATACAAAATTTGAAGCTCTTTTCACAGGAATCTATTGAGTTTTCGAAAAACTTCATTTCACGTCATTTGAAACACATCCTCTCACAAATCATATAATGTATACCAATTGCTGGAAATGTGCATATTAACGATATCTGCATTTGAGTTTGTGAGAGATATTTAAAAATATACATTGTGTATTTTTTTAAAACAAAAGAATTCACCCAAATGAACTTAAAGTGATACTAAACAGTGCAATAAGCACTATCCCTTGGAAAAGTTTTGAAGAAAAAATTTAGAGCTATTTTTGAGAAAAGGGCATCGCTTCTGAAAATGCGGAATTTTTCACAAATAACTGTTATGTTTTCGAAAAATTTTATATGACATTATTTAAAGCTTATCTATACATAAATGCACAAATGTGAACAAATCGCCGATAATGTAAATATTAACGACGTGAGAAACAAGACAAAAACTACATTTTTGCACATTTTGAAAAAAACAAAAATGCGTGTGCAAAAATTGTGCAATATGGCGTTTATTTTATCTTATAGAGTGAATTTAGTACTATCCCCACCAAAAGTTGAACGAAAATAATTGGAGGTGTTTTTGAGAAAATCTTGTTTTTGTATTATTTTAAAATTGCAATTATTGCATGCCATATTACAAAAAACGACTTTAATTTTCTAAAAAATGTGCATGACCTTAGAAAAGAACTATTTATTAACTACAATTTTTATTTGAAGGAAAAATCTGTGAGTTCAATTTTATAGTTGTAGAAATATGCAAAAAAATTCAAACTTGTGCAATTTTCAAAAATTCAGAGTTAACCATGAAAATAGCACCAATGCAACCTTCATAATAAATTTTTAAAAAAAGTTGGTCTGGTGTCTGATGTCGGACCGTCTGTGAACAACGTCAGCGGCTAATCTGTTTCTCCAAAATTGATATTCGCCAATTGATCTGCTTCTTTGAAGCCCCTGAGACATTTTCAAAATTTAAAAAATGGCTCCGTTGTTTTTTATTGTTTTCTTGCTAGGTACTGTGAAGGACGTTTAAGTCAGGTCTCATATTCCTTCAATTCTTGAATTTTCGAAAATTAAAATTTCAAACTTTTTCGGAGTCCTCCTACAACTAAAATATTAAATGCGGATATTGTTTCCCTTAATAGAATCTGTGCCTTAAGGATAAAGTTTAAAATAATGTCATTTAACATTTTTCGAAAATTTGAGTACTTTTCGTGTAGTTTTGTGAGAAAATATGGCGGAGGAAGTACGTAGTGTTTTAGCACCACTGATGAGACTAAATCGATGTGCCTCACCTGCAGGTTGACGCCTCGTCGGATGAGCGTGGAGAGAACGGCCGTGTCGCCGCGCCACGCCGCCCAGTGCAAGCTGGACCACGCGGCCACTACCACCGGCTGGCTCATCTCGCCTGCAAACAGCACATCAACACCGAAACAGCTGACTTTAGAGCGTCCCTGAGAGGTTCTAGGGTTCGAGTTCCGACAGTGGCTGATTATCGAAAGTGGCTATCTAGTTGGGTCGAAGTCAGCCCCTGTCGGAAGGGAATTCTAGCGACCGGCTAATGTGATTGGTAGTTGTCCGTGATTTCTCCGATCTATTTCACGAAACGACGGAGCAGATCTAAAGAACTGAACATGTACCGCCCACGATGTCTCCTTCTTTCTTCTTGTTCTATCCTTTCCCCTAACTTACAAACTAACATACACTCACACACACGCACGCTACGTGCACTACACTACCGAGATCAATCGAGAACTTAGTACTTGACCTGGCTGGAATAGTGCTTCGAAGATACTAGAAAAGTAAATCTGCCGCAAGCCGAAATGAAGGTCGGTGTTAGATTTCAACATTCAGG
Organism: Teleogryllus oceanicus; assembly: GCA_964035755.1. Classification (NCBI taxonomy): domain Eukaryota; kingdom Metazoa; phylum Arthropoda; class Insecta; order Orthoptera; family Gryllidae; genus Teleogryllus; species Teleogryllus oceanicus. The sequence goes on from CAXIVR010000010.1 coordinate 1,104,719, forward strand.
AGGGGAGGAAGACAGGCACTTCCAGGCACGTAAAAATGTTTACTATTCTCACGCGAATAATTACTATAGAAGTTAATGGGCCCAGAAACGTCAATTAACTGTGAAGATGCAAAACTTATCTGAAGATGTTTCTTGGGGGATCGCATGTGAATCAGGTTGTCACAAGTACCGACAGCAAAATCTCAAGCCTAAATAATCTCTCTGAACTCAATTCTAAAGATTTTCATTTGCACATGCAACATAAAATTTAAGTAGTTTAAGGTAGTCTGCCAACATCGGATTTTTGGCAGTACATTTTAACAGTCGTATACCAATCCCAGTGTGGTACCGGGAGAATGTCAATGGATGGAAGGAAGGAATGAACAGTCGACGTAAAAAAATTGCAATTAAATGAAGGAAGATTTAATATATTTCAATGTATTAAAGAACTAATCCTATGTATTTAAAAATAATCTATATTATTTCGGGGTATATTGCAGTCACTCTAGACGTTTTTGTTAAATGTTTTATTTCTGAGATGAGGCAAGGTCATATATATTTTGAACATTGTTTGTTCTTGCGGGTTTTTCTGCTTTTGAACATTGTGTGCACCTGCCGGTTCACAAATGAATATGTCCTTTTTTGAAGAACTAATTCAACATTTTTCTCTGATTGCATAACTTTTCCACATTCCCAGGTACTAAAATTTGATTTGCAAAGTGTTTCAGGGTAGGCCTGGCTGTAAGGGAACGCTTGGTTTCAGAAGCGATTACGCATGAGGATGGCTTAGATGTTTTTGTGAGCCAATGAGCGTTGAAAGACGAAACTATCGCGTAGTAAGAAGTAATACGTCGACAATTCTGAAACAGTAGCTCTTTAAACAAACAGAAAAAAACATCATGCTGGGGTCAGTCGGTGACTCTCCCTCTTGCTATGCGACTGCTGAGCAAACGGTTACCCGTTTACTTGCATTTACATACAAGTACGTGGAATACGGTATAATGGCGGGGAGTGATTGCAAATGATATCCGTTTATACGGAGTATATTTGTAGTGGAGCAAAACTTATGTAATGCTCCGGTAAATCGATTTCGACATTTCAACGGAAAGACACGTTTTGGGATCCCCTGATACCGAAAAAGTGTTGCTTTTTTTAAATCGTCCGTCCGTCTCTCTGTCTATCCGTCTGTCTGTCGGTCAACATTAGCGCCTAAAGTATTCGTAGAATTTTTTTTTCCAAAACGGACATTACCCTCTTGATCTGGCTGGACTCGTGGCGCAGCGATTTTGAAAAACGTTCTTCAACATGTGGGGGTAGAATACATAACCCCCCCGGAGATTTTCAAAAAAACTGCAATTCTTTTCTTCAAATTTCATCAAAAAAAGAGTAAAATATTCTTATAATGATGGCATAAGTCTCATTTTGACGTTTAACTCTTAATTTTCGAAAATTGCAAACCTTTGAATTTTTTTGTGGCTTCCTAAAACCATAAAATTGAAGATAGAGATTTTTCCTTCAAATGAAATTTGTTGTTCATAATTACCTCTTGGGTCATGTACATTTTTTGAAACATTGAGTTGATTTCGCTCATTTTGTTGAATTTTAATTTAAAAAATTTTATTATTTTGATTTTTCAAAAATTACACAAATGTATTTTTTAAAATATCGGTCATGCCGTTAATATGCACATTTCCGGCAATTTGTAAACACTATTGAATTTGCAAATTAATGTACTTCAAATGACGTTAAATGAATTTTTTCTAAAACTCAAAACGTTTCTATCAAAAAGAGCTAAAAAATTTCATTTTCAGTAATCCTTAAACGTCATTTTCTTAAAAACGGCTCCTGATATTTCAATGAAAATTGTCTTTTAGGACGAGGTTTTACTTCTTTAATGTTCTTAAAGTAGTATTTTGGTTCTATTACTAGGAAACAAATTGAGAAACATAATTTGAGAAAATGTCAAAAAGTAGACTTTGGTCGGCGATAGAGGGCAGATGGCAAGAGAATGGGGCAAATCGTAAAGCCAGTCCACACCAGGAAATTAGAAAACTTTAATACGAGAGAGTCTGTGCCATTCTGAAACACAAGTAGTTTTTTATTGTACATCTCTGGCAACATAAATTAATCGGGACCGTCTTCGGCTGTTTAGCATGTGCACGGGTTGGGCAACCCTTGTTTTGACGAAACATTGCAGGCAGTGCCTCGCAAACAGCCGCAGCCAATATCAAAGGGGCGGGGGAGGTAGGAGTGACTTAGGAAAATTACGTCGTAGAAAATGCTACGACGGTGATGTGTGCTCAACATTTGTAGGTCAAAAAACTTTGGAGTCGTTTTGGAAAATGTTTGAAAATGTCCCCAAGGGGGGCTTCAACTAAATTACTCCCAAAATATAATGAATTGTTTTCAAAATCGTGGGGCCTCGATTCGGGCCACATCATTATTGAAAAATTCATATTGACAAAAATTCCACGAATAGTTTAGACACTAGTGCTTTTGCTTACAGACCGACAGACAGACCAGCGGACACACGGACGGACGCACGTTTTGGAATAAAAATAACACTCTCTTCGTAACTGAAGACCCCAAAACGAGTATTTCGGTTGAAATCACGAAATCGATTTACTGCAGAATTACAAACATATCTCTCTAAATACTACATTTGTTACTCCGTTTGTTTACAAGAAAGTAAAAATAAATAAAAAAGTGTATAAATAACTACACGTTTACACACAGAGCAGGTTATATACCAGTTACAGAAAGCGAAAATCTGCCCGTCAGAATGCAGTTGTAATGTTATTGCATATATAATATATACAATAGAAACTTTATTAACATGATCAATGATTAATGAAACTGAGCGAGTGAATAAGGACGACGAAAAACGTCTCGTAGAGGAAACCTTGAAATGTTTACTTTTCATAGCGAAAATTCAGCTAGCTGTATTTTCTTACATAAACCCCAAAATATCCAAGCAGTTATTTTAAATTCAATAAAACTCTACAATTTCATTGTCAATAATACTAAGATTTTGCGTTCCCTCCTGGGCTAGGAGAATGCAAGAATTTCCAGACCAGTATCCAGCTCAAAAAAGGAAACAAGCCACGTTTTTATAATACAAGATCAATCCCATGGTCCCTCAGAAGACTTCGAGCGGATGACATCATAGCTCCCTTGTCTACAAGCCAGTGGGCCACACCCCTAGCGCTGGTTAAAGAAGCAAATAGTGCGATCGGATTCTGTGGTGATTAGCTAATTTAAACATTAGCTAATTTAACAGCTAATTTAAAAGGCTGCTGTAATTATTTGGATGGTGTTATCGTTACCGATAGCAGTTAGGAACATAAAGAGAATTTAAAGCTGTTCAGTATGCTAGAAGAGAATGGAAAGTCAATAGAGAGAAATGCAAATTTTTTAGGGATCATGTTATTTTTGGGGCTCGTTTTATACCATACGGGGATACCCGCCAGCACACAGAAGTCATTCTAGAGCTGCCAACCTCAACGGAAAAAGTGCTTCTTATTAGGAAAAATAAAGTGCTATGATAAATTTATTAAGGCTTTTTACTTAATTGCAGACCAGTTCAACGAGTTCAGGAAGAAATTCATAAATCTACGAGTAGAAAGCAGCATTGGGAATAATTTTCGAAGTAATTTCCTCTACGGCAGCAAATTTCATATCAAAACAGACCATACGCCTCTGGTATAATTATTTCACCCAGGAAAAATATTCCGGAATGCACAAAATTGAAACTCCAGAGTTGGGCGTTGTTCCTCGTAGATGACTACTACCAGATACACTTTAGAAGAACGACCCAAGACGCGGCCGCAGACGCACTATCGAGGCTGCCCAGTGGTCCAGACCTGGATATTGATTGAACAGAATAAGAGCGTCTGCAAATAGATACAGATGAGTACAAAGGGTTATTGAAATTTTCACTGGAGGCGTGAAGGATTGCAGTAGAAACTGACAAGGACCCCGAACTAAGAATAATCCGCCGCTATGTTAGAGAGGAATGGCCTCCCGAGTTGGGCAGAAGCAACGCCATGGTACAAGGAAGACAGATTTATGTGCAAAGTGGGAGTGTTGCTGGTTTCGGGCGACGAATTTACTAGAGAATACCTAGAAGACTAAGAAGTTCGGTATTCAAACACACGGGAGTCATTGGGGGATAGTTAAAACAACGCGGCTGGCGCGCCGTTACTGTTTTTGAGAAGGCATGAACAATGACACTCTTTAGACACTTACAAGGTGCGAGGCATACCGTATCAATCAGAATGCGCCTACCAAGGAACCATGGGAGCGCGTTCATGTGGCTTATGACGGGCCTTTCTGGAACGCCATGTGGCTTATCGTTGTAGATGCAAAGTCGAATACGTGGTGGATATGAGCAGCATCACATCGACAGATACTGTCAACATGCTTGAGAGAATTTTTGTGATTTTGTACCAGTCCTCGTTTCAGATAATGGTGCGCATATCACCTCACAGGAATGCACCAAGTTTCGCAGAGACAAGGGGCCCAGCACACCTGCGCACTGCTTTTCTACCCGCAATCCATCGAAGAGGTCGAGAGATTTGTCAGGACATTCACGACGGCCATGGGCAAGGCACACTTCGCTTCGAGCCTCGGTCGGGAACAGTCGTCCCCAGTGGAGCTCCGAGCAGCGCGGCTAACGGAAATGCCGCCAGTGTCGAGTTGTGTTTTCACTCTCAACTCTCGTGGTCTGGCAGTGTGTTATGTATTAATAGTGCTTCTTAATTAGTGCAGTACTTTCTATAGCGATTTAGTCATAATTCTTTTCTTGAAGTGCTAGTATCTAAAATATAAACAGTGAAGTCACTCCGGCAGGCCTTGGTCTCGGCCAAGCCATAGCAGAATCAATGGCGCTTCTCTACAACCCATAGAGCGCCATGGAGGTAAACTCCACTCATCAACTCCAAAACCTATCCCCCGGCATCGACAGCATGGGTCTTCAACACCATAACAGCCATTTCAACGTGCAGTATCACGACGGTGCAGTATCATAGACGGTACAAACGTTTCATACCTTGACTTGGCCACACGTGGCCCCCAACAGGTTAGTAACCAACCTCCATGCAATGGCGCAGTGAATGTCTCCCAGTGGAAGAAAAATTGTATTTGCAAACGGAAACTTCGGTAAAAGAGGTCATGCAGATAGTAATCTAACAGAACAACCTCCCAAAAAGCCCATCAAAGACGCAGATTACCAATATTCAGTGCCAGTTGACAACCCATTCGCACCCCTCGAAAATCTGGCGGTGACAATAGGTTTTCGTTTATCGACGCTAACCACCCGGAAACCTCGGAAAATGTGAAAATTCCCCCAATTTATGTGAAATTCGTCTCAAATGTAGCTGAGTTTAATAGGGAAATAAAAAATAACGTAACCCCACAATTCACCTCTGATTACAACGAGAGCAAACTTAAAATTAAGTTTACAACCGTTACAGGCTTTAGAACAGCCATAAAATACCTCATTAAAACAAAAAGGAACTTTCATTCATTCAAAGATCCGGGGAACAAGAAAGTATCTGTAATATTCAAGAACGTGCATGTATCTATTACCCAAGGGGAACTACACCAAGACCTCAAATCACAACACCCCTCCCTGCTAAGTGTTACCAGACTACACAAAACAATTGTGCAATACCGGTGATTGCCGCGGAATTCAACGGCTCTCAGAACATGGAAAATATTTTACAAACCAAACAAATCTGTAACCTATGCGTAAAGCTGGAAAACGGAACAAAACTAAGAGCCCGATTCAATGCCTGCGTTGCCTTGATTTCGGGCACACAAAAAATAATTGTAATCACGAACTAGCTTGCATTTACTGTGCAGAAGGCCATTATTCAGTTAATTGTCCGAATAAGGAAAATGCTCACAAATGCAAACTGTGTAAGGGCGCTCATCGGGCCGACCTATATACTTCAGAATGTTCTTACTACAAGAACTTAGTCGGCAACTAAAAGCCGTCTAGCCAGAACAAAAAAAACCTAGCGAAACCAATGATCCTCCTCCCACACTCTCAAACCAAAGGCTTTCCATCTCTCCCTCTCACAGAAAATATTGCATACTTCAACCCCGCCCCTCCTAATGCCAACGATAGATATACTTCTGCTCGAGGAAATAATGGAAACACACGTAGATCCCCCACCCCCAACTCTACAAATCCAAACAATCACAACTCCCCTCTCATCAATTCAATTGTAAATTCCATCTCTAGCTTTCTTAACTTACTAAATATCATAACCTCTTTATCAGTAATATTCAAAATTCAATTTCGTCAGCGTTGATCAATAACTTTGGTAATGCACCAACACAACAATAACTTTGTCATCATGAATTGGAATGCCAATGGAATCTCAAACAAGAAAACTGAATTATTATATTTCCTAAGAGCCAACAATGTAAAAATAACCGCAATCACTGAAACGTATCTAAATCCTAAAGATAGCTTTAAAATATCCGGATACAACATACAAAGACAGGATAGACTGTCAAACACAGGCGAAGGTGTACTACTCCTAATACATAATTCTATCCCATACATCAAAACGAACCTTTTGACCTAGTCCAGGTCTCGAGTGCACAGCGATAAACCTACCAATAAACAATAAAATTCACACTCTAAGAGCGCTATATAAGCCACCAAAAATAAAGCTTCATACAACAAATTTCAACGGCCTATTTAACCAATCAGTCCCCACTATTATATTAGGTGACTTCAACGCTAAAAACACATCCTGGGGCTGCAGAACTTCCAATCCAGCCGGTAGGTTTCTTAAAAAAACCATCTCGGATCTTAATTTGACAATAGTCGACACCAGTCGAAGCAACTCACATTCCGAAGGACATAAATAATCTTCCGGATATCCTCGACTCTCAAATGCAACTCTCAAATTAATTTTTTCACAAACTCGCTATGGGAACTCGATTCGGACCATCTCCCCGTAATAATCTCGACACAGCAACTCCCAGCTTCTCACTCACCCTCACATACTTTAAATACAAAACATATCAATTGGAAAACCTTCAAAACCATACTAAATTAAAAAAATAAAATTAAACAAAAAAAAAAAAAATTTAAACTCGCAACGATCTACCGAAATCCATTTTAAACATAATCAAAACAAGAAACAGAACCAGAAGACTTTGGATTAAAACCAAAAGTCCCTTAATTAAAAAAGAACTAAATACATTAACTAATATAACCAAAAAAGCTATTAAGAACTATTATCACTTCTTACGATAACAGATCCAATCGCTAAACGCCCATAATAATTCACTCGGCAATTTACCAAACGATTCTAAAGAAACGAACAATTATACCTCCATTAAATACGCCTGCAGGTAAGTGCTACGTCCCGTTAGCAAAAGCCGAAGTATTAGCAGATCACTTTGCTCAATCATTCTCACCGCACTCGGCTCTCAATTACCTCGACCACAACTCTATAAAACAATCAGCCCTCGCAACCAATTTTAATGTTCCGAACAGAATCAAATTTTCCATCCCCAAAAACAACCCAATCCTCAAAAACCGAAAACACTACAGCTTTCATAAACAATATTTACAATTCAATTTTCAGATTAGGCTACTATCCGCTAAACTGGAATACTCTATAATCATTCCGATACCCAAACCCAACAAAAATCTTAACAATCCGGAAAGCTACAGACCGATCAGTCTCCTACCCACTCTAGCTAAATTACTAGACTAAATTATCCTTAAAAGAGTAAAACATTACACTAATAACACTAAGGCTATTCCCCTCCATTAATTTGGATTTACCAATTCCATCTCAACCTCGCAACAAATACTAAGGGTCAATGAATACATCCAGGAAACCATCCAGAAAAAGCATCACACAATTGTCACATGTCTAGATCTAACCCAGGCCTTCGACAGAGTCTGGCACATTGGTCTGATTCACAAATTAAAATCTATAGGCACTCCGGTATATCTACTCAACACAATAACTAGTTTTCTATCAGACAGAACCGCAAAGGTTCTGTCTGATAGAACACCACACATCAAACCCCAGAAATATCAAGCCCCAAGGTTCTCCGTTATCTCCGTTCTTCGTTCTCCCTCCCCCAAGGTTCTCCGTTATCTCCCATCCTTTTTAATATCTACGTAGCTGACATCCCAGTAGCACCCAACACAAACATCGGGCAATTCCCAGATGACACCATCATATACGGATCCAGTTATTCATGCAATATCATAAGAAATAAGATTCAAAGACATCTTGACAAAATAGAAGAATGGGCTTCAAAATGGAAACTCAAACTCAATGCCGAAAAATCTAACGCAAAAATTTTCACACTCAGACAAATGTTCACCCCTCCCCCCTGCAAATTAATAACTCACCAATTCCCTGGACACCACGTAATCAAAAATCAAATATCTAGGATTAAATCTGGATACTAAGCTCAACTGGAAAGACCATATAAATGCAAAAACACACCAAGCAAAAGTAAAGATCCTTCAACTAAAGACACTCATTAATCACAAAAGCAAACTCTCTCTCAACAACGCAATAGCCCTGTACAAAAATTATATACGACCTATTATGACCTATGCGTGTCCCATCTGGTTAAATGCCTCAAGAACCAATTTAAACAAAATTCAAATAGTTCAAAATAAATACCTCAGAGCAATTACTCAAGCCCCATGGTTCGTTTCAAATCATGTTACACAAAGAACTAAATATTCCGTACATCATCCCGTTCATTACCAAGATCTCCAGATAATTCTACTCATATACATCAACCAAAACAACCACCTATCCCTTTTCAACCTCGCTCAAATCCCACTACTAGAATCAAAAATAGAATCCCAATTCAAGCTTTCTTGATCATGCAGTCAGAGTTTAGCAATAAGTAAGGCGCTTCATGAGCTCCCTTATCCTGAGTAGTTAGTTTTAGAATTAAGTTAATTTTTAAGGTTAATTTAAGCCACCAAAATACATATGTAAAAGTACTATAGTACTGATCTACGTAAATTCAAGTCCAATAAAAAGAAAATGAAATAAAATGAAATGTAATGGGTGAGGCACGCGCAGTTGGAACACCGAGGTCGCCACCTACCGCGCGCCGACCGGCAGAGATCCTCCACGGTATGCATCGCGCACGTCGTTGTCCCTTCTAAGACCAGAGGAGACCTACAGGTCTCTGCCAAAATTCAAGGTAGGTGTCATGCATTCAAAAAAGATTTAGCGTGGCTACCAGGGATAGTTCAAGAGATTAAGGGTAACAGATTATACATAACAACAGAATGTAGGAGAGTTGCACTCCACCAGGGGCAAATCAAAGCCCGGGGATCCCAGAATTTACAAGGAAAGTGCTTATGCACAGTCCACAGGAAGCAGCCGCTGGGCGCAGAAACTAGACAAGAGAGAGGCTTCGAAAAGATTTTGGTACATATCTGAAACAGTTTCGAAATATTTCTGATTGTTTTTGGGAAGGTTGCAACAGACATTGGTGAGTTTCAGTGCATCAAGCGAGCCAGGGTAGAAAATATGGAACGTAAGAAGAACGTGTACAAGAGAAACTGAATATGTCATGTATCTGATAGATTTTCTCATGTGTCGAAACTGAAACTCCTAAGCCTTCTTAACCCTGATATCTGTTTAAGTTATCAGTCATCATTCCCTATTGAAGATTTCAGATGTCTAATGGACGTCTAAGGAAGGCATTTAGATTCTGCACTACTGGGAAGTGAGCTCAATGCCTTATATTTTGACAGTGATTTCCACAAGAATGTCAATAAATGAAATGATTATGTTATGTTTAATTATAATGATGTTAAATTTAGAAACACTGAAAGAAATGCATATCAAGCAGCATGAACTAGAAGATATCCTCAAAACTAAATTCTGACGGCTCCGATTCTGACTATAACCGCTAGAAGTGCGTCGGCGGAGAGGTCATATTCTGCTCTCGAGAGTTTACAAAACTATCTTCGAAATTCACAAAGTAATTAAAGACTCTCTACTTTGCCTTTACTAACGTAAGTCAGCTTTTATACACGAAAAACACGATGGCAAAACCATCGGTTTTTGACGATGTCATTGATTATTTGCACGACAGCTAAGAAGAATTATTGAACAACACTTAAAAATGTAATTGTTTTAAAATAAAAGGTAATTTATTATGTCATCACTTTGATTTTTCCTCATGAAACCTTCCAATATGACTCCGTTAAATTTAGAAAGACTGAAATAAATGTATATAAAGGAGCACAATTCTCCTGCGTCATTATTACGTGATTTTGGTTCGTTAAGTTGATTAAAATAAGAGCTATGGAGGATTTTACATTTACTTGGACTTTCTCATTAAATATAAAGACGTTCTTGAGAGAAACCTTACCATGTAATAAGGAATAGTAAAGAACATTTATGAGAAAATTAGCATTGAGGTTTCCAGATTGTCCTGTTAGCAGGACTCACTGAAGTGTGATGGCAAAGTGCTGGTGGTATTTTTTTAGTATAACACGTGAGGGAGGATCTAGGTTTATTTGACAAATTGAAATGTGAATTACAACTCACCACTGAATCAATTATTTGATAAATCATACTTTTACCAAAACAGATCATTCTAGATTCCGAATGAAACATCTCTACAGAATTTCATCTCGTTATATTCCATTAATAGAGAAATATTTCTTGTGTGGCTTTATCGACGAGTAAAAGAAACTAAAACATTTCCAAGTACAGAAAAAAAATTTCTAATTTATTTTATTCTATTTTATTTTCTAATAAAATATACTGAAAATAAAAATACTTTTATCAAGAAATGTTCCATGAAAGGTTCCATTAACTATGGATTTTAACTATATATTTCCTCAATCGCCTGTGAACGACGCAGTTTGAATACAGAACATGCCTCTTGTGTTATAATTCTAATAGAAAATCAGTACCATATGTCCAAACTAACATACCCCATACCCCTGGAATCGAAACAATAGCCATTAAATTTCCAATAAACAATAGAATAACAACTCTCATAGTAGCCTAAAATTCTACTAAAATTAAACTCCACAACACCAATTTTGGACTACAACAAAACACTCCTACAATACTTGTTGACAGTATTGTAGGCCAAAAATGCTAACTGGGGCTGCAGAACTTTCAACACCACAGGCCTACAATTGTCTAAAATAATATCAGATTTAAAATCGCAAGTAATCTCTCCCCCTGAACCAACACACTGCCCCCATGGCCAAACCAAATTCCCAGATATATTGGATATTGCAATCACCAACACACAAGTCAAATTTCACAGTTCTCCCATTTTTGAATTGAATTCAGATCATCTTCCTGTCATCATTTCAACCCAACAAATTTCCCCCCCTCACAACGTCACCCACACATTCATCACACGCATTAATTGGGAAAACGTTTAAAAATATAATTATTAATAATACACACCAATTTAAAATATTAAATACCCCACTGGAAATTGATCAAGCAATCTCATACTTAAATAATATAATCATTAATACAGTCAAATCTCTGCAAGACCACAAGTCTCCCTACATCACAGAAACATCCAACGTAAAACTACCCAAGTCCATTCTAAACTTAATGAAACCTTAAAACCCGAAGACTTTGGAGTGTAACAAAATCGACTCACATTAAAAAAGAACTGAACATATTAACTACAATAACTAAAAGAGCAATAATAGCCACTCAACTTATAATAAACAGCAATAACCACTCAACTTATATTAAACTAATACAATCATACAATTCGCTTTGGCAATTCACCAAAAATATTCTGAAAAAGAAAACAACCATATCATCTTTAAACACACCATCACGTAGAAAACTTTCACCAATAGACAAAGCAGAAGTATTGGCTGATTACTTTGAGCAATCGTTCACTCCTAACAGCACTCCCACACACTCTGCTCATATGGATATATCACAAATAGCATCAGCACCCAACGATAATATTCCGCATAGAATAAAATACAGTTACCTAAATGAAATTAAAAACTTAATCAAAAACCTCCCTGTTAGAAAAGCTCCTGGCCACGATAAAATAAGTAATATTATATTAAAAAACATGCCTAACCCTACAATAGCCTACATTAAAAATGTATACAATTCAGTTCTTAGAACAGGATACTATTCAATAATATGGAAAAATTCCAACATAATCCCCCAACTCAATCTCCATAAAAATCACAACCATGCCGAAAGCTACAGACCAATCAGTGTCCTCCCGTCTCTATCCATGATTATAGAAAAAATAATACTAAAAAGATAATACTATAAACATCTAAACATAACCCAAATCATACCGAAACACCAATTTGGCTTCATCGCGTTTCCAACTCCCGCAAAATAAAAGCAAGATCCTTGGAAAACCAAGGATCCCCCCTTTCAGCCACACTTATCAACCTTTACACATCTGAGATACCCACCTCTCCCTACACACATATCCCAGAATTTGTTGACGATACTGCCACATTCATGTCCAACCATTCATTAAATCACACCTGCAATAAAATTTAACTGCACCTGAAAAACATAGAAGATTCCTGAAAATGGAAAATCATTCTCAACCCGTCAAAATCAATAGCCAAAATATTCTCTCTCAGAACATTCGCCTCCCCTACCGCACTCCAAATTAATAACAACGTAATCCCCTGGACCCCATACAACCAAACTGTTAAATACTTAGAACTCAACTTTGATAAAAGATTAACCTGGAAATCCCACATAGCAACGAAAATTCAACAAGACAAAATTAAATTAATACAGCTAAAACCACTATTACATCACAAAATCAGTCTCTCCTTACACAATGCCGTAACCCTATACAAAACAATAATCAGATCTCTAATGCTGTACGCCTGCCACATTTGGACGAACGCTTCACAGACAAACATCAGTCAAATGCAAATAATGCAAAACAAATATTTAAGATTAGCCACTCACGCTCCATGGTTCATTTCTAAAGATCAACTCCATAGAGAACTACATCTACCATCCATCAAGCACCAGATTGCTCATCTCTCGAACAACTTCTATTCAAATATAACCTCCATAAATCAAGTAGCTCATTACAACCTAGCCACTTACAACGATTTCCCGACACGAATCCGTAATAGACATCTGGTACATGCCTTCTTGCAATTTTTTTCCGATGTAAACTGAGCGTAGCTGCTCAATGAGCATCCTACACCTGAGTAGTAGATAGATTAGATTTATTTTTAGAATAAGTTAGCTCTAAGCCAGACCAAAAACATGTGAAAGAGTATTAATACTGAACCATGTAACCATCAATTGAATAATAAAATATTTGAAAAAAACATGCCGCTTAGATACGACCCCGCAGCTGAGACCGATTTTTCATATACAATTGTAAATATGTAGTATACTAGCGGAAGGACCCCGCGTTGCCGGGGTATTTTTTACAATAATTTATTAGGTAATGTGGCGGCGATGGTGTAGCGATTAGCGTATAGGGCTGCAATACCCAACTTTGCGTGTTCAAGCCCGATCGAAGCCGTGGATTTTTAAGGGCGAAAAAATCCTTCGTACGCCTTCCTTCGGAGGGGAAGTAAAACCGTCTGTCCCATGTTAGTACATTTACTGCATGTAAAAGATCCTCAAGCCTAAATGAAGCCTCTGAGCTAAATTCAAATCGCCTGTTTCCTCGCCCAAGTAATACCTTCTTTCTCCCATGGTTGGTGAAAGGAGTGTAACAAAATTTGCGTGGTCAGACGGAAGAGCAGGCCTCATGGCCTGATTCTTGCCACGTAAAATAAGGCACATTCAATTCAATTCAGAATGTCTCATCCTATCTAGGATGAGACATTCCATCTATTCCCGCCGCGAGCCTTATTGTATCTATTGGTCTCCGCTCTGTTTTGTCTCGCCCCTTACACTCCTCTTACTTTGTATCTAAAAATAATAAACATACATTACTAAATAATAAACATACATGTACTCACATTTTTGTGGAATTTTATATACTATACGCATACATTACATAAGTTGTCACATTGTAAAACTTATTCTTTGTCATATTTTTTTCTAGCGCATTTATAGAGAAAAGTTGGAAATTGATCTTTGACCCAATGCCGTGGCAATTGAAATATAAATAAAGTGCTTTTAATTGAATTGGAGTTTGCATTTTAGGGCCCTTAAAAATGGTGGCAGACAGAAAGTAGCCATTAAACTCTTAGACAATTATAATATATCCAAATACCAGGGTTACACAGTGAATCCCGGCGTGACCAAAGTTGTTCTGTTATCTTAAAGAATATCTTTGTTATATTTTCAACATCCTTGAAGAACAATGTTGACATTCATTCAATTCCTTCCATTTCTCTTTACTCTTTTACTTCAATTATATTTATTCTTGCCGAATTTACTCTCATCAATTTATATAATCATTGATTCACCAGCTAAAGATACGCTTTCTTTGCTATAAAAAACACAACCCTACAAAAGTGCGTTCATCTGTCACAAGCATAACACGTAAATCATTTACATTATGTTTCTCTTTTACTCGTACAAAATCATTTGAGTTTGAACAATTGACAGTAAAATAATCACAGTCCTCTAAATACGCAATTCTGTGCATTGATGAACTCAATCGTAGGACTCGGTCGTCATTCTCTGGAGACACGCAGCTAAACTATCGCACATTGATACATTCTTGAATCTGTGATATAATGCTATGCCAAAAACGTTCAGAAAAAGTAACTATTTTGTCAATATTTTAAAGTTTTTAGATTATAAATCATAACCTCCTATACTACTGACCTTCAAAGGAAGCTAACACAAAAGTTTCATCGATATTGATTCAGTTTATTCTGAGATTAACGTGTTAGAACGCCACGCCCTTGTGCCTTTATTTAGTATAGATATAGATTCAGAAGTATAGATAGATATTTTTAACCCTAACCATTCCGTTTTATTTACGCCGAACACCCGTTCGATGCCACCCGGCGCATCGATTTTTCCGAACTACCTTGACAGAGCACTGACAATATCTTTTATTAACTGAGTGAAAGTTACTATATTGACTGCTCGTCAGGTCTTCAACTAGGATTGCCAACAATATTCATGTAAAAGGGAGGACACTCGATAACCCAAAAAAGTGAAAAGATTCGTTCACAATTGCTGATGATGGCCTGAGCGTCTCTTTTTTATTTTAGACGCTAGACAGACACACTCATGCATGCGTGTGTCAGCGTTCAGAAAAAGGATATTCATGTTTTCTATTCTAAATTGAACAAAATACTATAGTATATACAAAGTAGCAGATGTTAATCATATGATCAAATAAATGACAACAAATGTTAAAAAATTACTAAAAGGAGGGCATTTAAAATACAAAGGACGAGGGGACAATTGCCATTAATGAAGGTCCGCTCATTGATGTCAATTGTACTGTACCTCCCTAATGGAGGTACGTTGGTAACCCTTTCTACAAACCTAAGCCTAAATCTAAAGTCTTCCTTACAATCGTTACTCGATTGTAAAAATTGAACACATATAATTCCTGAATAGTATTAGAATTTCCAAAACTCAAACAAGAATAACATAGAACACAACAAAACACAATATCCAAAGATTCATACGACACATTCAGACAATCAGCACTAGTTCCGTCGTTCTCATCAGAAATATTCCAAGATTTTTACTGGTTATAATTCAATTTCCAAATTTGTATAGCATCACTTTTCCTAGGGTGCACTTTTTTACCAAAGGGCTGAGGATACTTTAGTTTTGATCGCTAAATACAAAATACCATGTGAACAAAAAATTCCACCGACTTTTTGCAACAATTCAATTTCATACTGATCATTTCCATTTCAATGTCAAGATCATTTTTACTTACTTACGTGGACTTAATAGCCGACCTCAATCCAAAGAATGATTGCTCAAATAAATATTCTCGTTTAAATTCAAATTATTGTGCACCAGTAGAAATTGAGATATAATATTACAAATATTTCAGAATTTCACCAAATTATTCATCTCCTTTGAATTGACTATACTACATAATGTCCCGTTAATATACAATGAAACCCAGAGAGACGTATTTGTATAAAAATCAATGCTATGTTTTATTGATATTTACTCAAGTGATTTCTATCTTTGGGTATATTACCTTAAGGTCGATTTTGAAATAAGGTCATGTACAATTTTTGGAAAATATGAGTACTTTTCGAGTAATTTTGTGTGGAAATACAGGCGAGAAAGTACGTACTGTTTTGCACCACATGCGTTCCGTGGCTGGTCGACCTCCCCTGTTATCGTCGCTAGGCTCAGGACGTTCGGTGGCCCGCTATTATTATTCAGAGGCGCAGATTTAAAGTTTCACAGACGTGGATGTGAGTCGCACCAGTCTACCCAGGTTGGCGGTCACAGTATATGCTACATGTGTGTGTATACATGTGTTGATATATGCACAAATGTTTACGTTATTTTATGTTTATGCGTGTACAAATATGGAGGAGTGAGAAAATCGATTAAAACATTTAATTTAAATCACGGAAATTTTAGGGAGGAGAACCGATTCTAATATCTGTACATTAACAGGATGCACGAGTTCTCTGTGCTTTTCTGGAGCGAGCAAGCGATTAGACAGAAGGACTTAAAAATAATCTTATATTAAAGATTATGGTCCACAGGGCACAGAAACTACTTCAAACACAAATTCTTTTGCTATATATATTAATAAGTGATCCTGTAAAATCAAAACGGCACACTGCAGGTGTACGGAGAACAGTGAAAGATCCCCATCGTTCTTGAAGGGGGAAATCCAGCTCTTTATGTGTGGTGAACTGAAAAAATGTCAGTTCCTAATTTCCTATCTAAATCTTGTGGTTTTTGACTACTAGTTCAGCTTGTTATCATTTGAAAGTTTCATATTTTCCTTAATACGTATGCCATTCGTTAAACCTGTATCCACACCACTTTCTGTAAGTCTTTGAAAGATGTTCATGCCAAGTTAAAATACAGGAAGAAAAAACAGTGCTTACGGAGAGTTTTGGAAAACTACGTTAAAACGTTTCTGCATGTAAGGTAAGGTTCTGTGCTCAATGTGTAAGTCGACATACCTGTTGTTCAGGAGATGTTCCCTGGCACGAGGCAAATACAGCCGACAGCAAATCATGCAGTAACCGCGAGCGATAATGTTTTCTTATCGGTTGATAAAATTCACGCGTGTTCCGCCGTATCTCTGCGCCTGATACAGAGAGGTCCAGGGATGTCAAACTCGTTGTGGTCACGTAGGGTTTTTTTTATTACAGCGGGCTTCCTCTCAATGGCTCGCATTGAAATCCAACAAAATGATGAAATGGAACATTGTTGGGATGTTTTCTTGTGTATTAAAGATTATCAAAGAGTTAGTACTGTACATTTATTTCATTAGCGTAAGATTTAAAAAGGACAAAATGTTTCGGGTGCCGTTGCAGCCACTTTATCAGGTAACAAAGAGCTTTCATGAGAAAGATGAGTTTGCTGCTGATGAAGGACGTGTTAGTCCTGTCTCCTGGTGAAGATCAAGAGCATGTTGCATTATATTGAAACGTTTTAAAACTTCACCCTACAATAAATAGATGGAGCTTTTAGGATGGTGCAGGAACACTCGGGCCCTCCCAAATCATGCAGCATTAAAAACTAAAATTGTGACGCCAAAGGTCTCAAAGAAACTTTTCTCACATTGAAATCTACAAAATTAGATTTTTTTGTTTATTTAAGTCGCATCAACAACTGAGGTCATTAGCGACTACTTTAAATACAACTTTACAATATTAATATGGCAATTAAACAGAATATTACACTAAATATATACAAATTTGTGGAGACAGACATTATATGTATTTTCAATGATACAATATTAGTTTTAAGTATCTATGCTAATACAATTAGATTTATTTAAGAAAATAGCTATCTTTACAGAATTGTATTATTTTATTTTGGAATTCGTTGGATGATAGGATCAATTCGGAGTTTTGCGATGAGATCTTATTGAACATTCTATTAAGTTTTTGCTGATTCAACGCTTCTCTAGTCTATCTCAGCTGCTCAGAGACGTGCAGAATCTGCAACTAATGTGAATGAGAGGGAAAAAGAGGCAGAAACAGGCAGAAATAGAGACACAGAGAGAGACTCAGATAGACTGAGACAGGAACAGAGACAGAGAGACGGAGAAAGATTGAGAGAGAGAAAGAGAGCGAGAGAGGAGAGAGAGAGAGAGAGACGAAGAAAGATTGAGACACACACACAGAAAGGGAGAGGGAGAGAGAAAGAGGGAGATGAAACGCAGAACGTCTGCCGGGTTCCGCTAGTTTTTTGTAAAACTCATTACAAATCGTAAAATAGGACATGCGAAAACTAAATATTTTCAAGCAAATACCAACACAAATTCGACTATTATAACCAGAGACCGAATACCCAAGCAATAACGATAAATGTATTTATACCGGTATAGATATACATTTACCTCTATTATATCTTTTCAAAATACCTTTAAAACGACCGGAATAAGACGTCAAGTATCGGTATTTTACCTTTATCCGACATCAACTGTATTGTAGAGGTATTATACCAGTATTTTCTCAAGAAAATACAGGTATTTGGGAAGAAATCATTGATTTTTACCGCTGAGATGGTTCAGAGAAATAACTATTGACACTGCAGTGTTTCTGACCGGGAGATCTAGGGTTCGAGTTTCGGCGGTGGCGGATATTCGAGACAATATTCTAGCTAGGGTGAATCATGTCGTTGGCTGGGAAATAATTCTAGTAGTGGGGTTTCCTGAGCAGTTTTCTATGTTTTTTCCGATCAGAACTCTCTCAGCCTGAATCAGTGAAAAACTACTGATTGACAGTGACTATTCACTGATTTCAATCAGTGAAGTATCACATTGCTTCTCCAATACTGTAATGCACAAACCCAAAAATCCTACTACTGAGAAATCACTGTATTGCTTTAAACAAATGCTTCAAAAACATAAACATTTAATAAATATAATACAATAAATATAATAATAATATAATATAATAATAAATATGATTATAATTTATATCTGTATTTGAAGAGTTTTCCCTTGATATCTCAATAGTAGGATTTTTGGGTTTGTGCAGTATAGTACAGTACTGGAAACATAAATTGATCGCGGCCGTCTGCGGCTAAGTTCAGCTTTTGCACGGCTTGGCCAGCCCTTGTCATGACGAAACGTCGCAGGCGGAGCCTCACAAACCATCGTAGCCAATCTCGATGCAGGGGGGAGTGCCCTAACAAAATTACGACGTACAAAATGGCGGGCGCTGCTAGTTCAGATGTGGAAGTATTTTCAAATAAAAATACATGGAAGAAACACTTGTATGAACATGAAAGTAAATTCATTGAAAAATATATGAACACAAAGCACTTAACCACTATTAACACAATTCTTTTGAAGAAATTACATTGATATCAGATAAAATAACACTAATTTTAGAACGATTACGTTCTTATACACATTTAAATTCCAATATTCTTGTTCAAACACAATTTATGAACTTTATCAAATGACCAGTTTACTACAGAATTTTGCGATAAGAAAACGATTATAATTGCATATTTTAATGGTTCATATGTATATTACATTTGCAAAAATGCAAAATACTGTCTTTCTCGAATCGTTAGGACTGCTAGGGAAACGTTTTAATAAAAGAAAGTAAAATTCAAAGACCAACTGTATATTTATCATTAAAGTAACAATTAAACTAGATATTAAGCAATTAATTTGCATCTCATGTGAAAATTGTTATTTTGCTATCATCAAATCAGGGACAATTTGGGGACACTCCCCGGCAGGAATAGCGCACATTTCGCAATTGCTTATAAAATTGTTAATTGTTGCAAAATTGTGTGAATCCGCGGTTTTTGGTTCTGGGACATCAGAAAACTCTTCCCACTTTAGAAATGCAAAAATTGGAAATTGTTTATAATGTTACAAATTTTGCAATTCTTTTTTATTCTCTCAACTCAATTCCCTTTACACAAGATGCAAAATTCAGCAATCCAACCGGAGCTATCGCCTTTCGTTTTCGTGATACGCAATTGTTTATAGGTTCTTCGCGTCTGATGCCAACCCTCACTTGTTTCCAACCGCCAATTCATTCGATTTGGCTGTCAAATATAAAATTCAAATAGTTTTTCAGTGTCTTGCTTTTTGCTTATTAAATTGTATTAACGATTTGTGACTTACGACAAATCGGTAGAAATTGTTGCTCATGAGCTTTTTTTAACTTTCGAAATTTAATTTCTATTCTTCATGTATTTTTGAAACAGTAGTTTGGTTATTTTGATTCGTCTGTGTTGTAACCGCTTGTCATCGGCTACATTCATGACAAAAGAAATATAGAAGCGACAATACCCGACATCATGCCCTACAAATAGTTCCTATAGTAGCGAAGAGATGGCGTCACCCAGAAACAGATTTCTGAACGTACTCTGGTTATAGCCAATCAGAAACTTTTGTAGAAATACGGATGTGGCATGAAGTTTGTGTCGGAAGAGTTCGTCCTTCTTTCTGGTTCGAGTCGCTGAAGTGATTAGAAGGCTACTACTCACCACACAATCGACGAGGACACGTGGAAAATAGGAATCTAAAGCTTTAATAAAAGGTAATTGTCTGAATTTTTTTCTGGGATTACTCACTGTGATGTGTCAGGAAATTACGGAAATTCTAAATGAATATTAAAACTTAAATCAACAAATGAAAAAACAACAGTGGTAGTAGACTAAATGAATTTATAAAACCACGTTGCTGCATTCTCGTTGTTGAAACTAGAGAGTTTTTTGTAACATAGGACGTGTTTCTGTTTCTTTGTTACAGCTTTTGGTTTTTGGTTTTAGCTTTAGTTTTTATTTTTTTTTGGATTTCATTACGGAAATTCTATTGGAGAATTTGATAATTCTGAAAAATATGGTTTATCTGACAACTGGCTCGACTTTTACTATAACGAAGTTATAATTTGGATTTTTGGACTCGCTTTCCCTAGTGACCATCGCCTCCGTGTAGCTGTGGTTAAATTTTTGCTGTACAACGAGGAGAAGGCGCAGGGAAATACCCCGATTCCATCGCGGTAGGCAGCGCACAAACCGTCGCAGAACAACGACGACCTTAAAGGTGAACATCGCTCGACAGCCGTCTAAAAGCGCGGATAAAGCTTGAGAATTCGCCTAGTGAGTCACAAGAAAACAGAGAGAATATTCACTAAATTGCAGCTTAGAAAACTTTCAAGATAAATTATGGTTGCACTGAAAACGTTGTAATGTGATCTTCCCTCAGTAGCAGACGTTGATCAGGAAAGTTTTACTGAACATTTGTCTTGATAACCAGTGAATTTATTTTTCTGCAGTCGTAAGAAATCAGATCAGAACAATTTTTATGTTTATTGATAAAGTCGTCCTTGTATATAATTCTTTATCTAAATTCATACAAAATTGACAATGATGCTTAAAATCATTTAAGGGGAAAATTGTCTATTAAAATTTTGAACATGAGTGAAAGCCGTTAAACTATGTCTTAGAAAACATTATTTCGTGAACAGTCAAGAGACATTGTAAAACAGAATTTTGCACTGAAAGGTCACCAGAAGCCGAATATTAAATGAAAATTTTGAGTAATGTTATTTATGATTTAAAAGGATAGAGTGAATTTTAAACATTGTTTGTATGTTTTTTTCACAGGATAATTATTTGAATTGTATTGTGTGTTTCATTAAGAGATAATTTTTTTGTGAAGTGTGCATATGATTTTTGCTTGTTTCGTTTAAATGTAGATCAAAGTCATTATTATTTTAGTTAAAACTGCAGTTTAGGTAGAACTAGCTACCATGGTTTAAACAAAAGAAAAGTAAGCACATGGGAAAAATATGTGAACTTGAGTGTACAAAGAGATCTTATTTAAGAGAATACATGTTATTTTTACTTAAAACTATGAAATTGTGTTTGCTTCTCAAGTGACTATTAGTTTAACAAAGAAACCCCACCACCGATAGGGAATTTATCCATGATTTGAGGTATTCCCAGGTTTGCGTGACGGGTAACCACGCGTCACGAAATAAATAAAAAAAGATTTATTTTCGTAATTCGGCGTACTACAAAGTAGGTAGGTACGTGACGTTACATTTTGGCCCCCAACTGGTTGACTCAAATTATTAAACTTTCGTAGGTAATATCATAACAAACAAAAATTTGTTAACGAATTTTTTATTTTGAAACAATTACAGAAGTGTAGTATTGGGGTGTGTAGCATTAGTAGTTCTATTGTAAATCTGAATTTTCATTACGACTGGTTAAATGGCAGATAAATTTGATAGAGCTAGGAATCTTGAACAGATCTCGTCAAGTAGTGAGGGGGAAAGAAGCTGTTGCAAACAGCAGAACAATCTAGGAGAGTCTGAAGTACAGTTAGGAGGGACGGTAATTTGCATTCAACGCCGAAACCTTCTCCGACGGAATCAACATCTACTTAAAGAGATGAATTTCCCGACGGAAGCAGATATTCTTAGAGCTAATGATATGATGCTAGGCTCATGGCAGTTCATGACTCAAATCGAACGCAAATTTGATTTAGTTAACGCCCAATCAAGTCAACAAAATGAACAACTTGCTGCACAACTAGATAAATTAAACAAACAAACGACAACAAGAGGCGAGTACAGTTGAATTAAATCAACAAATTGCACCAATTGGCTGAAAAAAACAAGCAACAGGAGGCGGTACGGTTGAATTAAATCAACAAATTGCAGTCAATTAGCTGAACAAAAGAGCAGATTAACAAAAACTAGAAGAACAGGAGGCGCGTACAGTTGAACAATTACAGCTAAAATTGAAGAACAAACGAAAGTATGTCAGCTAAATTAGCGGAACAGGACGAGAAATTTAAATTTCCCAACTTTCTAGAGATCTTATTGACAGACTGAAGCATTAGAATTAAAATTCACGCAGTCATCCGAACATTTAAAAAGCCGAAATTAAGGAGGACCTTGATGTTCAAATCAAACAGATCACTTCTAGTTTTAATTCTAAGACAGATTTAATTAAACTAAGGTTACTCAAGTTGAGAATAAAGAAAGAAGACGGTCGAGGAGCAAAACAAGGCTATCCAAATTATTTCTAATAAAAAAGAAACCCATTAGCCACGATGTGACAAGATTAAATCTGCGTACAAGAAAATAGTGAGAAATTCAAATTTTAAACCAGACAAAGCAAGAAGTAGAAGCAAAAGTTGCAGATATAAAGGAGAGGATGAAATTTACCATCTTCTTCTGTTTTGCATCATTCGAGCACATTATATTCCTCCTGGTTTAACGTTTAGTCTAGGAAAAAAAAATCCGTGCATGTTTATAAAGGCAGTAGAAAATTTCTTTATGTTATATAATTTTCCTGAAAGCAAGAAAGTCAGAATATCTACCAAAAATGTTACAATCTATGCGAAATTTGGGGGGGCCCGATACATTAGATCCGTTACCAGCTACTTTCCCAAAGAATTTAAGGAAAAATTCTTAATCGTATTGGAATTACAGAGCCCCAAATTAACTTTAGGTTAAATTTGATGTAATACCTGGCAAAGGGAGGTTAGCATGCAAGTTAGCAACAGAGAAGCTAGCAGGTCTTGTTTATGCACCCCATTTCAGAGAATGAAATAGTATGTTTATTGATCAGACATTTCCCGTAGGCATAAAAAATTTGTTGAAAGAGTAAATTTACAATGTCTTCAGAAAAACGTTGCCAACTTGGATTGTAGATGCATCATATGAAATGAAGAAAAATTTAAAGCAAGTCATCACCATTCAAATGCTATTATAGTTACCCCAAGAGGAACAGTAACGGCAATAAAAATAAGCAAAGGTGAAGAACAAGGCTACAACAGAGATGAAGAAATAGTTCGCCCCGACGAAGCAAGTAAAATTTCAGGGGAAAGAAGTCAACCAACCAAAGTTTTTACCTCAACTGACCAATTTAAACAATGGCAGATATGAGTGGACCATCGACGTCACGTGATTCTAACCCATTGATCACGGAATTAAACTAATAAGGTTTGTCTCGAATGGTCCCCCCGAAACAACCATTCTTCCATTGATGTCGAAGAGGTGACTTTCAGGTCCATGGCAGTTATACATTCCGCTTTGGGAAACGCAAAAGATTTTTGCGAATGTAAAGATTACAAAACGCAAATGCCCTGATAGAAGTAGAATGCGTAGGAAAAAGGTCCTAGCATTAGTCGCCCGGGATGACTTGCTCGGTAATAGTGGAAAGTTTGTTAGATGAACTTTCAGGGATGGCAGTAGAATACCACAATTCCTATGCGGAAGTCGTATCTGATGGGGCAAGAAGAAGAAGTCGACCTATCTACCGACAAGTACTATTGCAGCTGACAATGGGAAAAGAAGGTTACAGATGTCTGTAAAAGTACGAAGGAGTTATTGTACCCACTGATCCTGGGGTGGACTTCCTCAAAGACCATAAAGTAATCATGGACATGGCGAAAAATTGTTTGCAAATTCAAGGAACGGCATAATTCATTATCATCCATTTGATGAAGATGAACATCGAATATACCATGCGAACTGTATCAAGGTCAACAACCTTCCCACTTTGTTAAAAAATGCTGTGAGAAAAAATAGGAACTTAAACCACAACAGGAAGAACTTTAAAATTGTTAATAAGATATCAACAAGTTTTGAAAAATGTGAAGGGGCCATAAAAGATTTTGAATTTCATATTGACTAACTGATGAACGGCCATATGCATCACATAACACCTAACCAGTTATATCGGGAGAAGTGGATGAACATTCAGTCCATGTTAAACGATAAAATCATTAAGAAAGAAAGGACTCCATATTTAAATCAATATTCATTGTAAAAGAAGAATGGAGCTACGCCTATGTTTAGATGCTCGAAAATTGAATGCGAAACGATCCGTACCGAGATAGACCCCCCAAGATAGGGGAGATGTTAGCGAAACTTCAAGGTGTTAGGTGGATCACGGTACCATTTCACAGCATCTTACTGGCGATTCCTATAGCTAGGATTCGCAGAAATATACTGGTTTCGTGTACAGGGTATAAGCTACGTATATCAGCGAGTTCCGTTAGTTTAAAGAATTCAGCTGCCGCATTAATCCAATGCTTAGAAAATTATTATCAACAAAAAATTGTATCATGCCCATTGGTGTATGTGGATGATGTTATCGTGTTTGCGACAACATTCCAGAGCACTTATGTCTTTTTAGAAAATTTATTTAAAATCTTGATTGATAACCACCTTCAGTTAAACGTAGAAAAATCTAGTTTCTGTAGGAAACAAGTGGATTTTTTAGGTTACCAATTATCTACTCAAGGTTTGAGTATGAAACCAGAAAAGATTATGAGATTGACAAGTTAGGCCGAAGAACCGGAAGCAGTTGAAAGGATTTCTGGGATGTAATTCTATAGTCGGTTCATTCCAAATTATTCGATGTCTATTGTACAATTTCTACCATTGTTAAAAAAAAACCAGCCATGGGAGTGGACTGAACACAAAGCAATTCCAAGATTTAAAAGCTTGTTTTATTATTCTTGTGTAATCGCCTCCCCCAAATTTTGAGAAAAATTTATACTAAACAGACAGAAAGTGACCATGCAATGGAGCTGTTTGTATCAGATCATTGATGGTAAAGAAAGTTGTATCTTTATAAGTAGGGATTAGAGGACCCGAACTGAATTTTCAGTCACAGAAAGAGGCGAATGTCATATGTGGGCCATCCATAAATTAAGAGAATATCTCGTTGGAAGACATTTCACAATTAGGACGGACCACAAGGCATTAATTTTTAAACCGTTGTCCCCCAAAACAATGACCGATTATTACGTTGGATATGTACTTCACAATATTTTTTTACAGTAAAACATTGCCCAGGAGAGCTTAACCACCTCCCAGACATACTTAGCGAAATACGCTTCGACCGGAGGAAACGGTAGAAGAGAAAAACGATTCTTTGCATCCATACAATTAAATTACCTAGAAATGCCACATTTAAACTGGCGAGATGATGCCATCCACCAGCAGCAGGAAGAATTAACTAGGAAGGTGAAGTCATTTTTGCGTGGGGAACTTGACCCTGAAGATGCTGATGGAATTCGCTGGACGAGAGAAGGCGATAGATGGAAATTAGTAGAAGACGTCGTTCTCGTCAAGACAAGATCTGAACCACTACGTATAGGATCTGGATGCCAAAATCCTGACGTACGAATTATATGCTTGTTCACAGAAACTTGGACTTTTTGGAGCGGATAAAATCGATAAGACTATTCAAATCGCTCACTGGAAGGACATAAAAACAAATTAGAAGAACGATTGCGGTTTGCGTCACCTGTCAGCGCACCAAATATCCTAATCCTATTTTGCGGAGCTCGACAACAATTCTACCACCCAAAACGAATGAACTAGTAGCAATAGACCTTTATGGACCTCTTCCAAAAACCAAGTATGGTTACAAATACATTTTCGTTTGTCAATACAAACGAAAGGACGTCAATCTCTTTTAGTTCACCAAGTTTCTGTGTCCAACAAACCGACGCAAAAATTGTTACATCAATTGGACAAGTATCTTACAGAACCGGGATTTTGAAAAATTGTTGTCGGATCATGGCCCGCAATTTACTAGCGATCATTGGATCCAAGCCATGGAAGAGAAGAATATTACCCATATCTTATCTAGTATTCGACATCCTCAGTCAAATCCATCCGAAAGGGTAATGCGAGAACTATCCGGTTGTTTCGGTGTATTGTTGTCAGTGACATACCGACGGGTATTTACTGGTACCTTTATCAACCAGTGGCTCAATGCGGTACATCATGACACTATTAACATGACCCTTTGGGGGCCACTTCAAAGGAGAATTGCGCATGTGTTAGAACACCTGCGAGACCGAATCACCATTCCCGAAGTCACGGATGAAGGATTGCGCGACAGTTACATCGTAAAGCAAGAAAGCGGTTGGACCAGCCCAAAATTTGCTCCACACATTTATTGAAGGGCAAGAGTTATGCTACGTCTCCCAAAATCAGACGTCAGGCAAAACAAATTTCAAATTCTTTGCATTGTATGAAGGACCATACAGGATATCAGAGTTCGACCCCAATGTTGCGGAACTAGTGGATGACAATGACGCAGCATCGAAGACTTAATTTTTATAATTCAAAGCCATTTCAGAATAAAGTAAAGAAGAATTAAGCACCGTAGAATGCAAGGGGTATGTGAAATCAACTAAGAAGATTTTTTCGGAATTTTCTATCGCGAGAAAAATCTTTTTTAAGGGAGGGGATTATGTAACCGCTTGTCATCGGCTACATTCATGACAAAAGAAATATAGAAGCGACAATCCCGACATCATGCCCTACAAATAGTTCCTATAGTAGGCGAAGAGATGGGTCACCCAGAAACAGATTTCTGAACGTACTCTGGTTATAGCCAATCAAACTTTGAGAAATACGGATGTGGCATGAAGTTTGTGTCGGAAGAGTTCGTCCTTCTTTCGGTTCGAGTCGCTGAAGTGATTAGAAGGTACTACTCCACCACACAATCGACGAGGACACGTGGAAAATAGCGGAATCTAAAGCTTTAATAAAAGGTAATTGTCTGAATATTTTTCATGGGATTACTCACTGTGATGTGTCAAGAAATTACGGGAAATTCTAAATGAATATTAAACTTGAATGCAACAAATGAAAAAACAACAGTGGTAGTAGACTAAAATGAATTTATAAAACCCTTTTGCTCATTCTCGTTGTTGGAAACTAGGGAGATTTTTGTAACATAGGACGTGTTTCTGTTTCTTTTTACAGCTTTTTTTGGTTTTAGCTTTTAGCTTTTATTTATTTTGGGATTTCATTACGGAAATTCTATTGGAGAATTTGATAATTCTGAAAAATATGGTTTATCGACAACTGGCTCGACTTTTACTATAACGAAGTTATAATTTGGATTTTTGGACTCGCATTCTGAAGTGACCATCGCCTCGTGTAAGCTGTGGTTAAACTTTGCTGTAAAACGAGGAAGGCGACGGAATACCCCGATTCCATCGCGGTAGGCAGCGCACAACCGTCGCAGAACAACGACGACCTTGAGGCGTGAACATCGCTCGACAGCCGTCTACACTGAAAAGTTGAAAATTTGCTTTTCAAATATAATTGCATGTTTGTAACATCTGTTTATAAAACTGAAAAATTTTTCTTTTTTTAACGGATCGTTTCGCTTATTCTCTGCACATTTTAGAAGGACTCCTTTGTGTCCTAATTCCAGGAATTATTTCGCAGGAAAGTTTGTCCACCGGTCGAATGGAAAACGTCCAGTAACGCATTTTCGCGTGTCGGTTTAGTCACTACCTGCGTTAGCCGTTGTCCCAAACCAACTCGTTAACGAGGCGTTGGCGCGCCTTCGCCCTCCCCCTCCCAAGTAGCGTGCGTAAATTTAGTCTCCTCCGATAATGACGTTTTCCCACTTTCCTGATTTCGCGGGTTCGCTCTACAAGTCTTTGCAACGGCTCGTCCCAAAGGAGAAGTTAGGACAAAGAAGAGGAAGGAAAAATCGTGCGAGCGGTCCATAGTCAGCTCCGTAAGTAATGCTCCGTCATTCGCCTGGATTGGTCAGAGCAGCCGGGCCCCTTGAATTTTCCTTTAGATAACGGGTCAATTCAATCCAGATAAATTAAGCTAGTGTCGAAATTTCAGCACCGTTATGATTCGAACCTACAACCTCCCCCACCGAGGTGCATCAGAGACAACGGATTGCTGACTCCCGGGTAACAGGCCACCCCTGAAAAATCACTACACTTACAGAATTTATCATAGCAGTTGATGGGTCGGAAAATAATAATTTAATCCATTTAAACCCTGATTTTTTTAGTGAATACACATCTGTTTATCTTTCAGTTTTCCCCAATTTTACAATGTTTTCTTACCTGCCAGAACAGCCCAACCTCACATACCGTGATGGATACTGTTGATATGAAATTGTTAAGCCACTTTCAAAACTCATAAATATAAATGTTTAAATTCTATGAAGCTTTGTATATAGCTTTACCACAATTACTGGGGACCTTTCACGACCTGGCAGGAGCCAGGTCGAAGTCGAAATCGCAGCGTGCTGCCTGTCTCTGTCCTACTCTTACACCGCGCGCCATTGTCACCCTATCAGTTGGCAGTTCCATTTCCTCAGGGCATGTAGGGTGACAAAACTGGTGTTTCAAAGCAGGTTCAGAAAGTCGTGAGATCTATTAATTATTTACGCCGCCTCGCGATATGCAAAGTGAATTGTTCTAATGTAATTATTTAATCATGCGTGACGCCATTTCTGAACTTTATTATCAACTACGTTAATTTTTGTGTTTTATTGCGCTCCGTGAACGCCTTCTTGTGAACGCCCTTTATGTCCAGTGACCTGTCCTAAACCTGCACCCCACTTTAGAAACACTGAAAATTCTTGCCCCTAATTTTGGGCAATTTCAGTCCCCCCCAAAAATTTGGGCTTTTACCAACCTCCCAAATTAAGGTATCAAATTGAGGCTGGTAAGCTTAGCACCCCCTTATTCAAAATTCAAACTTTGTACGGTCGAATTAAGAGAATTTTGGGCTACCGCGCGCCACATTACAATGTTTCCAAAATCCTCCATAAATAAGAAAACAAAAAATTAAAACCACCCCAATTTCTCAAAATTCAAAAATGTTTGCGTTATAATTTTGGGTTAATTTTGGGCTCATGACACCAAAAACCATATTTTTGGTGCCACTCTACCCCCTAAAATTAAGGTTTCCATCCCATCCCATTTTCTCAAAACTCAAAAATTTTTGCGCCATACTTTTGGTTAATTTTGGGCTCTAAATTTACCTCCATTTATAAAAAGGGTTTTTGCGGTACGAAAAATGTTTTTGGTGTGAGTAGCCCAAAATTATGGCGCAAGAATTTTTGAGTTTTGAGAAAATTGGGTGGTTTGGATTTTTTTCTTATTTAAGGTTCAGTTTCGAAATTTTGAAAAGTGACGTTCGGAAGTCCAAATTCACTTGATTCGATTGTTAAAAAAATTGAGTTTTGAGTAAGTGGGGGTAGCTAGGTTATACCACACCTTATTTAAACTTTAATTTCGGGGGTTAGTGTGGTACCCAAAAATATTGTTTTTAGTGTCAGGAGCCCCAAATTAGCCCAAAAACATGCCGCAAAAACTTTTGAGTTTTGGGAAATTGGGGTGGTTTTTAATTTTTTGTTTTCTTATTTAAGGGTGAGTTTTGAAATATTGAAATGTGGCGCTCGTGAGCCCAAATTTCACTTCTTTCGACCGTACAAAAATATTTGAATTTTGAGTACGTGGGGGTGCTAGCTGTATCGTCCCCTATTCTGAAACCTTAATTTCGGGGGGGGTACCAAAAATATTGTTTTTGGTGTCACTAAAGAACCCCAAATTAGCCCTCAATTATGATATAATTCTTTTTGTTTTGAGAAATTGGGGTGGTTCTGTTTTTTTGTTTTCTTATTTACGGATGGTTTTCGAAATTTGGAAATGTAGCGCTCGGAAGCCCAAAATTCAACTAATTCGTACGTACAAGAAATTTTGAGATTTGAGTAAGTGGGGGTGCTAGCTTTACTGGCGTAGTGATCTGTACTTGTGAGCGCGAGCTGCTAATTGTTATTACTTGTTCCGGCTTCTGCGCGCGTCAGCGTGTGCCAAGGGCGCTCGCTCCGTGGAATTCCACTCCACCCGACCTTCAACGATGTGTGACGTCAGCACCTCTCCCCATTGGACGCACACCGCTGATGCGTCAACATGCGGCAAATAGCGATCGAAATACAAATCTATGTCATATGTCTTATTTTCAGTCCAAGTGAAACTGTTATTGTTTTACCCGTTCATGACGTGTTCATTTCAGTACAAGTGAACTATATTTAATTTGCCATCGAATGTAAAATTTATTAACGCCTTTTTTAATAATGTCAATCTTATGAACATCTGCGATGTTCGCATCCAATCAAAACATTTTATGTAATGTTCATTTATCTTTAATTATGTTATTTTGTAACCGATCAGGTCTATGTTCAGTGATTCTCCCAAATAATAGCAATATTTCCCTACAAGTATAATCAATTACAGCTATGAGCGGGCATTCACCATGTAAGTTCTCTGGTACTTCAAACTTAGTAATTGAGGTGTCAGCCATTGGTGATTTCACAGGTAATCCCCCTCCAGTTTACAGCCATCTATACCAGCCCTAATGAAGCATTTCGCAAAATGATTATGAAAGAAAGTTATTTTCTCTTTGTGGAAGGTGTGAGCGACATTATTTTTCATTAAAATGCTGGCATAATACCGGTATAACCTTCATGAACGTCCGTACCGATATTGACATCCTAGAAAGGTATTTTACCGGTATAAAAGAATAAAGGTATTTGACGGACGTATGAAAAAATACCGGTATTTTATCGGTATTCAATACCTGATTCGGTCCCTGATTATAACAGCGTTTCATTCAGCTTAATCATGTCCCAACCGTCAGACTGAATACACAGAACTACACTTGCTCTCTCGCGAGGCGGAATGCCACTGTCGCATTCCAATCTGATATTTATTAAGGCTAGCAAATAGAGCACGGTAAATTAGAATAAGCAAAATTACACCAAATTATTAATAATTTTAAAAAATACATACCTTTTTGAAAGTTCTTTAGAACGGATTTTTTAGAATAGACTTAATTTAAGTAAAACATTTAAGAACAAGCGCGCGTCCACCGAGATAAATCCTAGAAATTAGAATGGTCTCTAGGCCCTGAAGGAAAAGCTCAAAGCAATAAAGATTCAAAATTAATCCAAAGCTATAAGTTGCCCTTGGAGTAAATGATTGCGAAAAAGCATGTTCTTCCTCACAATATTTGTAAAGCATACGTAATATGCTTATATGTATACATTGCAACATCATATTGTGATGGTACATACACATAAAGGCAATAAAAATAATTATGGGAACCAGATGATTAGGGGTCTTTGTAGGGTGAAGTCAAAGATTGGAATCACACGACAGAAAATTTTCAATGTATATGGGATTTAGTCAAAGATTTCTTCCGGGCTGAAGGGCCGTGGTCCATTGGAAAACATATTTCCAGACGTTTCGTCCGCAACTATGGCAGACATCCTCAGTGGTGATGTGGTCTCGGACGAAGAATCCTCCTTTAAAAGGGTTTCCCCGGTGACGCGGGAAATGCCCCGGGCCGCGTGATATTTGTACCAGCAGGACTGTGGTGAGGCGGGTACTGATTGTTTGGCCGGATGACGTGGCGGACGCTCACTGTGTGTACGTGACTGTTGTCATGTTCCCCCGTGCCTACATGACCACTGCTTGACGTCTTTGTTTTCGTTAGGTTTGCTTTGGCCTGGCGGATTACGGGGATCAAATCGGATTGATTTTTATTGCCTCCTCCTTTCTAATTTAAATTCCGGGATGTTTGTGAATTTCAATGGCTTCAGTTTAATCGTCATGGTAGTGAGCTGGTGGGTAAAACATCCACGTCTTCGAATCTTATGTTGTGTTCACGGGCAGAGAGGCGTGTTCGGCTACTGCTGACTTTATGAGCAAAACGGCAGTTCCTTTTTTGTTCGGAGGCCTGGTGTTGATGCTCCGTTGTGTAGTGCCAATGTATCGCGCCACAGGAACATGGAATTCTATAGACCCTTGCTGATGATAATGGATCTCTTCTGTCCTGGCAGATCGGAATAAGTGTCGAAGCTGTATGGAGCTGAAAATAGCTTTATATTGTGTTTTCCTAGCACTTTTCCATACGGTCCGTGATTTCTTACATAGGTAGCTACTTTCAGTGTTTGGTTGGCATTTGTTTCACTGCGTGAAGTTTTCTTTGGATGGAGTGCTCTCTTGACTCCGCTGCAGAGTATCCTTGGCCTGCAACGCTCTGTTGAGGTGACTCAATTCCTCAGGTAAACTGTCATTTTCCCCATATCCTTGTTGCCCAGTAACCAAAATTTTTATCATGGCTCTCTTCTGACTTGGTGGTGATTGGACATTTTGTTAGGTATCTATCTGTGTGAGTAGGTTTCCCTTTCACAGTGTGTCCCAGTGATCCGTCTGCATTCTTGGTAACAAGTACATCTAAGAAGGCCAGCTTTTGTCCCGCTCCTTTTCCATTGTGAAATGAATAGGATGGACTCTGTTGAGATGTCGAGGAAATCGTTGAGGTATTTTTTCCGTGGCTCCATACGACAAAAAGTGTCGTCAACATATCGAAACCAACACTTGGTTTAAAAGGCGCGGTGTTCAGCGCTGTAGTTTCAAACTCCCTGTATAAGTTGGCGACGACCGGGCTAAGGGGTTACTCATGGCGACCCGGTCATTTTGTTCATAAAATTCTCCATTCCCAGGAAGTATTTGGGGGTGAGAACATGTTTGAACAAAGCTGTAATATCATCTGGAAATATATCTCGCAGTAATGCCATAGTTTCATTCACCGTACCATCGTGAAGAGTGAGACCACATCAAAGCTGATGAGGAGATCCTCAGGCTGCAAAGTAAAATGATTTCAGTTTTTCAATGAAGTGCATTGAATCTCTGATGTATGTGTTGGTTTTTACCTGTGCGTTTCAAGATGTTGCAGAGATATTTGGAGACGGCGTGATTGGAGGGCCCAAAAGTGCTGACAATAGGTCATGCAGTACCTCTGGTTTGTGGATCTTCGAAATCCGTATAGTCTCGGTGGTAATGCTTCGATATCCTTATTGAACGTTGTTTTTCCTCAGGTATTGACGAGTTCTGAGCAGTAGGTTGATTTGGCGAAAGTATTCTTGCTGTGATCCGCGGTAGCTTGGTGAGGGCTGTGGATCCAGAAAATTTCCCCCACTTTCTTCTGGTAGTCAGATGTGTTGAGAACGACCTTGCATTACCTTTGTCTGCCGAGTAAAAGTATGTCCTTGTTGCTCTTTAAGTTCAAGGATGTCTTCTCTGTAACAGTAAGATTGCTCTTGGGGGGTTTGGCCTGTGTAATATTCTCGAAGCATCTCTCCGGATCTCTTCTGCCATCAGTTGGCAAGGGCGTATCCCAGACTCGATATGGAGATAATCTCTTAAAAGGATTGTAGTAGGAGCTACTGCGTAGTTCGCTCCCTTGGGGAGGACTGCTATTTCAACTGAGGACAGTAGGTGGTTTGATAGGTTGGTGACTGTGCGTTTTGTATCTAACACTGGTGTTGGTTTATGAGAAACCCAATCTGTCATATTTCTGCATTTGTTTCTTGGTCAAGTAGGCCCGTTTTGTCATCATGGAGTTGTATGTGATCTGAACTACCCAGTTATCCCAGTTACCAAGAATGCAGACGGATCACTGGGACACACTGTGTACCGGAAAACCCACTCACACAGATGAAAACCTCAACAAATGTCCAATCACCACCAAGTCAGAAGAGGGCCCTGATGAAAACTTGGGTTTCTCGTGCAACAAGGATATGTGAAATGACAGTTTACAGGAATTAGTCACCTCACAGGCGTTGCAGGCCAACGGATCTCTGCAGCGGGAAATCAGGAGGCACTCCATCCAAAAAACTTCACGCAGTGAACAATGCCAACCAAACACTAAAGCTCCTTAGTGAAGAACATCACGGACCTATAGGAAAAGTGTGAAAACAATATAAAGCTAACAAGCCCCTACAGCTCGACACTTATTCGATCTGCCAAGGACAGAAGAGATCCATTATCATCAGCAAGGGTCTATGAATTCATGTTCTTGCATATCATTCATACCTTACGCAACGAACACCAGGGGTTAACACAGGAACTGCCGTTTGGCTACCCTGAAAGTCGGGAGTTGGGAACACGCCTCTCTGCCGTGAAAAAATAGATTCGAGACGTGGAAATTTTCCCCACAGCTCACTACCATGCGATTAAACCGTGAACATGCAAACATCCCGGAATTTCAAGAAAGGAGGAGATGAAATCAATCGATCCCGTAATCCGCCAGGCCAAGCAAACTAACGAAAGACGTCAAGTGGTCATGTAGGGACGCGGGCATGACAACAGCCGTAACACAGTACGTCTCCTCATCCCGGCAGCCCAAACGTACGCCTCACCACAGTCCCGCTGGGACAAATATCCGCCGGGCACTCTCGTCACCGGGCTCTCAAGGAGGATTCTTCGTCCGGACCTCGCCACCGAAGGATGTCTCCAGTTGCGGACGAAAGTCTGAATTGTTTTCCAATGAAACCCCGGCCTTTAGCGAAGAATTCTTTGACTACAACTCCGGCCGTGAAAGCCTACATTGTTTTATTATATGGGATTTATTAATCCTCTAAAGTAACAACTAACACACATCAATTAACCATAAATTAACCATAAACAGCAAAAACAAAATTAAACATTAGCACTTAGTAAAATTACTACTCCCTTCAATATCTTAAACGTTTCAATATTTCACACATACTAGTAACTGATACATCATATCTCTTTCTTTGTCCTAATGGGATTCCATACTATATCCGCAGGTAATAATTGAACATTTAAAAATTTACTAAATGAAAGGTTCTCAAATTGAACCACCTTAATACAGCTTGGAAACAGTTAGCAATTCTTTCACATTTGCGTTAACATTTTCAGTTAGTTCCCCCACCAAAGAAATTCTTAATCTAATATTTACAACTTTCCTTTTCAAAAACACATGGTCATTATTAATCTCTTACTAATGATCTCTCTGCTAAATATGCTGCCCATAGAATATGGAGGTTTATTTTCAATTAACTTTCAATTTTGAATTCAATACGTCACAGCACTTCGTGATTCTGAATTGACCACTCACTGTACTGCAGGATCTGATTTAGAATTTAGAACACTTGACATTCTGCTGCAGCCGACCGTTTCTCTCCTCCGAACGTCATACCGCAGGCAACTGTGCCGCTGCACCACAAAGAACGCGAAGTTGTCCACCAAACCAGCACTCTCGAAATATTCATTTATTCACTCTGTGGTTTCATTTTATGATTTGCAGACGTTTGAATTAGGTGGAATTACTGGAAAAAAGAATTTTGAAATAGATATTACTAATTATTATCATTCTTTACAATATGATATGCCCTATTTTGTTTTTGTAGTCTTTCAAACGAATAGACTTAATAATCAAGAAAGGGACTCTAGTCAATTCGATCTAGTCTTCAAATTATATCTCTAAAAATGGTAGAAATGAAGAATTTCCATCCGAACCTTGGAATTTAAATCCTCCTCATGTGTATAAAAGACATGTACATTTACAGAATTCAAAACAATTACCAACAATAATAAAAATTTAGAATTAGCTATTTCACCGATTATATTCATTGAAAGCTCTCCTATTTATCTTATTAACACCTACATTCGAAAAAATGTGGATGCTACACAAAAAACTTCAATGAAATTATGTGCTACATTCCATAATCCAATTCCTGAAAATACTATAGGTTATGTTATAATGTATGGTAAGAAGAGTCTCACTTATGACTGATGTGATCTCTAGGTCTCGTAATCTCATACAACTCATTGTATCGCCTTGATACCGCCTTATCTCCCTTGCGCAACACCTATTTATTCTTATCTGTAATTAATTCTTAATATTTATGTAATTTATTCTCGTATCTTATCTTATTGTGTAATATTGTGCAACACCTATGTAATATTCTCATCATTTATTCTTAATTTATTCTTGTAATTTATTCTTAATTAATTATCTTATCTCATTATTATTATTCTAAAATTTGCAAAAGGACCCTCTCAATTTACACCACCAACTGAATGATGGGACAACTCCACAACTCTTTCTATGATTTACCTGTCTTTTACGAAGGAGTTACGAGAGTCACTCCAAAAGTTTTCAGAATACTATATTTAAAATCGAGATAACAAGTTCTTACCTTCACATCTTCTCGAAGTACTCTTCACCACACTCTATGCAACGTTTCATCCGATTAAACCAATTATCAAATGACGATCGCCACACTTCTTTAGAGATACTGCGAATCTGATCTTCATAGGCAGTCACTGCAGCCTGAGCTGACTCGAAACGATGAACTGGAATTTTTTCTTTCACATAAGGGAAAAAAAGTGACACGGGGCCAGGTCTGGACTGTAGGGTGGATGAGACAGTGTTTTAACCCTTGATTCTGTCAGAAATTCAGTTGTTGCTCTGGCTGTGTGGGATGAGGCGTTGTCATGGTGGATGAGGATTCCACGCAAACCTGATTTTGGACGGTTCTTTCTTATCTCTTCACACAATCTGGGCAAGCAAATTGTAGTGTACCATCTTGCAGTGACTGTCTTTTGTTCCACGAGTGGCACTGTCACAATATGGCCACAGGCAGAGAAGAAAGAACAAATCATCATTTTGCCAACGCTTCTGAGTTTTCTCACTTTCGTTGGAGGATTTTCATCTGGGAAGACCCACACTAATGACTGCCGTTTCATTTCTGGATCAAATTGATAAATCCAGCTTTGATCACCCGTCACGATGTTAAAAATATTTTTTGATCTTCCTCTATTGAACTTATCCAGGGTCGCACGACACCAATCCACCCGCGCCCTTTTTTGTTCATTTGACAGATTGTGAGGGATCCAGCGACAGCACAGCTTCCTAACGTGGAGCTTTTCTTTCAGGATCTGTCTCACTGCTGCTGATCCAATATTTAAAGCTTCCTAAATCTGAGCATATGTACAACGAGGGTCTTCCCTTAGCAAATGTTCCACTTTCAGCACATTTTCATCCGTTGTTGCTGCGTTGGGCATGCCAGAACGGTCTTCATCTTCCTGAAAGTCCCTTCCCCTCTTGAATTCGGCAAACCATCGATAGACAGTGACTTGTGAAGGGCAACCATTGCCAAACGCACGCTGTAATCTGATTTGAATGATTAAAATGATATCTAATCTAAGCCAATCTTAAAGTCATACAAAATCATAGTCCTGAAATGCTCTCTCTTTAGGTCCATCGTTACTGGCAGAGGAACAACAACTAATAGAACACAAATAGCCCTACTAAGTTAATAAATTACCCGAGCGTGTTCAAATTGCGCGAGATTCTTACTGAAAGTTCCACCTAACAATGGAAATAGTTTCATTGTTGCTGAGTAACTCATTGTTGCTCATTCTCAAAACTTTGGGAGTGACCTTCGTATATAGAAGAGTTAGGATCCTTTCGGAATAATACTATCCCCAATATAGTAATTACATGTAAATACACCGCTTGTTGATCTTCTAACTAGGGCTCTTCGTTAGAAGCCGTTAGAAGCAAACATGATATACGAATATTGAGGTTCATATCCCAACTGAAATAATTTTGGAACTTCTATTTAAAGGACATTGTATACTTCCCAGTTGCTATGGATTTTACCTATTTTTAATCATTTATTCCACACAGATCTAAAATATTAATGCAATAACAAGTTAATAATTAAGTGAATTAAAATTTAAATTGTACCGTTTATATTTTTATAATTTATGCCTACAATTCCTATTATTACAAAATCATTTAGAGCGATAAAATGACGAAACGCGTAAAAACGAAGAGTGAGAAGAAACGAGAAGTGAGAGATTCATAAAGAGAGAAAGAGTGAGAGCGATTGACAAAGAGAGACAGAGATAATGACACTTGTCCTTGAGATAAGGCACCTGCGCGCTTATCGTATATTGTATATGGGGGCATCTGGTTTAAGAATGACGATCAATTCTTCGTTTAAAATCATACGATTCAATACTAGGTCATTACTTTATTATTCGTTGAGATTCAGTGTTGAGGACATGGTTCTACACGTTGAGGCCATCTCATTTCAACGATGCTCAACGATTTTTTTGTTTGTCAAAAATGAGGTAAAATTGTAATTATTGGAATAAAAATAGCTAGTATGGAAGCATTTTGCTACGGAATTTGTGAAAAAGAGGGAGAAATGAAAGAGAGAGGGCGTTAAGAAAATCTGGTCCGAAAGCCCCCTTTTATATACTACTGTAGAGGTAGTGCTAAATGTACTCTATGAAATAACATATACCAATTTTTCTGTCTTTGTTTCTTTTTTTAAAAATTACAAAAATGTATGTTTTTGACTTGCCTCTGTAATGAATCTACTCTCTCTCTCTCTCATCTGCTATCATTTCATCTATTATTTATCATTGATTGCCCCACCGTTGGGCCGCCATTTATGTAATGAACCTCTCCTCTGCTTCTCTCCCTCTCTCCTCTCACCTATTATTTATTATTAATCATCTGCTATTACTCCACCGTTGGGTCGCCGTTTAATGTAATGTAACACTTTCTACCTACTTCTCCTGCTATCTTCCTATCATTCATTAATTTTATCCTCTAACCTCTCTACGTTATCTATGCCCGCGCTTTTATCAAATATATATAATAAATCCCCTTTTTCCTTTTCCTTTTTTAACTATCTAATGCCGTGGATAAGCTGGCGGTCCTTTACAGGAATCCGAGTGATGTAACTGGATTGTGCGTGCTAGGGTAAATTACGACGAATATCTCAATTGATCCAAAACGAACCGCATTTTTAGTTCGATCATTTATTTACGTTCCTAACTTTACTCTTTTTTTCATAGATACGGCGATAATTCACCGTCTTTCTTTCTACATTAATTCATAATATCCTATAACATCAACATATCAAACACAGAACAAAATAATACACAATAACAAAAATCATTCATACACACTAACACAAACAATATCAAAATCCCATTCATTCCTCGAATGCGCATTCCCTACTTTTCCTTTAACTATTTCTACTTTATTCCTATTAACAAAACTTGATCTTCAACAATTTTTTTTTCTTTAATATGGAATGCGTTTTCATACGAAGCATTTGCGAGGAATTCCGACACACACACACACACACACACACACACACACACACACACACACACACACACATGTATATGCGTTTCACTTCCCTGTTTGCAGCTCATCTCTCGTACTGAAGATGTCCGGTGTCCGCTGTCCGATGCTCCTCGATGTTCGGTCGCCGGCCACTCTTACTCGCGGTCGCCTTCGATAACCACTTTTCGTCAACGCTATATTTCACCTAAATGTGAAAATTCAGCCGCTAGCCCGTCACCGACTAATAAATTCTGTATATTTGCGGCGTACTGCTCGGCAAAATAAGTAACACGAAAAGAGAAACAACTACTTTTCGCGCATCGTCAAACACGTCACTTCTTGAAAAGTTCTATGGCTTACGTCCATTTATCTTGGAAAATAATCTTCTAAATTATACTGATGTGTATTGATTCAGTTAGGTCCCATAATAAAAATGTTTATCGCGCCAAATTTCCTCACACTAGAATGACACGTAATTGATCATCCGTAATTACTTGAAGTTTTACTAATAAAATAACATGAATTCAAATGAATTCAAATTTTTCTCCCTTTCCTAATATTCCAAACTTCCTATAAATCTTTCGACGTTACTTCTCGTTAAATTTTTTTTACACTTTCAAAAAAATGAACGACACACCGATTTCACGTACACGAAGCGTTCACACCGTGTTCACGACACATCTGCCTCACATCGGAATTCTTTCTATCAACTTACATTGTTACCACCGATTTTTGTCATAAAAAATTGACACACGCTTGCTCTGTTGGTTCCAGAAGATTGTCTTAGCTTCTTAACATGGCGTCATTTGTTTATACTATTGACTTCATTACAACTTCCAAATATTTTATGATTACTTCGCTTCCGAAAATGCGACAAAGTTGATACTAATTTTGTCGTCTTCCCCGTATTTTAATCTATTCTTTCCCAACGTTTCAACCAAATCGGTCCGTGCGTTTTGTAATAATTCTTGAAAAACCCTGATTGTAATGTTGAATTTTTAACTCAACAATGGCCATATTCTGTTCATTTTATTACAAATTTCAAATATATTTCAATT
This sequence comes from Teleogryllus oceanicus, assembly GCA_964035755.1. NCBI lineage: Eukaryota > Metazoa > Arthropoda > Insecta > Orthoptera > Gryllidae > Teleogryllus > Teleogryllus oceanicus. The sequence continues at coordinate 1,145,678 of CAXIVR010000010.1, forward strand.
TATAACTTCCGAATGCGTTGACCGAATTTGATGCCGTTTGTTTTATTTCGTTCTATAATTTCTGCTCTACCGGATGATTATGTTCAATTTTCCCTAAATCTCACACGCTATAATTCCTTATTTTAATTTGGATTTACAAACATGTTTCTATCGGCACCGTTGCACTCCACATATACGTTTATTCTTTGCCACTTTTTGGCAACGTTGCATCTGGGGCTTTGGTCTCGAAACGTTGGATCGTTACACCTCTCACGTCTTATAAAGACGTGATTCGCATTAGCGGCGATTTGTTTCCATTACTGCGTTTACGAGTACATGTGCTTTAAACGATAACTTATAGTTTCCAAAAAACTCATGTTTTCTGTCAATAGTAGCTCAGAATTCCGTATTTTCAGAAATGTTTAAACACCACTTTCTCAAAAACCGTCCAATTTTTTTCCAAACCTTTAGAATGGTTAGTGCTAATTACTCTAAGTTGAAATGAAATAATTTAGTGGTACTCATTGGTCTTTCAAAAACTACAATATTATAGTTTTTTTTAAATATCTCTCACGCCGTTAAAATGCACATTTCCAGCAAATTGTAGACATTATTGCACTGTGAGTAGAATGTGCTTCAAATGACGTATAATATCGTTTTTCGAAAACTCAAAATATTTCTCTAGAAAGACCTTCAAATTTCGCATTTACAGTAAAGTTCAAATGCCATTGTCTTAAAAGCGACTGCAAAATTTTCAACGAAATTTTCTGTATAGGATGAAGTTTTATTCTTCTGTGAAGTTATATTTCAGTTTTACCATCATGAAACCGAAAAATTCAGAAAATTTCACCAAAGTGATGTTTGGGTGACGATAGATGGGAGCTTTCACGAGGATGGGGCACGACCTAAACGCGACAATAGAAATTTCACCAAAGTGATGTTTGGGTGACGATAGATGGGAGCTTTCACAAGGATGGGGCACGACCTAAACGCGACACAGTAGAAATTAGAAAACTATGGACATTTTCAAAATTTTCTTGAAAATGGTTCCAATTGTTTTCTTTAAATTTCTTGGAAGAATATAGTGAACTATACTAATAAAGGTGGCATATATCCGATTTTCACTGTTAACTCTGAATTTTTGTAAACTGAAAAAGCTTGAATTTTTTGGGCGTCTTCCAACTACTACAAAATTGACGGTAGAAATTCAAGTGAAATTTGATCTCCGTATTTAGTTCTTTTAACAAGGTCACGTACAGTTTTTGGAACTTTTTAGTAGTTTTCGTGCAACATTGCATGCAATATGTTCAATGTTCTTAAAAACTGCAGCAATTTTTTTCTTTAAACGTTTGGCACGGATCGTTCTAAATGAGCTCTAAAATATCACATAACGTAATTTTGCATCTATTTGTTTTTTACAAAAATTACAAAATTTTTTTTTCACTAGCCTCTCACGTCCTTACATTAGCGGCAGTTTGTTTTCCATTAAGGAGTACATGTGCATTAAATGGTGTCTTATAAAGTTTTCACAAAAACTTGTCTCTGAAAACGAGCTCCTAAATTCAGATTTTGAGAAACGCTCAAACGCCATTTTGTCAAAATCGGTTCCCACTTTTTCTTAGAATTTTTCGTACGGATAGTGCTAATTGCTCTCTTGAAGATTATATAATTCGCTTTGCTGTATTCTTTTGTGTATTTTTTTAATTTCACAAATATAATTTGTGAAATTTGTATTTGTGAGTTCATGTGTTTCAAATGACTTAAAATAAAGTTTTTGTGATACGCAAAAACAAGAGCTTCGTATTTCGCATGTACACCAGAACTTAAACGATTTATTTCTTAAAAAAGATTCAAACTTTTTCTACGAACATATCATATACGAGGTTTTAATCTACATTGAAAACATAATATAAAATTTTTTAAATTTTTTAGCTTAAGGAAATTAAAAATTTTCCTATGAAGTGGGTTTAATATGTTATTTTAATTCAGACTGTCTTTTATATTACATAATGATGAATCTGTTTATAATGATATTCATTTCAGTACCCAAAGATGTGGACGTTAACAAAGAGCTAGAATATTTCTATTTGTTGTCTTTTCGTTTAATTATATTTCTGGTTAGAATAATGTATTCACAATACCTTCAAGTATGTTTGGCATATAAGGGTAAAAATAGAAGTCATCAAACTACAAATATATCATTTTTCGAGTTTGCCACCTTATTTGTGATGTTTGTTTGCTTCTTATTTATTTATTTATTTATTTATTTTACGTCAAAAAATTAGTAGTGCAATAACATTCACTTTCTGGCGTTATGTAAACTACAATAACATTACAACAGCTTCTATTCTTATGAAATTAGCCAATGCACGAAGCAACGCGATTTTAAAGTTTCTCAATTCGTACTCCTTACATATTGTGATTTTCTTTTTAAATGATTGGCATTTGGTCGTGGAATACAAGGTAATAGGATGTATATTACGTGTGGCCCGCGCACACCAGGCTTTTACCAGCGCAAAACGGAATACTACACGGAGAAAAAAGAACAGTTGTAATATACCTGATCCATTATACTGTATCAAGGGAACGCATGATAATATAGGCCCAACCAGGTTCACTGTTGCTGTTTCGTGACGGAGATAGTTGGAACGAAAAGTTACATCGTAAAGAGTCCCTTGTTGCACTCCTCTGAATTCACCTTGTCAGAAGAGAACGGATAGAAGCTGCCGAGCACAAGCAACCTTGTCAGAAGAGTTGGTTATCTGCTCGGCATAAATGAGCAACACAGGTTGGAGGATCCAGCCTACCGTCATGTCGTATCCGGACGAAACTGATAAAAGGAGCAGGCCTTCCGTGTCGGCTTGCACAGCTATACTGGTTTAAGGGCCAGCCGTACGTGTTGCCTTATTTAAGCATTTCTTATTGGTGTTACAAGTACTGATCGTTGACGGGTATATGATGGGTTGTACATAGTACTTGCTATTAATAGAATATTCATTATTTTTTATCCAACAACAGATGTGTAATTTACCTACACAACCAGACACCGTAAAAACGGAAATAATTGCATAAAAATTATGCATTAAGTGATAATTAAATTTCACAATAAAAAAGTCTCAAAAGCCTTTAAATTCTCCAGTCCCACTGTTATTACGATATATATATATATATATATATATATATACACACACACGTCAATATGCCCGCATTGTTAAATGAAAGTTTTATATATATATTTTGTGACGTCACGGGATTAGACAACCCCATAACGCCACCATCAGCTATAAAGAAGCCCACGAACAGAGAGGACGAGGGTACGCGGCGGAGCGATGGCTGGTAAGCGCGCCATCTGCCCACAGCTTTTCGAACTACGACGCCCGAACTAGTGAGTAATGTTTTCTCCGAGAGGTCACGAAAGGAGAAAAATATGCACCCCTCCAAAATTTCCCCAGGCGCGAGTACCATAAGTATCGCGGCGCGCCTCGGAGGAACTCTCTTTCACTACAGCAGCGACGGCGACTAGAAGAAACTCTCTTTGGCTGACGACGGCGAGTACACCGAACTTCTTTTTGACTACAGCAGCGACGGCGACTAGACTGAACTTTTCGATTGCAGCAGCGACGACGGTTGTAAATTGATAGCATAGGAGTTTATTTTAACTCGGTAGTTAAAAGTTAGCCTGAAAAGCGTATCTTCCAAAGTGAGATAATTAAGAAATAAAGTGCACAATTATTCGTCGCATTCACAATATTTGAGAGAGCAAACTTGACGTCGAAATAACTTCAAAGTTGTAAAATTCGCGCAGAAGGACATTAATTAAATCCAGCATCTCACATTGCACGCTGAGACCACACATACCTAAAGTGTGGTAGGTCGGCCGAGCATTTAAGCATAACTTCAGCAACATTAATAATTTCGAGGCTGGAAGCGCGAACAAACGTGTACGAGGCGCGGTAGAAGAATGAGGACGACCTCAGGAAGGGCGAAGCGTAGGCGAGAAGGACTTGGTCTGGAGCGAGGTTAGTACGGGTTCGGAACGAGAGAAGGGTGTGGAAATTGGAGACTTGGCGGTGTTCGAGCGGAGGAAACTGCTATTGTCGCGGGACAGCACGCGAAGACGAAGTGGCAACGCGGGGCGAGCGGCAGAAAATCTCCAAGATTACCTACAGGCGAGCTGTTGAGGTAAAGAAACTGGCAACGTTTATGCGGCGATCAGCTGGGGAAAGAGGATAGCGGTAAATACACGACAATTAGTGTTAAAAGTAGGAAACGTCTAGAATAGTTGGGAGTGTTACAATATATATATATATATATATATATATATATATATATATATATATATTGTGACATACCGATATGTCACGTTAAAATAAACTAACATTTATTTGTAGACAATATGGTGGAACATGCATTACGAAATATCACGAGAGCTAGAGCTTAGCAACGACCGTGAATAAACAATGTAGTTTTTGTTTTTCTAAATGCATTAAGAGTTTTCTGGATGCCGAAAGTAGAAAATTTGGGATTGGGCGAAGAAGTTCAAAAGACGATCAAAAGGTCAGCTACACCAAAATATAACGAACGTATGGATTGGCTGGGTGAGAGAAGGACGGTCAAATGTTATGAAAGAAATGAAAGTAGTTTTAATACGAAGTCTTCGAGGGATGAATCATGCAGAAAGATTTCATTCTGCTCGGAAACGCGCTTCTGAACTGATCGTAGATATTTTCATGTGGAAGCAATATTGAAGTATAAATTGGAACTTTGTCGGGAGTGGTAATCGAGTTCGGGACTATGTCATAGGACGTAATCGGGACTCATAATTTTGATAGTTTGAGACCAGCTTGGATAGGGCAGAAGAGGATTTCGTGGAACTTTGGACTACGGCAAGCTCGCAAGATATTTCGACTGAGAAGTCTACGAGGGACATCAACGAAGAAAAGATAAGTTAACCGCGGTATAAACTATAAATTGAAAGATATCTTGATCAAAGGCCTAAAAAATTGTAAATTCTCTAAATTGTTTGCTAAAAAGGCAAAAATAAACTTTGTTGAATTTTGTTCTTTAGAAAAGAAAGTGATCTTTCATTTAGTCAATCCAAACAGAAATGAACTAGGAATAGAATCATTCTATTTCAGATTCCCAGCTGCGCTGTATAGTCGGCGGATCCTATAATCCATTATAGAGGTAATAAGGATTATAATATATCGTGACCCATTGACCCAGCAAGCCGGACGCTAAGATCTTTAGCAGATATAAATGTAGAGAGAGGAAAATTTTGGTATATCTCAATATATATATATATATATATATATATATATATATATATATAATAAAAAAATATACAAATAAATATTGACATAAACTTAATACTAAAAATGAAATGAAACATTGATGAACCACTTAATCATTTATGGATCAGGTGGATTAAATACACAAGGAGACTTAGAACATGTTTACAGTCATTAGTCATTATTTAAAAAATATTTTATAACTGTTTGAAAACTATTTTAAAACTGTTTCACAAGTATGTTTAAATAGCAACTTTTATTACTGATCACCAAAAAACAAATTTAATTCACATTTATTTTATACAAAACGCCAAGATTTATTTAAATTATGGCTAAATATGTAGCTGAAAATTATTTTCGAATGTATTTGTTGTTTATTTCTTTGAACCTTTCATTTTACAAATTTAATATTCTTGTTTTATGTTTATATTAATTTTGGTAACTAAAAGTTCAATTCTATTAGTCCCTTCATTACACTTAGGGTTCTTGCATTCTAGTGAATGCACAAAATTCATTCACATAAAATTAACACTTAGTTTACAATTACAATGAATTCATAAATATTTACATACTGTTAAAATCAAAAAAGTATATGGAAGAAATCACCAACATAAATCACATTTATATTTTTTTTACTTCTGTTATTTCAATTTCTGTAATCTAAATGTAGAAACATACCATTAAATCAAATCAAATTAGTTAAATTAATTTAATAACTGTAATTAAAATGTATTGCCCAGCATTGATTTACCAGCTGGGTCTGCAATTTGACTCAATCTCATTGCTTAGAAACCTCTTTGCCCATTTGACAGTGAATAAGCTCATTGGCCTGCATTTACAAATCCTACACACCCAACAAGTTAATGTCATAACTACTGTGTTTATCACCTGAATGCAACAATAAAAAATTGTAGAGAAGAATGTGCACTCAATAACAGTGAATAAATTTAGTGAAAGGTCGGGATAAATCATAATTTTAGTATTGTGTAAGGTGGGAGAAGACTCATCACTTTAGCGTGGGACGAAATGATTGGCCTTCATGTTATTGGATGAGTCAAATAATAAGTTTTCTTAGCAAATTAATAACCAGTTCTGATGTGACTTTTAAATTTGGCAAGTTATTTTGTTAAATGCATACTTTTCTGGATTGCTTCAAAATTTAGGATTATATTCTTCAAATACTATTGATTAATTTCACACACACATAGATCACTACTCAGTATCACTGGTAACTGACAGTGATACAAGGAAGGGAAAAGAATTAGGTGCAGACTCTTAGTCGGCTTGCATGAAAAAAATGTTATAAAACCATTTATATAAAAAAATGAAATAAAAATGCATATATAATTAAATTTTGTAAATTGCCTATACCAATTCAGAAATTGAAAACAGCTGGATTACCTCTATTGAAGTCATTAAATATTGTTGAAGATATTACAATGTCTTCGAAATTTGTGTTTGGACATGCAAGTGTAACTGCCAAGGAAAAATTATATAAGTCAATAAATTCAAATTCGATTTAAAACTTCTATGAAATTTAAAAAAAGAAAGAATTGTGATTCTAGAGCAGAAAATGCAGAATTTGACCTCCCATATTGGCTCAGATTTCATCTTACAAATATGCTTTAATTACATCTGGTGATGTAGTAGAATATTCAGAAAGATTCATTTCTCACAAAAGGATGAATTTGACTGAGTAAAATTTTGAAAAATTGTTTAGTGTTCCTGTTTCAAAAGGCAATGGAAAAAATACCAAGCTAAAATTTGATTGTGCATGTTTTGTCAAATTTTATCTGGCATATGTATGCAGGTTTTAGCATTTTAAAGGGCACAAGAATCATGTCTTCTAGTAATATTGAATTGTTTTATTTCAAGAGGAAAGTATTTTGTTCATTTGGCAAGGGAAATGTTTTAGAAAATTAGCAAGGACAACACTATTACAACAGTAATGACATTTCTTTGCCCAAGAATCATTAACACAAACTGAGAATTTTGAAGATGAATAATTGCCAAAACCATTGCATGTTTGAGAATGCAGTGTTATCCGTACTATTTGCCACAAACAGCACACTATAGAGAACCATAAATTATGAAAAACTTGAAACCTTTATTCCTTGGAAACCAAAGTAAAAATTAATAATCTTTCAAAAGAAAATTACAAATTGTCACACTTCATGAACGTTATTTATTTATTTATTTATTTATTTATTTATTTATTTATTTATTTATTTATTTATTTATTTATTTATTTATTTATTTATTTATTTATTTATTTATTTATTTATTTATTTATTTATTTATTTATTTATTTATTTATTTATTTATTTATTTATTTATTTATTTATTTATTTATTTATTTATTTATTTATTTATTTATTGATTTATTTATTTATTGATTTATTTATTTATTTATTTATTTATTTATTTATTTATTTATTTATTTATTTATTTAATTTTAAAAAATCAACGTTATTTTATTATAAAAAAACAGTTAAAACTGCGTATGACGTGCTATGGGGAAAAGTGAATTGTGTGCACATTTTCAAAATTTTGTGATCCCTACACTAAGTCATATACTTCTTAAATTTTGAAAAAAAAGAAACCTCCCATGTAGTAAAATCTATTTTCGAGGATAAATAAGCAATAAATTGTGGCTCTTATCATGTTGTGCTTCGGAATAATATTTCCTGCCGCGACAACATGGAGACGATAATTTGAATAATTGTATTTCCCACTGAATTCTAGAAGACGTGCACAGAAAATGAAGTTGCATTTATGTCGAGAAGCAATACAAAGGGCCATCTCAGCATTTGCTCAATGGATCAGGGAAACTGGACAAAAAACCTGATCGAGATGGGGGTCATTGACCCGGAAGCTGTAGTACAATAGTTGTTACAGGTTGTTTATACTTATTTTTACAGTCCAAATGGTAAATAATGCATTACGTATCATTGTTAAAGTTTTAATATTACTTTTCTTGTGATGCTCAGTATAGTCTCTAATTGTATAGAAACAGTTATGCAGCAGAAACGATTTCACTTGGGATTTAAACTTTTTTATTGAATTTAATCGATTAATGTCATTTAGCAAAGTGTTGTAAAATAATGTACATGTATTGTATGTGAATTTTTTGTAATGAGCTGTTGATAGTGTCACCTGATGAATATGATTTCTACGTCGAGTGTTATAGTAATAGACTTCGGCATTTTCTGAAAATCTATTTCCGCCCTTGAGCAAGTCATTTTTTACAAAAACCACTGATTCGTAAATAAAAAGACACGGTAATGGTAGAATTCCTAGATCAATGAAGAGAGGCTTACATGAATCACGTGGGTGGGATTTGGTTATTATTCGTACAATTCGTTTTTGTAATCTAAAAGTCTGGGAGCTATAAGATGCATTAATGTATAATATGCCATATCTCACGCGGGAATTAACATTCGCGAAGTATACACAGCGAACAGTATGAAGGCTGACTGAATTTGCAATAATTCTGAACGCGTACCGTAATGAACTTAATTTCGTGTTTAATTCATTTAAATGGAAATTCCATTTAAGGTTTGACTGAATTGAGAGACCTAAAAATTTTGTTGCCTTAACATCAGTCAATGGTACACTGTTCATTTTCAATGGAGCACAGAATTGTTTATTTGAAATGGAAAACTGCATTAAAACCGTTTTCTTTTCGTTTACTATTAATAACAAATAACAAATTTCGGAACCAATTTGAAACATCTGATATTGTACTATTTACGGTTTCTTTATTGCAAAGGATGTTCGTATCATCCGCAAAGAGAACCGTTCTTCCGTTTCGAATCGTCGAGGGCATATCGTTTACGTAAAGTAGGAACAGAATAGGGCCTAAAATCGATCCTTGAGGAACTCCACATGCAATGGGCGAAGAGTCAATGAAATAAGATTTTCACTTCAAAGAGGTAATTTAGATTCTGTTGTCTGGCACCTATTAAAAGATATCCACTAATATCCTTTAGATTATAATCCACACTGATGCAGCACTATAAGTATCAATACGGTACTTACCAGTGAACTCATAGTACGTTCAACTATTTGCTTTGCCAACGACGTATTTTTCAACAATAACAAATTGAAAACTTTCACGATGCGCTTTTCGCCACTTCGATGGAATATTCCTGAAGGGCCAGTCACTCTCTTAGCCCTTCCAAAATGAACTGAATAGTATGTCCTCGCAGGCCGATCGGCGGCGCGACTTTGCGGTCCAACGATCCGCGTCCCACGCGCTTCCTCGTCACTCCTCAGCTGATATCAGGCCCTTATCGCCCAGCAACACGCATGCTCTCCTTCTTCGTTTTCAGTAGTTTTGATGCAAGGTTAATTTAACAACCGATGGTTCAAATTAGTTCTTATGTAGTGAACTTACATTTGTACTTCTTTAAATCAGGATTTTTCTTAGGATGAACGGATAATATTGCGTTGCGGTCAGGTTGCGGAAATCATAAGATTATTTCCATGGTTCCAAAGAAGTTGTAGCAAGCTTAGGCGCGCGCGGCACTTCCTATCCCCCCCCCACACACACACACTTCCAAGAGACCGCCGAGGGCCTGGGACTGGTAGCTGATAAATATATAACGTAATTAGTCTGCCTTTTAATATTTATATATATAACACGCCCACCTACTACCTTGCAGCCGGTGGCGATGAAGCGTGAAACTATGAATGCTCGTGAAGCGAGCTTTGAATTCTCAGGAAGCAGGATCTTTCGGGTATGAGAAAGGTCTGAACCCTTGACACCATGAATTATATAAAATTCTGGTAAAATGAGCATATATTCAGTAAAACAAATTACACAGTGGCACAAATATACAATAAGTATGTACTTTACGTAGATGGTCACTGCAAAGAAAACAGAAACAAAAAGAACAGAAATAACACAACCATAAGAGAATGTATAGGCGTCACCTTGACTGCCTGATTACTTCAATACGCACTATTTACAATACTTTTGCTTTGACCTCCTTCTCAATTATTTTATGTACCTCATTTAACTTTTGTTAATCTAAAGTTTTCTCCGTGCACGGCCCTTTAAGTGATTCTCTACAATTATTCTTTTATAGACTTCACAGAGGTCAGCCTTGAGCTGCACATTTATTACAATGCTGTTAACTCTAGCACAAGAATAAACGTGACACACACGTTACTAAATCGTACCCTTTACAAAATTATAGCAACTGATTATTCCTGACATCATACAATGGAAACAATACTTTCAATAAGATTACTTTTACATTACATGAACAATTATAATTTACTTTAGAAAAGTTACAACGTATGGCCTTTAAACGAATTTACTGGTGCGTACAGCGAATGAAATCAAACTGCCGCTCGTACGTTCGAAATATTTTCCCAGTAATTATTTGGAACTTTCACCTATTTAGGACGCTACGCCTGGTGTTTAAAGCTACACAGTTTCCCAACAAATTGTCGCATAGAAGTTGCCAGTTCTTTACCTCGACATTTCCTTCCCGCTCGCCGTCAGTTAACCTTGGGGTGTTCGGTCGCTCGCAGTCCTCGCCACGTCACTCGACTGGTTCGATGTCCCGCGGTTACACTTCTTTCGCTCGATCTCAGGATGCCGCCACACGTCCAAATTCCAAACCTTTCTCTCATCCTCGGACTCGTACACACCATGGATTGGTCGAAGTCCTTCTCGCCTACGCTTGAGTGTTGGAGTCGTCCTTCTGCCGGCTGCCGCGTACCCGTTGCTCGCGCTTCCAGTTTTAAATAACTAACGTGCTTGAATTGACTACTTCAGCACTCGGCCGACATACCACACTTTGAGCGTGCGTGGTCGTGGCGTACAAAATTAAATACTGGATTTCGTTCAGAGTCCTTCTGCGCGAATTTACTTCGATGATGAAACTATTTCAAGTTCGAGCAGTCACAACGCTTGCTTACTCGCGTAATGTTAGTGCAAATGCTGTACATGCACTTTGCTTCTGAATTCTATCACTTATCACCGCGTTTCTTAAATCAGCTTTACTAAAGCAAGTAAAATTATACTCCTGCACTAACCGATTACTACCGCTGAAGAATTTAGTTGAGTCGCCGTCGCTGCCGAAGTCGTAAGAGAGTTCTACTGAAGTGCGTTACGGTATTTATGCAACTCCGCCTGGGGAAAAATTTCTGGAGGGGTGAATTTTCTCCTCTTCGCGCCCTCTCGAGAAAATATTATCCGCTAACTTTGGACATCGGGTACGAAAACCTGCGGTGGCGTTACGGGTTCGTATAACCTGTGACGTCACTATATATATATATATATATATATATATATATATATATATATTGTGACGGAACACACAGCCGTGGACTGGCTCCGGCGCGCCGCACACAATGCAACCTTGTCTTTGACCAGGGTCGTTAGCCCTGAGGTGTGAAGCACCGCTCGGCGTTACCAGCGCCGTGCGGCAGCCTACTGTCGCTCCGACGCCAGGCCTGTCAGGTTGTTCGTTCGTCTTGCCTGTGAGAGGCAAATAAGGGGTAGCTTGCAATGGATAGAATCAGGATGGATCGAATTCTAATGAAACACTTGGATGGCTCTGGTAAAATTAGGCATGTATTCTGAAACTGTTTCCAGAGGCACATACACATACACACTAGATTATAACAAACAAATTGCAATATTATTTTTATGATAATTAGAATCCTAATTCTGGATTAACATTCTTGCTCCATCTTGTGCAAATAAACCATAACCTCCCTACCTTAAATACTCAAAAATCATATCTTGCCCGCTAATTACAATACTCGGGCAATTTAATTGTTTATGCAAACCTACTGATCTTAGCACTAAAATGTTCTTTCAGTCTGTTCGTTCCACTATGTTGGATTGAACTGAATTCCCGTGTTATGCGTTCGGCAAGAACACTTCCTAGTTATACCTTTTTAATCACACCTTTGGAAATATTACGACCTCGCGGTCTGAATGTCGCACGGGTACTCACGCTTCGGCGATTGGGGAACACGTAACCTGGACCTCGACCAACGCAGTGACTGACCTCAGCTGCTTATCGCTGCGAACGGCTGCTCGCGCCGCGGTGACGCTCGACCTCGCCCCTCGCTGCGCTACACGCTCGCCGGTCCGCGCTGCTCCTGCCCGCTCCTCCGTTCGCTCGTGAAGTAGTACAATCTTCTCCAGTCGTCCCGTAGGACGGCCGTGCCTCTACGCCCGTCTTCCGTTCCCAACAAACTTGCTTCTTTGGCTGTGTTGCACCAGGAATGTCGCCTCAGCCTTCCGCTTTGGCGATGCGGCGTAGTTGCGACGTAATGATAGTCTACTCGACCCTTCGGCGATCTCTATCAGACTGTTCGGCCTTTTCTCAGAATGTGTCGCGATTGCTACCAAAACTCTCCGGCGGCCTTTCTCCGACTGTCCTTCCCGACTGTCTTTCTCTGACTGTCTGGTTTCTCGGGAACCCCTTCCTCCCCTCGGAGACTGTTCCCTCGTTTTCTTTCAACGGGCCAATCGCAGGATTTAATTTTCCAACGCTTATCGCCCCGGGAAATCATTGGCGACCACTCGTTACGTCCGACTTCAGCCGCGGCTGACGTCAGATGATGACGTACCAACGCGCCACGTTCAAAGTGGTAAACACCCGCGATTTATCTTGGGCGTTTTTGCCTGGGGTTCTGCTTCCTCGCTGGGGCGCATATCAGAGCTCGTCTCATTGCCCCCCAACCAGTAAGATTTTTTTCGTAATCTTGACTTGACAAGGTAATGGAAAAACAATCTTATAACAGGCCCTCTTCTATCCTTTCCTTCTTTGTTTTTCTTTTCCTTTCTTTTAGCAGGGTTTTAGGTTAAAAAAATTGTATGTCCCCACCACTTGACCGTTATGATCCATTAATTCTGCCACATTCGGTGCCACCATTCTATTGATAGTGTAAGGTCCTTCGTACAGATGGAAAAATTTGGAAAATAACTTCAGTCTCGGTATTGAAACTCTTGGGGTGCGTAACATGACCTTTTGACCAACTTGAAAGGAATATGGTCTTGTCTTCACTTTCTTCTTTCTTTCCTCTGCCGCTTTTACTAGTTTTCCATGATTTGTTGTTCAGATGGCGGTTGCTCCTCACCCGTCAGCTCCTCCCTATCCAAGTATTCAAGGATATGAGGTGGCCGTCGTCCAAATTGGGCTTCATAGGGGCTCATGCCTATGCTCTCGTGTGGAACATAATTTAGCCATTTGTTAATATGCGGGATTAGCTCGCTCCAGTCATCGTGCTTCTGACTGCAGTACGTGCGGAATAATCTGGATAATTCTTTCATTACCCTCTCGCTGGGTTGGATTGTGGGTGCCTGATCGATGAATAAACTGGGTCATGCCCTTTTCATCCATTGACCGCTTCCCACTGCTCACTCGTGAACTGCGTCCCATGATCACTCAACACCCTACGATAATGTCCAGCTAATGCCATATATTTTTCAACCTGTCGCAAACATTGGCTTGCGCTGGTCTTGTAATGGGAGTAAACCTGTGTGAATTTTGTGAACAAGTCGATGATGACCATTATGTATTTGTTCCCGCGCCTAGATTTTGGTAGCGGTCCATACAAATCGACTGCAATAATATCATTTTCCCATCGGGGATTATCGGTATCATTGCTCCGCAAAGATCGATTCGGGAACTTTGTCCTCATGCATGTCTCGCATGACTTGATGACTCGTTTCACATCTCTATCCATGTTTTTCCAGTAGCATAATTCGCTCATAATATTTTTAACTTTTGCGAACCCGTAGTGCGCAGCTCGCGAGTGGACATAATTAATGAGCTCCTCCGCGTGCGTTTTTGGGATCCAGATCCGGTAGGTAACAGGATCAGTGTCCCTTCGGATCAGCACCATGTCATTAGTCAACCTCCATCTCCCGGGATCTCTCTGCAGTTTTGCAACGACTTCATCATCTTCCGGTTGCTCTCTTCCCTCGAGTACACGCTTGACTTTGCTAATTTCGTCGTCGTGATTTTGAATGCCTGCCAATGTGGACCAATCCCATAAAAAACTTTGAGGAATCCTTAGATCGATTGCATTGATCTGTTCGACGCTGTCATGGGTGACGTTTGTCTCGGTGCTGAGAACCGACGACTGAGTAAGTCAGGTAATACATTTTCTTCCTCGACATACTCGATTCGAAAGTCAAACTGTTGCAGCCACAGTGACCACCTCATCAGCCGGTCGTTTTGCCAATTGCAACGATTTAAAAAGATCAGAGCTTTGTGATCGGTTTTGATGACAAAACTCCTCCCCATCAAATAGTTTTTTAATTTTGTGAGAGCCCAAACAATGGCATAAGCTTCCTTTTCCGCCGTCGTGAAACGAACCTGCGGTCCTTTCAAGGCAGTGCTGACCAAATTGATGATTTTCGTTTCCCCATCAATGATTTGGTACAAGGTTGCTCCCACGCCCAGATCGCTACTATCTGTTTGTAGGTACATCGTCTGCGTGAAATCCGGGTGGGAAATCGTGCACGTTTGCAAAAACATATGTTTGAGATCGTCGAAAGCCTTCTGGTGACGCTCTGTCCATTCCCATTTTTGATCCTTTCGCAATAATTCATATAACGGAGCCATTATTAGAGCGTAATTGTAGCAAAACCTGCTAAAGTAATTACAAACTCCTAAAACTCTTCTTAGTTGCCGAATATTCCTCGGTCGGGGTATGGCTTCGATTTCTTTAATTCTATCCAATCCCATTTTGATTCCATTTTTCATGATTTCATACCCGAGAAATTTTATTTGTGGTACACAAAAATGCGATTTCTCGAGATTTAATCAGGTTATTTTTGATTAATAGCGATAACAATCTTCCCAATGCTTCAGGTGTCGTTCAAAATCTATTGAATGAACGATGACGTCATCTACGTAAATGGTAGTGTCTCGTAACCCAGCATTGTTCATGATTTCGTCCAAACATTGAACCAGCGCGGCACCACTGTTGCGCAATCCGAATGGAACACGTTGAAAAACATAGCTTCGTCCCCTGTAGACGAATCCCGTGTACTTCTGATCTCTTGGATGTAACCTCATTTGATAGTATGCCTTGCTGAAGTCAGTTGACGAGAAGTATCCTTTATTGGCGAATTGTAACAATATTTCATCAATTTTAGGCGGTACATCTCTAAACGGAACTGTCAGCGAGTTCAAGTGACGCGTCTAAGCATAAGCGCAAAGTGCCGTTCTGCTTTTTCACAATTACGATTGGATTTACGTAAGCTGTCGTTGCCCTTTTTATTATGCCTTCTTCTAACATTTCTTCAATTTGTCTTGAAATTTCTTCTTGGTACGCCACTGGTATAGGGTAGCTGCGTCCTTAAAACGGCGTCTCGTCCGTGAGTTGGATACGAAACACGTAATTTTTTACTGGCTCTCGATTTTTTTCGAACACCTTCTTGGCGCTGATGAGTAATTTCGATAACTTGGCCTTTTGTTCGTCGTCTAGGAGGGAAGCTAAATTAACTTTTTCTTCAATAATTTTATTCAAGTCATTTATCTCAGATGAACATAAATCTATTTCATCATTAGTTTCAATCACTTTTTTTTCATTTGATTTCATCGTTGTGTTAATTTTTGCATTTCCATGACCTATCAGAATCATTGCGGCTTTTGAATCTACAATTACATCATTTTCAACGAGAAAATCGATGCCTAGAATTAGTGCATACGTAAGTCCTCTTACGACGAGACATGGCGTGTCGTAGACCTTGCCTCCTATTTCCAACGGTGCATATATTTGCTTTCTTATTGGGCTTGACTTGTTTCCAACTGCAGTTGTAATTCGCGTACTCTTGACTGGCAATTGAAGTATTTCGATCTTCGAGTCCGTTAGCGCATTGTAGGTGTCTTCATCCATGATGGTCGCCATGGAGCCGGTGTCTACTAACGCCTTCATCGTCACGTTACCACAGCGTGCTTCAATTACTGGGCAGCGGTACGGGTAGTCGTTCGTCATGGCCATATTCCACATGACACCCATTGGTGGATCCCCTACAGAAATTATAGGAACCACGTTGTATTCTGCTTGAACGTTGTTCGATATGGGGTCCCCGCTCACATCGAACTGTGGCAGTTTCCCGATTTTGTTTTGGTTTCGTTTCATTTCGAAAGTTATTTTCTTCCGCACCTCTTTTTTTTTTCCTTGTTTTGAAGTCGGTCTTTCGTTTCATTTCGAAAGTTATTTTCTTCCGCACCTCGATCATTCTTTTTCTTGTTTGGTTGGTCACCCGGTTTGGTTGATTTCGCCTCTGAACCTCCCACGCACGTAATGATAGCGTTCGTCGTCGTGCTAGCTTTACCTCCCTTTACAATATTATCTGCCGTAATATCGTAATTACTTAACAATCGCTGAAATGCCTCGATGTCACGTGGAGCAATACTTCTTATTAAGTTTTGTATGCCATATGGAAAATGTCTGGTCAACAAACAAATAATTTCTTTGTCTTCCATAGGTGGCGAACATAATTTAAGTGCGGCGATTTTCCCTGCAGCATAATCGCGCATGCTGCCAAGCGTCGGCTTGTAGTACGCGTTCATGACTGTCATCTTGTGGTTGAGTTGAATTTCCTCGCTCCAATATCTATTTAAAATTTTACTTTAAATTCTTGGATTGTTTGAGGGAAAAGGTTCAAGAGTTTCTAACCAAGTTCTCGCGTTTTTGTAAAATCTGATATAACAAATGAGTTTTATATTGCTCCGGCAGACGACTAAGAGCCATAAACTGTCTAGTGCCTTTAGAAAGAATACGGATGTTCTTCGGGAGATCCCGAAAACTTCAAAGTAGGCGGCACATTTACGCTTAACGGGTGCGTTGAACCTACGGCGACAGGCATGGTATTCACCGTTGCTTGTAAGTCGTTTAGTTTCGCTTGCACTTCTAAACGTTCTTGCGCGCCCTTTTTCCACCGATCTGAAATTACTTTCAATTCTTGTACGACCTTGTCTTCATGTTGTTTCGCGCGGGCTTCGACGAAGTCGGTTACTGCATCTATTCTAGTGTTCATTTCTTCACACTTCTTTTGTACAGTTTCTATTTTCTCCGCCTGTTCTTCCAACTTCTCCGCTTGTGCTTCCAACTTCTTATCAACTTCGTTCTTTAATTCGGCCGCCCAGGTTTCCTGCGCGCGCTAACGCCTGGTTTTGTTGTTGAATTTCTTGCTGAATATTTTCTTGTACTTGTTGAATTTCTTGTTTTATTTCTTGCTGAATATTTTCTTGTACTTGTTGAATTTCTTGTTTTAACTCTGCAGCTATGGCGTGGTTCTGTTGTTGAATATTCTCCATTTTATTTGTAAGGGTTGTATGGAAATTACCCAATAATGCCCTCATTAGGTTTAGCATGGGGTCATTCGGATTGACTGGTGGTGATTCCATCCCTGCACGTCAATGATGTTTCTGGATTCTCGGTTCTGCGATCCGCTTCAATCGGCGTTCCCTCTTCCTGCGGCGACGCCCCTACTCCGCGGTCCCGTCCTTCCGAATCCTGATCTGAATCACTGCTTACAGGATTTTCTCCCACTAGCCCCCTAGATTCCATAAATCTATCTGCCATCGCGAGAAGTTGAGTACCCGTTTATAAGTAATAAATATTTCCACAATAAATTAAGTTGTTCACCAAGTACCCTAACACCTCCACAATGTACAGAAAGAAATATCACTGAAGGAATCACAATGTTACCTTGCAAAAACACTATGAATGCATGACACACTTTAAGCAAAACGAAATCACAAGACAACACTGCACTGAATAAACAAAATGAATCACTGCATGCTATACACTTTTAAAATAACAAAAATCACAACATATCACTACACTGAATAAATACAATAATTCACTGCTGAAAACAAAAACAATTTTCCACAATGCGGTACAACAATGTAAGGTGTTTGCCGCTGTGAATTCGTGACCTTCCTGGATTCTACCCAATATCTGTTAATTGGAATTGTAAAAATGTTACCAATTTTGCAATTAGGTAGGAATAAATTTAACTGGTTGACACAATTTCAATGAGGAAAAATCCAGGTCTTGAAAATAATAAGATAAGAAATCTCCTCCAAAATGTGCCTCGCGCGTCCGCTAAATGACTGACGAAACACGCGTAGAAACAAAAAAAAACTACTTGATAAGGTAATACCCGCGTGGGCGCTATGGATGCACGTCTATCGCGCTCCGTAGTAAATGCCAACATATGCGGGTCCCCTGTTCGGGCGCCAAATTATGTGACGGAACACACACGCCGTGGACTGGCCTCCGGCGCGCCGCACACAATGCAACCTTGTCTTTGACCAGGGGTCGTTAGCCCTGAGGGTGTGAAGCACCGCTCGGGCGTTACCAGCGCCGTGCGGCAGCCTACTGTCGCTCCGACGCCAGGCCTGTCAGGTTGTTCGTTCGTCTTGCCTGTGAGGCAAATAAGGGGTAGCTTGCAATGGATAGAATCAGGATGGATCGAATTCTAATGAAACACTTGGATGGCTCTGGTAAAATTAGGCATGTATTCTGAAACTTTTTCCAGAGGCACATACACATACACACTAGATTATAACAAACAAATTGCAATATTATTTTTATGATAATTAGAATCCTAATTCTGGATTAACATTCTTGCTCCATCTTGTGCAAATAAACCATAACCTCCCTACCTTAAATACTCAAAAATCATATCTTGCCCGCTAATTACAATACTCGGCAATTTAATTTTTATGCAAACCTACTGATCTTAGCACTAAAATGTTCTTTCAGTCTGTTCGTTCCACTATGTTGGATTGAACTGAATTCCCGTGTTATGCGTTCGGCAAGAACACTTCCTAGTTATACCTTTTTAATCACACCTTTGGAAATATTACGACCTCGCGGTCTGAATGTCGCACGGGTACTCACGCTTCGGCGATTGGGGAACACGTAACCTGGACCTCGACCAACGCAGTGACTGACCTCAGCTGCTTATCGCTGCGAACGGCTGCTCGCGCCGCGGTGACGCTCGACCTCGCCCTCGCTGCGCTACACGCTCGCCGGTCCGCGCTGCTCCTTGGCCCGCTCCCTCCGTTCGCTCGTGAAGTAGTACAATCTTCTCCAGTCGTCCCGTAGGACGGCCGTGCCTCACGCCCGTCTTCCGTTCCCAACAAACTTGCTTCTTTGGCTGTGTTGCACCAGGAATGTCGCCTCAGCCTTCCGCTTTGGCGATGCGGCGTAGTTGCGACGTAATGATAGTCTACTCGACCCTTCGGCGATCTCTATCAGACTGTTCGGCCTTTTCTCAGAATGTGTCGCGATTGCTACCAAAACTCTCCGGCGGCCTTTCTCCGACTGTCCTTCCGACTGTCTTTCTCTGACTGTCTGGTTTCTCGGGAACCCTTCCTCCCTCGGAGACTGTTCCCTCGTTTTCTTTCAACGGGCCAATCGCAGGATTTAATTTTCCAACGCTTATCGCCCCGGGAAATCATTGGCGACCACTCGTTACGTCCGACTTCAGCCGCGGCTGACGTCAGATGATGACGTACCAACGCGCCACATTCAAAGTGGTAAACACCGCGATTTATCTTGGGCGTTTTGCCTGGGGTTCTGCTTCTCGCTGGGCGCATATCAGAGCTCGTCTCAATATATATATATATATATATATATATATATATATACTAAAACGTGTGTGTTTAACAGATGTTGAATCTTTTTCAATGTATATTTTCTTCAATACGCAATTAATCTGACAAGGTACCTGGCTGCTGTGGCCAGCTAGTGTTAAATTTGGAAAATTTAAGTTTCTGCAGTTTACTGTATTCTGTCATGTGAACCCTCAAGATAAGCCATCAGTCATCTCAGAAGACCATCCGAGAAGAATATACATCAATAGTTTATAAGGTTTATTCATATAAATAGGTTTAACATGGTACCATATGAATAACTTTTTATACTTTAATTTCTCTTAAAAGGTAATAGTTTACAGTTAAACTGTGATCTCATGGCCATGAGAAGGGTTTAAAAACCTGAGATTTTGTTAGTAAGAGCTAAGTTTTTGCCTAAGTGAGACCTGAGAAAAAATTTATGTTTAATGCAACAATTTTTTCTCATTTAAAAACAGATTTTTATTTATTACAAGAGAACCACTTGTTCTACCGGATTCTTATATCAAAATCCGGAATCTACATTAAATTTAGGACTATTTGGACACCTCATTTGCCTCTGTAGCATCAGATTTAGTGTTTTTTCATCAGTTTAAAATATTCTTTGGTCTCCTCCAGGGAACAGTTGTAGTGCCTACCGTCTCTAACAGAGTTCGCTGCTTCGCTCAGGTGTTGAACTGGTCACATACCTTGCAGGCGCTACTTTTACGTGCTCCTTGGCAAAGAGGTCCCAGATAGCCGATCGATACTCCCCACCATTGTAACACCCCTCCTGCAACTCTGTCACCCCTTCGGGGGCTGGTATAAAAGACGTGCGCGTCTCGCGCACAGGGCTCATTCTCATTCTCATTCTCTCATTTTGCTTCTCGTGATGTAGTTTTGACTTTTCTTTCATAGAGCCCGGCTCCTTCAGAGTCGTTATGATAAATTTGTACAAAGCTCATACTCATTCTCGTTCTCGTTCTCGTTCTCGTTCTCGTTCCCTTTCTCCTTCTCCTTCTCCTTCTCCTCTCTCTCCTTCTCCTTCTCCTCTCCTTCCTGCTTCTCCTGCTCATGCTCATGCTCATGCTCATGCTCATGCTCATGCTCATGCTCATGCTCATGCTCATGCTCATGCTCATGCTCATGCTCATGCTCATGCTCATGCTCATCTGCTCATGCTCATGCTCATACGTCTCATGCTCATGCTCATGCTCATGCTCATGCTCATGCTCATGCTCATGCTCATGCTCATGCTCATGCTCATGCTCATGCTCATGCTCATGCTCATGCTCATGCTCATGCTCATGCTCATGCTCATGCTCATGCTCATGCTCATGCTCATGCTCATGCTCATGCTCATGCTCATGCTCATGCTCATGCTCATGCTCATGCTCATGCTCATGCTCATGCTCATGCTCATGCTCATGCTCATGCTCATGCTCATGCTCATGCTCATGCTCATGCTCATGCTCATGCTCATGCTCATGCTCATGCTCATTCTCATTCTCATTCTCATTCTCACATTTTGCTTTTCGTGATGTAGTTTTGACTTTTCTTTCAGAGAGCCCGGCTCCTTCAGAGTCGTTAAATGATTAAATTGTACATAGTATTTTAAAATAGGTTATTTGCACTGTTATTGTATGTCAGTATATTATTCCGTCAAATCAAATTATGAAATTTATTTTATTGACTTCAAACAATATTTTAATGAAATTAGTGCATAGATGTATATAATCTGTTGGAAATGTATGTTTTTGGACTTGGAAATGGAACTCTTACATTGAAAGGGTTACGATGTTAATGAAATGTTGACGAATCACTAATGTTTATATTGTTTGCAGCTCGTTTACTTTGAATGTTATGTTGTATGTATGTCGCTGACCTCCGATTGGTGTGGAGGTTCGGCTAATGTTTACTGCGCATTATTTATGAATGTTGTTAATGTTGCAGTTCCTGTCATGAGTAAGACGGCACTTGGCCGCATTTGGCAGTTTATGGAAAGTTGCTCCCGCCGTGAGTAAGACGGCACTTGGCCGCATTCGGCACTCGGGAAATTACGAAAGGCGTCTGCTAGGCCCGTGCGGTAGCTCGAACCGCGGCCCTTGGTTGCAGCGTCACGGTCCCGTAGCCGGCAGAGAAGTCGGCTGGGCTACAGCTGTCGCCGGCACCGAGCGATGGGGTCACTTGCAGACCTTGTTTCGTTGCATGTTGATCGGCGCTCGTGTCAGGGCACAGCTTTGTTCAGCGAGGAGCGGGCGGGCACTTGGACCGCTCATTCTCGCTTAAGAGTAAACCTGCTGCATTCTTATGTTGTAAAAGTAACGTAAGTTATGGTAAGAAGTCCATTTCCAAGAATTATGGTACTATGCACTCTTATGAAAGTTTGTTCCATGGTTCATAAGTAATTCTGGTTATCACGAAGGTTACGTACGAAAAGAAGACCAAAAGACGGCTTCTTTAGCAAATTTGTTTATGTATTTTTTTATCTACCTCGTCCTAAATTGGGCATTCAAAGGTAGATTACGTACGAAAATAACAGCTATGTTATGTTCAAAGTGGGTTTTTTGAGAGGTCGACTGAAATTGTGTAATTCTGCATGTCGGCGCATTTTGACGCGCCTATGTTCAATGTTCATGTGAGACGGCCTCGACCGTCCTTCAAATTTGACTTGTAAATTGTAATTCTGCTTTGTTTTTCCCGCAGCTGCTTTCGAACCTGCGTATCAGGAAAAACTAATTTATGTAAAGTTTTTTGTGAATAAATGTATTATGTCTAAAGTTATTTGATTGTCATATCTCCAGATTTGAGATCCTATAAAGTTGTGATACCTTTTTATTTAAAACCTGGGGCGTCCATTTGAAAAGTTCGAATGTGACGACAATCTTTTAAAGTTTGATAGCTTAGAAGCTTTTGTGTTAGCTTCGTACAATTATTTCCTTAGGCAAATGCATGGTCAAATCGCTATTTATTACGTAGCGAGAATTTATGTAATTAATGTGCTGTTTTCAACAGCTGGCGACCGTATAAAATAATTTGTTGTTAATTAAGAGGTCAGCCAAGTTTGATATTTAACAGCTAGTGCTTTGCAACATGATTAGGCTTGATGAGACGGAGAGGTCCGTTTATGAAGCAACATCAACTTCTCAGAAATCACAGGCCGGTTGGTCCATCAAGGTCAGCAATCTTAGATGCTGTTGTAACTAGGAAAGGGAGTAAAGCAACAAGGTCTCTGTTTCGTATACGAAGGTTTTGTGTAACTATTGAAATCTTGTTGGGAATTATGGTATCCTTTTTTTCAGTGTAGAATACTCTGTTTCTCTCGAATGCGCTGCTTGACTGCGAAAAGGATGGCTTCTAAATTGCTGCAAACTTGGATGCACTTCAGCTGCTCTATATTCTAGCTCGTTGGGCGTTAAAAACCTCGAAATGTAGAAATACATAAAATTAACAACCTGTCTTAATTTGACTTGCCCTCTTATTGTCTTATAAGTCAATTATAAGTCAATTTGTACGAGTATTAAACTTGAATTTATTTAGAGCTGCCTCTGACGTGCCTGTTACGGTGTCTTCCAATCTGAAAGTTGTGACTTGTATGCTTCCGGATGGATGACACCGTAACAGCTCATGTTCTATCAGAGTGATTTCGCATGTTTTCGCGTGATTTCGCACGTTTTCGCATGATTTCTCGGGTTCTCTCACCTTTTCGAGGGTTTTCGCACGTTTTCATGCGTTTTCGCACGTTTTCACGCGTTTTCGTATGTTTTCGCGCCTTTTCGCCTACGTTTTCTGTGCAGAAGCGTTCTGCGGCCGAGAACAAGCAAGCAATCAAGCAAAGATACAAATGAAGCTAATAAAAGCGTGTTAAAAAGTGAAGTGAAGTATAATTAACAATGCCGCGACCAAGACGATCGAATCTTTCCCGACAAAGCCGTAATGCAAGAAGGATACGAAACATTGCTAAAGAAAGGACTGAAGAAGAACAAGAAATTGCACGTGAAGAGCGCCGCGTTAGTATGGCTCGACTTCGTGCTTCTCAATCACAAGAGCAACGTGAGGCAGCCCGTGAAACGGCTCGATTGGCAATGCAAAATCGTCAAGCGAACAACAGAGGTCAACAAATAGATAATTTTCGAAGCAGAACAAGAAATTCAGCAAGTGTTGATTTGAATCGAGCAGCGTTTCGATACGATTGCAGCAATGATTACAGCTTGCACCCTAGCGTTTACATTGGGCCAATGAACGTTGTTTGCGAGTATTGTGGTGCATTAAAGTTTTCCGGAGAAACGCCCGGATTGTGCTGCCTTAGTGGTAAAGTAAAATTGCCATTGTTAACTCCGCCACCTGAGCCATTGTATTCATTGCTTTGTGGCGAAACACCCGAATAACGTCACTTTCATGCAAACACTCAAAAATACAAAGGTTGTTTCCAAATGACCATTTGGGGCAGATATTATCGAAGAACGAGGATTTAATCCGACATTCAAGGTATTTATTTATGTATTTTTGTACTTACACAGAATATAATTAAAGAATAACTTACTTTATTTATTTGAACGTATTATGTTTGCTAATTCTTAAAACAGTGTTTATAACTCAGTAACACTGTTTGGTTTTTATTTTATTGATACAAGGATAGATTCACCATCGTATTGGATCATTACAACCTCTCGAAGATGCACAGCATACATTTTTACAAATATACTTCATGGGCAACATGGAAGAACAACTTGATCGACGTCGAGAGATCAATGCAGGAATGAAGCGAGAAATTCTTCAAGATTTGCAGCAATTACTTCATGAACATCACGCGTTGGTCAGGTTGTTTAAGAGTGCTTTAGAGTGCATGCCAAATGATGACTACAAAGTTGTGATCAGAGCAGATAAACGACCATCTGGAACACACGAACACACATTTAACGCTCCAACAATAGACGAAGTTGCCATCCTGAATGTTGGTGAACACGTGGAAAGCACGTGATATTGTGCTTACACGTCGCGATACTGGGGAACTGCAACAAATACCTGAAGCACATCGTTCATATGACGCGTTGCAATACCCGCTGATGTTTTGACAAGGAGAAGATGGTTATTATTGTAATATCAAAATGATAAATCCATTCAATGGTGAGTATCAATATCATAGTTTATTTTATTTTATTTAATTGGGAAACAAACGGACTTAAAATAATACATATTAAAAAATTTACATACGAAATATTAAATCTACTGTTTTAATTTCAGGTGAAGAAACTACAAAGAAAATTAGCACAATGAATTATTACGCATATCGTTTGATGATTCGTCAAAATGCCGCATGTTAACTATAGCCGGAAATATGATAGAAGAAACGCCAAACAACGAAGATATAGGCATTCAAAATATTCAAAATTATCTTAGGAGATACAAAACAAGACTTAAAGAACACACGATCGCCATTCGAGAGGGAAACGTAAAAAACGCAAACGTAAAAAACCTAAACGATTTTAAAATTAATCCCAAAAACGTTGAGATTCTTCCCTCACGCTCCAATATTACACGCGAACTTCACGATTATCTAAACAATCCCCACGGAATTTGTATTAATAGGTGAAAGGGCCATTTTGTTAAATGTAACGAAACGTTAAATTCGCCCATTAGCTTAGTAAATATGCCAAATCTCGATATCGTGATGACTCTTTATCGATTTTCACCTTAGGTGTTAAATAATAGCACTTTACAGTCAATTATTCACTATTCGTGTATTTTATTCCATTTCATTACGTACATAAGTCTTGAAGCTCCGGGAGAATAATCGCGAGTAGACAAAACGATAGTAAAAGAACTATTGACTCAAATTTTTGATTTAATGACACAAAAACTTCAACCATTCGAAAGCGACCGCGATAACAATCAGTGCAAAACAAACAGTTAACTATAGTTTTCAACAATTGTACATGTATCTAAAAGGGTGTTACTGGTTGTTCAATACACCAAAGTATTACGCTAAATGATATCCCCGTAGAAATAATTAACATTCCGATTACAATAAAAGGTAACCGGGGAGGAAGGGGGAGAAAAAATCTTAAATTGTATAAGAAACAAATTTTATAAAAAAAGAACTAAGAGAAAGTCTAAATTTGTTAGTTAACTTTGTAAGAACACTGTATTATAATGCCGATTATAAATGCGCCCCTCTGTCACCGTAACGTTAAGCCTAACCGGTCGAGAAGAATTCTTAGGCCTAACAATCCCTCAACCAAACCTAATACGTCAAAGTCGAATACATCAACCGAAAAGAGTATAAAATTTAATCCGTCAAAGTCACTTAACCCAAAAAATAAAACTGATTACAAATCGATTGATCTATTTCCGTTTAAAAAGTTTTAAAATGATAAATTATCTCTCGAAAGAAACATGTTGACGAGCTGTGGCATAGATTTTATATCTGAAATATTCTCCTATTTTTAATATAAATCTCTACCAAAGGATGAAAGGAGACGATGCGTCAAAGAATACAATCTCACACGAGAACGTTTATTCGTTCAGACTTTGACTGTGTTCGGTATGGGATTTACGGATAGACATGCACAATTGTATTTACGTGATGGCTAACTTCGACATCTGGATCATATGCGATATAACGATAATTTTAAACAAACTTCAGATTTCAAATGTATGTCCTTGTCTTCCACCATAGTCCATCGCGTTATATTCGATATCGATTGTAAAGAATGTAAAGACAAAGAAAGAGGCCACGAACACAATCCTAAATCCATCGTGAATTTTGTCGCAAAACTTCGATCCTTTTTGTGCAAAGTAACGGGCGAACAAGCAATACCGAATTACGTTACGTTTAGCAGTAAAACACACGGAGTGCATGTCATTGCACATTTATCCGTTCATCATTCGATTTTTATTCAAATGCAAAAATATATCGATCAAAATGTCGCCGCACATTATTTACCAAAGTTGTATCTGCTGAATAAAAATTGCCGTTCGTTTTGTATTCCTTTTACACGAAACCATCATTTAACGTTCTTCCTCGATGTGACCGGAACAGACTTTGTGTCTGGTGGTAAGGCTGCCGATGTGTGTGCCGTCGCCCTCGAAACACGCTATTTCGATACAGAAAACGACTCAAACAGAATCATGGGATTGTACAGTGCGAGTGGTGCCGTATGACATTGCATCTGCCCAACGATACGCGTTTCACGACGAGAGTAACAAAGAGGAAGATGAATCAACGGTGAAAAAGAGAAGAAAAAATAAAAAGTCACAAATAAAATTGCCGTCGGAGCTTTCTTCGGTTTCTATTTCTCTCCGTCGGAATCGGATGCGATCATACAGACAAAGACGAAAAACTGGCCACGTCCGAAGCATACCTCGTTTTCAATCCCCTTTTAATCTGGAACTCCGAACCCAGTGTGACGGTACAGTGGTTCTCAAATGTTTCGCTCGAAAGACATCCGCTTTCGGATATTAAAAAATTATAACCAACAGAGAAAAAAGCAGAAAGATGTTACTAAAGTCTTCCAAACCGTTTAGAAACGCGTTTCTACCGACAGATTAAATACCAGAGGCGAGTGGAGATATTTGTCTCAGTTTGCCGACAATGTGGAAAATGTCACAAAAGCGAGATATTATAGAGCGGCATGCAAACCCGTCTACAATCATCTTAAAAACGTTATTAATACTTGCAAAAACGATAAAAAGAATTTCGACGCCGAAGCCGACATTGACGCCGTTATTAACGCCGACCCCGACAAAGAAGCCGATAGAAACGCTGACGCCGATCTAGACCCCGGATCCGAGATAGACGCCGACGCCGAGGTAGACGCTGACCTAGACGCCGACGCCGACAGACGCAGACAGCAGCGGTGGCTGGAAGCTGCAGCGAGTTTGCTGTGGGCGAATAGCGCTTTTCAAGTGTGTCGGAGAAAATTTCGGCTTTGATGGCCGGATCGTATGTGAGTGGAAATCCATTTGGGCGTTCCAGGGCTGTTATAGCTGGGGTTTTAATTCGGAGGGCCCCCTGTAGCTTCCCCATTAACTTCAGCATTATTTGCGAGTTTTTAACATACTCTTCCCATATCGTAGACCTATGCTCCCGCAGAAGACTGGAGGTTTTTCGCCGAATGCGTTGGTATGTGGCCTTGGCATCGGGGTCGCGGTCTTGAATAAGGCGGATCAGCTTATCAGGGGTTCGTGATGAAGGGTTGGAGGAAGGAAGGTTAGGAAGCTTTTGGGTTGTTTCATTGAAGGCTGATTTGATTTGATAATTTAGGTGGTAGCTTTGCCGATTTCATGTGGAGTGGATAGAGATGGATTTTGCAGGATTTTGTTTGTTAGTTTTGTTTGGTAGTTCAACAAAACAGTTTCCAATGTTTTGGTTTTGAGTTTAGTAGATAGAGGCGCAGGGAAGATTGCGTTGTGGAGAGCGAAGATAACAGGAAGGTGGTCTTAGCTTAGGTCGTGAAGTGGTTTGGAAGTTGTGAGAGACAGAGAGGGGGAATGAAGAACTATATAAAGGATATCTCCTTCGATGGTATTGGTGATGGGATTTGTTCTTAGGTGGGTCATAACACACCATCCATAGATGAGGGTGGTGAAATGTTGAGCTCATTGCTCCTATTTAGATATTGTAATAGACGAGCGCCTGCCGAGTTTTCCGCTCGGCATCCCCAATCCGTTCTTAATTTAAGGGCCTTGTAAAAGTTTTATTAGTTCAAAGAGCTCGCCGAAACCGGAGTAGGGGGAATTTGAAGAGGACGTATTAGCTGTTTGTTGTTCTATTTGTCGGCCTGCCGTTTCATCAGCAAATCCGGAGCCGAGAGCGGTGGGGGCGACTTCTTCTGATCCGGGCAGAGTAGGAAAGGCCTCTCTTTGTGGGTCACCCAGGGGAGAGAGTCTGCGCTGTAGCGGGGATTATATTTCTATTTGGTGGTGTGTACGCATGCTCCCTGGAGTTGACGTGCTCGCGCATGGAGTACTCCGGGCATTTGCCATGTTTGTACGCCGAGCATTCGCCGGCGACGTGGCGCACCTTGGTTTCACCCATTTCTGGGGCAGTCGCCGAAACTGTGTCGCCACAGTATAGACACTGGATTTCGCTGGCATCCGTTGTGGGAATGTCCCCACATTTGGCATCTTTTGCAATGCGGCGTGCGTTGAGCTCGTCTGTGCTCCTCCCATCTAATTAAGGTGTTAATTAGGGCAGGGATGTTTTGGATCCTAGTTATTTGGGAGAAGTTGAGCTCTACGAGATAAAGGCCAAGTGAGTCAAAGTATTGTCTCCGCTTTCAGTTAATTGCGTCCGCTTCATTTCTGATATGTGGTGGGTTGTTATCCCGTTTGCTTCAATTTCTTGTTTGATGTTTAGAATCCACCGTGAAGGCCTCTGATAACTAGTCGGTGTCGGCGTTCTTCTGTTGCCCGGCGGAAAAAGTATTGGGCGTGCCTGTTTAGGGATTGCATTTTTCTAGTTCTTTAATTACGGTAGTGTGATCTCTAATGCATCCTTGTTTCAGTGCAAAGAAGGCTGGGGATACTATGCCACGTAGGATCTGAGTTAGTTTAGGTTTTAGTAGGTTTAAGATTGCTTGTGTATCGACTGGCATCCCCAAGCATCCCTTTTCTTCGAGGCAGACTTTGCTGCCTGGTCAGCTATTTCATTTCCTCTTATTCCCACGTGTCCAGAGACCCAACAAAATACGTAAATATACTGGCCAAGAGATGGTGGATTTGCTGTTGGATGGTCATTGTCAGTGGGTCACAAGCGAGAAGGAGGAGATGGGTTTAAGAGAGCTATTTGAATCACTGCACACTAGTGATCTATTTGTGATCTAATTAGTGACATCGATCCAGCAAATTTAAGTGCCTTCGAGAGCGCATACTACTCTGCGGTATAGACACTGCACGAAGAGTCTAGTCGAAAACCTTGCGTGGATCTACTGCAGTAGAAGGCACTTCCGACTTTGCCGTTTTGAGAGGAGCCATCGCTGTAAATAAAGTAATGGCCAAGATAGGTATATTTTATCGCCTCAAATTCCGATAAGAATGTACTGGGGGAGTTAAGGATTTAGGAAGGTTAGACAGTTTAAGATCTATTATCGGCCGGTGTTGTTTCCAAGGGGAAACAAGGTTTCGGGGGAATTTCGCAGGGTTGGGTAGTTTTATATGGAGCTTCTGTAAGAGCATTGGGAGACGGACACCCAGGGAATGGGGTAATGACGATCTAAGCGCATATGAAGTCAAGTGGGTAGGAAGGAGGACTGCTTGACGCGAGGGAGCAACATTGGATAATTTCGCGCATAGGAGGCAATCAGAATATCCCGCCTTCGGCTTAGGGATGGTTCTCCAGCCTCGGCCAAGAGGCATTCGATGCGACTCGTGCGGTAACCGCCTGTACTAATCCTTATGCCAGCATTGTACGGTATTGTATATTTAATGGCCGGAGGGTTGATGGAGACGCTGACCCATACACTATGCATCCCTAATCCAAGATAGGGCGGATGAGAGTTCTATACAAACGCAGTAGACGGTCTGCGGCCCAAGAGCTACCAGTAAGAGTGCGAAGGAGATTCATAGGTGATACACATCGACCCTGTATTTTACGGATGTGTTTTCGCTAGGTTAGGCTCTTGTCGAATGTGAGTCCAAGGAAGGTTGCGGATTCAACGAATGGAAGCTGCTGTCCTCCAAGAAATAGGTCGGGGTGATTATGGAGGTGATGGATTCTGCAAAAGTGCATTCAAGTGGTTTTTGAGGTAGAGAACTTGAATCCTGTTTCTTCGCTCCATTCCTGCAGTTTGTTGAGCTCAAGTTGTCGCACGCTCTTGGAGGAGCAAAAAATTGCAAAATCGTCAACGAACAGTGATGCTTTCACAGGCTCCCGGATAACTGATGCAATACTATTGATAGCAATGGCAAACAGAGTGACGCTCAAACTGATCCCTGGGGAACATCGTTTTCTAACTGGTGGCTAGAGGATAACTCGTCGCCAAGACGGACGCGGAAAGATCTTGATCAACCTACTAGAAACAAAGAGAGCTGTCCCCTAAGGCCCCAAGTATGCAAGGTGCGAAGAATCCCGTACCTCCACGTGGTGTCATACGCTTTCTCTCTATCGAAGAAAATTGCTACCAGGTGCTGACGTAGCACGAAACAAGTGGAAATCTGCGTAGCGAGGGTGACTAAGTGGTCCATGGTTGACCTGTGCTTCCTGAAGCTACATTGGAGAGGTGTAAATAAGTTCTTTTGTTCCAGGAGCCAGACCAGACGTAGA
Source organism: Teleogryllus oceanicus (assembly GCA_964035755.1). Taxonomy (NCBI): domain Eukaryota; kingdom Metazoa; phylum Arthropoda; class Insecta; order Orthoptera; family Gryllidae; genus Teleogryllus; species Teleogryllus oceanicus. The sequence goes on from CAXIVR010000010.1 coordinate 1,176,835, forward strand.
TATACCAATCGCTCTAAAAGCTTGCACTAACAGCTTGTGAGCGAGATTGGGCGGTAACTTGAGGGTGATGTTCTGTCCTTTCCTTCTTTAGGGATTGGGAGGACGATGGCTTTACGCCAAATTCAGCCGAAATCTTGTTGAAAATGCCGAGGAGCAATGAACGAGCGTTTTCAGGTAGGTGTGTCAACATTTGGTTATGTATCTGGTCTGATCCTGGAGCAGAATGTTTCGCACAAGCGAGGGCACCGGAGAGTTCGTCCATGGAGAAAAAGGCATTGTAATCTTCCTCCACGCGACTCGAGAAGTCTAATTTACAGTTTAAGGTCAGTATCAGAGTTAAGGTAGCAGTGAGTACCCCATTTACTCTCCGCTGAATCCTGTAAATCTCTGACACACCATATAGCTTTCAAATTTTCTTCCGATTCGGTAGAGAAGTCTTCGTGACACCCTTGCAGAGGTTTAAGGTCGGGTGGGCGGACACATGCACCTGGAGACCGGCTATTTCTTTGAGGTCAAGGATCTTGCTGATCTGTTCGTCAGAGCGACATTCAAAAAGGATTGTGCCGGACCACCGACTGAAATATACCAAATTTTTCAATTTCCCTGTCAAGTTTGATTGGGCTGACACTCTTCATAGTTTCATTTTCTCTTTTAATTGACGTGACGAGAAGGCGGGGCTTAGTAGGTCTGTCTGACTCATTACAAAAAAACTCTCAAGATTTACTATTTCACCAACAAATCTCCTCTTCCTTATGGAAGAGGGCGGGGGGGGTAGGTTTTTATCCATTAAGAGGATATCAGATTTATCCCCGTGGTCCCCACCCACCACGGAGGCCAAGAAGGAGACACTCCATCGGAGTTCTAGGGTTGACACGAGGATATAGTGGGGGTTGCACCACAGTGCTGCACCGCCGTGGATCTCCCCGCTCATCCTGGAGTTCGGTACAAGACCTAGTCCAAGCCGGTTGATCGGGAGTGGGTTAGCTCCTCAATCGCCAGGACATACATTCCCTCCGAAACGGGTCGCCATGCACAGCAAACACATGGGTGGGCGTTCAGCATACAGAGGGGGCCAGTGAAATAGAAGAGGGAGAAGAAAAGAGGATGGTATAGAAGAATGATAATGTAAAATGGGGAAAAGAAAAACGACTTGTGAAGGAAAGGAATACTTGAAAACCCTCCGTCAGGACGTGGACCAACCCACCTCGACGGAGCATTATTCTTATTCTTATTATTCTTATTATTATTATTATTATTATTATTATTATTATTATTATTACTGTTGTTTTTATTTTCTCATCTTATTGGCACATTTCAATGAATTGCACAGATATACAGAATCAAAGCACAATACATCTATTTTTTAAAAGGAATTTATAATACATTGTTTTCCATGATTTTCCGTACTATCCTTGTTGAAATAACCACTGCCTTCTGCATGGGTTTGTTCAGGTCTTCATTCAAACCCAGTTGCTTAAGACCTCACATCACACTCCTAGGGATGACTCCGGTGCTTGAAACAATTATCGGGATAATGTTGACTCTTTTTATATTTTTGCATATTTACTGTTTTTTCAATGTATTTGCTTTGAATGTTGCCAGTATTTGGAACAGACACATCAACAAGCATGACATGTTTCTCACACTTGTTAATTACAACCAAATCCGGTCTGTTGTGAATCACTGTCTGGTCTGTTCAGATAGTTCTTTCCCAATACAAGCGCCACTCGTCGTTCTCCAGAACACTCATAGATTGGTACTTAAAGTATGAATGACATATGAATAAAACATGAATTGATTCTACTGTTGGACAACCATAACGACATAACTCATTCTGCACATTGCTATCTCTAACAATTTCCTTCAAATGCGTTGGAATAACTTGATCCTGAATAGCGTTGGCTATTGTAGAAGACTACAATATGTTGATAAACACTTCAATTTCTGTAAAGATCTGTCCTGATCTTTACGTAAAGATTTCTGTAAAGATCTGGCCAGTAGTTCGATGCTTTCAAATCGACATGTTCTTGGCTCATCTCATGTTGATGTCTTCCATGAAGAACTTTAGCCATCCATAAAATCTCTTTTGGCCGTAATTGCATGAGAAGTCCGCAACATTCTGTCTCGACGGAGTATAGACATCTGCTTCACAAACTGCTTTATGCAGTTTTGATGTATTTGCCGCAGAGTGGAAATACATTCTCATGCTCTTCACTTGCCGACAAAGTTAGTTTCCAATGTCTGTGAGTCCTCTTCCACTCATATTTCTCGGAAGTGTTATACGTTCGACTGCAGATTTTGGATGGCGCATGCGTGCTTTCGTCATTAAAACACTCATTTTCCGTGGTAAGTTCTCAATGTCAGTTTTGCCAAATAATGCCAAATTAGTTTAAGACTGGGACAGCATAGGTGTTAATAGCTTTTATGATATTTCTTCCATTCAACTTTGTTTTCAGGAGCTTTCGGGTTCTTCGGAAGAATTCCTCTGCAAGTTCATCTTTCATTTTACCTTGGTCAATGTTCCTTGCCTGTCTTACTCCCAGGTATCTGTACGTGTCATCAGCAGACATCGCTTGTATCAACTGTTTATTTTCAAGTTCAAAAGCTCCCTCTTGGAGCTCTCCTTTTATAATATTCAATGTTCGACATTTTTCCAGGCCAAACTCCATTTTAATACTTTTTGAAAATGATTCCACAATACTCAATAGTTGTTCAAGTTAAGATTTTGTCGAAGCATATATCTTCAAATCATCCATATTGTAACACCCCCACTTTTCGTAACAGCCACAAGTGGAGGTGGTCCCAGGGTTGACCTCGACTTACCTTTTTCCCGGCGCCAGCCGCATCGTTGCGATGCGGCCTTCTTTGATTCTCATGTGGTGGCGACAATGAACCTTTTCGGCTTAATTTCCCCCCGAAATCCGTGCCTGATCAAATTTCCCGAGTAATTCTTGGAAATCGTGAATGTTTTCTAACCTCGCACCGCGTTTGGATTCGCTCCGGAAATTGTGACGTGATTATCCAAGTCGGTTATCCGAGATGGACGGGTCACATAAACGAAATGCGGCTATTTTCCTGACAGCGTAATCCAAGTAGTTTATCTTTGGGTACCACAGCTTCTCCATGAGGCGGCGCTCGAAAGCAAACTTCGTCTCTTCGCCCCAAAACCGTTTCAAGAACTTGTCTCGAAGCTCCTCGTAAGTTTCCGGGAACCGAGACATCGAAAGGCTCCATTGCACCGCAGCTCCGAACAAAAATTGCTGTGCAAATTTTGCCTTAAGTCTCGTGGGTACTGCCTCCGAAAGAGCAAAATGATCCTCGAGTCGCCTTAAAAACTTGCACGGATGTTCGCCTTTCGCTCCTGCGAATCCGAGGTTTTGTGGCGGCGCGAAAGGAACTCTTCCGCCCTGGCCGTTCGCGTGTACTCCTCGCGGAGCTGAGACACTTTTCGAATTACCGACCTGACCTCCTCGCTCTGTTTTTCCAGCGAACTCTCGTTAACCGTTTGAAATTCGAGTATTCAGCCTCGCGACTTCCGCGTTCACTTTTCCATCTAACCTGGCAATGTTTGTGCAGTTGGCAGCGCCTTTCTGCTCAACCTCGCGCACGGCATTACTTATTCCGTCACAAAGTTCAGTGACTTTACCAGCGGTTTCATTTATTGCCGAGTTTACTTGCACATGCAGGTTGCGAATTTTGCACTTCTGCTCGGCGAGCTTCGCCCCAACGAGCTCCTCGCACACGGAAAACCTGGTATTGTTTTGTCTAACCGGGCGGTCAAGGCCTCGATCCTCGCGGATATTACTTCCGATTCCCGCGCACATTTTGTCATGTGTTCGTCGAGCCACTCACCTCCACCTTTACGCGTTCGCTTATTTCAGCGCTGATGCTTTAACACCTTTCGGCAACCTCCTGTTTCAACTCATCTTTGAAGCCGGCAGGCTCATTCTCGCCGTGGCTTCACGCGATTCGGCGATATGATTCGCCATACTATTATGGCTAGCTAAAAGCGACCGAACAGTCCCCCCTGATCTCCCTCAGCTCCGGACGGCTCGCTCTCACGACCAAAATCTCGAGACAAAAACATTTGCCAACGCATGCATTCCCAATTCTATGCTACCAGGAAGCCAGTGGTCGAGGCCCAGTGATAAAAATTCACTCCGACTTTTCAGGTTCGGCGGCACGTCGTCAATGAAATTACACAACCCAAAAAGCAACGACGACGATTAGCCTAGTCTGATACATCGAGCTACACGTTGCAGGGCGCCATATATATAACACCCCCACTTTTCGTAACAGCCCCAAGTGGAGGTGCTCCCAGGGTTGACCTCGACTTACCTTTTTCCCGGCGCCAGCTGCAGGTTAAAGCTTTGCCCGGCTACCCACACTGAAAACACTGAAAGTTCTAGCGGGAATATGCGTGGCGTGGGCATTGGCATGCAACTTGGAATGAAAGGTTTTCCTCATTAAATTTAATTCCCAAGAGATATTTAGGGAAAATCACGGTGAAGCCGGATACATAAAAAACGGACTTACAGGCTAACTTATAACTACATTACATGGTTGGCGTCTCGACGGGTCGCTCGCCCATCTCCCGTCACAGCAGCTGCCCGCGCAGGGCACGGAGTTTGTCGCGCCGGCGCTGACGGGGGTCACGAGCGGTTACTCGTTCCATTCCTTCCCAGGTAGGCTAGCGCAGCCGTGGCGACGACCCGGCCCAGCGGCGATGAATGGCCTGGATCAGCCGATGACCACTCAACTGAATGGTCATCGCGCGTGAAGGGCGGCTCTGAGTGGTCGAGCGCGTGAAGGGCGGCTCTCGGGGTCGACGGCTGCGGCGGTGCCGGCGGCATAGAAAATGTCCAGGCACGTCTCTGCGCTAGAGACGGCGGCTCTTGCCGTTTGGAGGTAGGTGAACCCGAGGGTTCGCCTACCTCCGGAGCTGATCGTAACAGGGGGGCCGTTCGCTATGCGTGGCGTGACCGCCTCGTCGCGCCTTGGCCTCAGGCGGTCGACGGTGCGTAAATATCAGTGGTCCCTACTTCCTATCGCTGATCGTAATTACCGAAGCTCGGACCGGCAGAGCCAACTTGCACACCCGAGGCCGTTCTACTGTGCGTGTACTCGCACGTACGTGGCCGAAGCCAAAAAAACTAAGACTCGCGTCTTCCGGGAGAACACCTACGCCCTCGCCCGCTGTTCCCCTCAGCCAGGCGTCCGCTCTCCTCCGCAGTTCGAATCAGAAGAACCCGAATTATCCTTCCTCGCAGCTCCGGGAGCTCCCACACGCGATGTTCACGCGTATTGGCCTGCGGCATCACGCGACACGGGGTGGCCAAACGCGGCTGTATCGACGTGGCAGTTGACGCTATGAAGTAGCGTCTTCAAGGGAATTTGTTCTACGTCAGAATTTCGCCGAAAAACACCGGCGCTGGTCTGCGGCGGCCGGAAATTTCATTGACGTCACGGGCGCGCCCCTTTCTACAGGGCTGGTTAACAAAGGCTAGCCTGCTCGCTCGCATCGGCTGCGCGCAGGTAACGGGAAAACGTCCCTTTTCCTACTGCCCTTCGACAAGCGCCTTCAGCACGCATTTTAACATGCGTTTCAAAATACAATTTATGTTTATGATTTGCGATGCCACACGTGGGCGACTGTCCCATTACAATATATAAAAGGTGATTTATGCGATACATCATTCTTGCTCCCAATTTAATTCCAAAACCACATTTAGTGGAATTCAAGACATTAGATAGCGGATTCATACAGATGACAAACCAGAGAGGACTTAGTGAGTCTCCCTGAAAAATACCTCTTCGCACATTGATTGTATCAGTTTGGATGTTCTCAACAGGAGTACTTAAGATAATTTTCGTTAGCCAGTTCAACATAACATGTTCCAAGGAGACAACTTTTGTATCAATTATTATTATTATTATTATTATTATTATTATTATTTGCGCAGGTGGAAAAAAAACTTCAAAAGGCGAAGAGCAAAACCGGTTGCTTAACAGTGTGGGATTACCTCATACTAGGCGACCGCACTAAAAACAACCACCTGTTTCTTCTTCTGACCCCAACCTGGAACCGCTTTCGCATTACTTCGGGTTGGGGCCTTTCTTGATGGGTGTCACTGCGTTTGTTCCGTCTTATACACTACTGTCTAGACAGCCTTCGTTCTTCTTTGTCCGCAGGCTCTATAAAGTGGGAGATTGCGCTCCAGGACTTCTCATCTTTCATCATGACTTCCACCGTGTTTTCTGGCGTGATGCTACCTGTCTTTTCCTCCAGCCTATCGCGTTCTCTTTTCCAGTTCGTGCACTGGAAAACGGTGTGCTCCGCGGTGTCTAATTTATTTATGCAGTATTTACAGTGGGGTGATGTAACCTTCCCCATTCGGTAGAGATAGTCTCTGAAGTAGCCGTGGCCTGTCAGGAACTGGGAGAGGAAGAAATTTACTTCACCAAACTCCCGTTGCATCCATGGTGACAGTTGCTTGATGAGCCGGTGCATCCACCTCCCTTTGGTCCCACAGTTCCAGCGTTCCTGCCAGTGCTCCATTGTCCTACATCGTTCCTCTCGTGTAGCTTTCGCTCTTCTTTCGACTCCGCTCCTATCATATATTCGCTTGCGCTCCAGCGCGAGCAGGTCGATAGGTATAACTCCAGCGATAGAAGAAGAGCGTCTTCGGAGGCTGTTCGGTAAGAGCATGCTACACTCAACGCTCCCCTACGCTGCACCGCTGTGATTCGTTTTCTGTATTTCTTTACAGTCAGTGCTTCAGCCCACAATTCGGCTCCATATAGTAGCATTGACTGCACTGTCGACATCAGGAGTCTCCTTTTATTCGGCCGTGGGCCGTCTACGTTACCATTAGCCTGCTCAGTGCTGCATTTGTACGCCGTGTAGGTCAGCTTTGTATCCAGAGTTACCCCGATTGCAGCTTTGTCAACAGTCTTCTGTATGTGTGGCCAGTAGGTCAGCTTTGTATCCAGAGTTACCCCGAGATACTTTGCAGACGGCTTTGTCATTAATCTTTCTTTACCCACTTGCATGGTTAGGATGGTAGGGATTCCTTTTCTGGTAAGGATCTCCGTTTTAGCAAGTGCCAGTTGTAGACCGTGGCCTTCCATCCAGTCACTGACGCACCTCATCACCTGGTTTAGCCTGAGCTGAGCCAGCTCAACGTTACGGGCTTCTATAATGCTTCTATAATGGCTGCTGTGTCATCAGCATATCCGACCAGGATGGTACCTTCTGGCATCTGTGTCCTTAAAAGGCTGTCATACACAGAGTTCCAGAAATATGGGCCTAAAATTGATCCCTGTGCAACACCAGCGGTAACGCGCATGGATTTCTGCCCACTTGTCTCGTATAAGAGGAAACGGTCCTTGAAATAGTCTCTAACCATACGGGTAAGATATTTGGGGACTGCAAACGTGCTATCCAGTGCCTCTAGAATATCGACCCACCTTGCCGAGTTAAAGGCATTTTTGACGTCGAGAGTCACAAGAAGAACGATTGGGCGGGCCGCGTGGCATGCCTCGTTCGCTCTGTCAACGGCTCTGATTACTTCCCGTATGGCTCCAATCGTAGAGCGCCCTCTTCTGAATCCATGCTGTTGATCAGAGAGATCTCCTGCGGCTTCGATTGCTGCAAGAAATCGTGGCTTTAAGAGTCTCTCCAGGATTTTTCCCGCTACGTTTAGCATGCAGAGAGGTCTGTACGCCGATGGCGTGTTTGTATCGCCTTTTCCTTTGCTTACGAGAGCCAGACGTGCAATTTTCCAGCGACTGCTGAAGACCCCTGCTTTGAGGCAGGTATTGTACATACTCAATAGCAATTGTGGAGATGTTTCCACAATTGCTTTGAAAACTTCCGTCTGTAAGCCGTCTGGTTCTGGTGCCTTTTTATTCTTCAGAGAGCATACCGCCATTACCAGCTCCTCCTCGGTGAACATATGTACTTCAATATTCCTCGGTTCATCTTTGGTTTCGCTTCTCACTGGGTGTGTTGGAAAGAGAACCTCCACTATGCTCTTCATATCTTCTGAGTTGAGGATGCCTGTGGGTCCAAGAGCCCTTAATTTCTGTTTGACAATTTTGTACCCCAATCCCCAGGGGTCGGTATCGACCTCCGCGCATAGTTTTTTCCAACATTGAATTTTGCTGTTCTTGATAGCGTTCTGAAGTATCTTCCTCGCAGCCTTGTGCTCCGCTGAGAGCTCTAAAAACTCTGCAGGATTTATTCTTTTATGCACTCGCTGTGCTTTTCTGCGTAGTCTGAGGCACTGTTTTCGTAATTCTCCAATTTCTTCCGTCCACCAATAGGCTGGATGTTTTCCGTTTCCTCTCTTTTTAGTGGGCATAGAGGCGTCGCATGCTTTAGTGATGAGGTTCATGGTTGCCTCTACGAAGGTCTCTGTTTGTGCCCTGTCCAGCGACCCTGCTGGCGGTTTAGGGATAGACTCCAGACCGCTATGGATCCCACTTTGAAGCCTTCCTTTGTCCATTTTCGCGGTGTTCCATCGTTTGTATCTTTTGGTGAGGTGAACGTCTCTTTCTCGTCTTTCATTATTACGTATCTGGTATAATAGGTATTGGTGATCACTACCAGTGTAATCCTCGATGACTCGCCAACCTCGTTCCTTAGTCGCTAATTTCTCCGACATGAGCGTGATGTCTGGAATAGAGTTTCCGAATCCAGGTCTTCTATATGTCGGGGTGGAGCCCTTGTTTATAAGTATCAAATTCAATGGTGCGGCCATTTCCAGAATTAACATTCCTCTTGTGTCTGTTCGAGGCATGCCCCATTCTAGTGCCCTCGCGTTAAAGTCCCCTGCCACTACGGTCTCAGTTTGAATGCCTGTTAGGCAGTCTTCGAGGTCCTCAAGTTTCTGTCGGAATTCCCCGACGGTGTCATTTGGGGACAGATAGCAGCTCACGTATGCAATAACAATTCTATCTATCCTTGCCCATACATAGTGAGCCTGCTCCATGGCGCTCCACTCGGATTCGACTTGTGTCGGGAATCCATATGGCCGCAGTGCTTGAGTCATCAGAGAACCATGCTGTCGAACTTTTAGCCCTGTACGGCTCGCATATCAATATGATGTCAGCCTTCAGATCGTCAATTAGCTGTTCGAGAAGCTCCGAGGCAATTCTACTTCGGTTTAAATTTCCCTGTAGTATTCTCATCATTTCCTCGCGTTTGCTATTCTCCTCTGTTTCAATGCATCTCTGTATACAATGCAGTTTCCTGTTCCAGGTATGTGGTCAGTCCCTCTAGCGTCGACTCGGGTCGCGCATAGTACGCACGACGGGCTGTTTTGGCATTCGGTACGTTTGTGCCTGGTTTTACCACATCTCCAGCACAGGTTGCTCCTATCTGGTCCTTTGCAGTCTTTTTGCACGTGGCCGTAGCTAAGACACTTATAACAGCGAGGGACAGTAATTCTTCTTTCGACTGGACAGTTGACCCAGCCTATCTTAATGCGCTGTTTGTGAAGTAGGGGGATGGCTACCGCTTCCTCCATCTCCACAATGGCAAGCCTTTGCTCACGCTTGTTAGGTTGCAGCACTGCCACCTTCACGTCGTTCAGGTCAGCATTTGTTTCCCTCTGGATTGCTAATCTTACTTCTTCCTCTGTGGTTAGGCAGTCCAAATCTCGTATCTCTACGCGTGCTCGTGGCGTCAGATTGCGCACGACGCACGTATCCCCTAGTGTCTCCTGCATTGTCTTGTGGAATGATTTGCACTCTTGTGAATGGTTGCCTAGTTCCACCAAGACGTTGCCGTCTTCCGTATGCCTCTGACCTCGATGTTTTCGTCTTCCGGCTTTATCTTGCTGCGAAGGGTATTGACCACTTCTGCAAACGGTTTGCCTTCAGTCGGTTTGATAAGAACTGCGTTTGTGCGGCCTTTAACTTTCTTTTTGTTCTGGTCTCGAGGGGTTCTGTCTTTCGTAGGAGGCTTCTTCTTTTTTCCCCGAACCTCCGTCCAGTTGCCTTCCTCTTGGGGTTCGTTGGTGCTAGCAGTGGCGCCATTAACACCCTCTTGCTCGTTCGTGCTGCTCTCTTCGTTTCCCTGTGCATGCATCGGTGTAATAAGCATCGGCACGGTCTCGCGCCGTCTGCTCTCACGTATGATATCGACACTCGCCTCAAGGCGACTGATGCTTTCCTTTATCTCAGTGCTTACGTTCTTCTGTCTAAGGATAGCGCGTCGCATGGTCTCCAACAATTCTATTATTACAACCAATTGACTATCCACGGTTTTTCCTAAAGTCTGAATCGAGGTCTCTTCAGCTTCATTCAAAATTGGCGCTCGAACCGAGCGCTTATCCGCCATCTTGGATGGTGCTGCTGACATGAGGAAGCGGTGATTTGTCGTACTTCCCTTATACTCTAACCTCACTTCTTTCCAGCGGCATCGTGTAGATATTCATCTAATTTCTAGATTAGGCTCGAGGCCCGCGTGTTGCTAACACTTACCCACGTTTTCCGGACCTTTCCTCACGTTACAGTGCTATACTAACTTGTAAACACTTCCGGCAGACGTCTATAATACGTTTCTCATCCAGAGTCGAGACACAGAGCGTATTACCACTACCACTACCACCACTCCATATTATTATTATTATTATTATTATTATTATTATTATTATTATTATTATTATTATTATTATTATTATTATTATTATATTATTATTATTATTATTAATAATATTATTATGATAATAATTATTATTATTACAAACTTAATCCAACTCGGATATAGAACACATCATAGGCAAAACCAATCTTAAAAAAACAATTACGACTCATCAGGAGCCCTCGAAGCTCGAACATGTCATATTGGCATGACAGTAGCATTAGAGAGGCCTGAATTCCCTCAGTGTGGCCAAGCAGCGGAGGCGCTCCCGCTCCACAGAGGTGGACGGGGAAGCTACCACGTCAGCGAAGCGTCACGGAGTAGGTATCGATTCAAGAAAAATAGCTAGAAGTTCATTTGGCACAATGAAATTAAATGCGCCTTCAAAATAGGCGAAACAGATGTTGGGGACATTAAGAACCAATTTCTCCTGAGATAAAAATTAAAAATAGAAAATTTTAATTTATGCTACCATGCTTAACCTATATACAATTTTGTTGTTTAAAGGCTAGAGTTATAAATTCTTCTCAGCTGGCATCTCAGATGATTTGATGGCTTGATGATGTTGAAGCACACACTTTCACATATCAAACATAGTCTTAAAATTAAAATTTAACAATTAATATATTAATATTATTATTATGTTAATTTATTATAGATTATATTATATTATTATATATTAAATTATATTATTATTTTTAATAATATTATTTTATTATTATTAGTGCTATGTACTTGTGGCTGCGTTTGCTCCTTGAATTTTCGAAGTTATGTGATGATGCAACATGCTGATGCATCATCACTTGATGATGCCAAAATCAACATGATGCAAAAAATGTTATTATTATTATTACTTATATTTATATAATTATTATTGCATTATTATTTTTGCAATTATTTTTATAAATATAATGATTAGTTTTATTATTCTTACTGTTATTATTTCTATTATTATTACTTCTATATTTTAATAATAATATTATTATTATAAATATTATTATTAATATTATTCAAAATTTTTTACATGTTTTATGAGTCATACAGATATTTCTATCAAAGCATTATTTCCGTAGTACATTACTTTTTACAAAAATATATTTATTTTGAGAACTTATTAGAACGCAAACATTTCTACAAATATAAATTTAAACACTTACTTTATAAATTAAAAAGTATATAATTCTTTAACATAAATTTATTTAGGAACCCAAAAATCTTCTGACTAAAGAACACAGCTTACTGAAGATTGATAATAAAGTTCCACTTGATCCCCAGTTTTTTCATAGAGTGCTGCAGAACGGTAGGTATCACACCTGTGCTGAGAGAAATATCGGTACCATCTCCTCCCCCAATACATGCCACTGCTCCACACAAGTTATAACTTGTGTAAGTTCCCTGTACTTTTGAGTTTTCTTTTTGTGTGTTGGGTCGAGGTTGCTGGTATCTACAACTGCTATGTCTATCAGCCATACTTTTCTTTTAGATTCATCCCAGAGGATTACATCCGGCCTGTTACAAACTGCTCTGTCGGTCAATACGATTCGGTTCAAGCATAATTTATAGATGTTATTCTCGATGATATTTTGTGAATGGTACTTGTAGTAGGGTGTATCTAATTATAAATATTATTACTATTATTATTAATAATAATATTATATTATTATTATGCGTATTATTTTTAATTATCATAATAATATTTATTATTATTAATCTTATTTATTTTATTATAATAATATAATAATTATTATTATTTATATTATTGTTATAAAAATATATTTATTATTTTTATATATTATAATTTATTATTATGATACAAATACGTATGTACAATGTTATTGCTTAGAGGCTAAGGTTAGAAATTTTTCTCAGCTGGATTTTAAGATGGGTTCAAGATGTAGCAAACACAAATCAAAGCGAGTCTTCAATTTCAAATTTAAAAATTATTATATTATATTATTTTATTTTTATTATTATTATTATTATTATTATTATTATTATTATTATTATTATTATTATTATTATTATATAAATATTACTAAAATAATATTTTAAATATTATATTCTTATTCTTATTAAAATACTGATATTTATTAATATTAGTGGTAATATTAAAATGATATATATATATATATATATATATATATATATATATTGTGACATACCAATATGTCACTGAATATTGTACAATATTTATTATAAATGGCGTCAATTAAAAGGGATAAATTATGTCAATATGCTAGCATAGCAACGGTAAGTGAGCCGTCGTCAAGGTCAACATATTCATGCAGTGACAATCGCGGAGACGGCTAGTTAATTCTGTATAGAATTCAGGGATTGACCGAAAAAGCAGTGATAGTCGTGAAGACGGCTAGTTCGTTTTGCAAGAAATTTAGAGATTGGCTAGGTACGAAAGTACATCAAATATTATCTGCAAATAAACAATCGAAAAAAGGGACCGAGCTTTGCAGGGCAAAAGAATACGAGAAACATTCATTCTGACTGAATTGAGGGGTTAGGCGAAGTGGTCAGTGATTGGACTGGAATGCTAGCAGCAAATAGTTTATTGATCTGATGAATGGTAATGGAAGCGTGCTTCCGAGAAAAGAAGAGAGAAGATGGTGTCTGGACCTGACGACGGCGGCGTCGGAGATGGATAAAGATGGTCCAAAAGCGCGCGAAGACATAAGGTTGGAACGGTCATGACAAACGTTTAATTTTATATTAGGTAAATTTATACAATACTAAAATTGTTTTAAATGGTTTAATAAATTTCCATGTTTTTGTGAAATGATATGATTTTTCATTGAGCCAATTCTAGCAATGAAGTAGCAAGATAGAAAGATAGTTGCTTTTCAGGTTCCTCGACCGAGTTTGTTTGAATATATATTTAGTTTATTTCAATATATATAATATTTTTATTATTATTATTATTATTGTTGCTTTTATTATCAGTGTTCTGAATTGGTGTCGGCGTGTGCGTTAGCAATATTCGAAGATATCAGATGGTGCAACATTATTATCATTTTAATCATTATTATTGCGTGTGCTCCGGCAATTTCCGATGGTGCAACTTTATTATTATTATTGTTATTATTATTATTATTATTATTATTATTATTATGATATTCTCTTTAATATTATGATTTTATGAATATTATTTTATTACTATTATATATTATACTTTTTATATTTATTATTGTTAATAAAGGAAGTCAGTTGTTACCTACTTAATTGTTCTGTATTTAAATATTACGTTGAAAATTCTCTTTCATCTTTTTGTGCACAAACAATATATATATATATATATATATATATATATATATATATATATATATATATATATATGTGTGTGTGTGTGTGTGTGTGTGTGTGTGTGTGTGTGTGTGTGCAAATTGGTTGTTTGTTAACAGATGTTTAATTTTTAATTGTACTTGACTTGTACTGTAAGATTTTCACTGTAAGATTCGGTTGTTTAAACATTCCTGTGTGTACTCGGACTTAAGGCGTACTTTCTAAAAGTTTAAAAGATACGCAAGTAATCGAAGGGGTTTTAATATACCCTCAAAAAATGCGTTATATAATTGTTGCGTGGTACACATTTCCCATTTCTTTCTTTTGTTGAGTGATCGTTCAATTCCATTTGTGCTGCATATTACAACTAGCAACCGTAAAATAAATAACTTTTTCTACTTTTCGCCATTTAAATATACCAAATGTAATAATAAATAATTATAAAATAATAATAAATAAAAATAAAATAAAACAAAAAAATTAAAACAAATAACAATATAAAAATAATTAAATAGATATAATATTTATAATCATAATATCAATAAATCAATAATAATATATTTATTTACTAATAGATATAAAAATAATATATTTAATAATAATATAATCAAAATATTAATAATTATAATAATATAATAAATAATAGTAATTTTAATTAAAAGTATATGTATAATAAGAAGAACAATATTAAGAATAATAATAATAATAATAATAATTATTATTATTATTATTATTATTATTATTATTATTATTATTATGGCGTCGGCGTGACGTCAATGTAGTTTCGGTGTGTATGTATCGTCGGCGTGGGGGCCGGTCTGCGTCAAGCGTAGGCGTCTATGTGGGCGTCAGATTCTATCTGGCGTAGACGTTTATGTCGGCGTCTATGTCGATTTCGGCGTCTATGTCGGCGTTGGCTTCTATGTCGGGTCGGAGTCTATTTTGCCGTCTGTCGGCGTGGACGTGTATGTCTGTGTCTATGTCGGAGTCTATATCAGCGTCTGCGTCTATGTCGGGGTCGGTGTCTATGATGGCCTCGGCGTCTAAAACATATCGGATATGGTATAAGGACATCAATTTATAAACAAGTAACAGTTTTACAAAACAGTATCCTATCACAAACAATATACAAATTTAAAGAATGACAATATACAAATACAACACAAAATACATTCATCAAATTTACTAATTGAAAGAAATTACAAGGGTAGGAAACATGTATTTTAATTAAATGTGGTAAATATATAAAATTTAATGGTTATCTTGTGCCAGTGGTAGTTTCCTGGAACAAAAAGACAAAAAATTTCATTAGTATTCTGTATAGTTAACTGTTAATTAGTGTTTTATTTTTTAATTGAATATTACTTCTATAAAGGCATCATGGCTTGTTATTATCGGGGTTCAAGAAAATACCTAGAAAATCAGCAATATTGTTGTCTCGAAGAATCTTGAAGATAGTCCGGGCCAACTGCTTCATGCTGAGGCAACAAAATTAGGATCTATTGAAAATAAAGTGAAATTTTATGAAGAAAAAAATTGCAATATTAGTAATTAAAATATAATAAAAGTATTCAACAATAGGATCTTCTTTGTTAATTTACCCATAAAAACAGTACACTTCTCGTTTTCCTGTAAAAACAGAAAGAAAAATGTATATGAATATGGAAAGACATTACATTAATTACTACACAAATATTTCAGATTAATTTAAACTATTCAACACCTTCCATATTCATCACCTCTCTCCTGATGGTCCTGGTAATGGGATAGCCAGAGAGGTTTTCACTGTCATCTTTACTTGAAGTGTCTTCTCGTATGTTGATCCTGGGTTCCACATTAAAAATGTCCCATTTCACTTCTCGATTCCAATCTTCAACAATTTTCTCAGTGTGTTTAACATAGTTTTCCCATCTGCATCAGGTAATATTGATCACATTTAACACAATATACATTTCACTGATTTGGTCAGAAACAGTGAAAAACGAAAATATATTACGATTATAAATCACGTACTTCCCAGCTGTAATTTGATAAAGGACATTATGCCAAACCTTCTTCACATGGGCACGATCAAACTGGCTTCCAACATGAGTTTTATAATACCTCTTACAATCGTTCCATACCATTTCAATCGGATTGTAGTGGCAGTGATAAGGTGGCAGTCACAACATGCCCAGCAGCATTAATAATCTTGTCCACACGGTAGCTATAAATATTTTACTGGCATGAAAATATATTTCACAATATTCCGGATATTCTCAAGAATATGATGCTTCTTTTTTAATAGTAGGCTTAGTATTATCAGTCTTTTAACACATTATGAAGTGTGTTAAGAGTATATTATTGAAAAACATACATAAATACAAACTACGAAAATCAGTAACGTATTAATATTTAAATTTGCCTATACCTGTGATTGTAGGTTATTTGTAAGTGGGAAAATGATTCACATAAAATACATAGTTTCTCAGGCTTGTTTGATGAAGCTAACGCAAACAATTTGTGATGAAATGCATCACCTCTAAATTGCAAATTGTGGCTTTCTAGGAAACTTTTCATACGTGTTTTATTCCACTTTCTTGTAGGTAATCTCTCCAACTATAAGCAATGAAAATACAATTTTTTTCTTATATTTCCTTTATGGAAAATAAGAAATCTCTGTTTTGCATCTTGAAATTACAGAAATGAGAATATTCCTATTATATTGTTTCTTCAGAATAAAGTAATTGATATTAAACTGTTACTTACATGAGCACTGTGATAAGACGCATTATCTAGCACAATAACTGATGGGTCTTCAAGTTTTAGAAGCAGATTTTTCTCCAGCCATTCTTCACACATCTCCCAGTTATCATTCCGTGGTAGTCTTCTGTACTATTTTGCAATGGAAATACCAGTTCAGCTCCATCCACAAATCCCTTCTTACCTACACTATTTACCACACCGTCTACACTATTTCCCACACCCTTCAGAGGTTTAACGTCGGGTGGGCGGACACATGCACGTGGAGACCGGCTATTTCTTTTAGGTGATTTTGCTGATATGTTCGTCAGAGCGCCATTGGAAAAGAAGTGTTCCGTTCCCTTGACGATCCGTCGACTGAAAATAGCCAATCTTGTCAATTTCTCTGGCAAGATTGATCGGGCTGACACTCTTCATTGTTTCATTATCTCTTTTACATGACATGAGAAAGTAGGGCTTAGTAAGTTTATCGAAGTTGTTACAAAAAAACTAAGGATTTACTGTTTCACCAACAAATCTCTTCCTTATGGAAGAGGGCGGGAGGTAGGTTTTGTATCTATTAGGAGGAAATCACATTCATCCCCGTGGTCCCCACCCACAGCGGATCCCAACAAGGGGGACATTCCATCGGAGTGCCAGGGTTGCCACAGGGATATAGTTGCACTGCTTCGCCGATATAGTTACCACAGCACTGCTTCGGCGTGGATCCACCCGCTCACTCTGGAGTTTAATGCAAGACCTAGTCCAAGCCGGTTGATCGCGAGTGAGTTCACTCCCGAACGCGTGTCTAGAAGAGTCCGGTGCCAAAGCAAGTTTATTGAGACGTACAAGGAATGTTCCCCAAAGTACGTAACAGCAGGTATCTCTGGATGCAAAGAAGAAAGCACAAGAAGAGTAATTGGAAAGCAATTACTCCCCTTGTGCTAATTTATAAAGACAGGTCCCTCAATTCTCTCCAACACCAAGAAAAACAACTTGTGAAGAAAAAGAATGCTTAAGAGCCCCCCTCTATCCCCTGTTCAACTTCGTGTTTTCTTTCGAACGTGCTCCGTGTCTCTGAGTAGCTAACATTAACACAATCATTCAAATTCAAAATACAAATTTAGAAAATCCTAGGTTATTATTAATTCAATGCTATAGTAGTTTTATTGAATCCTGAAATAACTTCTACCAAAAACATATTAACCATAATGTCCTTTTTTGATAGACGTTTTGAAAAATCCAGTTGAAGACAAGTAACATCATTAAATGGAAAAAATCTCTCATTCTGATTGTTAAAATTGGTATTTCTTAATGTAACGTTTGTCAACATCAAGGATTGCTGTAGTTTTCCCTTTTATCCCTCACTGCCAGCGGTTTCAGTCTCTTCTCTCCACGCAACAATTTTGACACCGTGAAGGTCACCAAGGCCACCATGTGAGTTGCAAGGGCTGCGATTGCCCGTTTAAGTCAATTAATACTAATTAAAGAAGAGAAGCAAACGATGAAAAAAGTTTACAAGAATTAAGATAAAAAATACATTCGTGTTCTCGACACGATACTGGTCAGGGTGCAGATAATAATCTGCGAATATGAAAAATTTAAGTGAATTCGGACGTGGTGATTTGTTGTTGTTATCATTTAAAAGATGAAACTAATAAATTGTTTTGTACGAGGTGAACAGTGAATGCCAAAACTGCGACATAAATTTTATGAAGCGGACAATAATAATCGAACTTATTCTCCAGTTCTTAGTGAACGTATATGCTAATATTTGGTAGCACTTAAGTTTGCTTCGATAATGAACAATGGGGAGTAGTGGAACTTGCAACCAAGAGTATAAAGAGAATTTTAAGGGAGTTGGATGTATTCTGGTTTGTGATTTTTACTGATTTGATATAATCAGCTACTATTTCACTACAAAATGCGCAAAAACTAAAATGTTTAACCAAATATGCGTAAACAACGATTTATGGAAAACAAATTTCAATTGCAGAATAAATCTCTTCGATAATGTATTAGTAGGAAGGTGTAAAAAATTGTGAAATTTAAAATTTTCGAAATATGAAGGATTTTAACGAAAATTAAATCTTCACTATTTACTGAAGCGTATTTACCGAGGTCAAATTCTGTCACGTATTATGACGTAAAATATCGTAATGAATAATATATCACCAAGCATTTATCTATTTTACGTCAAAACAATTAAAAACTTTATGACGTGCAATTGGAAGAAGTGAATATTGTACACGTTTTCAAAATTCCGTAATCCCTACACTCAGCCTAGTCCTACAAGAAATTTGAATACAGAAAAGAAAGCACTTCGATATAATAAATTCTCTCAGCCTTGGACTCCCTTTCTAAAGAAACTACCAGGGGGCGGAGCCAACAAAACCACGTCCGCGACGATGAGGTTGTTGTAGACATTTGACACATCACGATTACTTCCTCTCAATGCAAACCTAAAAACAAACTTCCAAGAAAAAAGAACTCCAAAACATCTGCGCCTGCTTGAAACACGCTGAAAACAATCAGCTTGCGGGGCGGCATATTAGACACATGCACTAAGAATAACCCGATCCAAAAGCATCCTCTTTCACATCAAATTTCACTCTCATGTACAAAAAAACCATTCAACATTAATATTGACAAAATATTTATATTAAACCTTTTCAAAAGGGCACAGTTCTACATTCACAGCAATTTTTCTTCTCAGCAATTTTTGGAACACTCTTTATATATGTAGAAATTAGACGCCTCAATATTCGTACTCATTACATTCCCACAATATATTGAAAGACAATATTTGAAAAATATACCGATTAAAAGAGCCAAACGTTTAGCGCAAACACGACTACGTTGCAAAAACGAATATGAGCACTTTCAGTGTTAATGTATTTTCCCAAAATGTATTTAATAAAATGTGAAAATTTGTATTGTGTTTCAGTGAATAGAAAAGGTAAAAGTTCATAGTTCAACTCTGAACGCCTACTAGAGTATAGTAAAGATAAAATTTCCTTTAGTTCATACTCAACTCTGAATGGCCTGGTAATTTAGCTGCATCACTGAAATGAGTATTATGTTGGTGGCAAATATATTTCCATGAATTTTTATACACATTCGATTTTAAAATAAATCAGCTCACTATTTCCAGAATGCGTGAAAAATAATCACTACATTCTTGAATATTAATTACATCTCTGATAAAGTACACTCAATCATGTGATACCAAAAATTCTAGTTTTGCTTTTAAGTGTCATAATTCTTTCACAGAGGTAAGTTTCTAAAAATACTCATACCAAGAGTACCAAACACTAATTTGATACATTCCTTTTTAACATGGCAATATTTTTAGTTTTTCGAACACTTAAAAATATATTGACAATTATTTGTTTGGCATTACATAGAAACTCATTGTAAATGAAGACAATTTTGCGTTTAGACAGAACTTCAAATGCGCACAATTTCAACTACCCATCCCCTTTGTTCATAATTACGTTCGCATATAAAAGAAATAGCGTAAGCTCTCATTAGCCATTATTTTAAAATCTCGACGACCTTACTTTGGTATGACGCTATCTTTCTGCTTCGTATCACGACGCTCCGTCCTATCGCACGTGGAGGAAACTGGACGGTTCTTACGTTGGAGGTTTCTGTTCTCTCGAAGCTTCGAATAGTATGGCCAGACTCGTCACAGCGCTCCCACATCACAAAATGGGACTGAATCTGATTTGCAATTCTCCGCGTGCCTTCTTGCCAACTCGCGCATCCCCATCGCCATGTTCCTTGCACGCACAGCACACACAATGAGAGCCCGTGGAGGGGCGCATCCGGTGACATCACACCGCTCACGCAACTAAAGCGCTTCCATTGCCGGTTGTCGAAACCTCGAAACCTGCTCGTCTCTCACAGCGCGAGCATTCAATGCAGTTATGGCGATGTGACCATCTCCGACTCTCAGATCACTCTGCATGACCAGGACAACTGCGGTTCACTATTTCCCGAGGTAGGAGTACGTCATGGAAGAATTTCATTACGTCGAAATACTTCCATCTCCTTCCGGTAAAACCATCTCCACTCAATCTTTTATCTTTTATTAATTCCTACCTATGAGTATCTCATAAGTTCCCCAACGTGTTTCTCGCAAGTTAACCTGAAACAACATTTACATATTTTTATTTTTAATTATCAAATTGGTTAGGTTTAAATTAAACTTCAAAGGAGACAAAAAGGACATGGTTTGAAATATCTGCCGCAAACATCGAACACTTTCCTTTCCTTTTGGCAATATCCTCTAGGATATTAAAATAGTTTCCATCGTAACATATTCTATAATACTTCTACAAATTGCATATAGTGTATAATCTATTTCATTTGTTTACTATCATATCAAAAATAATAAGGGCACAATTGGTTTGAGTAATGAGGTAAAGTATTTAACTGAATCAATTAATGTACGTGGCAACGTGCGACGTTGTCATCTCTTTGGACCTCAACAAAACAAGAGCACTCGACAGCACTGCGTAAATTGTTTGCAGTGGGTGTGTCACATTAAGCCAATCTTTGTGAAATCATCTTTTTTTGATAATGAAACATTCGTAATGAAGACTCTAGATGTTTTAAATAATTTTGTCACTATGCCTTGTTTAATAAATATATTACACTTACAGCACAAAATTTTCAAAACTAAATACTGGCATTTATTTATTTATGTACCGGCTAACAACTATTGTACTCAAGTTGTGATTTAAATTACTACTGTATGACCATAAAATTGCTCGTCTAATTGTAAGTTATTTGCCGCAGTATGCTAGTCTATTTGGTACTATTAGTTTGAGTAATAAGGTAAAGTTCTCACTAGTAAAAATTTAAAATCCATGCCGTTGGATGAGGAATTACGTAGCTTCAGGTTTCTTGTGGAACAGCTTATTCTATCTTAGAGGCCAAAAAATGTAAGAATGTTTTGTAATCAATCCATGGTTTTAGCATCATGTTTGTATGTGCATTCTCATTAGCCTACAATGCCTTGTTGAAATCCTAATCCACCGAGCTGATTGGCAAACATTCAAGAAAAAATACTAATATCGTAAAACTGCACAAACGATATCGATGCTATGGTTGCCCATTTTAATAACGCCGTCCTTCATTTGCCATCCCGAACTCGTCGGGCCATGCACGACCACTTCCCTGTGGCATTGAACGCTGATTGTGCAACCGCAGTCCGTAATCGAAAGAGGGCATCAACAAAACTTAGTAGGTTATTAACCATGGAAAACCTAATAAATTATAAAAGATCCCGAGCCAGAGCTGGAGTAACGATACGGGAAAGTAAGGTTGCGTCGTGGAGAGCCTACTCTACAACTTACCGTTCATCCCCGAAACTTGTGTAGAGAAATGTCCGACGGATGGATGCAATACTCCCTTCGCCGTCTATCTCAGGGCTTATGGTAAATGGCATTCTTTTAACCTGTCCACAAGAAATTGCTGAAGAAATTGCCTTTCTAATATATCTCCAGCTCCGTACACCATCCTTCTGGCTTTCAAAAAACGAAAAGAAAAATGGAAAACTGTAAATAAGATCTCTCGAGTCGCGTGGGGGAAGATTACAATGCCTTTTAACCGTGAACGACCTCTCCTGTGCCCTTGCTGGTGCGAAAGATTCTGCTCCAGGACCAGACCAGATACACACATTCGAGTAGGTTTTCTTTCATCAAGATCTTTCCGCGTCTGCATTGGTGACGTGTTAGAAAACGGTATTCTAACGTCTAGCGACCAGTTAGAAAACGATATTCTGCGATATGTGCGTCACTCTATGATTTATATTGCATCAGTTATCTGAGAGCCTGTTCGCTGTTCGTGGACGACTGTAATTTTTTGCTCCTCCAAGAGCGTGCAAGTTATCGAGAGGCCGCTATAACTGGTGCTCAACAAACTGCAGGAATAGAGCGATGAAAGTACTCTACATCAAAAACCACTTGCATGCACTTTTGCAGAATCAATTACCTCCATACTCACCCCGAGCTTTTTCTTGAAAAACAGCAGCTTCCATTCGTTGAATCCTCAACCTTCCTTGGGCTGACATTCGAAAAGAGCTTAACCTGGCAAAAACATATCCGTAAACCGACGTGCACCACCTATGAATCTCCTTAGCACTCTAACTTGTAGATCTTGGGGTGCAGACCGTGTTTGTCTTTTGCGTTTGTATAGAACTCGCATCCGCCATATCTTGGATTACGGATGCTCAGCGTCTCCATCAACCTTCCGGCATATACCATACATTATGCCGGCATAAGGATTAGTTCAGGCGCCTACAGACAACATCGAATGCATTAAGAGGCTGGAGAATCAGAGCCAAAGGCGAGATATCCTGAGTGCCTCCCCTGGCGCGAAATTATCGAATGTTGATACCACCTCGCGCCAAGCAGTCCTCCATCCAACGCACTTGACATATGCACTTAGACCATCGTTTGCTTTTGTGTATTTGCTTCTCGCGTAGTCTCACG